>JBBGZY010000370.1:1255000-1855000 GCA_037952925.1 Lithobates clamitans | reverse complement strand
CCAAGCAGAATTCTTCAGTACCTCTTCAGGGTTTGGAAGATAGATCATATCTATAATACAATCATATCAAAAATGAATCCATAGAAAATATATAGCCAAAGATTGCATTACAACAATAATTTCAACCATAGAGAAAAAAAAAAAAATCAACTGAACTTTAAAAACATGGATGCACGATGATGTCATGTGGATTTATTTTGGTATGATTGTATTATAGACATAAGAAGAGTAACCGAAATGCGTTGGGTACATCCCACCATCGGGGATCTGCTGTATAAAGTCAAATGTCAGAAATGTTACCTTACTTTTTACCCTGGGTTGGGGTAAATGGGTATTTCTGCAGAATTTACAGTATCTGTGATTTTATGTAATCAGAGTATTTTATGGAATTTTAGTGGACGCAAATAAAGAGATGTTTTTATGTATAATGTATTGTAATAACATTAGACATGTGCACACTGAAATATTTCGTTTCGGAATTTCGTTTTTGTCCGAAAAATAAATTTATTTAGTTACTCCCGAAATTTGTTTTTATTTAGTTTTTCTTTAAAAATTGCATTCGTCCGAAAAGCCAAATTAATTAAGGTTGAATCTGTCATTGAAGGCTTATGGTGTCTGTCGAATGTTCAAAGAAGATTCGACGGAGCAGCTAAACTGTAGGACGCCGTATAGTTTACCTGCTCCGTCGAATCTTCTTAGAACTTTCAACAGACACCCTAAGCCAAAGTACGTGTGTACTTAGTTCTAGATATTTTTCTGCTCCTCCTCTTTGGTTACAATCAGCCAATAACATTAATCATCATCATTATTTTTATTTTACTTCCCCCACCCAATTCCAGCAGCGATCTTTTCTCCCCTACATCGAATCTTTTCTCTCTATGTCGAATCTTTTTCTCTACGTCTAATCTTTTCTCTCTATGTAGAATCTTTTCTCTCTATGTGGAATCTTTTCTCTCTATGTATAATAATTTTGGACTAATAGAGTTAAGGTTAGGCACTTTCGACCACAGGTTTGATGGACACAGATTGTTATTGTCAGCATCATGTCGAATCTCCTATCTATATCGAATTGTTGTATCAACGAAAACGAAAATAAAGCATTTGTTTATGTCTGATCTTTCGTTTTTCGGATTCTGCACTTTCGTTATCATTTGTTAAAACGATAACGAAAATACCTGAAATTCGGACGAAAACGAATGCACATGTCTAAATAACATACACTCACTGGCCAGTTTATTAGGTACACCTTGCTAGTACCGGGTTGGACCCCTCTTTGCCTTCAGAATTGCCTTCATTCTTCATGGCATAGTTTCAACAAGGTGTTGGAAACATTCCTCAGAGATTTTGGTCCATAGTGACATGATAACATCACACAGTTGCTGTAGATTTGTTGGCTGCACATCCATGATGCGAATCTCCAACATCAAAACAGTCTTACGGATTTAAAAATACAAAATTTCACTATATAAGCTGAGTTTACTGTTAAAAATTAGTGTGACATGCAAGACTCCAGTGGGTGTAACAAGATGTCCGCTTGCCGCCTTCTCACTATATCCTTACTGTGGATGAGTGTGGGGTGTAGCAAGATGGCGGCATAAGATCTTCTCTTCCGTTACAAAATCTGACAGGTCACCTAATCTGATGAAACTCCGGCAACAGGCTTCGATTTGGCATGCAAATCGCAAGTCAAATCGCGCCAATCTGAACAGGGGGGGCTTATTGTCCAAGCTTAATTGAACAAGCTGAAGTTAGAAACTGATTGTTAACTATATACAGCTGCACCAGATTCCGTGTTCATCAGTTTGAGTAAATCTCCCCCACTGTGCCAGAACCGAGTGGGGCGCTTGTGGCACGGCCTCATTCATTTGATGGAAGTACCGCCTATTGAATGTGACATACTATTGAATTTTTGCTGCACCCATGATGCTTTGGGTACAGCCCTGAGCGGTGGCACTGCTGGGTTTAGGTGGGCGGTCAGGGGGTGGTAAAATTGTGACTCAACCGACAGCTTTTACTGCCTCCTCCACTGGTTGCCCCATATGTGAATGAGTTTTTAGTATCCAAAAGTACTTATTTGATTCCACAAATGACCAAAAAGAAAAAGCCAGACAGTGCGTTTCGGGGGGCCAAAACAATCCCCCTTCATCAGGGATACAAATAATACAGAAATGTAATTTTTCTTTATCAGTTTTTATTTTTGTAGCCCTGATGATGGGGGGGTTGTTTTAGCCAATGAAGTGCATTAGATTACTTTTTTTTTTCTTTTTTGGTCATTTGTGGAATCAGATAAATACTTTTGGAATTCAAGGGACATTCGTTTGGCTCAATTATCCCTATAAAACACAATGCTTGTGAAGATGAAAACATCTGAGCGTGACACCTGACCGACACCAAAAATATGCCACGGGTTACCTTTTAATGTTACTGTAGAAATGAATAATAACAAATAAGAATAATTCCTGCTCGAATCGCTCCTGAGCCTTTGCGTTTTGATGAAGGAGTCACATTTTTCTCATCACTTCTGAAAGAGCAGCTAGAATATTTTACTAACGATGTGCAACAAATGCTTTCTTTGTGGAATACAGTCATGTCTCACTGTAAGGAGCAGAGCTAATAGGCACACAGCTCAGCATGCAATTTCTCGCTATTAAAGGAACAACGATCACCTCCTGTAAACGCTACATTCGAGTCGTGACTGCCATGCCTAACTAAAAACCCGGCACTCAGATCTCTTCCATGGAAAAGCCTTTGTTGCTTCATTTTCCTTAACAGTTCACATTATCTTTTCCCAAGAATCTCTTTGTTTTTCTAATTAGGAAGAAATAAAAAAAAAGAAGCAGGGGTCCCTATGTCACAGACTTCAGAGTCTCCCAGCAAGAAAAAAGACTCAGTTTTTACATACACAAAAAAAAAATAAAGAGATGCTTTTTTTGTGTCATACGTTTTTCTGCAATTATTTTAAGAATAAACGCAAATTAATATATGCAATAATACATCATTAAATGTATTTTTTAAATACAAGCCATCTAAGTATCTGAATGTGACTTGGTATTAGTCAAATACAGAGATTTTTTTGGGGTTGATTTTTAAGGGTGCCAATAAACATTGAAACACAAAAAAAAGTTTAAATAAAAAAATAAATATTATTAACACAATAAATTGTTAAAAAGTTCTTTGTTATTCGACAGACATAGGAATCATAAACAACTTTTCTTAAGATGTGCCGCCAAAAGAGATGTTATCTTATCACATATGGGGTGACGATTTGGTACTTATCCCGACATGTTTCGCCACCATGGGCTTCCTCAGGGGATATATATTTTTAGAACAAGATGTATCACTATGTGAAAGAAAAAACATAATGTAAGATACTAAGTTGACATATTATAACAACCAAAATCATTTAAAATGGGGAAATTAGATATTATTGTTCACCATGTTAAATCATATCACCACTCACCCGAATCAACTTCCCACTGCCTTCAAGACAAAAGCAAAGGGTGACGTGAAGAACACCAGGGGGCTCACAGAACAGCCACAATGGACCCAGGAGAACCAAGCTATAATATAATGGTTGTCCTTTAATTGTCTTGGTATCAGTGTGTTGCACAACAGAGCCTAAACTGGGAAGGAAAGAAGCAGCACAAGGAGCCATCTGGGGGATCTGGAAGGAATATTTTTTCCCCTGGCAGGAGGAAACTCGCTCATCCATGTCTTTATGGACCTTGCTTTATGCCAAATCATTTGGTGGAGGGGGGATTATGGTGTGGGGTTGCTTTTCAGGAGTTGGGCTTGGCCCCTTAGTTCCAGTGAAGGGAACTCTTAAGGCGTCAGCATACCAAGACATTTTGAACAATTTCATACTCCCAACTTTGTGGGAACAGTTTGGGGATGACTCCTTCCTGTTCCGACATGACTGCACACAAAGCAAGGTCCATAAAGATATGGACGAGTTTGGGGTGGAGGAACTTGACTGGACATGAGGTCATCACTCTGCTTTGTCTTCCTGTAAGCATGTTCACCTTTTGGATAACAGTGCTAAGGGCTGTCTTTCCCTCTTCCAGTGTGAGAGCTGCTGTGCAGGGGATTACAGCAGGATGATGCAGGGAAGATTGGGGCCTTATGCTAGCAAACCTTCCAACTATCTAAGATAGAAAAGAGGGACAACTTTTAGCACAAAGTATGCAGGCAAATGGTGCACCCCTGCCCTGCCCCGCTCAGGATAGACCAGGTAGAATTTATTTGCAAAAAACTCAAAGTGTTTTCTTCCACTACTTACCGTATTTATTGGCATATAACACGCACAGGCGTATAACACGCACATTCATTTTAAGAGGGAAGTTTCAAGAAAAAAACTTAAATTTTAAATAAGGAACTTTGAAGCAAAATAAGGGTCAGTGCTCATCTGCAGCCTCACCATTGCCATTAATGCAGCCTGATCAATGCCCATCTGCAGCCTCACAAGTGCCATCAATGCAGCCTCATCAGTCCACATCAATGCAGCCTCACCATTGCCTCAATGCAGCAGCCTCACCATTGCCATCAGTGCAGCCTGATCAATGCCCATCTGCAGCCCAGAGGGGATAGGGAGGGGGGCGGGACGAGCGCCGACAGATTACATACAGTGAGAATCTCCTATGATAGACAGAACAGTGGTCCAATGGAGGCCCAGGAGATGGGAGTTCCTATTACAGAGGCCGTCAAGTAAACAGGAGATTCTCACTTTATGTAATCTGACGGCGCTCGTCCCGCCCCCCTCCCTGTCCCCTCCGAGGCAGCTAAAACTGAAGTATTGGCGTATAACACGCACGCACTATTTGCACCCAATTTTCATGGTGAAAAAGTGAGTGTTATACGCCAATAAATACAGTACCTTTACACTGGCTTTTCAAAATAACAAATGCAACAAAAGGTTGGAAGGAAGGATTAGGGGTCTACTTATAAAAAAAATTGTTGTGTGAATGTGTCAGCATTCGGCCAGCCAATGCAAAAAAAAACCTTAATGTGTCTACTGTTTATTTCTTTTGATTGTCAGCTCAATCTTGTGGTTATAATGCAGTATTTTTCTGATTCAGGTATTTTGGGAAAAACCGCATTGTGGCCAATAGATGAAGCTTATGACCATAGGAAATAAACATGTTAGGCTTATTATGCAGATTATTCCCAGTGGCTGAGCGAATGCTGAGAATTGTTCAGCAGAACCACATTAGTGTACTTCAACACATTGGGTAATTAAGGGAAAAATGTGCTTTAAGACATAGCGTAGTTATTCTTTTTTGCTCCATTCCCTGACCTAACCTAACTTAGCGGCGCCTGCGTATTACAGCCCCGTACAATTTTATGGGCTGTGTCTGTTAAATCAAGTTAGGGAGTCTCCAAATAAGACTATTCAGATGAGACAGTGAACTCAAATCGATAAAAAAGGAAAAGTTGCTGTATATTCCATACACTGCAGTGGAGAGACACAACACAGTTCTCAGCAACATAAGCAAGTAAAGTGCACATGTTTCTGAGGATACCTCTACAGGCTATACAATTTTATACGTATGAATATGCATAAGATCTAGGTGTGTTTTAGGCTGTAATCTAGGTGTGATTGTATAATTAGTTCAATCAATATCCATATCTTCTTAGTAGCAAAGGAACAGTTAAATGTGTGTATACATCATGGGACTGGCAAAAAAAAAGAGATTTCAGCAGTATTTCTCTAACACACACAATCTCTCTAATGCCCTGTACACACAGTCGGACATTGATCAGACATTCCGACAACAAAATCCATGGATTTTTTCTGACGGATGTTGGCTCAAACTTGTCTTGCATACACACGGTCACACAAAGTTCGACGAAAAATCCGATCGTTATGAACGCGGTGACGTAAAACACGTACGTCGGGACTATAAACGGGGCAGTAGCCAATAGCTTTCCTCTCCTAATTTATTCTGAGCATGCGTGGCACTTTGTGCGTTGGATTTGTGTACACACGATTGGAATTTGCGACAACAGATTTTGTTGTCGGAAAATTTTATAGCAAGCTCTCAAACTTTGTGTATCGGAAATTCCTATGGAAAATGTGTGATGGAGCCTACACACGGTCGGAATTTCCGGCAACAAGGTCCTATCACACATTTTCCATTGGAAAATCCCATCGTGTGTACAGGGCATTACACACCCTTTCCTCTCTCTGATCACAACCTTATCCGTTTCACACTCTCCTTGTCTCCTACATCCCATGCTGGTCTATAGTCCTGTGAGCCTCCAGGTAATTGACCAAATCAGGTCTCCAAAATAGTATATCTTGCAAATGATCAGCTGCTAACTCCACCTTTTTACCCTCTCTGCCCACCCTCATCCCCAACCCCACTTTTCACCCTTCTTTTTTCTTTTCTTTTTTCCTCCCTTTCCCCTTCCTCTCCTTCCCGTTTTTTCTTTTCTCCCCCTTCTTCCCCCCCCCCCCCTTTTTTTTCCCCACCACCCTGCAGCACCTTCCCCTCTCTTCCCGTCTCTTCCCCATTCCCCCCCCTTTTTCCCTCCCCCTCCCCTTTTTCCGTTTTCTTTCTCCGTTTTTCCCTTGGTCACCCTTCCCCTTCCCCACCCTTCCCCATTCACTCCTTTTCCCCCTATTTCTTTCCCCTTCCCTTTTCTATTTATTCCACCACTCCAATCCATTTGGGTTGGTTTTCCCCATCCCCCCTTTCCCCCCCCCTCTCACTTCTCTCCGTCCATTCACTGGTGGTTTGTCGGCACCTTTACCTATTGCTCTTTGCATATACTTTCTACGGTACATAGGAATTGACTGGCAGCAGGGCATTTGCTATCCTCCACTCGTCCTATCTTCACTTACACTGTGTTGGGTTACTTATTTTCTTTCACTTTTTCTCACTTTCCCTCTCATTCTTTTCCTCTTTCTGTCTTTCCTCCTTCCCTATCCTCTTCCTCACATCTTTTCCTCCTCTTTTCCCCTTCCCCTAGCTATGCCCTCTGCACACCCATGTACCCACTATCCAACATCTCTATAAATCCCCATAGCTGGGAAATGTTCCAATCTGTGTGGATTAATCAAGTGACCCTTTGCTCTTCAGTATTTAACACTCAATATTTTTCTACTTTTGCAAATAACGTATACCCTTTCAGGTGCCTTTCGGGTTGTTAGTTGCCCCTCCCTCCTCTACTTCCCCGTCCTATATGGGGGTTGATAGATGTGATCCCTCGCAAGACACACTTGGCCCACCGCCCGCTCTCCTGGGAGCTGTTCCGACACGGGGGAGACAGGGGAACTAAAGAGAAACTGCACCACCTAAAAATATAACAACCTACAATGCTTAAACTGCACGCGGAAACGTCATAATTTCTGTAGTAGGTAACTATATGATCTAGGCAACTTTAATAGATGGTGCACATACATAAGTTTGGTACTGTTGGATTTGATGCTTTGTCTGACACATGTTGACCTTTTCACAGTGGGCAACCATCCTCTGAAGAGGACCCGGGAAGGGTCGAAACGCGTCAGGATTTATGTATACAACTTCTGTTGCTCCACATACATGTATGGTATCACAGGCAATATCTGTTGCTACTTCTTTTAAGAATTTCACTTTTAAGATAACCTTGGTCGCCATTTAATGCATTGTGTCAAGGACCTGGTTTAATTGTGTGCTTTGTTTATTGTAATGGTATGTCACACTCAGATATAATATGCTACTTATATACTTTTTGTATTAATAAAACTGAATTTTTTCAACCATCAATACTGTATTTTATTGGCTGCTTTAAAGCCCCGTTAGGGGCTTAGCCCATGCTATTTGTTTTGATCAGCTGCTAACGTTACGCATGTCTCATAAACCATGCAAAAATAGTTAAACCAAGTTATAAAAACGCTGCGCTATGAAATTGATAAATATATAATATTGTGCTAAATTGTTAATAAATTGATACTGTGCTTACTCATAACATATAAACATCCAAAATATAAAATATGTTAATAATATACATTAATGTGCAATAAACTTCAAAAAATAAATAAATTGATGAAAGTGCTCCAATAAGCCTGTGCAATACATAAAATAAACATTCCAAAAAGCTTGTGCAATATTCAAACATAATTAGATAAATAATTCAAAAAAATCATCCATGCGATTCAGTGTTGCATCCATGCAATTTAGTGCTGCATCTATGCAATTCGGTGCTAGTGCAATGTTCAGACAATAATAAATAAAAATTCCAAAAAAAATCATCCATGCGATTCGGTGCTGCATCCATGTAATTCAGTGTTGCATCTATGTAATTCGGTGCTGTGTTACTTTGTGTGATGATCAGATTAACAGTCCATAAACATTCCAAAATCCATTCATGTGTTTCAGTGAACACAAACTAAAGTGCTGTGTGCTCATATAAGTGCTCCCCCCCAGGTGATAGCTCCTCACCTTAGGGCGTGTGACCTTGCAATTAAGCTTGGTCAAAATGCGTCTTAGAACCTCTATGGGTTCGGTGTTATATGCAGGGTCCTGGATAGATTACACTGGTGTCTCTGTTCCTCACAGCAGTCCTGTTTATACCTTGGTATATCAATGCAAAAAGAACTTCATGGTGCAGTGTACTATATTTATTTAAAATCACAAAAAAATCCCACAATGGGTACTCACACTAGCAAGGTGCTTACAGGGCGCCACACTAAAATAGCGGTAACGAGCGGGTGACGGCGGCCGGTAATGGGGTGGCATACTAATCGTTCCCAACAGGCTGTGTGTGTAGCGTTCCGTCCTGTTCCTCTCCCCAACGCGTGTCGATACAAGGGGTATTCCGTATCTTCATCAGGGGGTGATTTCATCTGCAGACATTGCCCAAATCGTCCCCTCCGCTCCTCCCAGGACCTCCTTCTCTCTAGCTCCCTTGTTACCTCCTCCCATGCTCGCCTTCAGGACTTCTCCAGAGCCTCTCCCATCCTTTGGAACTCCCTGCCCCAGTAAGTCCGATCAGCCCCTACCCTGTCCACCTTTAGGAGATCCCTGAAAACTCATTTATTCAGGTAAGCCTATCCCACACCCACATAACAACTATCCCCGAGCCACCCCCATTAAATCATTCTCTGCAGCTATTACCTTTTGTACCACCACCCCCTCCCTTTAGAATGTAAGCTCTACGAGCAGGGCCCTCCTGTACCTTTTGTATTGTACTGTAATTGTGTTGTCCCCCCTATACACTGTAAAGCACTGCGTAAATTGTTGGCGATATCGTGTATTATAATAATAATAATAATAATAATAATAATAATAATATTTGGTCGGTTCAGAATGGTTTTGATAAGAAAGTAATTTTGAACAGCCTTCTGGGTTCTTATCAATAGTTTGTGTCGTCACATATCCAACAGTTTCATTTTCTCAGGAATTTTTTACTTTTCTTATTATACAATTTTATACGTATGAATATGCATAAGGTTTAGGGGTGTTTTAGGCTGTAATCTAGGTGTGATTGTATAGTTAGTCCAATCAATGTCCATATCTTCTTAGTAGCAAAGGAACAGTTAAATGGGTGTATACATCACGTAACTGGCAAAAAAAAGAGATTTCAGCAGTATTTGGTCGGTTCAGACTGGTTTTGATAAGAAATTTTGAGCAGCCTTCTGGGTTCTTATCAATAGTTTGTGTCGTCACATATCCAACTGCTTCATTTTCTCAGGAATAGAATAAACAGTCTAGGAATGGCCTTTTTTTAAATGTTTATTGCAAATTAACTTGTTTAGGGTCTAGGCAAGCTGTGGGATACTCCAGAACTATACACAGGAATGTGAGGACACTCTTTCCTCTGCAGCTCCTTCTTTATACAGTCCTTTGAGCAGTAGGACATAAAATGGACAGCACTGGGCAAGCCTTAAGTTTAGTGCGCCAGGAATTAACTAAAGAAACAGTTACTGGGATCCTTCTCCCTTAGGTCTGTACTCACTGAGTGCCCAGGGCCTGGATGTCTCCCTCAGACTCAGGAAGACAGTCTCTTCTGTGGAGCTTCTAGATCAGATCCTCAGTGGAACCCCTCATTCTTTTCCCAAAGAACTTGTAGCAGGATATCCCCCCAAGTTAGGCTCAGCTGGGACCTCAATGGGACAGGCAGAATTTTCAGCAGGATGGCCAGGAGGGTCAAAAGCCCTTCTGGCTGGGAACCTCTTGTCCTGGAGAAGAACCCTGGTCTCTGGGGCTCTAAACTATTTATGTGCTTCCAAACCACCATCTGGGCACACCTTCCCAGGGAGTGGCTGGAGCTACATAACTATTCAGGCTGCTTATTTGACCCTCTCATCCGCTATATTCTGGAAGTCTCCAGAAGACAGGGGGAAGAAATCAAACTGCAGTCTGCAGTGCCCAGAGCATCCTAAAGCATCCACATGCTGCGCTGCTGATTACAGAACTAAATTTGCCTTACCAAACCTAGATGCCAATCTATGAGGGTGCTACATCGATATAGCAGCACCAGGTTGTATAACAATGAGTTTCTATTCCTCAGTGAAAAGACAAAAAATACCCAAGTCTGGTTCTTCAAAATAACAGTTGGGGAGAACATAGTGCTTTCTACAAAGCCCTGGCAGCAGTTCTGCCTATCTCCTCTAGTTCCTTCCCAGCCTGGAGGTCCTCTCTGTGACCAGTCCCTCCAGGTCTGTGCTTCAGCTCCGACTTAGTCTCCTAGGTCCTAAGCATACAACTCAAGGCTGATGCCAATCCAAACAGCACTTGTCACACAGGCCTCCTCCCAAGGGGATAACCCTAAGAAAATGAGGGTTTTCGAAAGGTGCTCCCAAATATCTATTATCTACATCACCATATCACTGAACAAGAACCCCAGGGATTGGTTGGGCCAGATAAATATTTGTAGCCTACAAAATAATCTTCCTACACTATTTACTGGAACCTCCTTCCAGCAGCAGGGGTACCAACCACCACACTAAGGCTAGACCTAGATGTAGTGCACCCCCTAAGGAGCTGCAAGTAGACTGGGATTCCCCACCCTGCACAGCCAGACTCACCGAATTTTCACATGCACTCCAGAGTCAGAGAATGGCCCATGACTTTGTTTTTTTTTTTGTTATATTTGTAGGTATAATAACTTAATTAAGAAGAATGTGAGGTTATAAGATGCCCGCTTGACTTCAACAACAACTTCAGGGACAACTTTTCCTATATACACTCGCTTGCAGAACCCAACAGGAACACTGTGAATATTCAGTGTCCAGCTTGCATCACTCCTTTGGCTACTGAACCCAGCACCACCTCTAAAGGCACTGCCAACCCGCCTGGTTGTAGCTGCCCCTTTCACCAGCCCTCCAGGCTAACTTCTCCCCACAGTCCTCCATCATGTCACTCACCAGCCCAACCGGCTGACTCTCAGGAGATCTCCCAGACTTGCTGACCTGCTCCTGCTGTCCTCTCTCCTTGCTCCCATGCCTCCAGGAAGGGTTTCCTCTGTGTGCTTTGGTAGGATCCCCAGACTAGGGGGCACCGTCAAGGGCCACCTCAGCACTCCATCTCCATCTTCCACCTGACTGCCCCCCTGCCAGCCCTTAACTGGGGATTTACAGAAAAAAACAAAATGATCCTGTGCTCAAGAGCTTGCTGTGGGGTAAGTAGGAAAAGAATTCTCCACAAAACACGTCACCTTGTCGGCTGTGCTGCCACTCTTAACAGGTCAGGGAGAACCCAAAGGAAATCTACAAGAGAACAAAGACAGAGGGCGCACCAGCCTTGCGCATTATCTTTGTAACACTGTAATTCATGAAAAGTACAATAATATACTCACAATCTAGTATTGTGTTTAAGCAATAAAAAGTCCATCAAGTGTGTCATCCAGCAGTCAACCGACTGACTCTCAGGAGTTCCCCCAGACATGGTGACCTGCTCCTGGGGATTGTCTGAGGCCTTCATAAATATTCCAAACAGCTCCTCCTAACCTCCACCCACTATGTCTGGAACAATCTCCAATGTCCCATAAAGCAAGGGGAGGCACCGGAGAAGCTGCTAGGATGAGTCACCCAGCCCTAAGTCACTAAACCCTGACCCAGGTTCATAGCTCAGGCTTAGCCCTGAGCTAAACTTAAAATTTTCCTACACTATCAGCTACACTAACAACCTAGCACTACTAGAGGGTGCTACATACACAACCCACAAAAATGGATAACAGCTCAGATTATATACAGCCTAGCAATAACATGCAAACTATATCTAATTAAATCACCACTGCATAGGGCATTACATTAACATTCAAAGTTCAAAGTTATGTGGGGTTTTAATGATTCAGTTTAGATGTACATTCAGACATGCATTGGAAAATGGCAGCTGAAATCTGAAAATGTGACAGGTTTGAATCCAATGGTTGTTGATAACTCCAATCATACTGGACATTTTGCATTTTCAAATACATACAAAATATTTGCCTTTATGTTAGTTGGCAGTGAATGTTTCTGGCAGTGAAATGTGAGAACAGACATTACACATCTGCTAAACCATTTTGAACTGATGTATTTTCAGAATAGCTTAAGCCTCTCTTCTGAAATCATTCTTCAGTTTATTAAATGGCAGCGGTACCAGAATTTATGTCTAACACAAGACGCTGACCCATTACTTCTGAATACTTCTGAATCACAGATCTGCCAAAAACATATCCCCAATTCAGGAAAGGGATAATAAATCAGAGTTAAAGTGGAGTTCTGGCTTATACCACACTGTTCTCAAACAACAGTAAATTGCCAAAATTACAACTTCATAATGTATATGTTGTTATAGGATAAGTGTACTTTTCTCTAAACACATGTCTGTGCTACGTGACTAATGTACAGCCAAAAATGTAAATGTCAATTGATACCTTCTAATAGAAGACGGTTCAAATAATTGGTCTGTGCATGGATGATTAAATGTTCACTTCCCCTTGTGCTCTGTAGAGGAGGCAGTGGTATGCTTCAGAAAAAGATGTGGCCTGGAGTGAAGATGTGACACCAATGATGGGGCACTATTCTTCCCACTGACACCAATGATGGGGCACTATTCTTCCCACTGACATCAACGATGGGGCACTATTCTTCCCACGGACACCAAGGATGGGGCACTATTCTTCCCACTGACACCAACGATGGGGCACTATTCTTCCCACTAACACCATGATGGGGCACTATTCTTCCTACTGACAGCAATGATGGGGCACTATTCCTCCCACTGAAACCAACGATGGGGCACTATTCTTCCCAATGAAACCAATGATGGGGTACTATTCCTCCCACTGATAACACTGATGGGGCACTATTCCTCCCACTGAAACCAACGATGGGACACTATTCCTCCCACTGATACCAATGATGGGGTACTATTCCTCCCACTGATACCAGTGATGGGGCACTATTCCTTCCACTGACACCAGTGATGGGGCACTATTCCTCCCACTGACACCAGTGATGGGGTACTATTCCTCACACTGACACCAACAAGGTAGCTCTATCCCTCCCACTAACACCAACGATGGGGCACTATTCCTCCCACTGATACCAATGATGGGGCACTATTCTTCCCACTGACACCAACAATGGGGCACTTCTTCTCCCACTGATACCAATTATGGGGTACTATTCCTCCCACTGATACCAATGATGGGGCACTATTCTTCCCACTTCCACAAATGATGGGGAACTATTCCTCCCACTGATACCAATGATGGGGTACTATTCCTCCCACTAAAACAACTGATGGGGCACTATTCCTCCCACTGACACCAGTGATGGGGCACTATTCCTCCCACTGACACCAGTGATGGGGCATTATTCCTCGCACTGACACCAACAATGTAGCTCTATTCCTCCCACTAGCACCAATGATGGGCACTATTCCTCTCACTGATACTAACAATGTAGCACTATTTCTTCCAATGACACCAAAGATGGGGCACTGTTCTTACCATAACACAAGCCATGGGGGACTATTTTTCTTACTGACACCTATGATAGGGCTCTAGTCCTCCTACTGATAGGAACAATTGGGTTTATTCCTCCTGCTATTACCATCAATGGAGCAATATTCCTCCCACTAACACCATCGATTGGGAACTATTCCTCCGACTAACACCAGTGATGGGGCACTATTCCTCCGACTAACACCAGTGATGGGGCACTATTCCTTCCACTAACACCAGTGATGGGGCACTATTCCTCCGACTAACACCAATGGTGGGGCACTATTCTTCCCACTGAAACCAATGACGGGGCACTATTCTTCCCACTGAAACCAAAGATGGGGAACTATTCCGCCCACTGACACCAATTATGAGACATTATTTCTCCCACAGACACCAAAAATGTAGCACTTTTCATCCCACTGACACCAACGATGGGGCACTAGTGTTCCCAGAACACCAGCCATGGGGGACTGTTTTTCTCACTGACACCTATGATAGGGCTCTATTCCTCCTACTGATAGCAACAATGGAGCAGTATTCCTCCCCCTGACACCAATGATGGGGCACTATTCCTCCCACTGACACCAATGATGGGGCACTATTGATCTTTTATTAAAAGAATCAAGCAACCAATTTTATACAAAAGTAAAAAACAAAACCATAGTACAAAACTTCAACAGAAATCCAAGGAATACACATCCATGTTCAGAATATATACAATATATACATAATCCGTTACCAAAACTATTTACATAAAGCAGCAGAGAGGGCCTAAGAGGCACAACCCATCACCTATGTAAGCAGCCATTTATCAAAAATTAATCCAAAAAATAATAATCTAGGGTGATAAGAGACAGACAGCCACACCCGGGAAAGAGACTCCTGGCAGTCAGGGAGGCTTGAAACCCCTCCACGCCTTCAACCAAGCTCCCCGACTCCGCTTGTCTCTCTCAAGTACCCGAATCTTCTCCACCTCATGCAGAATGTCATACACCACCACCTGAACAGGAAGGATTTTACGCCGAATGCTGACCTGACACCGTGCGTTCCAAGTGAAATGATGATGGGGCACTATTCCTCCCACTGACACCAATGATGGGGCACTATTCCTAATAGCAAATACTACTAATAGCAACAATATGGCTTTATTCCTCCTGCTGATACCAACAATGGAGCGACATTCCTCCCAATGACACCAATGATGGGGCACTGGCTTAAACTGGAACATAGACAATTATTAATAGATATAGAAGTTGCATACTCAGCAAGTGATTAATCCAGCTGCTGAAAGTGCTTAAGGGTTTATTTTATCACTTTAATTGAGTCTGTATCAGAGGTTCTGGAGGCATGCTAAGATAGATTTAAAAAAATGCTTATTATTGCACAGAGGAAGCGAGCGGCAATCCTGATGACTCCTATTGCATGTCTGACTTTATCTCTTCTAGACTGGTGAATTTACAGTTTAATTTGCCAAATTGGACCCCTCTCACCCCAGGCCCCATAGCATACATGCGGGCTGCTACAGCTATAGTTTCACAACTTCATACCGGAGAATGAAAAGTCCATTATTTAACTGCTATCATTTTTGCTGTGCCACTTTCTGGAAGGAGATACCCCATGGGCTTAACATGTATTTTAAATATAAAAAAAACCCCCAGTTTCTAAAGGACTGCTGTTACACAATGTCTGTAATAAGAATAGTAAGAGTTTTCTATTATGCTGACACTTATACTGGCTGTAGGTAATGCAGGAAAGTGCATTTCCTTTGTTTGCTTTCCATTGAGTTGCATGTAGTGCTTGAACAGTGTTCGAGGACCATTCAGTAAAGTATACACTTAAATACTTCTTTTGTGTAATCCTTTAGATCAGTGTTATTATCATCAGCTTTTTATACGGCACTGCTATCTGCTACTTTTTTTCATTCCACCGGTCTGGCACCAGATGAAAAAGCAAACAAGGAAGATGCAGAGATACGAGAGGTACCACGGTGCCGATTTCATGCGTCGGACTTGGGAAGTGAAGCAGAAGAAAAAGATTGTGCTTCATTTCCAGTCATTGAAATCCTTGGAAGTGAATTAAAGTAAAATTGTCTCTTTGGAAACATTATCACTAAAGATAGCTTATCCTAGTTAATCATCATAAAAGATTGCTAGAACTTGGTCTATAATGTTTTGTGATGTGATGATTCTCTTAAAGCGGGCCTTCACATCTTCACTTTTATTTAATTGTGCTTTCCTTATTAAATATTTAATCAAGTATCTTAATCTACGTGTAATCTGCTGGCCCCACGCCCTCCTACTCACCTATTATACACTATATTGTGAAAAGTATTGGGAAGCCTGCCTTTACACGCACATGAACTTTAACCACTTGCCAACCTCCTCACGCCGATATACTGCGGCAGAATGGCACGGGCAGGCAAAGTAACGTATGGGTACGTTACTTGCCTCCCGCCCCCGGTGCCCGAGGCGGTCGGCATCTGTCCCCGAGCGATCAGTGGTGAGGGGGAAGCCATCCATTCGTGGCCACCCCCTCGCGATCGCTTCCAGCCAATGACATTCTTCCTCTGCCGCTGTAAACAGCGGCAGAGGAAGTGATGTCATCTCTCCTCGAGCCGGTCTTCTCGTTCTGGCGCCGAGGAGAGAAGACATCAAGTAAGTTTGCACCAAACACTACACTAACAGTAGAACACTCTAGGCACACATTTCACCCCCCATCACCCCCCCCCCCCCGATCACCCCCCTGTACCCCCTGTCACAGTGACACCAATAGCAATTTTTTTTTTCTGATTATTGCATTGGTGTCAGTTTGTGACAGTTATAAGTGGTAGGGCAGTTAGTGGTAGCCCACTTTAGGTCTAGGATACCCCCCTAACCCCCCCTAATAAAGTTTAACTCCTTGATCACCCCCTGTCGCCAGTGTCACTAAGCGATCATTTTTCTGATCGCTGTATTAGTGTCACAGGTGACGCTAGTTAGGGAGGTAAGTATATAGGTTCACCATCAGCTTTTTATAGCGTCAGGGTCCCCCATACACTACCTAATAAAGGTTTTAACCCCCTGATTGCCCCCTAGTTAACCCTTTCACCAGTGATCACCGTATACGTGTTATGGTTGACGCTGGTTAGTTAACTTTTTATAGTTTCAGGGCACCCGCCGTTTATTACCCAATAAAGGATTAACCCCCTGATCGCCCGGCGGTAAAATAAGTTAAGTTTTAGGGTCAGATAAGGTCTGCGTCACCCCAGGCAGCGTCAGGTTAGTGCCAGTACTGCTAACACCCACGCACGCAGCATACACCGCCCTTAGTTGTATAGTATCTGGATGGATCAATATCTGATCAGATCTATACTAGCGTCCCCAGCAGTTTAGGGTTCCCAAAAACGCAGTGTTAGCAGGATCAGCCCAGATACCTGCTAGCACCTGTGTTTTGCCCCTCGGCCCAGCATAGCCCAGCCCACCCAAGTGCAGTATCAATCGATCACTGTCACTTACAAAACACTAAGCACACATAACTGCAGCGTTCGCAGAGTCAGGCCTGATCCCTGCGATCGCTAACAGTTTTTTGGTAGCGTTTTGATACAGTCGCTAACAGTCAGGAGCTTTTTTGCCTGTGAGTCTCACTAGTGTACCACTAAATTTAGAGCCCAAAATGGCAAATCGAAGGTACACTAGTGAAGAGGCCTGCACGTTTCTGAGCATGACAGATAGTGAAGAGGAAGTCACTCATCTGTCAGATTCAGGCTCAGAATACGATCCTGTAGAGGACAGCGGCTCCATGACAGATAGCTCTGACGACGGAATTGTGGTCCCTGCCAAGGTCAGGCGTACCAGACCCCAATCTTCTTCTGCTGTTGTTGAGGTGCAAGAACCGCAGGGCTCTCGTATGGAGCAGAGCAGTACTAGCGCCGTAATTCCTTCTGGTGAACTGGCAAGCACCAGCGGCCTAGTACACCCTGGTCATACATCCAGCACTGCAGTAACACTTGGTGACGTGGCGAGTCCCATAAGTGCAGTTCAAGCTGGTGAGGTGGCAAGCACAAGTAGTGTCCCGCTGCCACCAAGAAGATGAACACCGGCCCGTCGTGCCCATAGTGCCCTTCCTGCTGCATTAGCCAATCGTAATTGGGAACCCACCACTTCTGCAGCACCCGTACTTCCCCCTTTCACTGGCCAACCCGGAATTCAGGTGGAAACTGTTGATTTTACGTCACTTGATTTTTATTTGCTGTTTTTCACCGAAGATCTCTATAGATCTATTGTGGACCAAAGCAATTTGTACGCTGGTCAACACAGCGCCACTATTCCCCAGTCCTCCCTTGCCAGAGATTGGAAACCAATTACGGTTTACAAATTTAAGATCTTTCTGGGCCTTTCCCTCAACATGGGCATAACTAAAAAGCGTGAGTTGCGGTCATATTGGTCCACTAACCCAATTCACCATATGCCCGTGTTCTCTGCCTCCACGGCCAGGGCATGATACGAGCAGATCTTGCGGTTCATGCACTTCAACAACAATGAACTCTGTCGTCCTCGTGGAGACCCTGGATACAATCGGCTCTACAAAATTCAGCCCCTCGTAAACCACTTTAACCAATGTTTTGCAGACTTGTTTACCCCCCATCAAGTTGTCTGCATTGATGAGTCCCTGATTAAATTTTCTGGCCGCTTGTCATTCAAACAGTATCTTCCCAGCAAGCTTGCCAGATACGGGGTCAAGATGTATAAGCTCTGTGACAGGGCCACAGGCTATACATGTAGTTTTATGGTTTACGAGGGCAAAGATAGTCACGTAGAGCCGACAAACTGCCCTGACTACATAGGAAGCGCTGGCAAGATTGTGTGGGACTTGGTGTCACCCTTATTCGGAAAGGGGTACCACTTGTACGTGGACAATTATTACACGAGCGTGCCACTTTTTAGTCACCTTTTTGATCAACAGATTGGAGCATGTGGCAACGTGCGACCTAATCGCCGGGGCTTTCCCCAGCGGCTTGTAAATTCCCGTATTAGGCGGGGGGAGAGAGCCTGTTTCAAGTGTAATAACTTGCTCACTATGAAGTGGAGGGACAATTGGAATGTTTTCGTTCTTACCTCCTTTCATGCAGACACGACGGTCCAAATTACTACGGTGATTGGTGTTGTGGAGAAACCCCTTTGTGTCCACGAATATAACCAAAATATGGGAGGGGTGGACCTCAACGACCAGTTGTTGGCGCCGTACCTAGTTGCCCATAAGGCCAGACGCTGGTACAAAAAAGTGTCTGTTTATTTATTTCAATTGGCTTTGCTGAACGCTTATGTGCTATACAGAGCTTCAGGACGGACTGGATCCTTCCTTAAATTCCAGGAAGAAATCGTCAGAGCCCTTCTGTTTCCAGACGGTGCTCCACCTCACCTTCCCCAACCAAATGCAGTAAGCCGGCTGCATGGGAGGCATTTTCCGTATGTCCTCCCGAGTACCCCTACCCAACGAGCCCCCCAAAGAAGATGTCGCGTCTGCAGCAAGCGCGGATTTAGGCGTGACACCCGGTATTATTGTCCCTCCTGTCCTGGCAATCCTGGTCTTTGCATTGGTGAATGTTTTGAACGCTACCATGCACTAGTTGAGTATTAGCGTAGGGTACAGCACTGCACAGACTAGGCACACTTTCACAGGGTCCCCCAAGATACCATTGCATTTTGAGAGTCCCGAACCTGGTACCAGTTACAAAAGTTATAGTTACAAGAAAAAGTGTAAAAAAAAAAAGAAAAAAAAAAGTAAAAAAATAAAAACACAAAAAAAATATAAAATAAAAAAAACAAAAATAGTTGTCGTTTTATTGTTCTCTCTCTCTCTCTCTCTCTAATCTCTCACTATTGTTCTGCTCTTCTTACTGTATTCTATTCTGCAATGTTTTATTGTTATTATGTTTTACCATGTTTGCTTTTCAGATATGCATTTTTTTTAATACTTTACTGTTTACTGTGTTTTATTGTTAACCATTTTTTTTGTTTTCAGGTACGCTATTCAGCTGCAGAGCAGATTTATTTATCTTAACAGCAACATTGTTTGCTCCCACGATACATAAAGCTGTGACTCCAGCGCTGTCGGAGGTGATTTCACCACCACAGTTACATACTTCAGCATATATGCCGAAGCGTGGGGGCAGCAGTGGGTGGAGGAGCGATTTGCTCATACCTTTTGCGGGAGGATGCCCCCATGCTTCGGCATATATGTATTTTAGGCACAGGTTGTGTTAAATTAGCGTTTTATTTTTTACCATGTTTTTTTTGTATTTGCTTTGCAGGTACGGTAAGTCTTATGCCCTGTACACACGGACATTCCGACAACAAAATCCATGGATTTTTTTTCCGACGGATGTTGGGTCAAATTTGTCTTGCATACACACGGTCACACAAAGTTGTCGGAAAATCTGATCGTTCTGAACGCGGTGACGTAAAACACGTATGTCGGGACTATAAACGGGGCAGTAGCATATGGCTTTCGTCTCTTAATTTATTCTGAGCATGCGTGGCACTTTGTGCATCGGATTTGTGTACACACGATCGGAATTTCCGACAACGGATTTTGTTGTCGGAAAATTTTTTAGCATGCTCTCAAACTTTGTGTGTCGGAAATTCCTATGGAAAATGTGTGATGGAGCCTACACACGGTCGGAATTTCCGACAACAAGGTCCTATCACACATTTTCCATCGGAAAATCCTATGTGTACAGGGCATAACTGTTATACTGTAATGTTACTTTGTTTTATTGTTAACCGTCATTTGCTTAGCAGGTACGCCATTCAGTTGCAGCGCGGATTTATTTATCTTGACAGCAACAGCGTTTGCTCCCACGATACATTAAGCTGTGACTCCAGCACTGTAGGAGGTGATTTCACCACCACAGTTAAAAAAGGAGCATATATGCCTGGGGGCAGCAGGGGCGGAGGAGCGATTTGCTCCTACCTTTTGGGGCGGATGCCTCCATGCTTCGGCATATATAAACGGTGCATGTATGCCCATTAGAAGTGGGTGGATGAAGGGAGGTATTCTAATGGTGGGCATATCCACGATCAATATCTTTTTTTCGTTCAGCCCACAGGCTGCATGAAAAAAAAAGTTTACAATATATGCCCAACAAGGACCAGCAACGTACTGGTATGTTACTGGACTTTGAGTGGTTATAGCAGAATGAGGTATAGGTTTAATAGGTATCATCTTGGCATCATTCTTTTCAGCCAGTCGGCTTTCATGTAAAAGCAATCCTAGCGGCTAATTATCCTCTAGGAGAGAATGCCCTCCCCACCATCTTCCATGTTTTTCTGTGGCTCTCCTGTCCCAACAGGGAACCTGAGAATGCAGCCGGTGATTCAGTCAGCTGACCATAGAGCTGATCAGAGACCAGAGTGGCTCCAAACATCTCTATGGCCTAAGAAACCGGAAGCTACGAGCATTTCATGACTTAGATTTCGCCGGATATAAACAGCGCCATTGGGAAATTGGGAAAGCATTTTATCACACCAATCTTGATGTGGTCAGATGCTTTGAGGGCAGAAGAGAGATCTAGGGTCTAATAGACCCCAATTTTTTCAAAAAAGAGTACCTGTCACTACCTATTGCTATCATAGGGGATATTTACATTCCCTGAGATAGCAATAAAAATGATTAAAAAAAAAATGAAAGGAACAGGTTAAAAATAAGATAAAAAAGCAAAAAAATTATTTAAAAAAAGCACCCCTGTCCCCCCCTGCTCTTGCGCACGCAAGGCGAACGCAAGCGTCAGTCTGCCGTCAAATGTTAACAGCAATTGCACCATGCATGTGAGGTATCACCGTGAAGGTCAGATCAAGGGCAGTAATTTTAGCAGTAGACCTCCTCTGTAAATCTAAAGTGGTAACCTGTAAAGGCTTTTAAAGGCTTTTAGAAATGTATTTAGTTTGTCGCCACTTCACGTTTGTGTGCAATTTTAAAGCATGTCATGTTTGGTATCCATGTACTCGGCCTAAGATCATCTTTTTTATTTCATCAAACATTTGAGCAATATAGTGTGTTTTAGTGCATTCAAATTTTAAAAAGTGTGTTTTTTCCCAAAAAAATGCGTTTGAAAAATTGCTGCGCAAAAAAATGAAGCACCCACCATTTTAATCTGTAGGGCATTTGCTTAAAAAAAATATGTAATGTTTGGGGGTTCAAAGTAATTTTCTTGGAAAAAAAATAATTTTTTCATGTAAACAAAAAGTGTCAGAAAGGGCTTTGTCTTCAAGTGGTTAGAAGAGTGGGTGATGTGTGACATAAGCTTCTAAATGTTGTGCATAAAATGCCAGGACAGTTCAAAACCCCCCAAATTACCCCATTTTGGAAAGTAGACACCCCAAGCTATTTGCTGAGAGGCATGTCGAGTCCATGGAATATTTTATATTATGACACAAGTTGCGGGAAAAAGATAATTTTTTTTTTTTTTGCACAAAGTTGTCACTAAATGATATATTGCTCAAACATGCCATGGGAATATGTGAAATTACACCCCAAAATACATTCTGCTGCTTCTCCTGAGTACGGGGATACCACATGTGTGGGACTTTTTGGGAGCCTAGCCGCGTACGGGACCCCGAAAACCAAGCACCGCCTTCAGGCTTTCTAAGGGCGTAAATTTTTGATTTCACTCTTCAATGCCTATCACAGTTTCAGAGGCCATGGGATGCCCAGGTGGCACAACCCCCCCCCCCCCCCAAATTACCCTATTTTGGAAAGTAGACACCCCAAGCTATTTGCTGAAAGGTATAGTGAGTATTTTGCAGACCTCACGTTTCGTCATAAAGTTTTGAAAATTGAAAAAAAAAACAAAAACGTTTTTTTCTTGTCTTTCTTTATTTTCAAAAACAAATGAGAGCTGCAAAATACTCACCATGCCTCTCAGCAAATAGCTTGGGGTGTCTACTTTCCAAAATGGGGTCATTTGGGAGGGGGTTTGTGCTATCTTGGCATTTTATGGCTTTCGAAACTGTGATAGGTAGTGAGGAGTGAATCAAAAATTTAAGCCCTTAGAAATCCTGAAGGCGGTGATTGGTTTTCGGGGCCCAGTACACGGCTAGGCTCCCAAAAAGTCCCACAAATGTGGCATCCCCATACTCAGGAGAAGCAGCTGAATGTTTTTTGGGGTGCAATTCCACATATGCCCATGGCCTGTGTGAGCAATATATCATTTAGTGACAACTTTGTGCAAAAAAAAAAAAAAGTTTGTCATTTTCCTGCAACTTGTGGCAAAATATAAAATATTCCATGGACTCACCATGCCTCTCAGCAAATAGCTTGGGGTGTCTACTTTCCAAAATGGGTCATTTGGGAGGGGTTTGTGCCATCTTGGCATTTTATGGCCTTCAAAACTGTGATAGGTAGTGAGGAGTGAAATAAAAAATTTACGCCCTTAGAAATCCTGAAGGCGGTGCTTGGTTTCGGGGCCCCTGTACATGGCTAGGCTCCCAAAAAGTCCCACACATGTGGTATCCCCATACTTAGGAGAAGCAGCAGAATGTATTTTGGGGTGTAATTCCACATATGCCCATGGCATGTTTGAGCAATATATCATTTAGTGACAACTCTGTGCAAAAAAAAAAAAGTTTGTAATTTTTTCCCGCAACTTGTGTCAAAATATAAAATATTCCATGGACTCAACATGGCTCTCAGCAAATAGCTTTGGGTGTCTACTTTCCAAAACGGGGTCATTTGGGGAGGTTTTGTGCCATCTTGGCATTTTATGGCCTTCAAAACTGTGATAGGTAGTGAGGAGTGAGCAATATATCACTTAGTGACAACTTTTTGTAATTTTTTTTTTTTTTTCAGTATTCAATCACTTGGGACAAAAAAATTAATATTCAATGGGCTCAACATGCCTCTAAGCAATTTTCTTGGGGTGTCTACTTTCCAAAATGGGGTCATTTGGGGGGGGGGGTTGTACTGCCCTGCCATTTTAGCACCTCAAGAAACGACATAGGCAGTCATAAATTAAAGGCTGTGTAAATTCCAGAAAATGTACCCTAGTTTGTAGGCGCTATAACTTTTGCGCAAACCAATAAATATACCCTTATTGACATTTTTTTTTACCAAAGACATGTGGCCGAATACATTTTGGCCTAAATGTATGACTAAAATTGAGTTTATTGGATTTTTTTTATAACAAAAAGTAGAAAATATCATTTTTTTTCTAAATTTTCGGTCTTTTTGCATTTATAGCGCAAAAAATAAAAGCCGCAGAAGTGATCAAATACCATCAAAAGAAAGCTTTAGTTGTGGGAAGAAAAAGGACACAAATTTCGTTTGGGTACAGCATTGCATGACCGCGCAATTAGCAGTTAAAGTGACGCAGTGCCAAATTGTAAAAAGTGCTCTGGTCAGGAAGGGGGTAAATCCTTCTGGGGCTGAAGTGGTTACTGGTATCCCAGTCTTCCGTAGGGTTCAAAGTTGAGTTGGCCCACCCTTTGCAGCTATAACCGCTTCAACTCTTTTGGGAAGGCTGTCCACAAGGTTTTCTAAATGTGTCTAGGGTAATGTGTCAGGCAGCGGGACAAGATGGTGGCCGTGTGCGGAGAGTTGTGAGCATTCCTGAGTTCATCTTGGTGACGAAGTGAGTGAACGTTACAGATTTGACCTGTTGCTGTATCTTTTCCAGAACACATCAAGACACAGAAAGGGTTGGAAACCTCTGTCAAGCTGTCAAGCTCTATTGCTCGAAAGATGTAGGTGGAAGGCACTGGATCCAGAGTTGGTTTAGTGAAGATACTGCTTCACTATTGGTCGCTTATGTTTCTTTCATTGGGCATGGTTGATCGGTTTACTGAGAGCCTGTACTATTGATGTGAATCCCTGGAGAAGTTATACCGGCTTTGAAGGTTATCCGGATATTGCTGTCCCATTCCTTGAGGGTGTATTGTGGAGGCCGACATGCTGGATGAGCCGTGGATTCAATTATATGCCTAGCTTGTTTTGTTTTCTGGTAAGCAGATCACTTTACCACGTGGTGTTGTGTGCTTCCACATCCATGCACTTCTACCGGTGACTGGAACTTTCCTCCCTATACCTCGGACTCACTAATTTTGACAACATAGTGTATGTTTAGTTGCTGATCCTCAGATTTAAGACCTTGTCACATTGCAATGTTGATCATCTCCAAAATGTTAAAGTAACCAAAAATATGTGAAAAAAAATTGAGGTTGTCAAGCATATCAGTGCATGCAAATAGAAATAAATCAGCAACAGAGAAACAAAATGCAACATGTGTGAATCATTTATTAATCAAATCGATTTCCCTAAAAACATGAAGTCCACCTTCCTTACAGACAGTATAAAAATGACCTTCATGTTCAACCATTGAACAAGACAATTATATTCAGATACATACTTACCAACAATTATAACCATACATCATAAACATGATTTCAATAAAATATTACATATGTCTACGGGTCTTGACGGCTTTTAAGATGAGGGAAACCTGAACTATAAGATATATTGATCTATTAATGGTGGAGAATAATGCCTCCTGGGATTTGTGACTAGGGATGAGCTTAAACGTGTTGGGATCCTAGTGTCATGGTCAGGGGAGAGGCTCAGATGCCAGTAGCTGTACCAGGGAAGCTCCCACCAACCAGCTAGATTAGTGCAGCTGCAGGACACCCTGCTCTCAAACAACAGTAAATTGCCAAAAATACAACTTCATAATGTATATGTATATTTTCCTGTTCTGGCTAGCAACATGACAGAGATCCAATGCTCCCTGTCATCGGGAGCAGCGATCTCTGTCATGTTGTAGTGAGCCCATCCCCCCTACAGTTAGAATCACTCCCTAGGACACACTTAACCCCTTGATCGCCCTCTAGTGTTTAACCCCTTCCCTGCCAGTGTCATTTATACAGTAATCAGTGGCTATTTGTAGCTCTGATCGCTGTATAAATGACAATGGTCCCAAATTTCGCAGTCCCGATAAAAATCTCAGATCACCGCCATTACTAGTAAAAATAATAATAATAAAAATGTCATAAATCTAGCCCCTATTTTTTAGATGCTATAACTTTTGTGCAAATCAATCAATATACACTTATTGGGATTTTTTTACCAACAATATGTTGTAGAATACATATTGGCCTAAACTGAGAAATTAATACTTTTTTTTAATATATTTTTTGGGGATATTTTTTCCCCGGACCATTTGGCTGGCCAAAGACCATAGCACTTTTTGCGATTCGGCACTGCGTCGCTTTAACTGACAATGGCGCGGTCGTGTCGACATGGCTCCCAAACAAAATTGACGTCCCTTTTTTTCCCACGAATAGAGCTTTCTTTTGGTGGTATTTGATCACCTTTGTGGTTTTTATTTTTTCCGCTATAAACAAAAAATAGCGACAATTTTGAAAAAAACGCATTATTTTTTTACTTTTTGCTACAATAAATATCCCCAAAAAATATATAAAAAAACAATTTTTTCCTCAGTTTAGGCCGATACGTATTCTTCTACATACATTTGGTTAAAAAAAAAAATCGCAATAAGTGTTTTCTGATTGGTTTGCGCAAAAGTTATAGCGTTTACAAAGTAGGGGATAGTTTTATGGCATTTTTATTAATATTTTTTTTTATTAGTAATGGTGGCAATCAGCAATTTTTATCATGACTGCGACATTGCGGGGAACAGATTGGACACTTTTGGCATGCTTTTGGGACCATTAACATTTATACAGCAATGAGTGCAATTAAAAATGCACTGATTACTGTGTAAATGTGACTGGCAGTGAAGGGGTTAACCACTAGGTGGCACTGTAGGGGTTAAGTGTGTCCTAGGGAGTGATTTTAACTGTGGGGGGCTGTGTTTGACACGACACTGATCACCATTCCCGATTACAGGGAGCGGTGATCAGTGTCACTAGGCAGAATAGGGAAATGCTTGTTTACATCAGCATTTCCCCGTTCTTCCTCTCCGTGAGACGATCGCGGGTATCCCCGTGGACATCGAGTCCGTGGGACCCGCGATCACGCTAACGAAGCTCCTCTTAAAGGGCAACGTACAGGTACGTGATTCTGCCAATACGTGCCCTTCTGCCGCAGTATATCTGCGTGAGGCAGTCGGGAAGCTGATAATATAGCAAAAAGTAAAAAATATTGCTCTTTTTTTCAAAATTGAGACCTTTTTTTTATATATAGCGCAAAAAATAAAAACCGCAGAGGTGATCAAATACCACCAAAAGCTCTATTTGTGGGAATAAAAGGACATCAATTTTGTTTGGGTACAACGTTGCACGACTGCGCAATTGTCAGCTAAAGCGACGCAATGCCGAATCGCAAAAAATGGTCAGGAAGGGGGTAAAATCTTCCGGGGCTGAAGTGGTTAAGTCATCTCTCTGCTCCCTCCTTCTGTCTTCATGTTCCCTGTAAGCACACGTGACTGTGGCACACTTGATTGGCTGCTGAAAGTATAGCCTCTTCATCTCCCAGTCTGAGCACTGCTGAACTGGAGGCTAAAATCAAGTAAAATTCAGGTATTTTTTAATAGTTTCATGTTAAATACAATCTTACTACCTGCCTAGAGTTTAGCTTTCAAAAGGAACATCACCTGAAAAAAATAAAAACACAACATTTTGTACTTTTTGCTATAATAAATATCCCCTTTTTTAAAAAAAAAAAAAAAAAAGCTAATATTTTCTCAGTTTAGGCCGATATGTATTCTTCTACATATTTTTGGTTAAAAAAAAATCGCAATAAGCGTATATTGATTGGTTTGCACAAAAGTTATAGTGTCTACAAAATAGGAGATAAATTTATAGCATTTTTATTATTATTTTTTTTACTAGTAATGGCGGAGATCTGCGATTTTTATCGGGACTGCGACATTATGGTGGACACATCGGACACTTTTAAACATAATTTTCTTGACCATTGGCATTTATACAGCGACCAGTGCTATAAAACTGCACTGATTAATGTAAAAATGTCACTGGCAGGGAAGGGGTTAACACTAAGGGGCGATCAAGGGGTTAAATGTGTTACCTGTTTGTGTTTCTAACTGAAGGGGGAGGGGACTGACTAGAGGAAGTGACGGATCGTGGTTCCTAGGTCCTCTCAGAACAGAACAGGGAAGTGTATGTTTACACACACTCGTCCCTGTTCTGCCTCTCGTACTCCCGATCGCTCATGGCCGGCGGTCATCGCAATCGTCGGCCACGAGCATCAGCACCCCCGCTGTGCTCGCCTGCTATCTCAATCCCGCGAGCCGACGTATAGCTACGACAGTTTGCGGGATCGTGACGACCTGCTGCAGTATAATGACGATGGCTGGTCGGCAAGCGGTTAATCATCTGATGTAGAAATGCCTATCTCAGATTTATAACCTCTGATTTTACTATAGATCCTGGGGTTGGCCCGTGCTCGCAGTGTGTTCCCCATACTCTATATGGTTATGACTAAGCAAAGTTAATTTGTGAAACGTGTCAACTGCTGCTGTGGTTCGTCTGTACCTGTGTTTGTCATGAACTTTTCCTCTCTTCAATAAAATTATTTGTTTTTCCTCTATGTTGTGGAGTGTGGTCAATACTTTTTGTTTGGATACTTGCCCAGATAGGGGACTGGACCTGCACCTGGTTCATCAGAGGGAGGATTAGTCTCACCTGGAGCGGTATAACTTTGCTTTCTCTTCAGAGTGTGTCCCCATACCCTCCCTGCATGACCTTGTGGCCCTCTCTGAGTTTGTATCCTATTCGGTGTTCTGCCGCCTTGACAGCAAATTTTGTTTGCCATGTATTGACTCCAGAAGAAGCACACATACAGACACAAAACTAGTCAAGCACGCTATCTATACCTTGGAAAGCAGAAATGACACCTCCTGAGCTGGCTACTGTTACCCACTATTAACTACTTTAGGATTTTAACCCGTTCAGTTTACCATATATGCTATTGTATTGGGTTGGCTGCCTTATGCCACGTACACACGACCGGTTTTGCCGTCAGTATAAACTCCGAAGGTTTCTCCGACGGAATTCCATTTAAGCAGTCTTGCCTACACACGGTCAAACCAAAGTCTCACCAAAGTCCAGCCGCCCAGAATGCGGTGACCTACAACACTTACGACGGGACTAGAAAAAGGAAGTTCAATAGCCAGTAGCCAATAGCTTCCGTCTCGTACTTGCTTCAGAGCATGCAACGCTTTTGGTCCGTCGGAACAGCATACAGACGATCGGTTTTCCCGATAGGATTTGGTTCCGTCTGAAAAATTTAGAACATGTTCCATTTCTAGGTCCGTCACAATTTTCGAAAAAAAAAAGTCAGATGAGGCCTACACACATTCGGAATAGACGATGAAAAGCTTCCGTCTGACTTTTTCTGACGGACATTCCGCTTGTGCGTACGCGGCTTTACTCAGGTTCATTCAGGCCGACCAGTTGTATCCATTGAGCCCAATTGAACTCTAGATAGACGGCGGACCTGGGAGAAGTTTTTAATCACTTTCACTTATGTATATGTGTTTTATCAATTGTCTGTCTATGAATCTGTTATAAAACAAATGCATTTTGTGATATTGCTTTTAAGTATGCCTATAAAGTCCATTCTTTCCAAATCCAATGTCTTGAATAATTCTTGCCTAGGCGAGAAATGAGGAAGTGGGAGTGGGTACCAGTCGAGAAAGTTACTTGCTTCCCATTAAAAAAAAATAAAAAATTTTTTAAAGTGTCAGGGGTGGAGGATAAGCAGCACTTTTGAGCGAAGGTCCACTTGAATATATTGCTAATCCAAGAAATCAGCGAACGCTTGCTGGAGACAAAGCCTTCTCCTATTGCTCTTGTTCTGCATCTACTTGCAACAAACAAGCTGTGGATTTCTCACTCCCACCTTGTATGGTAATAGGCGTCGGGTCATTCAAGTGTTGCCATCTCTGCTGTAACCAGAGGCTCATTAGCTCCCAGCAAGCAGACCAGATGAGGCAGTGCGAAAGTTTTCTTTCATCATTCATGCTTGAAAGAAAACTGTCAGCAGTCACTTGCTCTCAAAACAATGAACATTCAGGTGACAGCATTCTTATTAGTTACAGGGCACTGTTCAGTGGAAGGCATGGACTTTAAAAAATAATCAGCGTTGGCAAGGCTGATTGGGGTAACCTCTTTGTGACCGGAGATATTTTGAGCCCGGTGCATTAAAAAAGCAGTGACTCATATCACACGTGTTCAATGTTATTTTAAGCTTTATTATAACCTACTACACTGTGTGATAATACCATTTGATTCATTGAAGGAAAAAAGGTTTAAGGCATTTATTAACACCTGAGGTTTTTCTCTTGCAACACCAACACCTAATAAAATGAGTGGTGGAGAGCCATAGTCCTGCTGTCTGCACCATCGGGACTCATGGTTTTCCACTCGATTCACTGGTGTCATGATTCAAGGATCCTTTGCATCACCTGTGGGTGCAGGCTCCCTCAGAAGTCCTAGGTTTTTAACAGTTACCGTTAACTCCCCATGGTACAACAAGCAGGGGGCATGGTGGTAATAGCTCCCAACTGTCCCTGATTTCAAAGGACTGTCTCTGATTTGGAACAAAGTCCCTCAGTCCCTCTTTTCTCCACATTTGTCCCTCATTTTGGTCTGATTTATGTAGTTGTATATAAAATGCACGGTTTATCTTTCAAAAAGTGTATCCCAGTGCTTTACCTTTCATCCAATTTCTAAATAGCTGCATTAGTAAATTTCAAAAGCCAATATAAAGGAATGGTAGTGGTAAAAAAAGCACTTGTGGGTTCAACTAATCATTTTTTTTTGTATAGTTCTCCTTTAATCGTGGCAGGGGGTGTGTCCTATGCCTACATACGTTTGCTAATAGGTGTCCCTCGTTTCCATCACAAAAAGTTGGGAGTTATGGCAGCGGTGATAGATGATGTGACAGATGTTGAATTGTGGTAGTTTCCAAATGGGCTGTCCAAGTATCACAGGCAGCAGGCAGATGACCAGTGCAAAAGCAGGCTGGCATGAGTTCAAAGTGCACGTAGCGCCTTCTCTTGGCGGGTTGTTAGGAAAGTTCCCATGCCAAGGCCTACATTTAGAATTTCCAATAATGGTGGTTCAGAGATCCTAACAACTATCCCTCTGGTTTACTACATTTCATAGGTTCTTCACTAATGACAATCTTAGAGCCATATTGGGAATCATGCATTACACATTTTCAAGAGACCTCTTTTTTTTTTTTTTTTTACAAGAAATTCAAGAGACCTTTTTGATTCCAGTGGTTTCAGGCCTAAGGGGTCTCACTGAACACCCAAGGTCCATGAGACATGCATCCAAGGGAAATTTCATCCCAATGCCAGGCATTCCAGTGGTTCAAGGCCTAGTTTATAGGGATATCACTGAATACCCAAGGTCTATGAGACATGCACCCAAGGGAAACCTCTTTCTACCACCAGGCAGTGAGACCCTCCTCCTCAAGGCTACCACTAAATCCCAACCTTAACCAGCTACTGCACACATACTCCTCAGGTATTAACTGCATTGACATTTTCCTAGGAAGATTACCCAGCACTTGCTACTGTGACTTAGTCCATTGCCTACAGTTTCCAAAAATGGTGGGTCAGAGATCCCAGCAACTATCCCTCTGGTTCACTACATTTCAAAGGTTCTTCACTAATGACAATCTTAGAGCCATGTTGGGATTAACGCATTACACATTTTCGAGAGACCTCTTTGATTCCACTGGTTTCAGGCCTAGTTCATAGGGGTCTCACTGAATACCCAAGGTCTATGAGACATGCACCCAAGGAAACCTCTTTCCATTGCCAGGCAGTGAGACCCTCCTCATCAAGGCCACCATTAATTCCCAACCTTAACCAGCTACCATACACACATTCCCCAGGTATTAACTGCATGAATATTTAGTGCGACATAGTCCATTACCTTACTCCTGCATTAAAATCCCAACACGTCAGACTTGACTTACAGATGCTGCTAGTCTTCACTGAACACTTCACAGAAGCATATTTGACTTAAAAAATTTACTGACTTCTTTAGCATAAGTTAACATGTTCATAAACAGCCGATGACTTCTGTATTCCTTTCCAAAATATATGACAAAGAATCAAATACGTATTTAAAATTCATGCATAACTGATCCTATTGTTGGGAGTCACCAAAGGGGGGCGGTCGTACTCATGATTCTATCCTGTCTCATACAGTAGTAGTTCTCCATGCCCCCATCTAAGGGGCTGATTAAATCAGTTTTCCCCCAAGGGGGTCACACATTCTGCCTTTTTAGTTCTACTCTCACCATCAACCTCTATACTCTAACCATGCATTCCTTAAATGTCCTGCTTCTATCTCAGTGAGTGACAGAGCTATTCCACTGCAACAGGGAGACCTAGCTAACAGGAGACTCTGTCCTGCTGTGTGCAACACATCAATTCAAAAGGGTAAGACAGACTGGGGCAAACAGGCCAGTTGATCTTGTACAGACTTTACTACAATGGAGAAGTATGGGAATCCAAAAAAACAAACATACAGTGCATACTCACATCCCTGCTGCAGCATCCCTGCTTGCCTCCCTGCTGCAACGATGAAAATTTTTACTCTCCTATATACACAATCCTATACCCACAGTTAATCCAGAGGAAGGCCCCAGCAAAGCATGATCCAATTTGCTCCAGCAGGGGAAAACATTTTTCCCTGATCCCCCAAGAGTCAATCAGATGTCTCCTGAATCAACTTTACCTATAAATGTTAGTACCCAGTTATATTACCGTATATACTCGAGTATAAGACGAGGCACCTAATTTTACCACAAAAAACTGGGAAAACTTATTGACTCGAGTATAAGCCGAGGGTGGGAAATGCAGCAGCTACTGTAAGTGGAAAAGAGGGTCAACAATGTCCATTTGTAGCCTCACTGTGCCCATATATATGCATGCCTCCTCACTGTGCCCATATGCATGCCTCCTCACTGTGCCCATATGCATGCCTCCTCACTGTGCCCATCTGCCTGCTGCACTGGAGGTGGTGTAGCCCCTACACAAACAGATGCACAAACAATACTGTCGATTGAAAACTGATGGGCAGCGGATCATTACCATGTAGGACAACTATAAAGGAGCATGTAGGTAATGAGCCTCATCAACCCAAATTATGGAGCGGGAGGGAGACCTGGTGGGAGATATATAATAGCCTCCCACCAGCGATCTCCCTGGTCATGTCACCATGGCACAAAGCACTGACAGAGGAAGCCGGTCTTACCGATAAGATGCTGCTTGATACATGGCGCCATATGTGAAGACACCCCCGTGGCAAATACAGTGGGGACGTAAAGTATTCAGACCCCCTTCAATTTTTCATTCTTTGTTATATTGCAGCCATTTGCTAAAATCATTTAAGTTCATTTTTTTCCTCATTAATGTACACACAGCACCCCATATTGACAGAAAAACACAGAATTGTTGACATTTTTGCAGATTTATTAAAAAAGAAAAACTGAAATATCGCATGGTCCTAAGTATTTAGACCCTTTGCTCAGTATTTAGTAGAAGCACCCTTTTCATCTAATACAGCCATGAGACTTTTTGGGAAAGAAAGTTTTTCACACCTGGATTTGGGGATCCTCTGCCATTCTTTCTTGCAGATCCTCTCCAGTTCTGTCAGGTTGGATGGTAAATGTTGGTGGACAGCCAATTTTTAGGCCTCTCCAGAGATGCTCAATTGGGTTTAAGTCAGGGCTCTGGCTGGGCCATTCAAGAACAGTCACGGAGTTGTTGTGAAGCCACTCCTTCGTTATTTTACCTGTGTGCTTAGGGTCATTGTCTTGTTGGAAGGTAAACCTTCGGCCCAGTCTGAGGTCCTGAGCACTCTGGAGAAGGTTTTCATCCAGGATATCCCTGTACTTGGCCGCATTAATCTTTCCCTCGATTGCAACCAGTCGTCCTGTCCCTGCAGCTGAAAAACACCCGCACAGCATGATGCTGCCACCACCATGCTTCACTGTTGGGACTGTATTGGACAGGTGATGAGCAGTGCCTGGTTTTCTCCACACATACCGCTTAGAATTAAGGCCAGAAAGTTCTATCTTGGTCTCATCAGACCAGAGAATCTTATTTCTCACCATCTTGGAGTCCTTCAGGTGTTTTTTAACAAAATCCATGCGGGCTTTCATGTGTCTTGCACTGGGGAGAGGCTTCCGTTGGGCCACTCTGCCATAAAGCCCCGACTGGTGGAGGGCTGCAGTGATGGTTGACTTTCTACAACTTTCTCCCATCTCCCGCCTGCATCTCTGGAGCTCAGCCACAGTGATCTTTGGGTTCTTCTTTACCTCTCTCACCAAGGCTCTTCTCCCCCAATAGCTCTGTTTGGTCGGACGGCCAGCTCTAGGAAGGGTTCTGGTCATCCCAAACGTCTTCCATTTAAGGATTATGGAGGCCACTGTGCTCTTAAGAACTTTAAGTGCAGCAGAAATTTTTTGTAACCTTGGCCAGATCTGTGCCTTGCCACAATTCTGTCTCTGAGCTTTTCAGCCAGTTCCTTTGACCTCATGATTCTCATTTGCTCTGACATGCACTGTGAGCTGTAAGGTCTTATATGGACAGGTGTGTGGCTTTCCTAATCAAGTGTATATCTTTCCTGGCCAGTTCGCGTGTCTGGAAGGAACGCCGCTGTGTTTGCGCTCCAGACAACAGGAAGAGCGGGCCTGATGTCACTTCCTGCGCATCGGCAGCCACTCGTTAATGACATTGGTGACGACGATGGATCGCCACCATTTTGTTGTGGAACAATCATAGAGGCCAAAAGAAGACAGTATCTATCCTTTACTATACAATAGGAAATGATAAAACGGACCATCATAGACACCCCATATATAAAAGCGTCCATGTCACAGCGCCGGGAGATCAGGCGCATGAGGCTGCAGAGTGCCCCCTTGTCTTCTGTGATGACCTTAAAGTGAATAACTCTACACCAAGTTCAATATATGGATCACCTATGTATTTGTACACGTTGATCATATTCTCCTCTTCTCAAAAGAGAATAAATTCAGTTCCTCTAATCTTTCCTCATAGCTGAGCTCCTCCATGCCTCTTATCAGTTTGGTTGCCCTTCTCTGCACTTTCTCCAGTTCCCCGATATCCTTTTTGTGAACTGGTACCCAAAACTGAACTGCATATTCCAGATGAGGTCTTACTAATGATTTGTACAGGGGGGCAAAATGATATCTCTCTGTCTGGAGTCCATAGCTCTCTTAATACAAGAAAGGACATTACCCACTTTGGAAAATGCAGCTTGGCATTGCATGTTATTATTGAGCTTATGATCTACCAAAACCCCCAGATCCTTCACCACTATTGACTCCTCCGGCTGTTCTCCTCCTAGTGCGTAAGATACATATTCTTAGCCACCGAGTGCATACCTTTTTATTTATCAACATTGAACCTCATTTGCCACATAGTTGCCCAATTAAACAGTGCATTGAGGTTGGCTTGTAAGTTGGAGAAATCCTGTAAGGATGTTATTCCACTGCATAGCTTGATGCTAAGGGCAAAGACTGAAACGGTAACAGGAAAACAGTCATTTTCATACCGCGCTCAACTAAACCATCAAATATACATACATTGAACATAAACAATAGTGAATAAATAAAGTAATGTGCAATGTCCATACACCACTATCAGATGTCTCCAACCGAGTCAAAATTATGTCTTCTTTAACCACTTCAGCCCCGGAAGATTTGGCTGCTGAATGACAAGGCCATTTTTTGCGATCCACTTTAACTGACAATTGCGCAGTCGTGCGACGTTGTACCCAAACAAAATTGACATCCTTTTTTTCCAGCAAATAGAGCTTTGTTTTGGTGGTATTTGATCACCTCTGCGGTTTTTATTTTTTGCACTATAAACAAAAAAAGAGTGACAATTTTGAAAAAAAGCAATATTTTTTGCTATAATTAATACCCCCAAAAAATATATATAAAAAAAACTATTTTTTTTTTCCTCAGTTTAGGCCGATATGTATTTATCTACATATTTTTGGTTAAAAAAATCACAATAAGCGTATATTGATTGGTTTGCGCAAAAGTTATAGCGTCTACAAAATAGGGGATAGTTTTATGGCATTTTTATTATTCATTTTTCTTATTAGTAATGCAGACAATCTGCTTTTTTTATGACTGTGACATTATGGCGGACACATCGGACACTTTTGACACTATTTTGGGACCATTGTCGTTTATACAGCAATCAGTGCTATAAAAATGCTTTGCTTACTGTGTAAATGACACTGGCAGGGAAGGGGTTAACCACTAGGGGGCGATGAATGGGTTAAGTGTGTCCTAGGGAGTGATTCTAACTGTGGGGGGGAGGGGCTACCTAGGACATGACAGCGATCACAGGGAGCTGTGATCTCTGTCATGTTTCATATTCCCATCGCACACGTTCCTGGTATAAGCTCTTAAAGGTCGGGTGCTGCAGCAACAACCAGCTGGATACTGGTTCAAGTCACAATGTAGATATTTGCCAGCACACCAAGGATCAGCACACGGTGGCGTCCAAATGGTTTAATTTATTGCATGATCACAACACAAAAGGTGCAACGTTTCGGAGTCACGCAATAAATTAAACCGTTTGGACGCCACCGTGTGCTGATCCTTGGTGTGCTGGCAAATATCTACATTGTGATCTCTGTCATGACACAAGACAGAACGGGGAAATGCCTTGTTTGCATCTCCCCGTTCTTCCTCTCCACACCACAATCGCGGGCCGCCGGAGAACATCGATTTCCTGGGACCCGTGGGCGCATGCCCGAAAGGTGGCAAATTCAAAGGAACGTACCTGTACGCCCATTTGCCTGCCTGTGCTATGCTGCCAACGTACATCTGTGTGCGCGGATCAGCAAGCGGTTAAAGTCTATCAAATAAATGTGAAATCAGAAGCACCTTCTTCCACCATCCCCTAGGCAAACATTCTTTAAGGTCCATCAAATAAATGTGGAATCAGAAGTGCCTTCTTCCACCAACCCCCTAGGCAAACATGTACCAGATGTACATGACACCCATTACAGGTAGTCATAAACAGAGTGTCAAGCAGAAATGTATTCTCCAGGAAAAGGGAACCGACCCAAGAAGTTACACACCCACCGGGCAAAGGGTATGGTATATCACATATGTCAAAAAGAAAAGGAAAGGCTCATAGTGCAGTTTGTAAAATTTATTGTGTCACAGCTAAAAAAATGCACTTACAGTATTGCCGATCAAACAAGCTCATAAAACAAGACATGGCGGAAGTGACGTGGCACATACTACCCCCCATGCGTTTCGTCAGCAAACGCCTGACATCATCAGGGGTCTCGTGACTACCCACATCCTAAATAATTTATAAGTATCACTCTGCCCCTTCAGCTCTCTCTAGGGAAGGGGCAGGAGTTGCTGGCTCAGGTTTTTAGCGGCATGCTGAGAGGCTGAGCCAGCTGCCAATCAGGCTCAGCCCTTCCTTCGCAGAGCCCTGTGCTCAGCTGTCGGTTAATTGCCAAAGTCTCTTCTTTCCCCAGTAACTCACCTGGTATTCATTCCCTGCTCATCAGCTAGAGCTGCTGGTTATATAAACTCCTTGGATCAGATCTTTTGTGCCTTTGCCTTGGTCAACATATCCGGACTCTCTCTACTGTGTTTTCTTTTGAAAGACTTTTGCTTCGCTGACTTCCCTTCTGGTTCCTGATCCTGTTTGCTGCACCCGACTTCCCTGATCTCTGGACTCCTGTTTCCCTGGTTTGTTCTGACTACCCATCCTGGTTACCGAACTCTGGCTATGTTTTGACTATGTTTGCTCTGTTTATACCATTTTATTAAATAGTGGGATTTTTACTGCACTTCTGTCTCATTCTGATTCATGGTTCCTGACACTTTAGCCATACTTCTCTTTTAAACTAACTAACTGTGAGAACCTGTAACAAGGTCTTGCTTGGAAGGTCCACTACATGGTCTTGCATGAGGAGGTCCAGTGGTGATAAGGGACAGCATTCACATGCACTCCAGGAGAGGAGAAATAATTAGCCATCCAAACTCTGCAAGCTTGAAAGAGTTGTGCATAAATTGTTACTGCTGGATGGACTGAAAAAGCAAAGGGTTATTACTTTTCCTTCTCTTTTCTCCCTGGGGATTAGTGGGAACAAAACTTATCCAGATGGAAAATCTATATGACTGATGAATGTTTCTTCATTCTTGTTAATTCTCGTTAAAGAAACCCTAAACTTCCAGAACTTTGCTCAAGTGTCAGCAGTTGGAGTGTGCCACCAACAAAGTTGTATAGACAAAGTATAAAATGGTTGGCTTTAAAGATTCTCTGTTACTTTGTTTTGAATGTACAAAGTTACAGAGTCTGTATTAAAGAAAGATCTTACAATTATTTAGTAATTAACCTTTTCAGGTGTCATTGATGCCTAGATACACAGGCCAAATTAAGCAGCTTCAACATGTGCCGTAAACTCTTCTATAACTCCATGGCATATTTGCATACCTAAATCATTTTCATAATTAAACCTCCCTGGCGGTATTCCCGAGTGTGGCTCGGGGTGAATTTTCATCACCAAAAGCGGTAACCTTGAGCCACACTAGGGATTGCATCTCAGTATCCTGGTAGTTACTTACCATGTCCCCAGGATCCTGCGATGTCCTCCCGCTGTACCTGCGGGCTGTGTCCTCCGCCCAATTCATAACTGTGCCAGCTCCGTTCCCTGCATAGGGGCAGAGCCCGACGGCAAATTAAAAAAAGTGAAAAATACAGAACACACACACAATACACTGTAATCCGTAAGAATACATTACTGTATCAAATCATTTCACCTCCCTTTTATCCCTAATGCTTTGTCCAGTGCCCTGCCTGCACTTTTATATTATATATACTGTTCTTTCTGCCTTGAGAATGTCCATGGCATCCAAAAAGTGTCCCTCTATGTCCAAAGTGGTTTTAGACCAGCTAGAAAACAGCAATAGTAAATTAGAATCACTTGCAGAATTGAGCGATAGTGATTAGTGGGTAAATTCGTCATCAGACACTGAAAGTGACGACAGCGACAATTCTGCGACAGAGCAAATTTCAGTGTTTTTGATATGATTACATTATTGAAAAGGATGGAAAAGGACCTGGGGGTCCTAGTAGATGATAGGCTCACCAATGGCATGCAATACCAAGCTGCTGCTAACAAAGCAAAGAGAATATTGGCATGTATTAAAAAGGGGATTAATTCCAGAGATAAAACGAGAATTCTCCCGCTCTACAAGACTCTGGTCCGGCCGCACCTGGAGTATGCTGTCCAGTTCTGGGCACCAGTCCTCAGGAAGGATGTACTGGAAATGGAGCGAGTACAAAGTAGGGCAACAAAGCTAATAAAGGGTCTGGAGGATATTAGTTATGAGGAAAGGTTGCGAGCACTGAACTTATTCTCTCTGGAGAAGAGACGCTTGAGAGGGGATATGATTTCAATATACAAATACCGTACTGGTGACCCCACAATAGGGATAAACCTCTTTTGCGGAAGGGAGTTTAACAAGACTCGTGGCCACTCATTAAAATTAGAAGAAAAGAGGTTTAACCTTAAACTACGTAGAGGGTTCTTTACTGTAAGAGCGGCAAGGATGTGGAATTCCCTTCCACAGGTGGTGGTCTCAGTGGGGGGGCATCGATAGTTTGAAGGAACTATTAGATAAGCACCTGAATGACCACAACATACAGGGATATACAATGTAATACTGACATATAATCACACACATAGGTTGGACTTGATGGACTTGTGTCTTTTTTCGACCTCACCTACTATGAATAAATGTATTATTATTATATTATTCTTTGTTATAGTTATTTATAGCTATTTATTATATTATAATTTATGATTTCATGTTTCAAACTTTATCATACCCGGGATGTCTACTAGACTCTTGTTTGGACAGATTTAAGTGAGTTATTCCTAACGATTATAGGCCTACAATATAAAACACCAAATTTCCAATGTACCTCTTTGAGCTTCAAAGATCAGATATAATCATACCGCCAGGAAAGTTAAGAAGATATAAGGCTTTTATTTGGTACACTGGTTTAGTTCATTCTTACTGTACTTTTTAAATTTTACCAATGTCAAAGAACAAAGACAAGGTTAAAAAAGAGAACCGTGGCCTGGCAGGAAGTATAAAACCACTACATAACAGGCATGAGGACATAGAGTTACAAAGATAGGAAACATGTTAGCAACGTGTAGTAGAACACGTTCAATAAAATAGGTTATACCAAGAGACAAGATCTGTGAGCAGTCAAAAGATCAAGCGCTAAATGAAAGAAAATTCAGGTCTCAAACACTAGAGAGAAAATAGGCAGTAAATAAGAAAGATACAGCTCCCACTTTAGAGTATTGAAAAACTCTTGTGAATTCAGTGATCCCCTGGTATAGACACCTATTACTCTCTGGGTTGTCCCAAGAAGTTTTCCAAAATTTGGGATTTATGGTTAAAATCCACTGCCACTGCCAATTAATGGCTACTTTTGATGAGCATTTCATCTCTACTTTACTGTGATTATGTCGAATTATTTTGTTATGTTGAGTCTCCCCATTGCCCCTCCCAGTGTGGTGTACTGCCTTATACGATATTTTTAATTATACTGGGGGGTTTATTTACTAGATGCAAATCCACTTTGCACTACAAGTGCACTGCAAGCACACCTGGAAGTGCACTTGGAAGTGCAGTCGCTGTAAATCTGAGGGGGACATGCAAGGAAAATAAAAACAGCATTTTTGCTTGCACATGATTGGATGACAGAAATCAGCAGAGCTTCCCCTCATTTCTATCTTTCCCTCACATCTACAGCGACTGCACTTCCAAGTGCACGTGAAGTGCACTTGTATTGCAAAGTGGATTTGCCTTTAGTAAATCAACCCCTAAGTGTGCTTCCTGTCTGCTATGGTGGTGGACATTTATATCCCTAAGTTCTGCTTCTATCGCTGTACTTTGTGGTCTTTGGGGTTGATTTACTAAATCAAATAGACTGTGCATTTTGCAAAGTGCAGTTGCTCCAGAACTTAGTAAATGAGGTAAAGCTTCACATTGTCAAGAATACCCAATCACGTGCAAAGAAAATGCATTTGCTGTCTGCTGACTTCCATCATCCAATCATGCGCAAGCAAAAAAAATGCATTTTTGCTTGCACATGATTGGATGATGGAAGTCAGCAGAGCTTCTGCTCATTTACTAAGCTCTGGAGCAACTGCTCTTGCAGTGTGCAACTGCACTTTGCAAAGTGCACTGTCTATTTGTCTTTAGTAAATCAACCCCTGTGCACTCTGCAATTGCAGTTGCTCCAGAGCTTAATAAATGAGCAGAAGCTCTGCTGACTTCCATCATCCAATCACGTGCAAGCAAAAATGCTATTTTATTTATTTATTTATTTATTTATTTATTTAATTTTTGCATGTGATTGAGTATTCTTTGCAAAGTGAATCAGTCTATTTGCCTTTAGTAAATCAACCCCTTTGGGTACTTTTTTACCGCCCTATGGGCAAATATACTGGTTCTTTGGTCATATTCATTTTTTGTACAGTTCTGTTGCTTGTACTTGAGCGGGGGTATGCCCCGGAGGCTCTGTATTGTATCTACTCTTGTTAGAACTTAATAAAGAGAATGAAAAAAAAAGAAGGAGTAAATGGGGCAAAATACAGAAAGATAAAAAAGGGGGGGTGGTACTCTGTTTAAATAAAAACCCTGTTCTTTTTATACTATTACAGGCTTACATATGCATACAAATAGTGCATTTGCCCCAGAGCTTAGTAAATGAGGTAAATCTTGACTTTGCAAAGAATACCCAATCACATGCAAGAAAAAATTAAAAAACTGCATTTTTGCTTGCAGATGATTGGATGATGAAAGTCAGCTGAGCTTTTACTCATTTACTAAGCTCTGGAGCAACTGCACTTTGCAAAGTGCACAGTCTATTTGTAATTTGTAAATCAACCCCTTACTGACTCTCCAAGTTCTTATCTTGGAACTACAGGATGACTGGCCTTTACGTTGTAGAGATCTGATAGTGGGAGGGTCTGAGTTATTTAGCAAAAGACAGTTGAAAAGGGCTGACACCACTCCTTAATTGACAAAAATGTTATGCTATTCTGTTTTTTAAACCATAATATGATAATAAAAGTTTTGTGTGAAAGGCTTAGTGTTAGGTTCGCACCAGAACTGTTAGGTTCGCATCAGAACTCCCGAACAAAGAAAAGGTTTTGACCCAAACGGCTAACCCTATTAAAGTCTGTGGGACCCGAACTTGAAAAATCAAAAGTGCCCACTTTGAAGGCTTATATGCAAGTTATTGGTCGTAAAAAGGGTATGGGGGCCTGAGTGTCCACAAGTCCTACATACTTGGAATTTCACAACAATTATCGACAATCCAATGGATATTTGTCACTTCTTACATGATGTACCTGAACAAGGGCCTTCATAGCAGGACCACTAAATATTATTCGAATGAAAGCTAAACCCCTTCCCTATCTTATAGAGATTAGGAGAGTATGGGGTGTTTCTGTTGTCCAAATCAAGAGAAGGCTCAAGAGAAGGCTAGAAGGCTTTAAAAGAAGAAAACACCCCAAACCGTAGATGTTTGACATATAGTGCTATCCAACCTTGAGACAGAGCAAAGAGGGGCACTTCAATTATGCTGTACAGTCCATATATCTCAATCAAATATCCATTGGATTAGTGTCCACAAGTTCTCCATACTCGGAAGTCAACGCGTTTCACATCAATAATCACTTCCTCAGGACTGGTTGGGTAAGTATTGCACTAAAGTATAGGATAAAGAACATAATAAATATACCATTCATGAAATATAAGTTAAGTTCAAAATAAGTATTGTGCATATTAATGCTTGCCTTATCAGATACAATCTATGTTGCCGATAGATGGGTAAAAACTGTTAAAAAACTATTGCCAACATCGATTGTACCAACATAGATTGTATCAACACTCACCAAACTAGTCCTGAGTAAATGATAATTGTCATTAAATGCATTGATTTCTGAGTATGGAGAACTTGTGGACACTAATCCAATGGATATTTGATTGAGATATATGGACTGTACTACATAATTGAAGTGTCCCTCTTTGCTCCGTCTCAGGGTTGGGTAGCACTGTATGTCAAACATCTACGGTTTGGGGTGTTGCTTTTTATTATTATTCTTTGTGATGATTTTAACTTGTATTGTAATAAACTTCATGATTTTATGAATAATACAGTCTGCCTTTTTTGGTAATAATTTGTGTTCCAAATTATTACATGGCTTGTTGGGTTGGCCACTTGAAGTCTACACCAGAGGAGCATGTAACAGGATGACTAAGCAGGACCACAGTTGAGGGACAGTTGTCACTTCCTACAGGATGTGCCTAAACAAGGGCCTTGATAGCAGGACCACTGAATACTACTTGAATGAAAGCTAAACCCCTCTTCCCTATCTTAGAAGGCTTCAATAGAAGAGAAAGCTAGAATGCTTCAAGAGAAGCTGAGGTTTGAAGGCATCACTAGAAAGCTAGGATGACAACGCCAGTCCTCCAGAGTTACAGTACCATGAATAAGTGTTGAGACCTCAAGATAGAACATGTGAAAATAAGGAAAAAAGCCCCAAAAAAACAAAACAAATGTAGCCACCACATCCATGGACTTGTAATCTGCAATTTCTGAAATTTTTGATTTTTGATTTTGATTTGCTTTAATTCCCACCAAGGTTTGTTTCAATGTGACATTGTAAAGATTGTAAAGATAAAGTTGTGTTTTTTTCATGCCCACCTTTGTTTCTTTCAATAATAATTCTCAATAGTGGCTTTCATTTAGAAGTGATTTAATCCATTTCTCTTGGGGAACAGATCCAAACCACATGTCATGTTTTGATTTCGATATATAGCACAAATATAGCACCCAAGGTCAATTAGCATCACTTAGTGATGGAATTGTATGCCATTCTTTTAATGCATTCTAGTCTGGCTGAATCATTTGAGCCCTTGGCTTTAGTGTGTTTTTGCGCTGATTTCAACAATTCCTGTGCCAGAGGATGCATTAGGACAGTCTCACTCACTGTTGGCATACGTCTGGGAAGAATTACAGAGTACTATTACGTGTCCTTACTTTTGTTAAGTTATGAGTCACAAAGTCATTAATTCTTTGGAATGCTTGCATTTACTGTATATGTATATTTGTTATGTGAAAACATTTCCTTCAACGACCACTAAACTTAGTTATCTCAAGTTATGGGATGTTATGTTTCTGTATTTATAGAGAGCATAAATATCTAACTACAGTTAGCGCTATTGAAGTGCCGGAGGGATTTTGTAACCATATATTATGTTGACTTTTCGTGTGCTTAAAGTGCATCTAAAGCCAAAACTTTTTTTCTGGTTTGGATTAAATGGGAATGGGTAATATCCCTGTCAGGTTTTCTTTTTTCTATTTTACTGGGGGAATTTTTAGAAAGGAAATAACAGGAAGTGAAAGGAAATCTCTTCAAGGTAGGGGAAATCTTGACAGTTTTTATCAGAACAGATGTCCACATCAGTAGATTTTCCATCACTTCCTGTTGCAGGAACAGCTGTAACATTTTGGATTTATCATCACTTACTATCTCAGTGACAACTTTCCTTCACTTTCGGCCCTGAAGAAACAACCGGAAGTGAGAGGAAACCCCTTCAAGTCAAGGGCCATTCCCTCTTAGACAGTTGTTGTCTGGAACAAATGCCCACATTGATAGTTTTTCTATCACCTCTTGTTGCAGGAACAGCTGTAACATTTTGGCTTTATCATCACTTTGTATCTCAGTGGGAATTTTCCTTCACTTCCTATCCCAAGCAAACAACAGAAAGTGAGAGGAAACCCCTCCAAGTCAAGGGGCATTCCCTCTTAGACATATTTCACCGGAACAAATGTCCACCTCTGTAGATTTTCGATGACCTCCTGTTTGGATTTATCGTCACTTACTATCTCAGTGACAATTTTCCTTCACTTTCTCTCCTGAAGAACCGACCGTAAGTGAGAGGAAACCCCTTCAAGGGACATTCCCTCTTAGACAGTTTTTACCAGAACAGATGTCCACCTCTGTAGATTTTCCATCACCTCCTACTGCAGGGACAGCTGTAACATTTTGAATTTATCATCACTTTCTATCTCAGTGACAATTTTCCTTCACTTCCTGTCCTGAAGAAACAACCGGAAGTGAGAGGAAATCTATCCAGGTCAGGGGAAATTCCCTCTTATACAGTTGTGATCGAAACAGATGTCCATATTGGTAAATTTCCCATTGCCTTCTGTTGCAGGGAAACCTGTAACCAGGGCCAGGCAGGAAGAGTGGCTGCCCTAGGCACATGTGAGGGGGGGGGACCACAAGGAGATCGGGGGAAGGGAATTTGTGTTGAGAAAGGGAATTTGGGGGGCAACAGAGGGTAAGAATTATTCTAGCCCTCCTAGAATTATTCTGCCCTCCTAGAATTATTCTGGGAGGGCATATTTAGGGAGATGTGCTAGGAGTGGTGAATTGGGGAGATTTGTTTTGGTAGGGGGATGGGGAAGAGGATTTGTGCTAGTAGGAATGTTTGGGGGGTATTTGTGCTGGAAGGGGGGAGTCTGGAGTAAGGAGAGAAGATTTGTGCTTGGAGAGAAAATTTGAAGGGTAGAGGATTTGTGCAAAGAGGGGGAATTTTCTTTTGAGGGGGATTTGTACTGGTGGCTTATTGGGAGAGAGAGGATTTGAGCAAAGGGAGGTTGGGGGGACACCGATGTGTGCTGGAAGGAGGGATCAGCAGGGGGGCAGATTTTCGCAGACACATAATCCTCATACACCTTGAGGGCTGCAATTTGGCATGTTCGCCCTGGTCTCTAGATGACCTTTTCCAGGCACTGGCTGTAACATTTTGGATTGTTTATCACTTTCTATCTCAGTGAAAATTTTCCTTCACTTTCTGTCCTAAAGAAACATCAGGAAGTGAGAAATACACTGCTTATACATTTTTATCTGGAGTTTGGTTTCAATTTGTGTATCCAAGTCTGCTAGTACATCTAACACTCCCACCCCAAACCCCAGATTAACAATGCTGCTGTTCAAAGGTGCCCCCTGTGCTCCTTCATCCCAAGTGGGGGTGCTCTAGTACAAGAGGTGTGTTAATGGCCAGATCACTAGGTGAAAACAGAGGGAAAAAGCCTTAAAATAGAAAACGAATGCAGCCATGACATCTAATGATTTCTAAGATGCAATATCTTACATTTTTGGTTTTGGGTTTAATTCTACTTTAACCACTTAAGCCCCGGACCATTTGGCTGGCCAAAGACCAGAGCATTTTTTGCGATTCGACCCTGCTTCGCTTTAACTAACAATTTCGCGGTCGTGCGACGTTGCTCCCAAATAAAATTTACGTCCTTTTTTCCCCACAAATAGAGCTTTCTTTTGGTGGTATTTTATCACCTCTGCGGTTTTTATTTTTTGTGCTATAAACAAAAAAAAGCAACAATTTTGAAAAAACGCATTATTTTTGACTTTTTGCTATAATAAATAACCCCAAAAAATATATAAAAAAAGATTTTTTTCCCTCAGTTTAGGCCAATACACATTCTTCTACATATTTTCAGTAAAAAAAATCGCAATAAGCGTTTATTGATTGGTTTGCGCAAAAGTTGTAGCGTCTACAAAATAGGGGATAGTTTCATGGCATTTTTATTAATAATTTTTTTTTTTTACTAGTAATGGTGGCGGTCTGTGATTTTTATCGTGACTGCGACATTATGGCGGACAGATCGGACACTTTTGGCGCTATTTTGGGACCATTCACATTTATACAGCCATCAGTGCGATTAAAAATGCATTGATTACTGTGTAAATGTGACTGGCAGTGAAGGGGTTAACCACTAGGGGGCAGTGAAGGGGTTAATTGTGTCCTAGGCAGTGATTCTAACTGTGGGGGGGGCTATGTGTGACACGTCACTGATCATCGCTCCCGATTACAGGGAGCTGTGATCAGTGTCCTGTCACTAGGCAGAACAGAGAAATGCTTGTTTACATCAGCATTTCCCCGTTCTTTCTCTCCGTGAGACGATTGCGGGGAGCCCCGCGGACATTGAGTCCGCGGGACCCGCGATCACACTCACTGAACTCGGGGCGGGCAAACCGCTTCTTAAAGGGCAACGTACAGGTACATTAATATGCCTGTACGCGCCCTTCTGCGGATGTATATCGGCGTGAGCCGGTCGGCAAGCGCTTAAAGTGGTTCTAAAAGCAAAAATGTTTTACCTAATGAATTTCCTGTATTAAGGTAAAAAAAAAATTCCACTAGCTCTTCTCTTTATTTAAAAAATACTTGTGTAATCTCTGTGCTTGGTGTGACATACAAATTAATCCAATTTTCAGCAGCACACACAAATGTCACCAAACAGATATTAAATGGTAATAAACACAAAGCGTTGCGCTAGCCCTTTAAAGGATAAGTTGACCTTTTTGGGCAGAATTTCACTTTTCATAATAACTAGAAGTGTTTTCCAATGCCATTTCTGGCCCGGCCATCCCAATTTGCTTTTCTCTCACTTACTTTATCCACAGGAGGTTTAAGCTCCTCGCGCCCACGCTATAGCCAAAAGACGGCTACAGCACGGGCCTAAATTGCCGGGAGGCCATCCATGTGCGTCCTCCCGTGCATGAACTGCCTGCGTGCCCCCTGCGTGCGGCGCGCGCTCTGTGATCAGTGAGTCAATGAGACTTGGCTGAGCCCAGATTGGAGTAAGATCCCGGCCCCTTATCACGTAATCAGCTGTCAGCAAATGACGGATGACCATGTGACATTAACAGAAGCTGGCAATCGGCTTTTTTTTCCTCACGCTGATAGAGTGAGGAGGAAAAAAAAAGCCAATTAACTGTTTGTGTAAACAGACATCGGTCAGGCAAACGGAGAGCCACCGGTACCACCTACCAGTGCCCATAAATACTGCTAAGCAGTGCCCACCAGTGCCACCTACCAGTGCCCATAAATACTGCTAAGCAGTGCCCACCAGTGCCACCTATCAGTGCCTACCAGTTCCCCCTATCAGTGCCTGCCATTGCTGCCAATCAGTGCACATCAGTAGACATGTGCACTGACAAAAAATTTGTTCATTTTCGTTTCATTCATTTTTTTGCTTTTTTTTGGAAATTCGAAAATTTGGAAATTAGTAAAATTAGGAAATTCGGAAATTCGAAGATTCAGAGATTTGGAAATCGGAAATCCAGAAATCCAAAAATTCGGATTTTCAAATTTCTGAACTTACAAATTCCGAATTTCCGAATTCCGAATTTCCGAATTCCGAATTTTCAAAATTTTGAATTTTTGGATTTTTGAATTTTCTAATTTTCGGATGTCAGAATTTTCGAATTTCGAATTTCCAAATTCTCGAATTTTTGAATTTTCGACTTTCCGAATTTTCAAATTTCTAATTTTCGAATTCCGAATTTCTGAATTTTCGAATTTCCGAATTCTCAAATTTCCGAATTTCGAATTTTTGATTTTCAAATTTTTGAATTTCGAATTTTACAATTCCGAATTTTAAAATTCTGAATTTTCGAATTCCGAATTTCAGAATTCCAAATTTTTGAATTTTCGGAATTTGGAATTCAAAAATTCTGAAATTCAAAAGTTCTACAATTCTCAAAATCATGAAATTCGAAAATCCGAAAATCTGAAAAAAAGAAAGAACTTTAATAATATTCGAAATAATGACTAACTAATAATAACTAACCATTAAATTATAGGTATTGGAATTTCCTTTCAAATTTGGCTGTTTGTTAACAAATTTATCTGAAGTTACAAATTATCCGAAATAACGAATGCCGCATCTAAACAAATGGAATGGAACAAATTTATAATAAATAATAGCAATAAAAAGGTTTTATTATTGTTATTCATTATTATTAGATCATTCCATTACATTTGTTTAGATACGGCATTCGTTATTTCAGATAATTCGTAACTTTGGATAAATTCGTACTCGTTAGGTTCACTAATTGAATGGAAATTCCAATACCTATAATTTGAAAGTTAGTAATAGTTAGTTACTATTTCAGATTTTCGGGTTTTTGAATTTTCGGATTTTCATTCTTTTGAATTTTCAGATTTTCATTCTTATTTTCGGATTTTCAAATTTCCAAATTTTTAAAATTTCAAATTTTCTAACTTCCGAGTTTCTGAAATTTCGAATTTTCCCATTCCCAAAATTTTCCAATTTCCGAAATTTCGAATTTCCGAAACTTCGAATTTCAAAAATTTTGAATATCTGAAATTTCGAATTTTCTAAATTCCGAAATTTTGAATTTCAAAAATTTGAAAATTTGTCAAAATTTGTTAAAAAACTAATTCGGAACTAAACTAATTGCACAGGTCTACCCATCAGTGCCTCGTCATCAGTGCTGCCTATCAGTTCTGGCTACCTTATTTCGTTTCTAGCATAAGGACTGTTCAGAGAAGTTTAACCTAGTGAAGGATGTCCTCAGTGTTCCTTGAGTATCCAATGCCGCCCCAAATTTCCTCCTGTTACCAATTCTAAAAGCAAATAAACTTAAAAAACACATCCACAAAACTGTTTAATGAGCCGGGATGAATGAACTATTGCTGTGTGCCTGGCTGCCTCTGCACTAATCTTGGGAGAGAACCAGTTAAATTACAGTGGCTCCTATGGGGGTAGAGCAGCATTTTTATTCTCTGTTTCACAATACTAGTGTTGTTGACAGTAAAGCCTATACAAAAGCATGTGGTAGCAGGGTGGTTGAGAAGGCCACACCTGGGCAAACATGTCTACCTAAGTCTCAGCCTCTATTAGTGATTATATTGGTGTAGCAAAGTCTTTAGCCTCCTCCAGCCTAATGAGAACCTTCAGCTGACATCCTTCTGTATGTGGTGGGTTGTGAGGCATAGTGGGTGCAAGGCGGATGAAGTTATTGGGCGCCAGACACTTCTTGGATGTAAAAGAGGTTTTATTTCTCTTAACAGTCCTTTTTATATTTTTAGAGGGAAAGAGGGTTAGGGCCAGGACACCCTTAAGCAGTTGTAATTTCAATTGGCAGACTCCGAGACTTCAATAGGAGGACAGCCCTACAGGGAAACGCCAAGCGCAAGGTGCCACAACTGCACGTGCAGGATTGCTGTCTCCTATGGCTACAGTCTTTAACAGTTCCTAACACAAATTGTTACAGTCCTCTTTGCTTCACTACAACTTCTACTTGTAGTTCTTCAGCCGCTCCTGGTCTCTCACTGTACCCTCTGATCAGGGGCGGATCCAGAGCCTAGTCTCGGGAGGGGCACTGCCATAAAATTTTGCGGGCAATTTGTCGGGCAATGGCTGGTGTTGGCGCTTCAATCATAACAGCACCATGGTTGATGTGGTGTCAGGATGATTGAGGCGCATTATTTATATTATTACATTGTAATGTAAAATGAAATCGTTCAACTCACCATAATGCAGAATCATTGGGAGCCCTGAGCGTGTCACTTGCTACCGTCGCCTGCCACCAGATGCAGCGTGTCACTTGCCAATGTCGCCTGCCACAACATGCGGATTGTCACTTGCCAATGTCGCCTGCCACAAGATGCGGATTGTCACTTGCCAATGTCGCCTGCCACAAGATGCGGATTGTCACTTGCCAATGTCGCCTGCCACAAGATGCGGATTGTCACTTGCCAATGTCGCCTGCCACAAGATGCGGATTGTCACTTGCCAATGTCGCCTGCCACAACATGCAGATTGTCACTTGCCAATGTCGCTTGCCACAACATGCGGATTGTCACTTGCCAATGTCGCCTGCCACAACATGCGGATTGTCACTTGCCAAGTTGCCAGTGGATGTGTCCTAGAGTGAGGGCGGGCAGTGAGAGATATTGTAACTCATCAGAACATGCATGCAAAAGCATGTTGCATTGCGGCCATCTTGGTACACCCTCACTTGTCAGCAGTAAGACTAGAGTTAGAAGTCGGTAAGCAGACATCTTTATACACCCACCGGAGTCTTGCTTTTCACAGTTATTTTTAATAGTAAACTCAGCTTATTTAGTGAAATATAAGTTGAGTTTACTGTTGAAAATAACTATGATAAGCAAGACTCTGGTGGGTGTATAAAGATGTCCGCTTGCCGACTTACAAACACTAGGCTTACTGTGGACAAGTGCGGGAGTACCAAGATGGCCGCGACGCAACGTCCCTTCAGTCACATTATCAGAAGGGGAGCGGCTTCAACACCTGCCTGCTCGCTGCCTCGCTCAGCCTCAGTCACACAGCAGCCGCCCGCTCCAGGCCCTGTCACACTGTCACGTCGGTCGGCTCTGAGAGACTCGAGTCCGACCTCCGACGTGACGCCGTGACTCACTCACTCACTGCAGTGTGAGTGTGACTGACCGTGACGTCACTCGTTGCTAATGCCAGGGCCGCCTGGCGTCTAGCAACGAGTGCAGAGCAGGGAAGAGGCTCCACCCACCTTCAGTGTCAGTGACCGCCGCCGCCACCCGTACATACCACACGCGAGTCTCTCTCTCGGCGCCGCTGATCGGCACATGTGAGAGAGACTCGGGCCGGCAGCGGAGCGCAGGAGACAGTTACATTAAGAGTGTGTGTGCTATTATTTCGGGGGGGGCAATTGCCCTGTTGCCCCCCCCCTGGATCCGCCCCTGCCTCTGATTCACTGACTCTGAATCCCTGGAGCTCTCAAAGCTTTGCAGTGGTATCTCCCTCAAGCATCACCCACACTTCCCTGCTGGGTCCCTAGCTTGGCACTCCAGATACTTCTCAAGCTTCACTCTTGCTAACCAGCTCGGTCCCTGGCTTGACTTACAAGGCTGCTCTGCAAGCGTCACCTCCGTTAGTTGGGTCCCTGACTTGATCACCCCCTGAAGTTTCCCGATTCTCCACCGTGCCCATTCGGTGAGAATGCTTCTCTGGTACTTGCTTCAGTTACTCACTGTGGTGCCTGGTAAAAGGTGAATGGCCCCTTAGTGGCGACAGCTTCCCTTTTACTTCCGGCACTTCTGGTTGGACTGCAAGCCGCAATCCCAACCCTGCGCTGCTCTCTTACTTCTGGATAGGCCCTCACACAGCCTTGGGCCTGCCCCAGGATAGGCCCAATCTCCAGCCTAGCAGCCCGGGGCGTACAACACACGTCCACCCAAACAGCCATACAGGTGGCACAGAACATAGCTCACCTGACTCCACCCAAATATATTGGTTCTCCCTGCAGGCCAAGGGATTAAAAAAAAACCCTGCTCATTGGATGAAATACCCCATATACCCATAACCTGACCTTGAGTTGTCCTTCTCATGTCTAGTACCACCAAGTACCCGGCCACCTAGTGGTAGAAGAGAAAAGTGCAACAAGGCCAAACTTAGGGAGAAATCAATAGATCTCTATCAATCAACCAGGATAACTACTCCTGGCAAGAAAATTTGTGAGGAGCTCCCTGCCTAAACTACAGGGTACTACATTAGTGTCTTTGGGTCCATCATAAGCACAGGAAAGTTGGGTATAATCCTATAAACCCCCAGCACTGAGTCTCAGCCTCTGTTAGTGATTATATTGGTGTCTTTTAGCCCATTGTAAGCACTGGAAGGTTGGGTAGAGTCCTATACCTCCCAGCTCTAAGTATAAGCCTCTATTAGTGATTATATTGGTGTCTTTGGGTCCATTATAAGCACAGGAAGGTTGGGTAGAGTCCTACACCTCCCAGCTCTAAGTCTCAGCCTCTATTAGTGATTATATTGGTGTCTTTGGGTCCATTATAAGCACAGGAAGGTTGGGTGGAGTCCTATACCTCCCAGCTCTAAGTCTCTCAGCATCTATTAGTGATTATATTGGTGTCTTTGCGTCCATTATAAGACCATCTGGAGCCCAAAACCATTGTCGCTGGACTAAGAATACAACAAGCAACTACTAGAAAAAGAAATAGTTGCACTATCTCTACCACCTCCCCCTTAAATTGCTGTGTTAGCCAGCCACCACCAACTGAAAGCAGGATTTGGACAATTGTGCTGCTAAAAAAAATTTCAGAATTAATCTCCAATTCTGTATATTCAAACCTGGAAGTATCAACAAGTGAAGAGCTAGTGCTTGGCTTGTTTAGAAAGCATGGCATGCTCTGCAAAATCTTGTGTCACGGAAGCTTCCTATTTTACATTTTTATTTGTAAAATGTCTGTCAAAGGTGTTGTAAAGGTACGTGTTTTGCACAGGATGCATTAAGGTGAAAAAACACCTGGTAGTCACCAGCCCCCTAGCCCCCCCGTTTTACTTACCTGAACCGCTTCATTCAGTCGGCGGGGACGCGCCGGCTCCTTCTCCATGGGCTACCGTCTCTTGATTGGATAGTGTAAGAGTCCAGGGCTTACTACGCATGCACCAATGGAGCGTTGCCGCAAGAGGAAATCCGTGCCAACTGAGCATGCGCCAAAGATGCCTCAGGGCGCCAACCCACATGTGCACAGAAGACTTGATGGAAAAGAGCAGGAAAATGCCCAGGATGTGCACAGGAAGTGATCTCAAAGTGATGGAAAAAGGCGGGAAAATACCTAGTAGGCGCACAGGAAATTACATCAATCTGAAGGAAGAAGGTGGGAAAATCCAGAGGATTTGCACAGGAAGTGACCTCAACCTTCCTTATATAAGCCCAGCCCAGACACTGCCAAATGGCTTGATTATCTTCAGTCCCCCCTTGTTCCTGTACTAGTGTGTGATCTGTCTGAACCTGTTGTGACCTGGAAACCTATTTGACTACTATTGATTGCTGCTTGCCATTGACCACGGATTTGTACCTTAACTATTCTACTTCTTTGCCCCTTTTGTACTCAGCTGCCAGATTGGAACCGACCCCGGCTTGGATCTCGACCATTCTTCTTCAGATTAACCCTTTTATGCTTCGTTACTCAACTGAACTTGACCTCAGCTCGATCTCGGACTAAGGTTTGCTCGGTGCGCCACACCCTGGCACCCCTGCCACTCGCTGTCCACCAAGTCTCTGTCTCCATCTCCTGAGGCTTTAAGGACCCGAGGTGCAAGGGAGGTCACCCCACTACTTCGGTCTCAGATCAGTTACGTGGTCCTCGTGACAGATAGATTGATAACACCGTAGCCATTGGCTCCCACTGCTATCAATCAAACCAATGACATGGGCGCCGGTGGCTGGGCTGAGCCCGGCATTCTGTGTCTATAGACACAAATGCTGGACTCCGGAGCGCGCCCGCAAGTTAACCCCCTTCGGGGAAGCGCTTCTCCCAGGGGGTTATCAGATGTAGGGAGGAGCCGCAAGAGTCGCTGGGGGACCCCAGAAGAGCAGGTTTGGGGCCACTCTGTGCAAAGCGAGCTGCACAGTGGAGGTAAGTATGACATGTTTGTTATTTAAAAAAAAAATACCCTTACAATCACTTTAATCATTGTTTTCACCCAAGATTCACACAATCTTCACATTTTTCCTATTTAAATCATTGGTAAAATCTATGAATCTTGTGCGAAAGTTTTTTGCATCTTGGGTGAAAAGATTGATAAAAAGTTGCCTAAGATATTAAACATCAGTATATAAGCTGGTAAACTTCGAAACAAATGACCAAAAATATTTGTTTTACCTTTTATAAAAACCTTAAGTTTTATTTTTCCTTTTACTTGTCTTAGCATTTTTGACCAAAAACTCATCCAATCCAAAGCATTCCTTTTTTTTTATGTGACTATAATATATTGCATATTTTTCCTTTAACATGGTTGCTGTTTTACTGACAACTTTATAGAAATATTCAACTTAAAAGCAGTTCCCTGCTGAGTACAAGATGTACAGAAGTGGATGCTGTTAGGTGTGATTCACAAATAAGCCACTGTTAGTATAACCTTCAGCACATAACCTTTTAATCTTCTGGTTCAGCATGTGGTTATAATGTCAATGAGGCACAAAATGTATTGCTAGTGGCTGCAAATGGCGCATTTCCTCCTTACCTTATGGCTGCATATTGTAAATTTTAAGGCTGCACATTTTTTTGGGGAAAAAAATTGAACATGATACTTCGGTAGAGAACGAAATAAAAAGAAAAAATGTAGCCTGAGTGTGCATTTATTTAGATCTTTTATAGACAAAAAAAGAATGTGTTTTATATATTCTGTTTTCCTCTTTCTGCAATGTAGGTATTCTGCAATTTAAAAATATTTTAAAAGATTTTTGCACTTTCTACAAACATTGTTGTAAGTATTTTAGAAAAACTCTTTTTTTTATCGAGAGTGTTTTTTTCAAGGTAGTACAAAAAAAAAAAAATAGTACATAAGGAGCTAGATGTAAAATATAATTTATAACATCAGATAATCAGAGTATGCGAGGTCCATGGGTTGTTCAGCAAAACATTGTTGGGGAGTATAACATATTAATAAATAACAAATATTTGTACAAATAAAATTATGTCTTTTGCAAAATTTTGAAAATTGAATGTATGCAAAAATGTAAATTTCTCAAAAAATTGGAAGCTTTTAATGTTTCCTTTGCAGCTTTCAGAGTTTGTAAAAGACCCCCCAAACCATATATATAGCTCTGTCAGTTGTAAGGTCATGAACAACATTAAGAAGTTGAGCATGAGGTGCGAAGGGGTGGAAGTAGATGCATTGGCAAGGTATTACAGTCAGTGCTTATAATATGAATTAGGCAAAGAACAATTGCTTGATTTAACAAAACTGAATGCAATTGCCATATCGAGAGGAGAAAGAGTCAAAAAGTTAGAAGTATAGGTGTAGAGGGGAGGAAGGGGTAGGAGAGGAGAGAAATGGGGTAGAAGTTCGATGTCTGTATTCGCCAACCTGGGTCCAAATGCCATCCGCCCACCTCCCAATGTGATTTTGTGGCTAGAGGGTTTTAAGGGCTTCGGGGGGTACTCCAGTAGGTGCCACAGTTGTCATACCTTATTATTCTTATCAACAGAGTCATTGATGGTGGCTGTAAGATACACTATATTGTCAAAAGTATTGGGATGCCTGCGTTACATGCACATGAACTTTAAGGGCATCCCAGTCTTAGTCTGTAGGGTTCAATATTGAGTTGACCCACCTTTTGCAGCTATAACAGCTTCAACTCTTCTGGGAAGGCTGTCCACAAGCTTTAGGAGTGTGCCTATGGGAATGTTTGACCATTCTTCCATTTGGGAGGTCAGGCACTGATGTTGGATGAGGAGGCCTGACTCACAGTCTCCAGTCTAATTCATCCCAAAGGTGTTCTATCAGATTGAGGTCAGGACTCTGTGCAGGCCAGTCAAGTTCCTCCACCCCAAACTCGCTCATCCATGTCTTTATGGACTTTGATTTGTACACTGGTTGGAACAGGAAAGGGCCATCCCCAAACTGTTCTCACAAAGTTGGAAGCTTGAAATTGCTTACAAATTTCTTGGTATGCTGATGCCTTTAGAGTTCTCTTCACTGGAACTAAGAGGCCAAGCCCAACCCCTGAAAAACAACCCCACTCCATAATCCTATAGAACACCTTTGGGATGAAGCAAGAAAATTGGATAGGCTGCACACCCATGCAATTTTATCAATTCAATCACTTTATTGAAGAATTTATAAAAGCACTAGATGGGTACAGGCAGAGGAAGAGGAACGAGGTTCCCTAGGGATGAATTAGAGCGAAGACTGCAAGCCAGGCCTTCTCGCCCAACATCAGTGCCTGGCCTCACAAATGCGCTTCTGGAAGAATGGTCAAAGATTCCCATGTTCCCCACTCCTAAACCTTGTGGACAGCCTTCCCAGAAGAGTTGAAGCTGTTATAGCAGCAAAGGGTGGGCCAACTCAATATTGAACCCTACGGAGTAAGACTGGGATACCATTAAAGTTCATGTGCATGTAAAGGCAGGTGTCCCAATACTTTTGACAATATAGTGTATTCTATCCGTTTGACCTCCCAGATCCTGGTGTGAAGGTCCTTCATGGAAGGAGGTGAATGGCTTTTCCAATGGAGAAGCAGAATGCTGACGTAAGGATATAACTCGAAAATTTTTGGGATGTTTTAGAGAAAGTAGGAGGGGTTATGCCTAATGTTTTAAGCATTTTGACATGGAAATAAACCCAAAACGTTAATAAACATTACTTTTAAAGTAATGTGATTTGGGTTAATTTTTATTTGACATGTTGTAAAAATGCATACATTTTTAAACTGATGTTTTATACATTTTTATACTTAAAAAAAAATTAGATTTACAAAGAAATCTAATACAAGATACTGCTATGATGGTGGCTTCATAGATCATTATGGTTTTTTTTTTAAAGAGAGAAATAGTTTCTTTCAACGCTTTTTTCAGCTAATGGAATGAACATATTATACTTAGGTAAACGGTACAGCATCATGTGGTATAGATAGAAATTGTAAAACACATCAATAAAGTACTTATTATAAAGTATTTATTATAAATATATCAAAATAGTACTTTGCGTAGCTTGCCTTGGTGTCTTTAATGTATGGTAATTAAAGTGGTGTTTATTGTTGCTTAGGTAAGTCATTCCAATGAAAGTGGAACTCTTTTCTATATAAAGGAGATTGGGGGGGTAAAACAGGGATGATATTCTGTCTAAACTTAACATACACTAAGACAGGTAATAGATGAAAGAAGGGGTGGGGGTGGGAGGGAGTTGGCGGAAGTAGTGTATATAGGGAAGTGAGCGCCTCTCTCTGTCTTGCATCTCCAGCACCCATTTGGCAGTAAAACAGGAATGGTATTGTGTCTATTTGTGAATACTGGAATGGGTTTTGCACCATCCTGAGAGGATTTTGGATTCCTGAACTTCTGAGTAGATAGAGGCTTTCAGGGAGAAGAGAAATGTCTTCTGGATCAAGCTCTTCTTCTCATTTAGCCACAAGTGTGTGTGTGTGCATTTAGGGCGAACCCAGATGTTTATAGTAAGGATAATATTATTGATTGAGAGTGTTTGGGGGGCTGCTTGGGAACATAACGTGTTGAAAGCCATTAGTAGTCTCATTTATGGGGTATGTCCAGTTTGAGGTAGAACACCCAAAGGATTAGCACCCGTTTTTCCTCTCTTCCTTCATAACATTGGTAGCCTATTGTAACGGGAGATGATGAGCAATGTGGAGAAAAGTAATGTTGTAGCTGGGGAGAGTGTTCTAGAAATGTGAGCAAAAGTAGGCAGTTGGTGATGTTAAGTACAAGAAAGAAGGCCAATATGTCTTCTCTTGGAATTCAGCCTTCTGAATGAAGAATGATCTGTATATTTTCTTGGAAGAACTAGCTTTTCTAATATTGGATATAATGGTGGCTGGATAGGCGATTGTTTATGTTTCAGAAAGGCTTTTTGCCAAGAGGTTAAAGTAGGGCTGATGTTAGGGTGGGTTTTTAGGTGGTTTGGCATTGAACATACGCATCAGAGTAGACCTTTCTGAGCTACGGCAGAGTTTGACTCTTCTAGGTCTACCCATAGCTTGGTATTATGTCTACTCCAGAGTCTTGCCAGGTGACATGCAGTGTGATAATTTGAAAAGGTCTAGTAACCTGATTCTGCCATGTATTCCAAACTGCGGCCTGGGGACCAGATGCGGCCTTTTGCGTGCCTTTATTTGGCCCTTGGGGTAGTGTTCCTCCAACTGACACAAGACACTATTCCTCCCACTGATACCAATGATGGGGCATTATTATTCCCACTGACACCAATGATGGGGATAATCCCTCCCACTGATACCAATGATGGGGCATTATTCTTCCTACTGACACCAACAATAGGACACTATTCCTCCCATTGATACCAATAATGGGACATTATTCTTCCTACTAACACCAACGATGGGACACTATTTCTCCCACTGGCACCAACAATGGGGTACTATTCCTCACACTGTCATTGTTTTGGAATTATTCCACCAACTGACACTAACATCTGCCCCCCCCTTTAGAAGGACAGTAAACTGGCCCTTTGTTTCGAAAGTTTGGAGACCCCCGCCGGGTGACCCCGCCCCCCTCTGACAACACGGGGAAAGCCACAGGGAAGTCCCGTGAATTCTCCGTGCGTCGGAGGAGGGCCCCGCCCTCCATTATATAAGAAGTGTCAGATGAAGCGAAGTGTCACATGGCTGAAGACTCCCACTGAGGCGGATCGTGCAGACGGAGTGGAGAAGAAGCCTGGAGGAAGATGCGAGACGAGAAGAGCGGAGGAAGAAGAAGATGAAGAAGAAGAAGATGGAGAAAGAAGAAGAACACAGAAAGAACACCAGAAGAAAGAAAATGGAAGAAGAAGCGGAAAGAAGAAGAAATTAATAAAGGACTTGTCAAAAACCGCCTCTTGTGTTTTTTAACCTTTTTGACACTTTTTTTGTCAAATGGTAGGGGTACATTTGTACCCCATTACCAATTCACACAGGAGGGGGCCAGATCTGGGGATCCCCTTGTTAAAGGGGGCTTCCAGATTCCCATAAGCCCCCCACCCGCAGACCCCCACAACCACCGAGCAAGGGTTGTGGGGATGAGGCCCTTCTCCCCATCAACATGGGGACAAGGTGCTACCTTAAAGGGTCTGGTATGGATTTTGAGGGGGACCCCCACGCCATTGTTTTTTAAACTTTTGGCGCCGGGTTCCCCTTAATATCCATACCAGACCTGAAGGGCCTGGTATGGAATTTAGGGGGACCCCCACGCCATTTTAAAAAAAAATTTTGGTTCAGGGTTCCCCTGTGGAGAAATCCCATGCCGTTTTTATTAGTGAACTTTTATGTGTATTGTCGGACCGACAATTCATTATAGCCGCGAGTAGTTTTGAATTACCTTTTTTCCTTTGAAATGTTATTTTGCTGTCAGACTGTTCTAAACACGGGAAACATGCGCATCTTTACAGGCATACTATAGACAGGTACGAAATTTAAAGGAATATTACACTTTTATTGTTTCACTTTAAGCATTATTAAAATCACTGCTCCCAAAAAAAAGGCAATTTTTAAAACTTTTTTTGCATTGATGCATGTCCCCTGGGGCAGGACCCAGGTCCCCCAACACTTTTTATGGCAATACCATGCATATAAGCCTTTAAAATGAGCCCTTTTGATTACTCATGTTCGTGTCCTATAGACTTCAACGGTGTTCGCGTGTTTGAACAAATTTTTTGCCTGTTCGCATGTTCTGATGCGAACCGAAGCGGGGGGGGGGTATTTGGCTCATCCCTAGTAAGAAATATGGAGTTTACCTGAAATATGAAATTTACCTGATTTACCTGAATTTTATTTTGGTTTTTGGTCTGAACAAAATTCAAAGATAAAGAAAATCGAAATATATACACATAGTTGGACATACTGTTTTGATCGGTTTCATTTTAACATTTTTGAATATTTTCAAAAATGTTTTTTTGTCAAAAGCTTTTGTATCAAATATTTTTACAATTAAACATTCAATATAATGTATATTCATGATAATCTGAAAATGCCAAATAAGAAGCCCTAATATGCAAATGTAACACTGCCTACATGCTTTGAAGTCTGCTGTGTAGTAATTACTGATACAAATTGTCCTGCTTCTGCTTGGTGAGAAGGAGGGGGGGCGGTGTTTCCTGTGTGAGCAACTCTGCAATCTATGCAATCTGATCTCCCTGATATTCGGATATACTTAACAGAGTAGCATATATAATGATCTGGAAGATATTGCTGCTCTTGTTTAGAGCTTGAAACAACTGCTGATTGCAAGCTATAAATACACTATATTGACAAAAGTATTGGAAGGCCTGCCTTTACACGCATATGAACTTTAATTACATCCCAGTCTTATTCCGTAGGGTTCAATATTGAGTTGGGCCACCATTTCAGCTATAACAGCTTCAACTCTTCTGGGAAGGCTGTCCACAAGGTTTAGGAGTGTGTCTATGGGAATGTTTGACCATTCTTCCAGAAGTGCATTTATGAGGTCAGGCACTGATGTTGGATGAGAAGGCCTAACTCGCAGTCTCCGCTCTAATTCACCCCAAAGGTGTTCTATTGGGTTGAGATCAGGACTCTGTGCAGGTCATTCAAGTTCCTCCACCCCAAACTCGCTCATCCATGTGTTTATGAACCTTGCTTTGTGCACTGGTCCAAATCATTTGGTGAAGGGGGGATTATGGTGAGGGGTTGTTTTTCAGGGGTTGGGCTTGGCCCCTTAGTTCCAGTGAAGAGAACTCTTAAGGCATTAGCATACTGAGACATTTTGGACAATTTCATGCTCCCAACTTTGTGGGAACAGTGCACAAAGCAAGGTCCATAAAGAGATGGATTAGCAAGTTTGGGGTGGAGGAACTTGACTGTCCTGACCTCAACCTGATAGAACACCTTTGGGGTGAATTAGAGCTGAGCCTGTGAGCCAGGCCTTCTCGTCTAACATCAGTGCCTGACCTCACAAATGTACTTCTGGAAGAATGGTCAAACATTCCCATAGACACACTCCTAAACCTTGTGGACAGCCTTCCCAGAAGAGTTGAAGCTGTTATAGCTGCAAAGCGTGGGCCAACTCAATATTGAACTTTACGGACTAATGCTCCGTACACACGGTCGGATTATCCGACGGAAAATGTACGATCGGAGCTTATTGTTGAAAATTCCGACCGTGTGTGGGTTCCATCAGACTTTTTCCATCGGAATTTCCGACACACAAAGTTTGAGAGCAGGCTATAAAATTTTCCGACAACATAATCCGATCGCGTCAATTCTGAGCGTGTGTGGCCAACTCCGACGCACAAAGTGCCACGCGTGCTCAGAATAAATTCCGAGACGGAACAGCTCAGTCTGGTAAAATTAGCTTTCGGAATGGATATAGCACTTTCGTCACGCTGCAATGTTTTAAATTGTTTAATGCAGCGCATTCTCTTCTTCTTTATAATGCTAGAAGAATGAAGTTGTTTTGCTGCTCATATTCACATAGAGTTCTCACAAACTCCTTTCTTTATTATTTTTCATGATTTCATCAATATAATATTTTTATTTGTCACATCTACTGAAAAAAATTTTTGTTTTTGATGTTTTTAGAAAAAACATTTTTTTTTTTTAAAATCCTGATCTTGTGTTTTTTTTTTTTTTTTTTAACTCCAGAATAGTTTTGGGTGTGCTTTGTGTGTCAAGTTACCACAACACCATTATTATCTTGTATTATTTAATCTCAAGGAGATTGCTTGGTGTTGGTGTCTCTTGTTAATTTCACATTGTATTTTTGAAATGTACCTGCCTCCTCACAAACAAACTGTCCTTTTTCAAGGAAAACACACATAGGCGAGTATAATAAAACAAAGCAAACATTTTTTAAGGGGTCCTACCCAAAGAAAGAGGGAGGCAACGCTGGAGAAACAGCAGAAATTGGTGAAGCCTTTGGCCCCCAGGGCACATATCAATTATTTTACTGCAAAATTGGTGGCCTGAGGAGTCCATATATAAGGGAGTACAATCTGGTCCAGAAGTCCAAGAGATCATGAACAACAGCAGATGACATACATGTCCCCAGGCTGTGGTCATACAACAGCCTGCATCTTTTGTCAGACCAGACTGAACCCAGGTCATCACTCTCTTGTCTTCCTTCCACGCTTCCTTTCACGCTGTGTCTGTGGTGGTGGAGGTGTGGCAGGAGGAGGAGGAGGATGATGCAACTCACACAGGTGGGTATTGGGTGTGATTTCGCCCCTCACCCCCTTAGTTAATGTTTCATAAAGGATGTCCTCACACATGAGGTGTTGGCCCTCCTGCATGTCCTGCAGTTTTGTGGCAACCATGCAGGCAAAGGCCTCTTCAGGAGTGGGGGTGGCTCTGAGGGACGCAGAAGCCTCCTGAATCAGCCCGAGTGCTGAATCCTCCACGTTACTCCCCTTCTTGGGTCTTTTGTTTGGAAGGCAGAGGGGAGGGACCTGGGATTCTGTGAGGCTCCTACTGGGCCCGGCCTTCTCCTGGCTGCCACTAACCCCCCCCTCCCCCTGGCTACCACTAACCCCCGCCTCCTCCTGGCTGCCACATTCCACAGCCTCCTCCTGTGTGCCACATTCCATAGCCTCCTCTTGGCTGAGGTCTTCCTATGTATGTAAAAGGGACATAGTTTTAGTTTTTTCTTCATCAATCACACACAATTTACATCTCATGACTGTTGCAAATTGAATGTTAACAAATATAAAAGATTATCATTCTGAGCCCAGCATTTTTCATTCTTGTCCCAATTATTTTTGCCCACTACTGTCTATTGATATGTAAACGCCTTTATTTAATCTGCAATTAGTGATCAATAATAACATCTAGTAAACATCATTTACTTATTGACCAGAAATCTGTAGAAGAATGCTATACCTGGCTCAAGCTGGGCTCCTCCACTTCTTCATGGCTGGAAGTCCCAGGTTGGACATCGAAAGCCTCAGCTGGGGTGGAAGATAGGGTGGAAGGAAGAGTGGAAGGAAGGGTTGAGAGGGATTCCCTGACTTCAGTCTGGTCTGACAGAAATCGCAGTCTCTCATAGTACCAGAGCCTGGGGACATAAATGTCATCTGCTGCAGCTCTGGATCTCTGGGAATCCTGGACCTTCTTGTGCTCCCTAAGATAAGTGCTCCTCAGGCCACCAATTTTGGCTTTAAAATAGGGGATGGTTGCCGTGGGGACCACCGGCTTCACCAACTCCAGCAGTTTCTCCAGCGCTGCCTGCCTCTTTTGTTTATGATTATAATGTGGATGTTTCACCTGCCACAGACAGGGCAGCTCCCTGTACTTGTCTATGAATAGGGGGAGGAAGTTGTGGTCATTGAAGCCATCCATTTTATCTGCAATACACAAGACAAACCATAATGTCAGGCTAAAGTTTCCTAATCTTGTCCCAATATAGGCCTCAATCTCTATGCAGTATAGGCCCAAGTTTAAATGTGACCTTCCTTATCACAATCGGCGCTTCCTACACTCCTTCCTCCGCTCACAGATCGTACGTACTACGCACGCGTGTTACGCTTTATATACACTGCGCATGCGTGAAACTACACTGACGTTATTTCTAGTCTATTCCCTGCCCCCTCTCATTCAGCGCAGTGGGGAAGAGCACATGGCGGAGACAGAGCAGGTGCGTGCTAATTACAGCAACGTGGAGGAGGAAAGGCCGGAGCCAGAAACGTCACGATCCCGGAGGAGACGATTTAAGGCATCAAATATATCCTTTGTTGAGATGGTAGAGATGGTCGACATACTGAAGAGGGCTGACTATGATGGGAAGTATGGACCTTACCTAAACCCCAATGTCAGAAAGGCCAAGATCATGGCGAAAGTTGTGAAGAGTCTGCACAGAAATTTTGGGGTACGTCGATCCAAGGATCAACTCAGGAAGCGGTGGTCGGACCTCAAATTAAGGGAGCACGATCAGTATAGAAGGATCAGGAGAGTGCTGCAAAAAAGTAAGTAGTTGTCCTTTGTTCCTATTCTTTATTTTTATTACGTTTGTGCTGCTCCATGTGCTTTTCTTTACTGTTGTACAGTTTAAAATGGCAACTTTCATGTTCATGGACACATTATTCGTTCGTAGGAAACATTGTTCGTTCGGCCAATAAAACACCATGTTTTGTCCAGATGCATTTCAATACATTTTTTCTGGCCTACTTCTCTTAAAATAATTTTGTTGTCTAGATGAGTTAGTAACTAGAATGAAATGCAAACTAGATTCTGTGTAAGGAGAGGACACTCAGCTGCTGTTTAGACATCTGGATGCTGGAGCACTAGTGTGGGACACAAGAACACCCTTTTTATTAGGGTGCCCACACAGGTGCTCCAGTGTACACTATAGGGGTGACTCCATCTGTGAAGCTTGTACAAAACAGGTAAGTATTCAAGCTTGACAAAGGAAAAAAATATTTCTTCATCTTGCAACTCTGCCAAAACAGACAATTGTACCCCACTTCCAAGCAATGTTTCATATTCCTATTTCTTCCATCAAATATCTGTGTGCTAAGTATACATTTTTTTTTACATAGGGGAGAAAAGACTCGGAGGACACCACTCATCAGAGGAGACCACGGACCCCCCACCTCAGGAAGAAGTGGAAATCCCACAAACACAACAGGAGGAGGAGGGAGACGTGGTGGAAATTGTCACCACAACAGGTGAGTGTCTGCGACCAAAGGCTCAGGTAAGAGATGGATGCTGGCATATTTTTAATACATGGGTGTTTTTTTTTATATATTTTTAGGTGATCGTGATGTTGTGGATGAAGGTCATTTCACCAGTGAAAGTGCCCAGATCCTGATCAGGGAGATAATGGGGTGTAATAGGGACTTGGAAAACATCAAGCAAAACATCAATGATGTTCAAAACAAAATGAAGAACATCATTGATGTTTTAGGGAGAGTTTAAAACCCCTCGAAATCCCTAACTTATTTCTGCTTTGTTTTTCTGACAATTTTTTGAACATTTTTTGACATATTCTAGAAAAGGCAAATTTTGAAGATGCACACACTGTGTCAACATGTGCTATCTGCCATCACGGGAGATCAATGTACGCGTTTTGGGGGTGCAACCCCTTCCTCAATAATAAAGTAGCTGAGAGGAAAGGGTTGCACCCACAAAACATGTCCATTGATCCCCCATGATGGCAGCTAGCACATGTTGACATTCGGCAATTTGTGTGCATCTTCAAAATTTGACTTTTCCAGGGGTGACTTCACCCCAACTGCTGAACGCAATATCAAACGCAGTTTATACATACTCATGTCTGATATTGCCTTCAATTTTTACAAAAGTTTAACTTTGTAAGTTCCAGAGTTGTGTATTTCTTGTTGGTTTGAAACATGCCTGTTTTACCTTAAAAGGAAATTTCAACTTTTAATGTCACCTAAAAAATTGTTATACAACAAACAAAAAGCCTTTTTTATAAATGCACATGTGATTGTGCTCTGATTAAAAAGATTGAAAATCAACAATGTGTGGCTTCTTCTTTCAATGCTCAAAAGCATTTTTTGTAGTAAAGTTGGTGTTTTCAGTGACAATGGGTGTTATTTACTAAAGGCAAATCTACTTTGCACTACAAGTGCAGTTTCAGTGCAGTCTAAAGTGCACTTGTAGTGCAAAGTGTATTTGCCTTTAGTAAATAACACCCAACAGTGCTTTCTAATTTTACACACGCCATTTTCAGGACTCCCCAAATTTCAGTCAGGGTCAGTTAAAAGAAAGACAAGCAGTAAATCAAATCAAATATTTGTTCAGTTTAATTTTTTTTTATTTAAAAAATGTCTCAGACATTGTCTGCTATATTGATGGCCCCCCTTCCCTGCAAAGTATTCCATGTATCTTATACGGACCTCGCAGGCACTCTGGGGGGGCAAGCCAGGATGGCCGGCTTCAAGCGCCGTCAGGGTTGGTTCATTTAGATTACTTCCGGCTTCAGGCCCAACTGAGCCAGCATAGTTCACAGAATTTCTCCTTAAAAAGTTGTGGAGAACACAGTAAGCCAGGATGATGTGATTGAGTTTATATTCCTCCATGTGTATCGGTGTAAGAAATAGGCCAAACTGGCTGGCCATTATTCCAAACGTGTTCTCCACCACTCTTCTGGCTCTGGCCAGCCATAATTAAAAACCCTCTGCTCCGGGGTGAGGGTCCTCATAGGGAATGGCCGCATGTCTTCTGGAGGTGGCAAGTCCAAACTGCCATTCTGGAGACGCCTGTAGAACTCCGTCTGGGCGATGACTCCACCATCTGACATCCGGCCATTCTTACGCACATCCACATACAGGAACTCGTAAGTAGCTGACACCACCCCCTACATCACAATACTATTGAACCCCTTGATGTTGTAATAGTATGACCACGAGTTGGGTGGTGGGACGATGTGAACGTTTTTCCCATCAATTGCCCCTCCGCAGTTAGGAAAGTCCCACCGCTGGGCAAAGTGGGAGGCCACAGTCTGCCATTCCTGTGGGTTGGAAGGAAACTGTGGAGTCAAACAAGAAAAATAAATTAATCATTTTGCACATAAACATGGAAAGCAGATTAGACACAAACATTCTTGGCCAACATCAGTATAACATTTATTTTAGGGAGTATTTAAAGACAAAGGTATAAGGTCCACCTATCAGATTCCTCCAACCACCCCCTCATGGGCCATTAAAAATTTTTTAGGGGGGGAGGGAGATGTTTTGGCTAGGTAACCCTCTCCACTTCATTGAGAGATGAATGCCTAAATAATGTGTTTTACTTTGGCCAGCCCCTCCTTAATTACACTATTGGCAGCCCACTGGTAAGAAGTGTCATAATACAAAGATATAAATACACACTGTACACATTTTAGCATTATTTTATATTCTGCTATTACCTATCAAGATAATAATAGGATACACAAACTTTGAACATTACCATTTGAAAGTATTCAGGCAGGCCCTTGCACTACATACTTTGGGGAATTCATCCATAAATATGACCACAAAAGAGGTGGATATAGTGTATATGGGTTTGGCAAAGTCAGCAGATAGAGGATTGAGGATAGATAGAGGATTGGTATCAGCTGAATTAGCAGTTGAGGGGAGGAAGGGTTTTTTGGGACCCCAAAAAAAACCTCTGGCACTCTTCCAGAATTTCAAGCACAAATCACATTTTTAAACATTTTAGGGGGTATTTATGGTAAAGCACTACTATGGAGCTGACAAAATACATTGTTAATTGAGTAGACGAGGTAGCTATATAGGCCCAGGAGAGCATGTGGGGAGGTAAGTGAAGGCAAATATGTATGAAGGAGAAAAAAATATTCCAAAAAAAATACAGCATGCATGTGGACAAAGGGGACATTCACAGCATATTACAATCATGGTAATTAGGGAATGAGGAAAGAAATACAATATATTAACAAACATTAAATACAATAACATGTGATGTTAAAGGATAAAAATGTTACCTTCATATACTCCTTCTGCAGGACCTGGATGATGGCAGAACAGGTCTCCGGGATAATGATCCATAGAGCCTGGGGGGAGATGCCTGTCGAGAACTTGAGGTCCTGCAGGCTTCTCCCCGTCGCCAAGTACCACAGGGTGGCGACTAGCCTCTGCTCCGGAGTGATGGCTTGCCTCATGCAGGTATCCTGCCTGCTAATATAAGGGGTCAGCAAAGCGAACAAACGGTGAAATACGGGGTCCATCATCCGGAGAAAGTTCCTGAAATCGTCAGGATTATTCTCACGGATCTCACGGACAAAGGCATGTTACAGAATTGGTCACGCTGGAGCAACCAATTCTTGGTCCATGAACTCCACCTCACCCTGTTCATGGACTGGGCTTGTGTCAAAGTAAGGACCCCAACACCAAGCCCCCGCACAGCACGAACTCTACGATGAGTACGTACATTCAACATGGCTAGAAAATGGACGGCTGCTCAGAACGAAGTAACAGAATGCACTGAAGAACAGCAAGGCCTGTGAAGAGCGACCTAAAAATCAGTAACGAACAGACAAGAACACAATGATAAATCAATGGTACTCGCTGCACGCACTGAAGACCAGATACAAACCCACAAAGCACAAACTGAACAGCAGAAATACGTTCTGAAAACCACGAGTCTGAAAAAGCGTGAATCGTCTCTCACCAAACTTTTACTAACACAAGATTAGCAAAAGGAGCCCAAAGGGTGCCGCACTTGATACTGAAGTGCCCTTTTATAGTCTCGTCGTACGTTGTGTACGTCACCGAGTTCTTGACGTCCAGAAATTCCGACAACTTTGTGCGACCATGTGTATGCAAGACAAGTCTGAGCCAACATGCGTCGGAAAAAATCCATGGATTTTGTTGTCGGAATGTCCGATCAATGTCCGACCGTGTGTACAGGGCATAAGACTGGGATGCCATTAAAGTTCATGTGTGTGTAAAGGCAGGCGTCCCAATATTTTTGGCAGTATAGTGCACTTACCTTACTAAAAGGCAAATTTAAGCTTAAAAAAAAAAGTTTAATATTTAAAAAAATTAAATACATAAAACCATATTTCTTTTAAATCAAGAATATGTTTTATTAATTTTCTTAGCGGTTTTAAAAGTGTATCGCTTTGAATATTTTGACATAGAATTTATTATTTTAACAATTATAAAAGGAACTGTAACTTTCAGAAATGTCCAAGTTTCTGTTTCCTAATTTGCATTTAACTGAGGATTTTGTCTTCTGGATCTGACATTCCTTCACCATATCCCTAAAAGTAGGAAATAATGTGTTCCAAATGTTTCAAGAGCCCACAACCACTGGCTTACATTATTTCCGAGATTCAAGAGAATTGTAAAATCTTCCAACTTAATGATCCATTTAAAGAGGAAGAAAGAGGGTTACAATGAAATATTCTGATGATATGTTTGCTTGCATTGTTACTTTTGTTGGCTGTGGAAAGTGAACCAGGCTTCCACTGAGACTTATCAATTACAAACATCTTATTTGAATTGGCAGCAATGACCGTGCCGAGTATAAGATTAAAACAGACACACTACAATTTAGAAATATGTCAGAGACTTTCAAAGTTATTGCAATTTTAATGGGCGATTATTTCCAAGGAATTTAATTTAGAATACCATGTGGTGCAAGCCGTATAATTTCAAAAGGAACAATGAAAACTTATTGTATACATTTATTTGTACTAGTCTATTTTAATAGCTACCTTTTGCTATTCAGTAGGAAAAGGTCCTTTATGTTCATAAAAGCAAATTTTACTTATGAAGTGCCCTGGGTTTAACAGATTTGTGATAAAAGCATAATAACTGACATTAGCAATAAAAGCATTTTTAAAAGAGTTTTACTTTTTTTTTTGGAGGGAAAAAGCATTTAAATGCAATAATAACTTGACTAGGAAAAAAATATATATATTTTGAAATAATATATTTTTAAAAAGTTCTTTAAAGGCTTTTTTCGGAGCTAAGTCTATGTTGGAAGACAATAATGAAAATTTTCAAAAGAGTGAAATTCCACAGAATTACAAATTAGGCTTGTCACAGGTGTCAGAGAGCTAGATAGTAGGGGGTGAGAAGTTGAAAAATGGACAAAGTCACATTTTTTAAAAATGTATTTTAAGTAGATTTTAAAGTTAACTGGACGAGCACAAACAGAGCTTCTTAAAGCTCAAATCTGACAAAAAAAAAAATTAGCTTTAAACAAAGTGGGGAAAGGTAGAACCTACCTTATATTTAGTGTGTCCCCATCGGATGGATTTACCTAATTTTCTTCTCACCTGGTACTGTAGAGACCAGTGAAATAAATGGGGACACATGAGTTTTTTTATATACAATAGCTCAGATGTTTATCCTCTCCAAATGCTGGACCTCAGATTAGACATGTGCACTGCTGAAAAATTTCTTCGTTTTTAGTTTAATTCAATTTTTTTTTTTTGGGTCATTCGTTATGATCGAAATTTGCAGATTCGTAATTCCTTAAATTCGAAAATTCATAGTTTGGAAAATTCGATTTGTAATTTGTAAATCTGAAAATTCGAAAGTACGAAAATCAGAAAATCAAAAAGTCCGAAAATTAGAAAATCCGAAAATAAGAAAGAAAATCCGAAAATTAGAAAGAATGAAAATCCGAAAATTCTAAATACTAACTAACTAACTAACTAACTAACTAACTAACTAACTAACTAACTAACTAACTAACTAACAATAACTAGCTATTAAATTATAGGTATTGGAATTTCTTTTTTAAACTTGGCTGTTAGTGAACGTAATGAATACTAATTTATCTGAAGTTATGAATTATCCGAAATAACGAATGCCGCATCTATACGAATGAAACGGAACAAAATAATAAATAATAATAATAATAACAATAAAAAGTTTTTATTATTGTTATTTAGTATCATTAATTTGTTACGTTCTATTCGTTTAGATACAGCATTAGTTATTTCGGATAATTCATAGCTCTGGATAAACTCATATTCATTACGTTTACTAACAGCCACATTTGAAAGGAAATTCCATTACCTACAATTTAATAGTTAGTAATAGTTATTATTAGTTAGTTATTATTTCAGATTTTAGAATTTTTGAGTTTTCAAATTTTCGTATTTTCATTCTTATTTTTGAATTATCGCTCTCTTTTGAATTTTCCAAATTTTTGTATTTTTGGATTTCGAGTCTCCGACATTCCGAATGTTCACATTTACGGTTTTTTGAATTTAGAATTTCCGAATTCCTGGATTTTAGAATTTAGAATTTACGAATTTACAAATTTTAGGATTTTAGAATTTACACATTATCGAATATTTGGATTTACGAATCTACGAATTTATGAGTTTTCGAATATTCAAATTTACGAATATTTGGAAAAATGTGTTAAACGGGTTTTTGTTAATTTGGATATTTCCAAATTAATGAATTCATAACTTCGGATAAATTCATATTCGTTACATTCACTAACAGCCAAATTTGAAAAGAAATTCCAATACCTATACTTTAATATTTAGTAATAGTTAAGTTATTATTACCGTATTTATCGGCGTATAACACGCACTTTTTTCCCCTTAAAATCAGGGTAAAGTCGCAGGTGCATGTTATACGCCGATCCCCTGCGATCCCGACCTGTCACATTTTCAAAATCGCCGATCGCGATTTGAAAATGGCGCCGCCAGCGCCGAAATACACAGAGCCGGTCCTCGGCTCTTTCCAGCGGCTGTCGTTCATTTTCGGCTCCACTCGTAGTCCCGAGCGGAGCTATCCGAACCTACTCGGCTAGGTTCGGATAGCTCCGCTCGGGACTACGAGTGGAGCCGAAAATGAACGACAGCCGCCGGAAAGAGCCGAGGACCGACACTGTGTATTTCGGCGCCGGCGGCGCCATTTTCAAATCGCGATCGGCGATTTTGAAGCCCAGAATGGCTGGGATCACTGGGGCAAGGCTGCACTGGGGAAGGCTGCACTGGGGAAGGCTGCACTGGGGAAAGCTGCACTGGGAAAGGCTGCACTGGGGAAGGCTGCACTGGGGAAGGCTGCACTGGGAAAGGCTGCACTGGGGAAGGCTGCACTGGGGAAGTCTGCACTGGGGAAGTCTGCACTGGGGAAGGCTGCACTGGAGAAGGCTGCACTGGAGAAGGCTGCACTGGAGAAGGCTGCACTGGAGAAGGCTGCACTGGGGAAGGCTGCACTGACAAGGCTGCACTGGGGAAGTCTGCACTGACATGGCTGCACTGACAGGGCTGCACTGACATGGCTGCACTGACATGGCTGCACTGACATGGCTGCACTGACAAGGCTGCACTGACAAGACTGCACTGGGGAAGTCTGCACTGACATGGCTGCACTGACAAGGCTGCACTGACATGGCTGCACTGACATGGCTGCACTGACATGGCTGCACTGAGAAGGCTGCAATGATGGGGCGTTTAAATGTAAGTTTTTTTTCCCTTCAACTTCCCTCCTAAAAGTTTTTTTTTCCTTAAAATTCCCTCCTAAATTGGGGTGCGTGTTATACGCTGATAAATACGGTAGTTAGTTATTATTTCAGATTTTAGAATTTTTGAGTTTTTAAATGTTTGGATTTTCATTCTTATTTTTGAATTAGCGGTCTTTTGAAATTTCCAAATTTTCGTATTTTTGGATTTCAAATTTCTGACTTTCCAAATTTATGTTTTTTCGAATTTGCGGATTTTAGAATTTCAAATTTACTAATTTACGAATTAAAAATTTTTTAAATTTTGTAATTTACACATTATTGAATATTCGGATTTACGAATCTACGAACTTATGAATTTTCGAATATTCAAATTTACGAATATTCAGAAAAATTTGTTAAACGAGTTTTCGTTTTTTAAGATATTTCCAAATTAACGAATTCTTAACTTCGGATAATTTCGTATTCGTTATGTTCACTAACAGCTAAATTTGAAAGGAAATTCCAATACCTATACTTTAATAGTTAGTAATAGTTAATTTTTTATTAGTTAGTTATTATTTCAGATTTTAGAATCTTTGGGTTTTCAAATTTTCTAATTTTCATTCTTATTTTTGGATTAGCGCTCTTTTGAATTTTCCAAATTTTCGTATTTTTGGATTTTGAATTTACGACTTTCCAAATTTCTGACTTTCCAAATTTATGAATTTTCGAATTTTCAAATTTCTGTTTTTTCAAATTTGTGGATTTTCAAATTTCGAATTTACTAATTTACGAATTTTCAAATTTACAAATTTTGTAATTTACACATTATCGAATATTTGGATTTACGAATCTACGAACTTATGAATTTTCGAATTTTCAAATTTACCAATATTCAGAAAAATTTGTTAAACGGGTTTTCGTTAATTCAGATATTTCTAAATTAACAAATTCTTAACTTCGGATAATTTCGTATTCGTTGTGTTCACTAACAGCTAAATTTGAAAGGAAATTCCAATACCTATACTTTAATAATTAGTAATAGTTAAGTTATGATTAGGTAGTTATTATTTTAGATTTTAGAATTTTGGAGTTTTCGAATTTTCGGATTTTCGTTCTTATTTTCAGATTTTCCTTCTTTTGAATTTTCGGATTTCCGGATTTACGATTTTCCGAATTTATGAATTTTCGAATTTTCACATTTCCAGATTTTCACATTTTGAATTTACAAATTTACAAATGTTCGAATATTCAAATTTACAAATCTACGAATTTATGAATTTATGGATTTTTGAATATTCAAATTTACGAATATTTGGAAACATTTGTTAAATGGGTTTTCGTTAATTCAGATATTTGTCTGAATTCATTAAAAAATTTCAGAATGAAACAAATTGCACATGTCTACCTCAGATAACAATCCCTCAGGAACAGGTGCAGGTCAACCAAGAAAGGAAAGCACAGACATATAATAGTGCAGACCGTTTCATATAAGTTTATTCCTAAAAATATTTTTTCCTAAAAATAGGTATTGCACTTACATGGATTCCATAACAAACAGGCAGAGCATAAAACCGACAAATACCGTTCTTAAAGATGGCGCCTCAATCCCGCCCAGAGTGATGACGTCACTGCCCACTTCACGCGTTGCGCCCTGATTGGCTTTCTCTTTGAGAATGGTATTTGTTATGGAATACATGTAAGTGCAATACCTAATTTTATGAATACACGTATATGAAACAGGATGCGCACTCTCGGCACAGGTGTATTGGCAGCAATTCACACAAATATGCGGCCCCTCAGAACTAAGGACCTGGCGCCGAGAGGCCGCCTTAATTGTGTATGGCTGGCGCCAAAGGGGTTAAGTACATTTACACCAAATTTTTGCTGTAATGTACAAATTGTTTTGTTGCTTCAGCAGATACAACACTTATTTGTTTAAATATTTTAAAATTTAACCACTTAAGGACCGAGCCTCTTTCTGAGATTTGTTGTTTACAAGTTTAAAACAGTTTTTTTTGCTAGAAAATTACGTAGAACCCCCAAACATTATATTTTCTAACAACCTAGAGAATAAAATGGCGGTTGTTGCAATACTTTCTGTCACACCGTATTTGCGCAGCGGTCTTACAAGCGCGACTTTTTTGTAAAAATACAATTTTTGGAATTAAAAAATAAGACAACAGTAACGTTAGCCCAAATTTTTTTATATTGTGAAAGATAATGTTACGCCGAATAAATTGATACCCAACATGTCACGCTTCAAAATTGCGCCCATTCGTGGAATGGCGACAAACTGTTACCCTGAAAAATCTCCATAGGCGACGCTTAAAAAATTCTACAGGTTGCAGGTTTTGAGTTACAGAGGATGTCTAGGGCTAGAATTATTTCTCTCGCTATAACGATCGAAGCGATACCTCACATGTGTGGTTTGAACACCATTTTCATATGCGGGTGCTACTCACGTATGCGTTCGCTTCTGCGCGTGAGCTCGGCGGGACGGGGCGCGTTTAAACTTTTTTTTTGTTATTTATTTTACCTTTTGTTTTGTATTTTTACACTGTTATTTTAAAAAAAAATGTTGTCACTTCTATTGTCACTTATTTCTATTACAAGGAATATAAACATCCCTTGTAATAGAAAAAAAGCATGACAGGACCTCTTGAATATGAGATCTGGGGTCAAAAAGACCTCAGATCTCATATTTACACTAAAATGCAATGAAAAAAAAAATGTGTCTTTTGAAAAAAAAATGGCCCTTGAAGAGCTCGTTTTGACGTCACTTCCGCCCTACAGAGAAATGGAGATGGGTGGGGGCCATCTTCCCCTCACTCATCTCCATGCCTAGCTAGGAAAAAGGATCCGATCGCCTCCGCTGCTACTGACGGCTCTGGTAAGCGGCGGAGGGCATCGAAGCGCGGAGAGAGGGGGGGCCCCCTCCCGCCACCGCTAAAAGTGATCTTGCGGTGAATCTACCGCAGAGACCACTTTTATCTGAAAGCGGACCGCCCGCTGAAGAAGAAGATACTGGGGTTATGCCAGCTAGCTGCTGCCATAACAACGATATTCTTCTTCAAAGTGGCGACGTACGGGCGGACCGTAAGTGGTTAAAGTCTGCACAGGGAGGCCCTCCATCACAAGCAATACCCCTAACGACCCCTTACTAATTGCCCCATTCAGTAAAAAATGATGCACCGAATACTTATGAGGCTTGATAATTTAATACCCGGAAAGCCCGTGGCATAGCGCCATGGTAGTGAGCCACACAGCCATTCACACTCCAGAGTGTTCTGACATGTTCTAACTTGCACTTAGCTGGGTCACAGGCCACTTGACCCAGTCTTTACGGCGTTGTAGAAGAAATGAAACATGTGTACATTGCACCATTGGCGGAAAATCAATGACAGGAATCTGGAGCAGCAGATTAACATCATATATTGCGTGAACATTGGCAGAAGTGTGAGTGAAACTTTAGCTCTGTTATAATAGGCTTATGGTAAATATTCCATGAAGGGATTAAGTGTTTTTTTAATGGCATAGGCAGTTTAAGGAGGGGTGGGGGAGATGTCCATGATAATGACGATAATGATGAAGTGGGCAGCGAAAAACGCAAAGGACGAATTTAAGCAGTTAAGGACCAAGCCTATTTTTCAGACTTGTTCTTTTTTTTTGTTAGAAAATTACTTAGAACCCCCAAACATTATATATATTTTTTTTTCAGACGCCCTAGAGAATAAAATGTCGGTCGTTGCAATACTTTTATGTCACACCGTATTTGCGCAGCGGTCTGCAATCCGCAATTTTTTTGGGAAAAAAATACACTTTTCTGAAAAAATAAGACAGTAAAGTTAGTTAGCCCAATTTTTTTTTATATTGTGAAAGATAATTTTAAGCTGAGTAAATTGATACCCAACATGTCACGCTTCAAAATTGCGCCCGCTCGTGGAATGGCTACAAACTTTGACCCTTAAAAATCTCCATAGGCGATGTTTAAAAATTTCTACAGGTTACATGTTTTAAGTTACAGAGGAGGTCTAGTGCTAGAATTATTGCTCTCACTCTAACGATCGCAGTGATACCTCACATGTGTGGTTTGAACACCGTTTTCATATGCAGTTTCTTATTTATTTAACTTTTTATTCTTTATTTTTACACTGTCTTTTTAAAAAAAAATATTTGGGTCACTTTTATTCCTATTACAAGGAATGTAAACATCCCTTGTAATAGAAAAAAAGGCATGACATCTTAAATGTGAGATCCGGGGTCAAAAAGACCTAAGATCTCACATTTACTCTTAAATGCCATAAAAAATGTTTTTCCCTTTAAGTCCATTGGCATGGGTTTGACGTCGCTTCTGTCATCCAATGGTATGGAGCCAAGCGGGGGCCATCTTTCCCTGACTCGATATCCAGTCTCACAGCGGAAAGGACGCTATCGACGGCTCCAGTAAGCGGCGGAGACCACCGGAGCGCGGTGGGAGGGGGGGCCTCTCCTGCTCTGATAAAAGTGATCTCACAGCGAATCCGCTGCAGAGACCACTTCTATCTGAAAGAGGACCTTCCGCCAATGAAGAGAATACCGGGGTTATGGCAGCTACAGTATCTGCTAACAATGGTATTCCACTTCCAACAGCACAGTACAAGGACAGAAGGCGGTCCACAAGAGGTTAAAGGTGGACAGAGTGCGAGCCCTTGTACACTCAGATTGAAGACTGAGTGTGCGAATGATGGCAGAAGAATTGAACATGAACAGGGAAACAGAGCGGCAGATTCTAACAAAAGATTTGGGAATGAGGACGATTCCTGCAAAGATGGTGCCTCAAATTAGACATGTGCAGAACGAAAAGATTTTTTTTGTTTCGATTCGTTATTTACATAAATTTGTTTTGTTAAATTGGTTTAATTCGCTTTTGGAATCTGTTTTGTTTATTTGCAATCGAATTGATTCGAATTTTCAGAATTTGAATAGTTTTTCGAATCATTTTTTAAATAGTTTTCAAATTCGAATTCAAAATGATTTGAATAGTTTTCAAATTCAACCATTTTCCAAGGAGAATAGAAAAAAAAATATAATAAAATAGAAAAGAATATAACAGAAAATGAAATAATAGAATATAATGGAATAGAAATGAATAGAATAGAATAAAAAAAATAGAATAAATAGAAAGAATATAACCATCTTCTGAAATTCGAATAGAAAAGAATAGAATAGAAAATAATATAATTAAAAAAACTATAAAATAAAATCTAAATAATATAACCATTTTCTAAAATTCAAATAGAATCAATTCGAATTTGAATAGAATAGAAAAAATCAGAATGGTATAGAAAAAAAACATAGAATAGAATAGAAAGAATATAACCATCTTCCTACCATTTTCTTATTCTTTTCTATTCAAATTCAAATTCAAATGTATTCTATTTTAATTTTATTATTATTTTTTTAATTATTTAATTTTAATTTTGGAAGTTCATTTCTATTCTGTTGCTTTTTTCTATACTATTCTGTTATTTTCTATTTTATTCTTATCTATTCTTTTCTATTCTATTCAAATTTGAATTGATTCTATTTGAATTTTGGGAAATGGTTATATTCTTTCAAGTCTATTGTTTTTTTATCTTTCAAAATGTTTTATTGGTTTTCCAAAAAATATAAACAATATAAAATAATGACAAGTAAAGCAAAACATTACATTACGTTCCCCTGTGGGGGGTACAAGATAAGCCTAAAACATAAAGTAAGAATCAAGCACACATCATACACATTGACTGGAACCTAAGAAGCTACTGTAACTCTTCCAATTATGTGTAATCCGCCCAGCCTGCGGCCAATGATGGGGAGGGGCAAGGAGAGGTTCCGCCGGCACCCCAAAAGGGATCACGCTGTGCCTGGCCGAATCTCAACGACCCACCCATATCAAATCTTCGCCAGATAGGCCTGGGATCTAGGATAAACAATGAGGTTGCTATGACCTGATTTGCTAGCCCCAGAGGGAGAGACCTTCCCCTGCAGAACTGATTGCACTAAAGTGGGGGGAACTTTCCAAGTACCTTAGAGGGTTCAGCAGAAGGGGGTGTAAAGAGGGGAGAGGAAAAGAGAGGGGGTGGAGAAGAGAGGGAAAGAGTAGAGAGCCTATCAACGGGAGAGGACCACGCCTCCCTCTGTAAACCGAAGAATTTTACAGTCGAACTCTTGGTATAAGGGAAATGCCCATATTCTGCGCCCAAGGTTCCCATATAGCTTCAAATTGCGTTTTGGTGTTGTGAAGAATGCTGGAGAGTTTCTCTTGGGACATAATCCAAGATATTTTACGTGTAGCAGCCTTGGTGGAGACCTTGGGTTGTTTCCAAGCTTTGGCAATGGTGAGCTTGGCACCAAGGAGGATGAAATGTATTAATTTACGCATCTGTTTTGGTGTTTTGGGTAAGTTTGCATTAAGGAGGGCTATGGCTGGGGTTTTCGGGATTTGAACTTTCGTAACTTTTCGAATCAGGGAGAAAATCTTGCTCCAGTAGGGCCTTAATCTCGGGCATTCCCACCAAATGTGGGCCATGGAGCCTGAGAGTTGACACCCTCGGAAGAACCTGGGGTCTGCTGCCGGAAACATTTTGGCCAATCTGTCCGGGGTAAGGTACCATCTAGTAATGACCTTGAGGCTGGATTCTATCAGGGAGATATTCTTAATGCCCTTAAAGGATCTATTAAAGGAGACCTCCATCTTTCTATGTCCCAGTGGAGGGATAGGTCACATATTTTTTTAATTCTATTGTTTTTTTTAATTTGTTTATTGTATTCTATTCTTTTCTATTCAAATTCAAATTTATTCTATTTTAATTGTATTATTATTATTATTTTTTTAATTATTTAATTTTAATTTTGGAAGATAGTTCATATCTATTCTGTTGTTTTTTTTTCTATACTATTCTGTTATTTTCTATTTTATTCTTATCTATTATTTTCTATTTTATTCAAATTTTAATTGATTCTATTTGAATTTTGGGAAATCGTTATATTCTTTCTATTCTATTGTTTTTTTTAAATTCTATTTCTTTTCTCTCTCTTCTATTATAGTCTATTCTAGTCTATCCTATTCTTTTTTATATTCTAGTCTTTTCTTATGTATTCTAATTCGAATTTATTCAATTTGAAATTCGTATTTCAGAGGATGGTTATATTATTTCTATTTTATTCTATTCTTTTTTTATTTTTTTCTAATTGTTTCTATTCTAGTCTGTTCTTTTATTTTCTATTTTGTTCTCTTTTACTATATTATATTTTATACTATATTTTATTCTCTTTGGAAATTGGAAAGCTATTTGAATTAGAAAACTTTTCTAATTCTAAAACTACGCGAAATCGATTCAAAAACTATTCAAATCGACTCTAATTAGAATTTCGTCCAAATTTTTTTTTCATTATTTCAGATTTGTTTAAATTCAGTACTATTTTAATTCAGAAATTCAGATACATCCAAGTTTTCGAAAAACGAAAATTTGTCCGAAATTTCAATTCGGAACAAAACGAACTGAACATGTCTACCTCAAATCTAGTAAAATGAAAACAGTGCAGCGCTAAGAATCAAATGTTGACTATTAACAAATCAACATACTGTGATATACAAAATAAATTGTGATTAGCATATCCAAAAACTCTAACACCATCATCTGATTGATAGTGTCTCTAAATAAAGTGCACTGTGCAATTTGTAAATCAACATTGGTAGTATAGTCCCATTGGTTAAATAAAACATTTATCCATTAGTATATATTGATGGGAAGGAATCCAGGAGTGTAGGACTAAGACCCCTTTCACACCGAGGGCGTTTTGCAGGCTCTATAGCATTAAAAATAGCGCCTGCAATCCGCCCTCAAACAGCTGCAGCATTGTCTCCAGTGTGAAAGCCCGAGGGCTTTCACACCGGAGCGCTGCGCTGGCAGGACATCAGGAAAAGTCCTGTCAGCAGCTTCTTTGGAGTGGTGAAGGAGCGGTGTGTTTACCGCTCCTCCACCACTGCTCCCCATTGAAATCAATGGGGCAGCGCTGGGATACCGCTGGCAAAACGCCGCTATTGCGGTGCATTGCGGGTGGTTTTAACCCTTTCTCGGCCGCTAGCGCTATAGGCGGCTCGGTGTGAAAGGGGTGTAAAGGTGTGACTGCCGTGTGTGCATCCACCACCCAGGGGAGAAGATTAAATACGCTTACCAGAAGGTAGCATCAATCAGGCATGCGATATCAAAGCGCTGGATAGCGAGTGGTGCAATTCCTCCTCCTCAGCTGAGCCACCTCAGGCAACCTCGACCCGGCATGTGAGAATATGGATCAGGATGGCACTGTCTCAGATGGTAAATAACCTCCTTCCACCACAGAACCGTTTGGTATGTCTGTGGCTAACAGTATCCATAAAAAACAACAGAAAGCCTCCACATAGTGAAAAATCGTATGGTTACGGGTTTATTTGGAATAAAAGGCTTTACATAGATTCCAAGATGTATTCCATCAAGTAAAAAATCTCTTCTGTGATCATAAAAGCATAAAATTCAAAAAGGCGCAAAGGCATGGAAAGGACTCATCAAATCCGATGTGTTTCGTCTACAAAGACTTCAACTGGGGTGTATACCTCAAATCTAGAGAGAAGATCAGAAGGAATGGTGTCTTTAAATTTCATCCAATCTTTTGAAGAATGCAAAAGATGCTTGATAGGGTGTTTTAATGGTCCATTCTGGGAATTCAGTTGTCACACCTCGTACATAAATCTGTGGTTATGTGATGTGGTGGGTTCTGAGTCTTCTTGGTTCTTCACTGTAGAATGAGTGGGTCCTTCCTCAGATGCCCACATTGCTGCCTTGTGGCATGGACAAATCTTTACGGGGTCCTGAGGCTGCCAGCATTGGCATGGTGATGTTAGGATGAAGGATGGGAACAAGGCGTTTCCAGATTGCAACACCAGATCACTGGTCTCCAGTGGAACCCTGATGAAATCAGTGATGAAGGATTCAGGTAAGTTGAAAGGGGTTCAGTCTTTTTGCTTTAAAAACATGTATGTATAAGAAAAGGATGGTCGGAAGTAATGATGAGGTTTTTATTTTGTCTGGAGATGAGCTTTACACATTCAAGAACACTGGTTAAGATCTTTCCCAGAACACCTCTACCATTCCTTCACCTTGACTGTTAAGCCCCGTACACACGATCGGACTTTCCGACGGGAAATGTGTGATCACAGGCTGTTGGCGGTAAATCCAACCAGGGTACGCTCCAACGGACAATTGTTGTCGGATTTTCCACGGACAAATGTTGGCTAGCATGTTTTAAAATTTTCCTCAAACAAATGTCTATTGTCGGATTTTCCGAGCATGCATACACAAGTCCGTCAAACAAAAGTCCAAGGTAGAAACACGCATGCTCGGAAGCAAGGACGAGCTAGAAGTGGTCGGTCTTGTAAACTAGTGTTCATAATGGAGAATTAACATTCATGACACAGCAAATTATCAAAATCTCAAAATGCAGCGCACATTCTCTTTTTCTTTAATGTGATAATAATGAAGCTGCTTTGCTGGTGATACTGATGGATTTATTGCAAATGAATTTTCAAAGGTTTTTTTTTGTTTTCTAGTGATATCAAGAATAATATTATTATGCTTTTTTTTTTTTTTTTTTTATTTGGGCAAGTTACCACAACACAATTATCCCGTAGTTTTTAAGATCAAAGATACAACTATGTTGGTGTCCCTTGTCAATTTTACATTGTATTTTTTAAAAGGTAGCTGCCTACTCCCAAACATTTGAAGTAAAACACATAGACAAGTATTATTCTACACAATTTTTTTATTGTGCATTAAAAAAAGAAAACAAATAAAATTAGACATGCTATCAGCCAATAGAACTTAACCAAAAAGTGCATTCTATGCATCCAAATATCTTAATAAAGCAACCAATTTTTGGTCCAAGAACTCTCCTCCTCCTGTTCCTGGACTGGACTTGGGTCAAAGCAATAACTCCAAGGCCAAAAATAAATAACAAGTTATCTCCCCCAATTCTGCAACATGTCTGGTTGACGAAGGGCCGTTCAGAAACGAACTGAAAAGCGCAAAATGAAAAGCGCAGAATGAAAAGTGCAAAATGAAAAGTGGGAACTGAAAAGTGCGAAACGAAAAGCGCAAAATGAAAAGTGCAAAATGAAAAGTGCAAAATGAAAAGCGCGAAATGAAAACCGCGAAATGAAAAGTGCGAAATGAAAAACGCAAATCAACACTCACCAAACTTCTACTAACACAAAATTAGCAGAAGGAGCCCAAAGGGTGGCGCTAAAGAGCTGAAGAACAATGTAGTACGTCACTACGTTCGTATTTGTTGGCCAACAATTGTGTGCCGTGTGTATGCAAGACAAGTTTGGGCCAACGCCCTTCGGACAAAAGTCCACGGTTTTCTTGGCCAACAATCCGATCGTGTGTACGAGGCTTTACATTTCAAAATCTGCTCTTTTTTGGCCTGTGATGTCGCTTAATCCATAATCCATATTTATTTCTTCATATAATTCCATAGAGAATCCAAAAGGGAGCAACTAATACCAGTGCTAAACCCTGCAATCAAATTGAGCAAGATTCTCAGAGAACAATTTGTGGGTTCAGTCGCCCTGAAATTTGAAAGTCTGGATTTTCCTTTGCTTGAAAGAGTTACTTTCGCCTTATCAGCAATTTATGAAATACATTGATCCACCACCAGATATTAAAAACTGGATTGATGGATGAAAAGCCCCAGATTGTCAGTAACTGCAAAGGTCTTTTTGGATAAAAACTTAGACTATTTCTTTTCCTACTGACTCACAAAAAGAATCCAGCACTGCTTATAAAAAGTGTTAGGCCCCTTTGACATGGGTGCCTCCGCTAAACGCAATCCGGATGACAGGTCCGTGTCCGCTACGCTATGCAGAGCAGACACGGACACAGTCTCACGCTCCTCTTTGGGTCAATCGCATTGGAAACAGACTGCCTGTCCGTTTCTATCAAATGCCATCCAATCCAATCTGCCTGGCGGATGGAAAATAGGACACCCATTCATCTGCTTTTGGCAGACAGAATTTAATCGGATGGCGACGGGTGTCAGCGGTAGACAAGTGCAATTCGTTTTGTTCCGAATTAGTTTTTTTAATGAATTTCGGAAAATTAGTTCTTTCGGATGTTTCCCATTTAACGAATTCTTCTGCATATTCCTAAATTTGAATATTCGTAAATTCGAAATTGTAAATTCGAAAACCCGAAAATTCGAAAATCTGAAATAATAACCAACTATTAAATTATAGGTATTGGAATTTCCTTTCAAATTTGTCTGTTAGTGAACGTAACGAATACCAATTCATACAAAGTTATGAATTATCCAAAATAACGAATGCCGTTTTGAAACAAATATAACGGAACAAATTAATAATAATAAATAACAGTAATAGTAATAAAAACTTTTTATTATTATTATTTATTATCAATTCGTTCCGTTCCATTTGTTTAGATGTGGCATTCGTTATTTCAAATATTTGTAACTTCGGATAAATTCGTATTTGTTACATTCACTAACAGACAAATTTGAAAGGAAATTCCAATACCTATAATTTAATAGTTATTAAGGTTTATTTCAAATTTTCGGATTTTCGTTCTTTCAAATTTTTGGATTTTCTTTCCTATTTTTGATTTTTCAAATTTCCGAATTTTTACATTTTTAAATTTACGAATCTTTGAATTTCTGAATTTTCTAATTTCCAAATTTTCTAATTTAAAAATATTTGAATTTTCGAAATTCCGAATTTTCGAACTTACAAATTTTCCTAATTTGATTAGAAACGACTGCCGGAAAACAAAAACAAAAAAACTAAAAACGAATGAAACGAAAACGAACCAATTTTTGGCAGTGCACATGTCTAGTCAGCGGCAGTACACATGTCTAGTCTGCTGACACTTGCTGCACCATAGAGGACAATGCAGTGTCCAATCGGGTCCACCTGATAAACTGACGGGCGGACCAGATCGGACAACCCCTGTGAAAGGGGGCTTACAAATGAAATATTAAAAGAAAAAAATACTAATGCCTCAAGGTTTTATCGCCTAAAAAAGGTTAAAGTCTATCTAAACCCAAATACTTTTTCAGGTGTCTTTTTTAACGGTGTATCGTACCAGTAACACATTTCCTGTCCTGGGGTGACAACACTCACTGACTTTTCCATATCTGTGGTGGAGCAGTGTGGTCACAATAGGGCAGGAAGTGTGTCTTCGTTACTTAGAGGGGAGGTGTTCTGTAGTTCACAGAGGAGAACTGGGCGTGTCATTTACAACTGCTGGAGATTTAAGTGCAGCAGTACAGGAACACACAAGATCACTGGACTTCTGGCAGAATCAATGGGTAGAGAGATTGAAAAATGAATGACTTATGCTTTACTCCTGGTGCAGGGATTTCAGTTTAATGTGCATTTGGTTATGTACTAATTGCTTGATCACTGTGATGTAAATTCTGATCTATCTATCTATCTATCTATCTATCTATCTATCTATCTATCTATCTATCTATCTATCTATCTATCTATCTATCTATCTATCTATCTATTGGGCCTTGCAAAAGTATTCACCCCCCTGGCTTTTTACCTATTTTTTTTACATTACAGCCTTTAATTCAATGTTTTTTTCACCTGAATTATATGTGATGGATCAGAACACAATAGTCTAAGTAAAATTAGAAAAATATATACATAAAACAATTTTTCAGAAATTAAAAACTGATAATTGGCATGTGCGTATGTATTCACCCCCTTTGTTATGAAGCCCATAAAAAGCTCTGGTGCAACCAATTACCTTCAGAAGTCACATAATTAGTGAAATGATGTCCACCTGTGTGCAATCTAAGTGTCACATGATCTGTCATTACATATACACACCTTTTTGAAAGGCCCCAGAGGCTGCAGCACCTAAGCAAGAGGCACCACTAACCAAACACTGCCATGAAGACCAAGGAACTCTCCAAACAAGTAAGGGACAATGTTGTTGAGAAGTACAGGGTTAGGTTATAAAAAAATATCCAAATCTTTGATGATCCCTAGGAGCACCATCAAATCTATCATAACCAAATGGAAAGAACATGGCACAACAGCAAACCTGCCAAGAGACGGCCGCACACAAAAACTCACGGACCAGGCAAGGAGGGCATTAATCAGAGAGGCAGCACAGAGACCTAAGGTAACCCTGGAGGAGCTGCAGAGTTCCACAGCAGAGACTGGAGTATCTGTACATAGGAGGACAATAAGCCATACGCTCCACAGAGTTGGGCTTTATGGCAGAGTGGCCAGAAGAAACCCATTACTTTCAGCAAAAAACAAAATGGCACGTTTTGAGTTTGTGAAAAGGCATGTGCGAGACTCCCAAAATGCGTGGAGGAAGGTAAAAATAAAGAATAAACCGTAAAATAAATAAGAAAAAAAAATGTTAAAGGCGCCCCGTCCCACCGAGCTTGCGTGCAGAAGCGAACGCATACGTGAGTAGCGCCTGCATATGAAAACGGTGTTCAAACCACACATGTGAGTTATCGCCGTGATCGGTAAAGTGGGAGCAATAATTCTAGCCCTAGACTGTAACTCAAAACATGCAACCTGTAGAATTTTTTAAACGTCGCCTATGGAGATTTTTAAGGGTAAAAGTTTGTCGCCATTCCACGAGCGGGTGCAATTTTGAAGCGTGACAAGTTGGGTATCAATTTACTCGTGTAACATTATCTTAATAATATAGGTGCGCTTGTAAGACCGCTCCGCAAATACGGTGTGACAGAAAGTATTGCAACGTCCGCCATTTTATTCTCTAGGGTAGTGATGGCAAACCTTTTTGAGCCCGAGTGCCCAAACTGCAACACAAAACCAACTTATTTATTTCAGAGTGCCAACACTGCAATTAAACCTTAATACAGATGTTTTAGTTTAGAAAAAACAACTTGTACAGTTGTCCAAACTAATTAACAGCTTAAAAGAAAAACATAATAACAGAGGTTTCAATTATGCAGTTTGTTATTGAAAAAAACATCAATTCTACATGTGCATTTGCTGAGCACTGGGCACTGGTAAGGATGCATTTTCTGGGCACTGGTAAGGATGCATTTGCTGGGCACTGGGAAGGATGCATTTGCTGGCCACTGGCAAGGATGCATTTGCTGGACACTGGTAAGGATGCCTTTGCTCGGCATTGGGCCCAATAACACCTATGATGGGGCACAATTCCCAGGACTGCTGTTTAAAATGTACATATTTGTTTTTTATTCAATTTACAAAAACAATAGGTTTAATCCAACAAATTTTGGGGGTTAATCTGGATCCTGACCTAGACACAGGAAGGAGTTGAAGGGGAAGGTACCCTCCACCAGTTGGTACAGGTATTGCATGGCTCTGGTCAGCAGCTTAAGCCTCTGCCTCTAAGAAGCGGGACACCACAGACAGGATGGATAGATAAGATAACTGTACATATTAACATCTCCCCTGTCTCTAGTGTCTCCTGATCCAGCAGCTCATTCCTGCTCGCAGGTCACCCCTGATCCCAACCGCATGGGAGTGGTGTTCTCTCAGTCACACCCACCCCAGACATGTCACCGCTGGCCCCAGAGATTTGTGGGAGATATAGTTTGATGGGGGTGTGGTGTGGATGAGGCAGCTTCAATAATTGTATTGTCGCCCGCATGTCACCCCTGGCCGCCCACCTCGGACACGTTACCGCTGACCCTAGAGACCTGTGGGAGATGTAGTTTGAGAGGGGGCATGGTGTGGTGTGGACGAATCCGCTTGTATGGATGGCCGGTCAGTGTGTGCTTTTCTCATTTATTCCTGGCATGCCCACAAAGAGGGCTTGGCGTGCCAGCTGTGGCACGTGTGCCATGGGTTCGCCATCACTGCTCTAGGGTGTTAGGAAAAAAAAAAAGTATAATGTTTGGGGGTTCTAAGTAATTTTCTAGCAAAAAAAAAACAGTTTTTAACTTGTAAACAACAAATCTCAGAAAGAGGTTCGGTCCTTAAGTGGTTAAATTTAAATATTACCTATCTATCTATCTTGTTGTTTGATGCCATGTCTGTCTGTCTATCCATCAGTCCTATTGTTTGATCAATGTATCTTCACTTCATGCCAATCAATCTATCTATCTATCTATCTATCTATCTATCTATCTATCTATCTATCTATCTATCTATCTATCTATCTATCTATCTATCTATCTATCTATCTATCTATCTATCTATCTATCTATCTATCTATCTATCTATCTATCTATCTATGCCCATATTTATCTTTCTATACAATTGTTATACTCCATTCTATCATTGTGTTTCTTATATATTGACTTAAAAACCCCACATCAAGCAAATGTATACATCTGTGGCTATGAATCTAGTTTCCCCGAAAATTGAATTCATTTTTCCCCCTTAACCAATTAAAATATCTACTATCAAAGCCTTTTATCTGCTATGTAATTGGATTCTCCAATTCTCAATTTTTTTCGAGGGAGCCTGGGAAATGATGGCATGTATATTTGACAAAACAGAGTGGCACTTTTTGATTAAAAATTTCTCCTCGGTTCGTTCCTTGCTGAGCATTTCTTTATGTCTCCTGAATTTACTGACCCTAAAAGAAATATTCTACAACTTGAAAAACTTTAATCAAAGGTATGCTACAGGCACATTGGCACAGAGCTGTCAGAATGTTAAATAAGGAACTGAGATTCCCAGCTGCTTCTGGTACACAATGAAACAGACTATCATAAAAATTCTAAAATTACGAGAGAAACATATTTATTGTTTAAATTTTAATCTTCGTAGCATAAATCATTATTTTTTCATTGGAAAAAACTTAAAAGAAGATACAAAGAATTTATATATATATATATTTTTTTCCTTTTTTAATATAGCCAGTAATTCCAGTTTTCTTGAAATGAGTGCAATTAGCTATATTAAGTCAGTGCTGGCCAAACACATAGCACTGGTTGTATCCCGATTCATGCTGGGTAGTACGCAGCAGGACACAGTACAGGAGAAACACTCACAGAGGTAGCAGGTTAATATAAATATTTTCTGAAGCTCTACAGGGTGTTAGCGGTGACTACAACCTTACCATCCAACTTCTGTATGCAAAGTGATGCATTAAAAATTAAACCAAGATAGGAAACATACCATTTATTGCTGAAAACTTGCAAAGGAATAAGGAAATAAAGACACATGCAAAGTTTCAGGGGGCACTTGCTTTAAAAAAAGTCAAATATACTCATTTGGTTTACCTTAAAGAGGGCATAAACCGTGGAAGCCGTACCCAAAGAAGTAAGGTAGAGGAAAAAGGACCAATCACCAGTATTTCCTGTAGACTTCCCATTACATTCCATGCCTTGTTGTCAACTGTGTCTTTGTTTGGAGGTGGCCATCTTGCTAAAGGCATTGCTTTGCTTCCTAATGCCAGAGCTTTCCCTCCGGTGATCTCATGACTGGTGGGACAATATTCAAATAGCAATAGGAAAGGTTTAGGCCCCAGTCACATCTTAGTGTATTGGAATCTTGGGCAGAATTGCACGATTCTGACCGCGATTCTGGATCACACTAAAATCGTAGAAAAACTTGAAATTCATTAATTTGGAGGCTAAAAATATGAATGCAAGTTACTCGCTAGGGGGAGAACCTCTGGGGAAATCCAGGATGGAGAAAGATCTGGGGGTCCTAACAGATGACAGGCTTAGCAATGGCATGCAATGCCAAGCTGCTGCAAGCAAAGCCAACAGATTATTAGCATGCATTAGCTACGATTTACTCCAGAGATAAAACTAAAATTCTGCCAATCTACAAGACTCTGGTCCGGCCGCATCTTGAGTATGCCGTCCAGTTCTGGTCACCAGTCCTTAGGAGGGATGTGCTAGAAATGGAGTCCAGAGAAGGGCAACACAGGTAATTAGATTGTAAGCTCCTTGAGGGTAGGGACTGATGTGAATGTACAATGTATATGTAAAGTGCTGCGTAAATTGACGTTGCTATATAAGTACCTAAAAAAAAATAAATATAGAAATAATAAAGGGACTGGAGGACCTTAGTTATGGGGAAAGACTACAAGCACTGAAATTATACTCTCCATAGAAGAGAAGCTTGAGAGGGTATTTAATAGTGATATACAAATACCTTAGTGGTGACCCTAGCATAGGAAAAAAACCTTTTGGTGGGAAGGAGTTTAAAAAGACACACGACCATTCATTGAAAATGGAGGAGAAGCGGTTTAACCTTAAACAGTGTAGAGGGTTCTTTACTGTCAGAGCAGTGGGGTTTTGGAACTCCCTTCCACAAGCAGTGGTACCAGGAGAGAGTGTCGGTAGTTTCAAAAAACTTTTGAAACTAGCGTGTTTCATTGCGTGTTCATTCTATTCATGCTATCAAATTTAAAATCACCACTAACACCACTCTCCAAAAACAGAAACGGGCAATAGCAACACACTGGAATAGATCTCAGAAGAAACTACACTCTGAACTCTTCAAAACTACATTGTCGAGCAAAATTCTTCTGCTAAACCCAAACCTCTCAACGGAACAAACACTCAACTCCCTAAACAATGCTTTACTACAAACAGCAGACTCCGTGGCGCCAAAACGCAGAACACCCGTCCGCACAAAAAACTCGAGTTGGTTTAATGGCACTCTCACCCTACTCAAGCAAGAACGCAGAAGAGCTGAGAGAACTTGGAGAAGAAATCCCACCAAGGAAAACCATGCTAACTACAAAGCACTTACGGTGAAATACCACAAGGCAATCTTCAAAGCGAAAAAAGAACATTTTGCAGACACCATCTCATCCGCCTTAAACCGCCCACGGGAACTTTTCAAAATAGTTGCTCAATCAATGAACCCGGCCTGCCTAGAGCCCCCTGCAAACGATACTCAAGAATTCTGCAATGAGTTATCAGATTTCTTCATCGACAAAATCGACAACATTCGGAAAGCAATTCATCAGAAAATAACAACCAACCTCACCCAACCAATGCAAAAAGAGGATATCGACACGAACATCACTCAACCACCAAAGTTCTCTTTGTCCCCAATCACCACGGACACGACTAAAAACATCATCAGAAGCCTTCGCGACAGCACATCACCGAACGACATCATCCCCACCAAATTGTTCAAAGCATGTTCCGACATCCTGGCCCCCACCCTAACACATCTCATAAATCAATCATTCAAAGAAGGGACTGTGCCAACCTCCCTCAAGCAAGGCATCGTCAAACCCCTGCTAAAGAAACCTAATCTCGACCCTAAAGACCCTAACTGCCGCAGACCAATAACAAGCCTCAACACCATCTCCAAGATTATAGAGAAAGCAGTAGTACAGCAGCTACAACACCACCTGGAGACACACCACCTCCTGGACCCTCTGCAATCAGGGTTCCGCCCAGGCCATGGCACAGAAACAGCACTTCTCAAAATATGGGACGACGCCCTTGAAGCAGCAGATGACGGGGAACCGAGTCTCCTGGTACTGTTAGACCTCAGCGCAGCATTCGATACAGTGGACCACAATACTTTACTTGTCCGCCTCTCAGAAGTTACAGGAGCCACAGATTCTGCCCTAAAATGGTTTACATCCTTCTTAGAGAATCGCTCTCAGACAGTGAAACTGGGAACATTCACCTCGGAATCTCGGGCAGTCTCCTGTGGAGTCCCTCAGGGCTCACCCTTGTCACCAGTGCTATTTAACATCTACATCCGCCCGCTTCTCAATATCATCAGGAAAACGGACCTCTGCTTCCACTCATACGCAGACGACACCCAACTCTACTTTCGCATTAATGGACAGAAAGATCATCATCAGCAACTACAGAAATGCCTCACTTTAATCAATGACTGGATGACCACTAGCTCCCTCAAACTTAATGAATCAAAAACAGAACTTCTTCTCCTGCAAGCCAACAAAAATTCCAAAATTGAGACTCCGTGGACACCACCCTCCATCCTCGGACAGACCATCTCCCCCAACACCAAAGTCAAGAGTCTCGGAGTCATCTTTGACTCAGGAATGACAATGGATGCACAAATAGGATCGGTGGTGAGCGGATCTCACCACCTCCTCCGCCTGCTTCGCAGACTCATCCCCTTCATCCCAGAAGAGGACAAAGCGGCAGTTGTGGGAACGATCATCAATTCCCGACTCGACTACGCAAATTCCCTCTACGTAGGTCTACCCCAATACCAGCTTGCGCGCTTGCAACTCATGCAGAACACGGCGGCAAGGCTGTTAACAGGGAAAAAGCCCTGGGAATCCATCTCCCCATCCCTAAAAAGCCTACATTGGCTAACGGTGAAGAATCGGATCACATTCAAGACCCTCTGCCTCACCCATAAATGCATACAAGGAAACGCTCCGCAATATCTCCGGGAAAAAATAAAACACTACACACCGAATCGCAGTCTTCGATCAGCTAACCAAAACCTCCTCCTCATTCCCAAATACCGCTACAAAGCAAAGGGAGAACGTAGATTTGCAGTCCAAGGACCTCGACTATGGAATGCTCTCCCAACCAACCTCCGCATGGAAGAAAACCACCAGGCCTTCAGGAAAAAACTAAAGACCTTCCTTTTCTAGAAGCTGGCTACAGAGAATACATCTAGCGCCTTGAGGCGATTCAGTTCGCAATTTGCAGCGCTTTACAAATTATTCATTCATTCATTCATTCTGCAGTGCTGCTTAGGCTGCAGAGACATGATTGAGAAATCTGTATCCTCAATCTCTTTCTCTATCACAAAAGTGAGACATCAAGGGTCTGTTTAGACCCCTGATATTTCACCAAAGCTCCCCTCCACAGAGCTGTTAAAAAATTAAAAAAATGTACAAAAAACCCCAAAAAATAAAAAAAAACACAATTAAGGGCTCATTTTTTTGATAGGTATGGGTAAGCAGCCCGATGTTGGGGCTACACACCTGCACCCACACATGGTGGGGGGGGGGGGTCTGTCAGGTAGGCTGTACGGGGCCCCATGATTTCTAACAGCAGCCCTGGACATACCAGTCAATAACATATACCACAGTTGCCAGCTGCCAGACTGGGCTTGGTGAAGTTTATTATTGACTTGCGTGAGATAGAGTTCTCGCTTCCTTGCATAACTTGTAAACATGTCAAATAAAAGTAAAATGCTTTGTTGGAAGCCAAAACATTTTATGTCCACCTCTGTGTAAAATAAAATATGCCTCCAATAAAAGTTTTATAATAAAACACAACCCATACAATGCAAAGAAGGTCAGCGTGTGTTTCCCCCCATAATGTCATTTATTTCACTTATTTTTATTTCTTAGAGTAGAAGCAAAAACATAAAAAAGGGTCTTTATTATACTGTTTTCATGAGATACTTTCCCTGACCTGTATCTTCTTTTATTTCTGCTCTGTAAAAAAAATGGAAAAAAAAGTGTGATTTTCCTCTATTTTTAATGGTCAAAGAACATTGCCTAAATAAATCTTTTTATGGCCAGAGTTTAAAAAGAATATATATAAAAAATTAAGTAAAAACTGCAGCTGCTCTTGTAAAGACATCCATATCTAATTAATTGCTATAGCTATTGCTATATTAAGCTTTTCTCCTTAATCCTTAACACATCTATTCAATGTCTTATTGAAAAGTTCACAGAAAGAAAAAAAAAAAAAAAAAAGAAAAAATCCTAAATAATTGTATCTGCAGTTTCAGAAGAAAGCATCTAATGAGAACACCAAAAAGTGTACAGATAAAAAGAACCTTACTTGAACTCCGGAAAAAGCTTTAAAAATGTCACAGGAACCTTGTAATGATATTCTCAGACTTGCTTTGGCCAATCTTTTCTTATGGTATAAAAAAATAAATCCACTAACTTGGTCCTTGCTGTGATATGATTATGGCAGGCCAATTGCACTGGACGCGGAAATTTTAGTGCAGTTTTTTTTAAAGTGAAAAAAAAAATGTCCCCCAGTATTGGTTTAAAGAAAAAGAATGGTCCAGCATGGTCCCTAATTGACACTACACTACAACGTCCTATGTGAGTGCCACTTAAGTTACTTATTGTGATTCCAGACTGTCCCCCTGGGAGCATGTCATTACATCTTTCTGGGCTTATAGCAAAATGCTGCGGGGAATGGTTCTCATGTCACAATGTGAGCGCTGTTCTCTGCCACTTTAAGCGCCAACCTCAGCTAATGCTGGAAGAGAGAGGAGACCCCAGGTCATTATGTGAACAGCCAAAAAACTGTGAATCTTTTAAAGTATGGGGGAGGGGGGTTGGCAGGACCGGGACAAGGGGTGGGCAGAAGGGGGCGCCTGCCCAGGGCTCAGCGTGTATTGTAGGGATGGGGCGCCACAAGTTCCTTCTACTATAAGGCTGACAGGAGTAGTGACAGCGGCATCACTACTTCTGTCAGCCCAGCGCTGCTAGTGGCAAGGAGAGGAGGAGAGAGCTGGGAGGAGGTGTAGGCTGTGCTCTCTCTCCCTCTCCTCCTCATAAGCTCACACATAATGAAAGGGGAGGTGGGCGCAATTTGGCATCTCTGCCCTGGTCACTGGATGATCTTGTCCTGGCGCTGTGGGGTGGCATTATAGGGGTGGAGTGTTGTAGTTATGCTTTGCAAAACAGATTACAGCGCACACATTCAAGAATGACTTTTCCTGCAAGGCTAGTTAAAAACACCTGAACATATTAAAAAAAATATGGGGGTTTGGTCACACTATATGGTAATATGTGTGCGCTGTAATCTGTTTTGTACTGTTTGTTGGTCTTATGGCAGCATCATCTTGAATTTAAACGCATTTTAGGGTGTGCCCCCAAATATGTTTTTGTATATTGTAATAGACCCTGACCAGGTTTCTTAAACTGGAGCACCACCTCTTTATTACCTTCCCCTTCAGTTCTCCCACATAGAGGAGTTTAGCTCCCATGGTTGAGACGCAGGATCTTCCATTCTATTACTAGGGTAGGACCCACTAATTCGGGGTACTTTGTCGCAGTAAGTGGGCTTAGCACTATATGACCATATAGTGTGACCAAACCCCCGTACTTTTTTTGAATATGTACAGGTATTCTTAGGCTTTGCTCACGTGGTTTTGCTTCTGGTGGCAACCAAGTTTTGGCTTTCAGAAGATAATTCTTGACTCTAGTATGGTTGTTGTTTTTTTTTAGCTTTATAGTGCTCTCATTTTTTATTATGACTCTGACTATGCTTATCTGGTTCTGGCTTTGGTAGATACTTTGTTAGTAACCTCAGTATAGCAGTGTAGTAGCGACTGATAAACTTTAGCTATATTGACAAAGTTCTTGGTCTTCTATGTCTTGGCTGTGGTAAACTCCTGGAACACCATTTTCGGGCCTAGTGATGCTACAGTCACGTTTTAATTAATGAATCATATTATTATCCCAGTTCCCATTCACAATAAGCTTTATAGCTTAAAGACTGGACTCAAAAATTGATTTAGGAAGAATATCACAAGTTTTAGTAGTAAAATAGGACATTCGATGGGCGGTATGGGTCACAGAGGAATTCATATAAATATGGGAAAGGAGATTTACTTGTAAACTTTTTTTTAAAAGTGCATGAATTAAAAATAAAAAACTTCTCACAAAAAGACAACCTACCGTGAGGGAAAAAAAATAGGTTTATTTTAACAGTGAGAGACAGAATAACAAAAAAAAACATCCAGAAAAACGCATTTCAACTAAGTTATAAATTGATTTGCATTTTAATGAGTGAAATAAATATTTGATCCCCTATCAATCAGCAAGATTTCTGGCTCCCAGGTGTCTTCCATACAGGTAACGAGCTGAGATTGGGAGTACTCTCCTAAAGGGAGTGCTCCTAATCTCAGTTTGTTACCTGTACAAAAGACACCTGTCCACAGAAGCAATCAATCAGGAAGGCTGGCAACTCGGATGCTCTTGAGTAAAAGTACTTTATTTGTTACATGCTATATGCTGAGGCGTTTCGGCTATGAAGCCTTCATGAAAGCAAGTTTGGCTTTGATGAAGGTTTCATAGCTGAAACTAGTCAGCATATAGCCTGTACCCGTGTATCATGTAACAAATAAAGTGCTTTTATTCAAGAGCATCAGAGTTGCCAGCCTTCCTGATTCAAGAATTGCACCTGTGGGGGCTGAACGCCCTGGCTAGAGCACCAGATCACAGTTCGTGGACTTATATTGAAAAGTAAACCAGATAATTCTGCGCTGCTCACAAAATTAGCAGCTAACACACCACATTGAAAAAATGGTATACAAAAACAAATATAACAAAGTGTAGCGCTAAAAGATGATGTGCCCAGTGCAATCCATACATAAATCAAAATGACACTGGAATAACAACATAAATGTGCTAAATAAAATAATATGCACAATCAATACTCTTTAAATTGCAAAAAGTCCATAAATAATAGAATCTGTTCCCAGTCTGAGTGCGAGGAAATGTATACACTTGTGAAGAAAAACCACCACCAAGTATAGGGGAGGCTTACCAGATCGTTTGAACACGTCAGAGCATACGCTCTGCGTGTCAAACAGGCTTGAGTATAAATGGATGGACCCTGGATCAATGTCATCAGACAAGTGAGTGCAGATGGCAGCCAGATGGAATCACGGGAAATGTAGTACCACAGGCAGACCGAAGCTCAAAAATCCATGGGCATATGGAGAGTATCAGAGAGGAAAACGAAAAAGGACCATAGCGTAATTCCATAAAACAAGAATAAATTTAATAAATGAAAACAACTCACATGAATGTGCGTAAAAACAGCGCTGGTATAAAATCAATTAGGCAGCAGTGGGGACCGTTCCGATGCATTTCGTCTCCACAGACATCGCCTGGGGCGTTTATTGTTTATTTCTTTCAATCAATCAGATTCCAATCTCTCCACCATGGCCAAGACCAAAGAGCTGTCCAAGGATGTCAGGGACAAGATTGTAGACCTACACAAGGCTGGAATGGGCTACAAGATCATTGCCTAGCAGCTTGGTGAGAGGGTGACAACAGTTGGTGTGATTATTCGCAAATGTAAGAAACACAAAATAACTGTCAATCTCCCTTGGTCTGGGGCTCAGTGCAAGACCTCACCTCGTGGAGTTTCAATGATCCTGAGAACGGTGAGGAATCAGCCCAGAAATACAAGGGAAAATCTTGTCAATGATCTCAAGGCAGCTGGGACCATAGTCACCAAGAAAACAATTGGTACACTACGCAGTGAAGGACAAAAATCCTTCAACACCTGCAGGGTCCCCCTGATCAAGAAAGCACATGTACAGGCCTGTCTGAGGCTTGCTAAAGAACATCTGATTCAGAGGAGAATTGGGTGAAAGTGTTGTGGCTAGATGAGGCCAAAATGTAGCTCTTTGCCATCAACTCAACTCGTCGTAGAAGGAGATGTGCCCCAAGGAATCCTGGGTGCCTGTATTTAAATCTGAAGTGCACATGGGCTCGTGGTCCAGTCTCCCGCTGAGAGAGGTCCAGGGTGGGGGGGAGGCTACTGCCTCTCTCCAGTACAGGCTGACATGCGGCCTCAGGTGGTGGAAACACTGCTTTATTTAATTATGTTTGCTACAAGCTAGTATCACAGTTTTTAAGTGGCTGCTTGCTGTTCAGAGATTGGAGTTCTATCGCAGATTTTTTGCTATACTTTCCAACTAGCGAATATAACCAAAACTTTTTTTCCAAAGTTTGGATACAGCGTGGAAGAATAGAATCTCCTGTCAGTTTGTTTTATTGCTGTCTGTATTTCCCCTGGGGAGATTCACCTTCTGTATTTGTCCTGGTGACCATTGTCACTGGTGCATAAAGAGATGGAAAATTAAACATTTTATAGATATCACCAGAACCAGGGGTCAAGGGCAGCACCAGAACAAAGTCGTTTAGCAACCAAAGTGAAAAGGCCAAAGCAGTAGCAGCTGGTGTTTTTTTGTTTGGGGGAGGCGGCAAACAACCACCCCCCCTGCAGCACTTTAACCCCCCCTCCCACTGTTTGCCGGTCCACCGACACTAACCCAATCGGCGGGCACATTGGGGATCATCGGGCAGGGGGACAGGCTGCGGCAGGCATCTTGCAGTGTCTTCCGTGTCCTCTTCCTTTCTAAGATCACGGCGGCTTCCGCCTAGACGTCCAATAGGATTACCTAACCTTTCAGCCAATCGGGAAACGGGTAACATACCCACGCTTCCTGATTGGCCGAGAGGCGATTCAGTGTTAGAAAAGCAAATATTTATTTGCTTTTCTAACACATCTGGGTGGGCTCCGAGTCCACCCTATTTTGAAGCCCATTAGAGCCTATGGACCAGAATTAGAGTGGACCAGAATAGGTAAACAAATTAATGTTGTTTGGAATTATTTTGGATACCCTTGTGTGGGAAACCCTGCAGTAAGGAACTTTTCTTCTTAAATAAATGTGGGTGCATTTTTGAATTCTTGGGAACACGGGGGAACGGAGTTCCGGCACCTCCAGCACTGAATTCATGTAATGGCAAGGGGTGCTGGGGTGTGCTGGAAGGATTGTTGATGCTGGCTACTAGGGGATATAGGGATCTATTGTTGCTGGGCGGAAATCTATTGTTGTTGGGGGCCTATTGCTGCAGGAGAGGTCTATTCTCGCTGGTGGGAGATCTATTGTTGCTGGCAAGGATCTGCTGTTGAGGAAGGAGCCTTTTGTTGCTGGCTGCTGGAGAGTCTATTGATGCTAGCTGCTGGGAGATCTATTGTTGCTGGAGAGGTCTAGTGTTGCTGGTGGGGGAGCTGTTGTTGCTCAGGGGTCATTTGTTGCTGGGATGGGTCTACTGTAGAGGAAGTCTATAGTTGCTGGCTACTGGAGAGTCTATTGATGTTGGCTGCTGGGAGATCTATTGTTGCTCGTGGGGTGAACGGTTTGGCCCGAGCATGAGTTTGAGCTGAAGATTTGCCTGTTTGGCCCGTGTGCAGGGTGTTCGCTGGGTGTTTGTCCTGCCAAACACCCTGCAATGCACTGAGCGCTGCACAGTGCATGCTGCGCCCTGATTGGGCAAAGCTCTGCCCAATTAGGGCGCAGTGTAAGCTGGTTGTTAACCACTTGCAGACCGCCCGCCGTCAGATAGCTGCCATAACCCTGGGATTCTCTTCAACAGCAGATGGTCCTCTTTCAGATAAAGGTGGTCACTGCGGTGGATTTGCCGCAAGATCACTTTTATCGGTGGCAGGAGAGGGCCCCCTCCCACTACGCTCCGGTCATCTCCGCCGCTTATCAGAGCCATCGTAGTGGCAGAGACAATTGCGTCCTTTCCCCTGTGAGGCTGGATGTTTACATTCCTTGTAATAGGAATAAAAGTGACCCAAATTTTTTGTGTAAAAATAAAAAATAAAAAGTAAAATAAATAAGAAAAAAAAATAAAGCGTCCCGCCCCACCAAGCTCGTGCGCAGAAGCAAACAAATATGCAAGTAGCACCTGCATATGAAAACGGTGTTCAAACCACACATGTGGGGTATCGCCACGATCGTTAGGGCAATAACTCAAGCACTAGACCTCCTCTGTAACTCAAAACTGGTAACCTGTAGACATTTTTAAATGTCGCCTATGGACATTTTTAAGGGTCAAAGTTTGTCACCATTCCACGAACGGGCGCAATTTCGAAGCATGACATGTTGGGTCTCAATTTACTCGGCGTAACATTATCTTTCACAATATATAAAAAAATTGGGCTAAAATTACTGTTGTCTTATTTTTTAATTCAAAAAAGTATAGACTGGTATAGACTGGTGGGCTGGGGACCACTGGCTGTTGTTTTTCTTTATTTTTTTTCAATAGCTGGGTGCCAGAAATTGTAACTGCGAGTCATTTTAAATGTGATTTGACTTTTCTTGTTATCATTAACAAATTCCATACAAATTACTTGGCACTTAGCTTACTTAGTTCTGTATTCCCTAAAAGGGGCAGCACTAGGAGGTAGGTAGGAAGAATCTAGGGATGGTGTTTGGAGGTGAGTAAGGGATGGAGACAAGGGGTGACTTGGAAAGGAGAGTACCTGCACCTATTGTAAACAAGGAATGTGTTGCGCCTGGGGATGTATCTAAATGTCTATACACCTTAGTGATATCATGTGAATCAAAATAATAATAATAATAATAATAAGGTAAAGTGCAGTTTGCAGAAATTATGGATCTAAGACCAATTTCTGTATTAAACAAACTATATCAACACGTGCAACAAGGTGCCGTGTGCATTGAATCACAAAGTGCAATGTGCCAATACTGCGTACCTAAATCATGTGGTATATAGCTATGACAATATACATCTAAGAACACATTTGAATAAAAAAACAACCAAATATAATTCCTTAAATAGGTGTACACACTAGAAAATATACTATACATATATCACATAAAACCACTGTTATAAAAAGTGATGGGTGAAAAAATAAAAAATAAAATATAAAAGTACAAATAAACAAATAAATGAATCACTCGTGTAGTAAATAGATTGTAATCGTCCTTATTGTGATGTTGAAAATTAAAATCGTGAGAAATCCTCCAATCCAGCAATGTGAAGTGACAAAATTCCAACAGAAATCAGTATAATGCCCCGTACACACGGTCGGATTTTCCGATGGACATTGTCCGATCGGAGCGTGTTGTCGGAAATTCCGACCGTGTGTGGGCGCCATCGGACATTTTCCATCGGATTTTCCGACACACAAAGTTGGAGAGCAGGAGATAAAATTTTCCGACAACAAAATCCGATCGCGTCAATTCCGACCGTGTGTGGCCTGTTCCGACGCACAAAGTGCCACGCATGCTCAGAAGAAATTCCGACACGGGACAGCTTGTTCTGGTAAACTTAGCGTTCCCAATGGATACAGCACTTTCGTCACGCTGCAATGTAAAAAATGGTTTAATACAGCGCACTCTCTTCTTCTTTATAATGTGACAAGAATTAAGTCGTTTTGCTGCTCATATTCACACACACTTCTCACAAAGTTTTATTTGTGTTTTTTTAGTGGGATTCCCTCAATATATTGTTATTAGTTGTCACATCTGACAGTTTTATATTTTTTATGTTTTTTTTTTTGTTTTTAAGCCTTTTTTTTTCTTTAATGTTTGGATTTTTTCCAAGGCTGATCTTTGTTCAATGTTATTTTTATTTTTACTCCAGAATATTTTTGTGTGTGTTTTGTGTGGCAAGTTACCCCAACACCATTGATATCTTTTATTATTTAATCTCCATGAGATTTCTTGTTGTTGGTGTCCCTTGTTCATTTCACATTGTATATTAGAAATGTACCTGAATCCTCACAAACAAACCATCATTTTTGAAGTAAAACACATAGGAGAGTATAATTCAAAACAAAAATCCTTTATTAAGGGCTCAGAACCAAACAAAGAGGAAGGCAACACTGGATCAACAGGAGAAATTAGTGAAGCCTGGGACCCCCACGGCAGACATCAATTCTTAAACCTCAAAATTGGTGGCCTGAGGAGTCCATATGTAAGGGAGGGCAGTCTGGTCCGGGATTCACAGAGATTCGGATAGCAGCAGATGACATCAGTGTCCCCAGGCTGTGGTACCACAAGAGGCTGCATCTTTTGGCCGACCAGACTGGATCCAGGGTCCTCACTGTCTGGTCTTCCTTTCACACTTCCTTCCGGGCTGTGGCTGTGCAGTTGGAGATGTGGCAGGAGGAGGAGTAGGACCTGGAGGAGGAGTAGGACCTGCAGGAGGAGGAGGAGGACCATCCCAAAGCTGTGTGTGAGGTGTAATTTGGCCCCTCACACCTTTCGCCAGAGCCTCTGATATGAGGGCCTCACACATGGCTTTTTGGCCCTCCTCCATCCTCTGCATTTTATAGGCTATGAATGCAGCAAGGTTCTCCTGCCTGGTGTGGGGTGCTCCCAGGACCTCTGTAGCCCTACAAAAAAATCTGATAGAAGCCTCCTCTAGGGTACTCCTCCTACTGCCACTTTCTGTTTCCAGGGGGGGTGGAGGGACCTGCAGATCAGCCACCTCCTGGCTGAGACTTCCCTGTGTATGAAAAAGGGACATGGTTTTAGTTTTTGCATCATCAATCACAATCATAAATTAGTACTCCCAACTAACATCTAGTTAACATCATTGATTGGACAAGCAGAAATATTTAGAGGAATGCTATACCTGGCTCAATCTGGGCTCCTCCACATGTGGCCTGGAAGGCCCAGGTTGGGCGTCAGAAGCCTCAGCCGGGGGGAAGGAAGCGTGGAAGGAAGACTGGAGAGGGATGGCCTGGGTTCAGTCTGGCCTGCCAGAAAGTGCAGCCTGTCGTAGTACAACATCCTGGGGACATAGATGTCACCTGCTGCTCCGGATCTCTGTGAATCCAGGACTTTATTGCGCTCCCTCAGATATGTGCTCCTCAGGCCACCAATGAAGATCTTTAAAAAAGTGATGTCTGCCGTGGGGATCACCTGCTTCACAATTTCACACAATTGCTCCAGTGCTGCCTTCCTCTTTGCTTGGTTCTTGTAATGGGGGTGTTTAATCTCCCACAGACAGGGCAGCTCCCTTAGCATCTCTATGAAGACTGAAATGAAGTCCTGATCTTCCAGTACCATATCCATGTTCACTGCAAGACACAACACAAGACAAAGCCTAATGTCACACCAAACTCTCCTAATCTTGTTACAATATAGGCCTCAATCTATAGAAGCAGTATAGGCCCAAGTTTGTCTCTTACCTTCGTTCTTACGATCGCCGCGTTCAATGCTCCTTCCTCCGCTCACAGATCAAACGTAATACGCACGCGTGTTACGCTTTATATACACTGCGCATGCGTGTAACTCCGCCCGCCCCTGACGTTCTTTCTAGTGTATTCCCCGCCCCTTTTCGTTCGGCGCAGTGGGGGAAGAGCATGATGGCGGACATACAGCAGGTGCGGGCTAATTGTAGCAACGAGGAGGAGGAGGAAAGGGCGGATCCAGGCACGTCCCGATCCAGAAGGAGACGTTTTAAGGCCACAAATATGTCGTTTGGGGAGATGTTGGAGATGGTCGACATCATGAGGAAGTCCGACTATGACGGAAAATATGGGCCTTACCCCCACCCCAACATCCGAAAGGCCAAAATCATGGCGAAAGTGGTCAGGAGTCTCGAGCGGAATTTCGGGGTACGAAGGTCTAAAGATCAGCTCAGGAAGCGGTGGTCGGACCTGAAGTTGAGAGAGCCAGAGCAGTACCGAAAGATCCGGAGAGTGCTGCAAAAAAGTAAGTAGTTGTGCTGTGTTTCTATTCTTTCTGTCTTTATTACGTTCGTTCTGCTCCATATGCTTTGATTAGTTGTAACGTTTCCAAAGGTCAACTTTAATGTTCATGGGCACATTATTCGTTCGTATCAAACATTTTTCTTTCGGCCTCTAGAACACCATTGTTTAGGCCATATGCATTTTCACACATTTTTGGGGGCCTACTTGGATGCCAAATATTTGTTTGTGTAGATGGGTTTGTTACTAGAATGAAATGCAAACTAGATTGTGTGTAAGGAGAGGACACTGAGCAGCTGTTTTCACATCTGGACACTGGAGCACTAGTGTGGGACACAAGAACACCATTTTTATTAGGGGGCCACACAGGTGCTCCAGTGTATACTATAGGGGGGTCTCCATCTGTGAAGCTTGTACCAAACAGGTAAAGTATTGCAGCTTGACAAAGGGCAATAAAAAATATACATCTTGGAACTTGGCTAAAATAGACAATTGTACCCCACTTCCAAGCAATGTTTCCTATTTCTATAGTTCTGCCATCAAATATCTGTGTGCTAAGTATACCAAGACTCGGACACCCCTCATCCCAGGAGACCAGAGACCCCCCCTCTCTGGAAGAAGGGGAAATACCAACCCAAGAAGCTGAGCAGGAGGAAGAAGAAGACGTGGTGGAGATTGGCACCACAACAGGTGAGTGTCTGCGACCACAGGCTCAGGTAAAAGAGATGGCTGGTGGCAGGTTTTTGAGACCTTTTTTTTTGTTCTCTATCTCTTTTTAGGTGATCGTGATGTGAGGGATCCAGAACGCTTTACATCTGAAAGTGCCCAGATACTGATAGGGGAGATCATGGGGTGTAATCTCCAATTGCAAAACATCCAGCAACAAATCAGTGATGTTATTAAAAAAAATAATAACATCATTGATGTTTTGGGGCGAATTTAAACCCCACAAAATCACCTGTTTTATCGTACCAAACTTTTTTCAATGTTTAGAAAAGCCAAATTTGGAGGATGCACACAGTGTGCCAACATGTGCTATCTGCCATCACGGGAGATCAATGGACGCGTTTTGGGGGGGCAACCCCTTCCTCAATTATAAAGTAGCGTTGAGGAAGGGCTTGCTCCCCCCAAACACGTCCCTTGATCCCCCATGATGGCAGATAGCACATGTGGACATTTGTAAATTGGTGTGCATCTTCCAAATTTGGCTTTTCCAGGGGTGATTTCCCCCCATCTGAACGCTATATCAAACCCAGTTCCTAAATACTGATGTCTGATATAGCCTTCAGGTTTTACCTAATGTGAACTTTGTAAGTTCAAGTTTTTTGGTTTTCTTGTTGGTTTTACACAGGCCTGTTTTATCTGAAATGGATATTTTGATTTTTCATAATGCTACTGCAAACATTGTTATACAACAAACATGTTGGTTTGTTTTAAAAACCTTTGGTAAATGCACATGTGATTGTGCAGGTATAAAAAAGTGCCTTACTCAAGAATGTGTGGATTATTGTCTCAACACTACAACACTTTTGGGGTGATGTAATTGTTGTTTTATGCACAAATGGGGGTTATTTCCTAAGGGCAAATCCTCTTTGCACTACAAGTGCAGGTTCAGTGCAGTTGCAAGTGCACTTGTAGTGAAATGTGTTTTTGCATTTAGGAAGTACCAGCCAACACTGTTTTTTATAAGGTTACCCAATCACGACATTTTCTGCACTCAACACATTTCTGTCAGGGTCAGCTAAAACAAACACAAGCAGTAAATGTCCACCAAGAATTTCTTTTGGTTGTTTTTTATTTGAAAAAGGTGTCACATATTGTCTGGCATATTGATAGCCCCCCTACCCGCAAAGAACTCCAGGTATCGTAACCGGACATCACGGGCATTCAGGGAGGGCAAGCCAGGACGGCCGCTTTCAAGTGCCGTCATTGTTGATGTATTTGGGATTCCGGCCTCAGGCCCAACTGAGCCAGCATAGTTGGCTGAATGTTTTCGTAGAAAATTATGGAGAACACAGCAGGCAAGTATTATATGGTTCAGTTTATACTCCGCCATATGGATGGGTGTCATAAATAATCGGAACCGGCTGGCCAGGATTCCAAATGTGTTCTCCACCACTCTTCGGGCTCTGGCCAGCCGGTAATTAAAAACCCTCTGTTCCGGGGTGAGGGTCCTCATCGGGAATGGCCGCATCAGGTGGTCCCCCAGCGCAAATGCTTCATCAGCAACGAACACAAATGGGAGACCTTCAACATTGTCCTCTGGAGGTGGCAAGTCCAAGCTGCCATTCTGGAGACGCCTGTAGAACTCCGTCTGGGCGATCACTCCACCATCGGACATCCGGCCATTCTTCCCCACGTCCACATACAAGAAGTCGTAATTAGCCGACACCACCGCCAACATCACTATACCATTAAACCCCTTGTAATTATAATAGTACGACCCCGAGTTGGGTGGTGGGACGATGTGGACGTGTTTCCCATCAATTGCCCCTCCGCAGTTAGGAAAGTCCCACCGCTGGGCAAAGTGGGAGGCCACAGTCTGCCATTCCTGTGGCGTGGAAGGAAACTGTTGAGGAAAAAACAATAAACATTACTATTTTTTCACAGAAACCTGGCAAGCAGATTAGACACAAACATTATGGGTCAACCTCCAGATAGCATTTATTAAGGGGAATTTAACAACAACAAAGTATAAGGTACACCTATCATATTCCCCCCCCCCCTCTCATGGGCCATTTCTAACATTATAGGGGGGGGAACTCTTGGACAGGTAACCCTCTTCACTTCATTGAGAGATGAATGCCTAAATACAGGGTATTACTTGGAACAGCCCCTCCTTAGTTACACTATTGGCAGCCCACTGGGCAGGTAAGAAGTGTCATAATACAAAGATATAAATACACACTGTACACATTTGAGCACATTTGGACATTCTGCTATTACCTATCAAGATCATAATAGGATACAAGAACTTTAAACAGTACCATTGGAAAGTATAAAGGCAGGCCCTTGCACTACATGCTTTGGGGAATTCATCCATAAATCTGAGCACTAAAGAGGTGGGTATAGTGTGTATGGGTTTGGCAAAGTCAGCAGATAGATGATTGAGGATAGAGAATTGGGATCAGCTGACTTAGCAGTTGGGGGAGGGAGGGTTACAAAAAATTTGGGGACACCACAAAAAAAAGCCTCTGGCCCTCTGCCTGAATTTAAATTAAAAATAACATTTCAAAACATTTTTTGGGGTGTTTGGGGTAAAGCACTACTATGGAGCTGATAAAATACATTGTTAAGTAACTACATGAGGTGAATATAGGGCAGGAGACACCATGCTGGGGAGGTTATTGAAGGGCAAATATGTATGAAGGACCTAAAATAATAATTACATAAAAATCCAGCATGCATGAGGACAAAGGGGACATTCACAGCATAATACAATCATGGTAATTAGGGAATGAGGAAAGAAATACAATATATTATCAAACATTCAATACAATAAAATGTGATATAAAAGGATAAAAATCTTACCTTCATATACTCCTTCTGTAGGACCTGGATGATGGCAGAACAGGTCTCTGGGATAATGATCCCCAGAGCCTGGGGGGAGATGCCTGTCGAGAACTTGAGGTCCTGCAGGCTTCTCCCTGTGGCCAAATACCGCAAGGTAGCGACCAACCTCTGCTCCGGAGTGATGGCTTGCCTCATGCAGGTATCCTGCCTGCTGATATAGGGGGTCAGCGAAGCCAACAAACGGTGAAATACGGGGTCCGTCATCCTGAGAAAGTTCCTGAAATCATCAGGATTATTCTCACGGATCTCACGGAGCAAAGGCATATGACAGAACTGGTCACGCTGAAGCAACCAATTCTTGGTCCATGAACTCCTCCCCACCCTGTTCATGGACTGGACTTGTGTCAGGGTCAGGACCCCAACACCAAGCCCCCGCACAGCACGAACTCTACGAGGAGTACGCATACGCAACATGGCTAGAAAACGGTCGGCTGCTCAGAACGAAGTAACAGAACGCACTGAAGAACAGCAAGGCCTGTGAAGAGCGACCTGAAAAACAGCAACAAGCGGACAAGATCGCACAGAAAACTCCAATACGAACTGACTGCACGCACTGAAGAGCAGATACAAACCCACAAGCACAAACTGAACGGCAGAAAACGATCTGAAAGCCACGAGTCTGAAAAAGCGCGAATCGTCTCTCACCAAACTTTTACTAACACGAGATTAGCAAAAGGAGCCCAAAGGGTGCCTCGCTTGGTTCTGAACTGGCCTTTTCTAGTCTCGTCGTACGTGCTTGACGTCACCGCGTTCTTGGCGATCGGAAATTCCGACAACTTTGTGCGACCGTGTGTAGGCAAAACAAGTTTGAGCCAACATCCGTCGGAAAAAATCAGAGGATTTTGTTGTCGGAATGTCCGAACAAAGTCCGACCGTGTGTACGGGGCATTATAGTGGTGCTTCAAAGAAAAAGTTCCAGTACTAAATCAAAGGTGCCCAAATCATGCCATGAGGTGCTTCGGTGACTGCGCTCACCTTAGAGCGTGTGACACAGTGTTCAGCTGTGTCAATACACGCTTTGGAGCCACCCCTGGGCTCAGTGATTAGTAACAGCTGATTCCCCAAACAGATTCGTTATGGCTCCACAAACATCATACCATATAAAAGAGAAAGGCTAATATAGTGTAATACCGCAAGATTATTTTTATTAAAATGACATCCAATCCCCACAGTGGGGTACTCACATTTATAAGGTGCTCATGTGCACCAAACATAACAAGCGAAAGAGACCGCTATACGGCGTGCTGCGGGGTATGAGAGATCCACCACCCAGCTCTGTGCTGATCGCTCCGTCCTGGCCCCTCCCCTACGCGTCTTCGACACAGGGAGTCACGTGTCTTCATCAGGGGGATTTTCCTTGTACCTGCACCTATTCTCTGAGAAAAAAAAGCCCTGTACTTAATAAAACATACAATAAAGAAAAAAAAATAAACAAATTCAAAGAACAATATATTATCATAAATATATCCCAAAATCCAACACCTATTTTTTTTTTAAGCTAAGAAGCTCTGTGCGTTAAACTAAGAGTCTACAAATCATCTAAATACATTTTGCCAAAATGCCTTCGTTCATCATTATTTAAGACCAAACTATACACTGTTTCTACAAGATAGGAATGATTGGCAACAATCCAAAAGCCTATTTCATAAAGCAGAGCTGCAAATCACTTTTGAAAAAAATTGAACATTTGAAAAAAAAAATAGGAAAAGTCCCTGTTAAAAAAAAAAAAAATAACCAAAAAAAGAAATGAAATGAGATCTTGCAGCGAGTCTGAACAATCACAAACTAGTCAACTATAACAAGTCTATAAAAAGATCTGGAGCTAAATGAGACACAGTCCGCAGATTAGATTTGGATTGGAATGTATCCAAGGGATCAAGCCATTCTACATGTCAGCTCATGATAAGAAATGCCTATCAATTATGTGAGAGAAACAGATTTACATTTTCATCACAAATATCCTGTGAAGAAGCTGATGCACCATCTGCTCTCCAAAGAAGGTCATTATAGCATGGCACTTAACCGGCATTGTTTTAAGGGAAAGCAGAAAATAAAAGAAAACAGCTAAATCCTAGAGCAACACTAAATGAAGAAATGCTGGCTAATTCCAGAGAAACCTACTGTAAGCATTTAGTTCCAGAGGTTTCTAACTAAAATAAGTTGTAGCAGAAGTATAGTTTTCTTTTTTAAATGATGCAAGTTGTCAAGAATCATAGTAAGGATTGTTATACTGTAATACCTACAATCCTAGCACAATAAATACAATTGAAGAAAATTTGAAACATGGACGAAGGAAACATTTTTAAAGGAAATTCAAAAATGTAAAAATACTCTCTAATTAAAAAAATATTTACGGTTTGTTTACAAAAAATACATGGCATAGATCCATGTTACAAAAGTATCACACACATAGGTTGGACTTGATGGACTTGTGTCTTTTTTTCAACTGGCGGAATTCCAGCCAGCAAAAGATTGCGAGCAGGTTCTCAATTTTTCAGTCGGAAAAAGTTCCTATCCGAAAATGCGATCGTCCGTAGCAATTCTGACGCGCAAAATTCCTACGCATGCTCGGAAACAATTCGACGCATGCTTGGAAGCATTGAACTTCATTTTCTCGGCTCGCCGTAGTGTTGTACGTCACCGCGTTCTTGATGGTCGAAAGGTCAGCGAACCTTTGTGTGACCGTGGTGTATGCAAGGCAAGCTTGAGCGGAATCCCGTCAGAAAAGCCATCATATCTTTTTCCGACCAAAATCCCGATCGTGTGTACGCGGTATTTGTGTCCGACTTTGACACACCACAACCTTGTTACAAATCTTAATGTATGAATATATCTCACTAAAAACTGCATATTAAGTTCAGGCCTTTATTGTTCTATGCAAATATTAACACAGTAATTACACAAATAAACCCCTTAAATCAAAAAATCTTCACATAATCCACTGCAAAATAAAACTGCATGATTTAATTTAATGTAAAAGGTACACTATACCACCAAAAGTATTGGGATGCCTGCCTTTACACGCACATGAACTTTAATGGCATCCCAGTCTTAGTTCGCAGGGTCCAATATTGAGTTGGCCCACCCTTTGCAGCTATAACAGCTTCAACTCTTCTGGGAAGGCTGTCCACAAGGTTTGGGAGTGTGTCTATGGGAATGTTTGACAATTGTTCCAAAAGAGCATTTATGAGGTCAGGCACTGATGTTGGACAAGAAGGTCTGGCTAATTCATCTCAAAGGTGTTCTATCAGGTTGAGGTCAAGTCTCTGTGCAGGCCATGTAAGTTCCTCTGCCCCAAACTCATTTATCCATGTTTTTATGGACCTTTCTAGCCAATCAGGAGGGAGAACCTCAAACAGCCGAGACACTCAAGGACATCGCTGGACAGAGATTTAGCTTAGGTATTAGAGGGACTGAGGGGGGCTGTTGCACACAGAAGGCTTTTTATCTTAATGCATAGAATGCATTAAGATAAAAAAACATCTGCCTCTACACCCCCTTTAAAGAATAAGCCAGTGTTCTATGATTTTTCAAAGTGCATATTGTAACAAATGGCTCAAAAGAGCATTCCATAAAGAAAGGAAAGTTTTGAGAAGGAATTTCTCTATAAGAGTGAACATTAAAAAAAAAATGCAGTAAAGCTGGCCATGCACAAGTAGAATTGTGTAGGAATGTTTGTAAAAATATTCTTGACAGAACATTCTTAGAAGGATCTTTCTTTCCTTCGAGTCAGCTAACTTTGTTTGAAAGTTCTTAAAATGTCATCCAGATCTGCTATTTGAATGTAGTACCAGATGTATTAAACAGGTTTCATTACAATACGATTACATTGCGATTTTTTCCCAGTCGAAAAACATATTCAGTTACAATTTTTTTCGTCCTGCTCTTTCAAAAATTGTTGCCATTATGGTGAAAAACGAATGCCAATTTGACCCCACTAACCATTAGAAAATCAAACAAATGCTCTGAAAATTAAAAATTTCACAAGTCTACTAGTGTATAGCCAGCTTTACTCTTCAACATCCCAATGTCCATGATAAGGTTCGAGTCATCTGTAAAAAAAACATTGGCATTTGCTGACGAATGATGATATGGTCCCTTTAACACTTAGTATTGTATATAGGAGAGCAAAATAACTGCAATGCTTCCTAGTACACAGCAATTTTAAGGAGACAAATTCGTTGGGAGGTTTCTTCTTTCTTTCTTGCAGGAAAGAAGTTTTTAAATGGGGGAAAATATGAATATTGTAACTACAGTGTCAAAGACCTTACAATTGTCCATGAGAAGTCTTACATCCAGAGGACATGATGATTTTTGTCACCACTGGGGTTGTGTACATGCTCACTTGCACCTTGTAGCTAAAGGCTGGTATACACAGACCAAACATTGGGCAGTTCAGCAGGAACTGGCCAGATTCACTTGACCAGTGTAGACCAGATGTCCCCAACTTTACCCCATGTCTGCCCGACCATACTCATACTCCAACCCATCCCTTACAGTTACTTATAATTAATGGAGCCCACACAAGGGATGGAGTACAAATGGCCATAGCAACCTCTTTATTAACAAAATATTAACTTAACATGAATGATAAAACATTCCTTAGACATATTCTAAGAACAGAAACATCAGAGAGCAAACTATCAGCCACGAAGCCTGTTGGTCTTTGATGTCACCCCAAAATTATAGTATATTGCACTTCTTGAACCTTTTACCATAATAGGCCTCCAGCCACAACATACTTGATCGGGGACAACACACTACCTGCAGTGCAACCATTACCATATTCCAGCTAAACCTTTGTTAACTGGAATACACCAGAGGGACTCATACCACCGATGAGTCCCTAACCCTTCCTTATTGTAGGTTTTCTTATCACCATCAAAGACCAACAACCGCCAACTGTCCAGCTGCCATGACATCCCATGCTCCTGCTGCACCTGTGAAGAAACAAAACTGACCAGAACAGGGAGGGTGGGTGGGAAGTTGCTTCCTGCATCTGTTGACCTCCACTGGACACCAGGGCTGCTCACCTCCCCTTAAATCACTTAAACCCCACTCCACCGTGATATACCCCCCCAATTAGGTAATTCCTCTCACTTCTCTCAAATCCTCCCGTTAACCCTATGTTGTCTCCCCTTTCCACACTGTCATGCCTGCCCTGCCTTATGCTTGCTTTCTTCCTGTTCACTCTGGGCCTCACTTTCTGTTCAGGAGAAGCAGATCATTAGACCGGCTTCGGTCAATCAGTCCTGCTGATTGAGCATTTGATCAGTTCTTGCAGCCAATGACTGCAGTGCTGCTCAGTGTATTCTAATGCCCAGTACACACGGTCGGATTTTCCGATGGAAAATGTCCGATCGGAGCGTGTTGTCGGAAATTCCGACCGTGTGTGGGCTCCATCGGACATTTTCCATCGGATTTTCCGATACACAAAGTTGGAGAGCAGGAGATAAAATTTTCCGATAACAAAATCCGATCGCGTCAATTCCGACAGTGTGTGGCCTGTTCCGACGCACAAAGTGCCACGCATGCTCAGAAGAAATTCCAAGACGGAACAGCTCGTTCTGGTAAACTTAGCGTTCGCAATGGATACAGCACTTTCGTCACGCTGCAATGTTAAAAATGGTTTAATACAGCGCACTCTCTTCTTCTTTATAATGTGACAAGAATGAAGTAGTTTTGCTGCTCATATTCACACACACTTCTCACAAACTTATTTTGTTACTATTTATCGTGATTCCCTCAATATATTTTGATTTCTCACATCTGACAACATATTTTTGTATATTTTTTATATATTTTTTGGCTTTAATGTAGATTCTTTTTTTGTGTTTGTATTTTTTTTTTTTTTGATTTGTACTCCCGAAAATGTTTGTGTGTGTTTTTTGTGTCAAGTTCCCACAACACCATTGATATGTTGTTATATTTAATCTTTAGGAGATTGTTTGGTGTTGTTGTCCCTTGTTAATTTCACATTGTACTTTAGAAATGTACCTGAATCCTCACCAACAAACTGTCCTTTTTGGATGAAAACACACACAGGAGAGTAGAATTTACCTAAAAAATTTTATTAAGGGGTCACAACTAAACAAAGAGGGAGGCAACGCTGGAGAAACAGCAGAAGTGGGTGAAGCCTTGGACCCCCAGGGCAGACATCAATAATTTGAAAGCCAAATTGGTGGCCTGAGGAGTCCTTATCTAAGGGAGGGCAGTCTGGTCCAGAAGTCCCAGAGATCCGGAAAGCAGCAGATGACATCTGTGTCCCCAGGCTGTGGTCATACGAGAGACTGCATCTTCTGTCAGACCAGACTGAACCCAGGGCCATCACTCTTTGGTCTTCCTTCCACGCTTCCTTCCACGCGGTGGCTCTGGTGGTGGAGTTGTGGCAGCAGCAGGAGGAGGAGGATGGTCCAACTCAATGACATCTGTCTTGGGTGTTAGTTCCCCACTCACCCCCTTACGTAGGACTTTGTACAGAAGGTCCTCACAGAGCCTGCGTTGACCCTCCTGCATCCCCTGCAATTTGGTGGCAGCCATGCAGGCAAAGGCCTCTTCAGGAGTGGGTAAGGCTCTGGGGGACGCCGAAGCCTCCTGGATCAGCCTGAATGCTGAATCCTGCACGGGACTCGGAGTGGCCTTCCTGGCTCATTTATATGGCAGGCGGAGGGGAGGGACCTGAGACTCAGTCAGGCTGCGACTGATCCCAGGCTTCTCCTGGCTGCCACTTAGCCCCGCCTCCTCCTGGCTGCCACTAATTCCCGCCTCCTCCTGACTGCCACATTCCACAACCGCCTCCTGGCTGAGGTCTTCCTGTGTATGAAAAAGGGACATAGTTTTAGTTTTTTATTCATCAATCACACACAATTTTCACCTCCTGACTGCTGCAAATTGAATGTTAACAAATATAACAGACTATCCTTCTGAGCCCAGCATTTTTCATTCTTGTCCCAATTTTGGGTGCCCACTACTATTGATATGTAAAACACTTTCAAGCAGCAATTAGTGATCAATACTAACATCTAGTAAACATCATGTATTTATTGACCAGAAATCAGTAGAACAATGCTATACCTGACTCCAGCTGGGCTCCTCCACTTCTTCCTGGCTGGAAGGCCCAGGTTGGACATCAGAAGCCTCAGCTGGGATGGAAGGAAGCGTGGAAGGAAGAGTAGAGAGGGATTCCCTGACTTCAGTGTGGTCTGACAGAAATCGCAGTCTCTCGTAGTACCACAGCCTGGGGACATAAACGTCATCTGCTGCAGCTCCGGACCTCTGGGAATCTGTGACCTTCTTGCACTCCCTTAGATAAGTGCTCCTCAGGCCACCAATTTTGGCTTTTAAATAAGGGATGGTTGCTGTGGGGACCACCGGCTTCACCAACTCCAGCAGTTTCTCCAGCGCTGCCTGCCTCTTTTGTTTATTGTTGTAATGAGGATGTCTCACCTGCCACAGACAGGGCAGCTCCCTGTATTTGTCAATGAACAGGGGCAGGAACTTGTGGTCGTTGAACCCATCCATTTTCTCTGCAAGACACAACACAAGACAAACCCTAATGTCAGGCAAAACTCCCCTAATCTTGTTACAATAACGGCTTCCATTTCGAAGCAGTATAGGCGCAAGTTTAGATCTTACCTTCGTTATCACGATCGGCGTCTCCGATCTACGTAATACGCACGTGTGTTACGCTTTATACACACTGCGCATGCGTATAACTCCGCCCACCCCTGACGTTCTTTCTAGTCTATTCCCCGCCCCTTTTCTTTCGGCGCAGTGGGGGAAGAGCACATGGCGGATAGACAGCAGGTGCGTGCTAATTGTAGCAACGAGGAGGAGGGGGAGGAAAGGCCGGAAACTGAAACGTCCCAATCCAGAAGGAGATTTAAGGACTCAAATATGTCCTTTGGGGAGATGTTGGAAATGGTGGACATCCTGAAGAAGTCCGACTATGATGGAAAGTATGGGCCTTACCCCAACCCCAATGTCCGAAAGGCCAAGATCATGGCGAAAGTGGTCAGGAGTCTGCACCGGAAAGATCAGCTCAGGAAACGGTGGTCGGACCTCAAATTACGAGAACATGAGCAGTACAGAAAGATCCGGAGAGTGCTGCAAAAAAGTAAGTAGTTGTGCTGTGTTCCTATTCTTTTTGTGTTTATTACGTTCGTGCTGCTCCATGTGCTTTTAGGAACTGTTGTACCGTTTAAAATGGCAACTTTCATGTTCATGGGCACATTATTCGTTCGGATCTAACATTTTTCGTTCAAACTATAAAATACCATTGTTTAGGCCATATGCATTTGGCCACCATTTTGACGCCCTATACTTGTCTTCAAAGAATTGGGTTGTGTAGATGGCTTTGTTACTAGAATGAAATGCAAACTAGATTCTGTGTAAGGAGAGGACACTCAGCAGCTGTTTTCACATCTGGACACTGGAGCACTAGTGTGGGACACAAGAACACCATTTTTATTAGGGGGGCCACACAGGTGCTCCAGTGTATACTATAGGGGGGGGGCTACATCTGTGAAGCTTGTACCAAACAGGTAAAGTATTGCAGCTTGACAAAGGACACTAAAAAAGCTACGTCTTGGAACTCTGCTAAAACAGACAATTGTACCCCACTTCCAAGCAATGTTTCATCTTTATAGTTCTGCCCTCAAATATCTGTGTGCTAATTATACCATTTTGTTTTAAATAGGGGATAAAAGAATGGGAAGACACCCCTCATCCGAGGAGACTAGAGCCCCCCCCCGGAAGAAGGGGAAATCCCCCCAACACAAGCTGAGCAGGAGGAAGAAGATGTGGTGGAACTAGTCACCACAACAGGTGAGTGTCTGCGACCACAGGCTCAGATAAGAGATGGATGGCGGCATTTTTTTTAGACCTAATTTATTTTGGGGTTCCTCTCTTTTTAAGTGATCGTGAGGTTGTGGATCCAGATCCTTTCACATCCGAAAGTGCCCAGATGCTGATCGGGGAGATCATGGGGTGTAATTTACAATTGGAAATCATCAAGCAAAACATCAATGATGTTATTCCAAAAAATAAAAAAATCATTGATGTTTTGGGGCGAGTTTAAAGCCCCTCAAAATCACTTTCTTCTTTTGTGTGCTACAATGTGTGAAATGTTTTTGTGATTTTTCCCAAAGCCAAATTTGGAGGATGCACACAGTGTGTCAACATGTGCTATCTGCCATCACGGGAGATCAATGGACGCGTTTTGGGGTTGCAACCCCTTCCTCAATTATAAAGTAGCTGAGAGGAAGGGCTTGCTCCCCCAAAACACATCCCTTGATCCCCCGTGATGGCAGGTTGCACATGTTGACATTGGCAAAATTGTGTGCATCTTCCAAATTTGGCTTTTCCAGGGGTGATTTCCCCCCATCTAAACGCAATATCAAACACAGTTCCTAAATACTCATGTATGATATTGCCTTCAAGTTCTACCAAATGTGAACTTTGTAAGTTCAAGATTTGTGTCTTTCTTGTTGGTTTTACACAGGCCTGTTTTATGTAAAATGGACATTTTGAGTTTTGATAATGCCACCACAAAAATTGGTATACAACAAACATGTTGTTTTTTTTTCTAAACCTTTGGTAAATGCACATGTGATTGTGCAGGTATTAAAAAGATTGTTAATCAAGAATGTGTGGATTATTGTCTCAACGCTACAACACTTTTGGGGTGATGTAATTGCTGTTTTCATTGCAAATGGGGGTTATTTACTAAGGGCAAATCCTATTGGCACTACAAGTGCAGTTTCAGTGCATTTGCAAGTGCACTTGTAGTGAAATGTGTTTTTGCATTTAGGAAATAACAGCCAACAGTGCTTTGTATAAGGTTACACAATCACGCCATTTTCTGGACTCCACACATTTCTGTCAGGGTCAGCTAAAACAAACACAAGCAGTAAATGTCCACAAAGAATTTCTTTTTTTGTTTTATTATAAAAAGGCTTCACAGATTGTCTGGCATATTGATAGCCCCCCTACCCGCAAAGAACTCCAGGTAGCGTAACCGGACATCACGGGCACTCAGGGAGGGCAAGCCAGGACGGCCACTTTCAAGCGCTGTCAGTGTGGTTTGATGTAGGATTCCGGCCTCAGGCCCAACTGAGCCAGCATAGTTGGCCGACTGTTTCCTTAAAAAGTTATGGAGAACACAGCACGCCAGTATAATATGGTTCAGTTTATACTCCGCCATATGGATGGGTGTCAGAAATAGTCGGAACCGGCTGGCCAGGATTCCAAATGTGTTCTCCACCACTCTTCGGGCTCTGGCCAGCCGGTAATTAAAAACCCTCTTTTCCGGGGTGAGGGTCCTCATTGGGAATGGCCGCATCAGGTGGTCCCCCAGCGCAAACGCTTCATCAGCAACGAACACGAATGGGAGTCCTTCCACATTGTCCTCTGGAGCTGGCAAGTCCAAGCTGCCATTCTGGAGACGCCTGTAAAACTCCGTCTGGGCGATGACTCCACCATCGGACATCCGGCCATTCTTCCCCACGTCCTCATACAAGAAGTCGTAATTAGCCGACACCACCGCCAACATCACTATACTATTAAACCCCTTGTAATTATAATAGTACGACCCCGAGTTGGGTGGTGGGACGATGTGGACGTGTTTCCCATCAATTGCCCCTCCGCAGTTAGAAAAGTCCCACCGTTCGGCAAAGTGGGAGGCCACAGTCTGCCATTCCTGTGGCGTGGAAGGAAACTGTTGAGGAAAAAACAATAAACATTACTATTTTTACTCAGAAACATGGCAAGCAGATTAGACACAAACATTATGGGGCAACCTCCAGATAGCAATTATTAAGGGGAATTTAACAAGGCCAAAGTATAAGGTACACCTATCATATTCCCCCCCCCCCCCCTCTCATGGGCCATTTCTAACATTATAGGGGGTGTGTGGAAATGTTGGACAGGTAACCCTCTTCACTTCATTGAGAGATGAATGCCTAAATAATGGGTATTACTTTGAACAGACCCTCCTTAGTTACACTATTGGCAGACCAATCGAGGAAAGCTGGACCACTGGACAGGTAAGAAGTGTCATAATACAAAGATATAAATACACACTGTACACATTTGAGGACATTTGGACATTCTGCTATTACCTATCAAGATAATTATAGAATACAAAAACTTTAAACTGTACCATTTGAAAGTATACAGGCAGGCCCTTGCACTACATGCTTTGGGGAATTCATCCATAAATCTGAGCACTAAAGAGATGGGTATAGTGTGTATGGGTTTGGCAAAGTCAGCAGATAGATGATTGAGGATAGAGAATTGGGATCAGCTGACTTAGCAGTTGGGGGAGGGAGGGTTACTAAAAATTTTTGGGGGACACCACCAAAAAAAAAACTCTGGCACTCTGCCTGAATTTAAATCAAAAATAACATTTCCAAACATTTTAGGGGGTGTTTGGGGTAAAACACTACTATGGAGCTGATAAAATATATTGCTAAGTGACTGCATGAGGTGAATATAGGGCAGGAGACACCATGCTGGGGAGGTTAGTGAAGGGCAAATATGTATGAAGGACATAAAATAACAATTACATAAAAATCCAGCATGCATGAGAACAAAGGGGACATTCACAGCATATTACAATCATGGTAATTAGGGACTGAGGAAAGAAATACAATATATTATCAAACATTCAATACAATAAAATGTGATATAAAAGGATAAAAATCTTACCTTCATATACTCCTTCTGCAGGACCTGGATGATGGCAGAACAGGTCTCTGGGATAATGATCCCCAGAGCCTGGGGGGAGATGCCTGTCGAGAACTTGAGGTCTTGCAGGCTTCTCCCTGTCGCCAAATACCGCAGGGTAGCGACCAGCCTCTGCTCCGGAGTGATGGCTTGCCTCATGCAGGTATCCTGCCTGCTGATATAGGGGGTCAGCAAAGCCAACAGACAGTGAAACACGGGGTCCGTCATCCTGAGAACGTTCCTGAAATCATCAGGATTATTCTCACGGATCTCACGGAGCAAAGGCATATGAGAGAACTGGTCACGCTGAAGCAACCAATTCTTGGTCCATGAACTCCTCCCCACCCTGTTCATGGACTGGACTTGTGTCAAGGTCAGGACCCCAACACCAAGCCCCCGCACAGCACGAACTCTAAGAGGAGTACGCATACGAAACATGGCTAGAAAACGGTCGGCTGCTCAGAACGAAGTAACAGAACGCACTGAAGAACAGCAAGGCCTGTGAAGAGCGACCTGAAAAACAGCAACGAGTGGGCAAGATCGCACAGAAAACTCCGATACGAACTGACTGCACGCACTGAAGAGCAGATACAAACCCACAAGCACACACTGAACGGCAGAAAACGATCTAAAAGCCACGAGTCTGAAAAAGCGCGAATCGTCTCTCACCAAACTTTTACTAACACGAGATTAGCAAAAGGAGCCAAAGGGTGCCGCGCTTGGTTCTGAACCGACCTTTTCTAGTCTCGTCGTACGTGGTGTACGTGACCGCGTGGTTGGCGATCGGAAATTCCGACAACTTTGTGCGACCGTGTGTAGACAAAATAAGTTTGAACTAACATCCGTCGGAAAAAATCCTAGGATTTTGTTGTCGGATTGTCCGGACAAAGTCCGACCGTGTGTACGCCCTATAACAGTGAGGGGGGCTGTTAGAATACAATACTGCAGTGGGCAAGTTCCCTGTGTCCACATTGCTTGTGTGGATGTGGGGATCTGTCACTTTTCTTTTTACCTTCAACCCACTGATTGAAAGAACAAAAACTGCAGTTGTATGACCGTGCTTATGACATTTGTACTTGCAAGCCAAGGTCTTGAGTGGGAAGATGCATGATGTCTCGTAATTAGGGATGAGCCGAACACCCCCCTGTTCGGTTCGCACCAGAACATGCGAACAGGAAAAAAGTTCGCTCGAACACGCGAACACCGTTAAAGTCTATGGGACACGAACATGAATAATCAAAAGTGCTAATTTTAAAGGCTTATATGCAAGTTATTGTCATAAAAAGTGTTTGGGGGACCTGGGTCCTGCCCCAGGGGACATGGATCAATGCAAAAAAAAGTTTTAAAAACGGCCGTTTTTTCAGGAGCAGTGATTTTAATAATGCTTAAAGTCAAACAATAAAAGTGTAATATCCCTTTAAATTTCATACCTGGGGGGTGTCTATGTTTCCCGTGTTTAGAACAGCCTGACAGCAAAATGACATTTCGAAGGAAAAAAAGCCATTTAAAACTACCCGCGGCTATTGCATTGCCGACAATACACATAGAAGTTCATTGATAAAAACGGCATGGGAATTCCCCACAGGGAAACCCCGAACCAAAAAAAAAAAAAAAAAAATGAAGTGGGAGTCCCCCTAAATTCCATACCAGGCCCTTCAGGTCTGGTATGGATATTAAGGGGAACCCCGGCCAAAATTTAAAAAAAAAATGACGTGGGGTTCCCCCTAAATTCCATACCAGACCCTTCAGGTCTGGTATGGATTTTAAGGGGAACCCCGCGCCAAAAAAAAAAAAAAAAACGGCGTGGGGTTCCCCCAAAAATCCATACCAGACCCTTATCCGAGCACGCAACCTGGCAGGCCGCAGGAAAAGAGGGGGGGACGAGAGTGCGCCCCCCCCTCCTGAACTGTACCAGGCCACATGCCCTCAACATTGGGAGGGTGCTTTGGGGTAGCCCCCCAAAAGCTTATCGGAATCTGGAAGCCCCCTTTAACAAGGGGACCCCCAGATCCCGGCCCCCCCCTGTGTGAAATGGTAAGGGGGTACTTACCCCTACCATTTCACTAAAAAAGTGTCAAAATAGTTAAAAATGACAAGAGACAGTTTTTGACAATTCCTTTATTTAAATGCTTCTTCTATCTTCCTTCATCTTCTTCTTCTTCTGGTTCTTCTGGCTCTTCTGGTTCTTCCTCCGGCGTTCTCGTCCAGCATCTCCTCCGCGGCGTCTTCTATCTTCTTCTCCTCGGGCCGCTCCGCACCCATGGCATGGGGGGAGGCTCCCGCTCTTCTCTTCATCTTCTCTTCTTCATCTTCTTCATCTTCATCTTCTCTTCTTAATTTTCTTCTCCGGGCCGCTCCGCATCCATGCATGGAGGGAGGCTCCCGCTGTGTGACGGCGTCTCCTCGTCTGACGGTTCTTAAATAACGGGGGGCGGGGTCACCTGACTCTGACGCACGGTGACTTGACGGGACTTCCCTGTGACGTCACGGGAAATGCCACAGGGAAGTCCCGTCATGTCCCGTGAGTCAGAGGGGGGCAGGGTCACCGGGTGGCCCCGCCCCCCGTTATTTAAGAACCGTCAGACGAGGAGACGCCATCACAGCGGGAGCCTCCCTCCATGCATGGATGCGGAGCGGCCCGGAGAAGAAAATTAAGAAGAGAAGATGAAGATGAAGAAGATGAAGAAGATGAAGAAGAGAGAAGGATGAAGAAGAAGATGAAGAGAAGAGCGGGAGCCTCCCCCCATGCCATGGGTGCGGAGCGGCCCGAGGAGAAGAAGATAGAAGACGCCGCGGAGAAGATGCTGGACGAGAACGCCGGAGGAAGAACCAGAAGAGCCAGAAGAACCAGAAAAAGAAGAAGATGAAGGAAGATAGAAGAAAGAAGAAGCATTTAAATAAAGGAATTGTCAAAAACTGTCTCTTGTCATTTTTAACTATTTTGACAGTTTTTTAGTGAAATGGTAGGGGTAAGTACCCCCTTACCATTTCACACAGGGGGGGGGCCGGGATCTGGGGGTCCCCTTGTTAAAGGGGGCTTCCAGATTCCGATAAGCCCCCCGCCCGCAGACCCCCACAACCACCGGCCACGGTTGTTGGGATGAAGCCCTTGTCCTCATCAACATGGGGACAAGGTGTTTTGGGGGGCTACCCCAAAGCACCCTCCCAATGTTGAGGGCATGTGGCCTGGTACGGTTCAGGAGGGGGAGGCGCACTCTCGTCCCCCCCTCTTTTCCTGCGGCCTGCCAGGTTGCGTGCTCGGATAAGGGTCTGGTATGGATCTTTGGGGGAACCCCACGCCGTTTTTTTTTTTTTTTTGGCGCGGGGTTCCCCTTAAAATCCATACCAGACCTGAAGGGTCTGGTATGGAATTTAGGGGGAACCCCACGTCATTTTTTTTTTTTTATTTTGGCCGGGGTTCCCCTTAATATCCATACCAGACCTGAAGGGCCTGGTATGGAATTTAGGGGGACCCCCCCACGTCATTTTTTTTTTTTTTAATTTTGGTTCGGGGTTTCCCTGTGGGGAATTCACATGCCGTTTTTATCAATGAACTTTTATGTGTATTGTCGGACCGGCAATTCATTAATAGCCGCGGGTAGTTTTAAATGAGTTTTTTCCTTTGAAATGTCATTTTGCTGTGAGACTGTTCTAAACACGGGAAACATGCGCCCCTTTACAGGCATACTATAGACACCCCCCAGGTACGAAATTTAAAGGGATATTACACTTTTATTGTTTGACTTTAAGCATTATTAAAATCACTGCTCCTGAAAAAACGTCCGTTTTTAAAACTTTTTTTTGCATTGATACATGTCCCCTGGGGCAGGACCCGGGTCCCCAAACACTTTTTATGACAATAACTTGCATATAAGCCTTTAAAATTAGCACTTTTGATTTCTGCCATAGACTTTTAAAGGGTGTTCCGCGGCATTCGAATTTGCCGCGAACACCCCAAACTGTTCGGTGTTCGGCGAACTTGCGAACAGCTAATGTTCGAGTCGAACATGAGTTCGACTCGAACTCGAAGCTCATCCCTACTCGTAATACACAATGAATGTGGAGTTTTACTAAAATTCTGGATAATTGAAAAGGTGAATCCCATCGTGTCATCATGATAAAACTGTTTTGTAAAATGAAAATAATTATGTTGGGGAGTTATGAGGGACATGCCCTCAGGGTTTAGAACAGTGGTCATCAACCTTGTCCTGAGGGCCCACTAACAGGCCAGGTTTGCAAGATAACTGAAATACATCACAGGTGATATCATTTGCTGCTCAGTGATTGAAGTATTCTAGTCTGCATCTCTCCAAGATAATACATAAAACCTGGCCTGTTATGCCCTGTACACACGACCGGTTTTGCTGTCGGAATAAACTCTGAAGGTTTCTCTGACGGAACTCCGACGGAATTCCATTTAAACAGTCTTGCCTACACATGCACGGTCAACCCAAAGTCCGACCAAAGTCCGACCGTCAAGAACGAGGTGACGTACAACACTTACGACCGGACTAGAAAAAGGAAGTTCAATAACCAGTAGCTAATAGCTTCCATCTCGTACTTGCTTTAGAGCATGCGTCGTTTTTGGTCTGACGATCAGTTTTCCCGATAGGAATTGGTTCCGTCGGAAATATTTAGAACTTGTTCCATTTCTAGATCCGTTAGAATTAAAAAAAAAAAAGTCCAATGAAGCCTACACACGATCGGTATATACGATGAAAAGCTTCCGTCTGACTTTTTCTGTCGGACATTCCGCTCGTGTGTACACGGCTTTAGTGGACCCTGAAGACAGGGTTGATGACCACTGGTTTAGAAGACAGTTTTAATCTTGGTTCCTTTTAGTACTGTATTTATTTTTAAACATTTGTATAAGATTAAAATTATGAAACTACATCTTATTAGAATGTTTTTCCCACCACAACTGTTTACTGTGTTGATGCAGCTCTAAAAAACAATAAATAAAAAATCTCTTTTTTGAGTAGCGTTGGTACCGTAATAGAGTATTGAGGGCATAGATGTCTGCCTTGATTTTTAGCAGTGGTATATAGGCATGGGCTTATAAAGCAAAATGTGATGGTATAAAATGATTAAAAGGGTGCGCGAGATACAGCATAATCGTATCTTGACCTTTTTTGGTTTTTATTTTTAAAATTTAGGGTTTCTGCTATTGGTATAGCCACATATGTACCTATTTACCAGGCCTATTAATTTGAGAATTCAAGTGTAAAGATGGAGCGCGAGAGGTTGACGTGGTGCCATCTTGCCTGCATTTCTTCTTTAGGGCTGCAATGTGATGGCAGATTCATTTCTCCGCTGATGCAGCTGGGCAGGACCAACAAAACTGTTCAGGTTTGCTGGTTATTGCCCCCACATCTCCTAATGGAAGAACTTGAAGGTGAGGTCTTTTGAGTTGAGGTCTTTGCCTTGCTGTATACTTGGGACATTTATACTGTATAATAACATTTGATAATAGACATGCACAGAACGAAAAAATTTGTCTTGTTTCGGCTCAATCTGTTAAGTTACTAATTTCGTTTTGTTGCATTCGTAACAAAATTTGTTTACTTTTGTTTTCAACCGGATTCAAATTTTAACAATGGATTTGAAGTATTTGAATCAAAAATATTGAAATTTATTGTGAAGAATAACTAGTTCTATTGCGTTTGAAATTCAAATTTCGAAAGATGGTTCTATTCGTTCTATTCTAGTCTATTAAATACTATTATAATCAATTTTTTTTCAATTCTATTCTTTTCTATTCTATTAAATTCTATTTTAGGGTTTTCTTTTCTATTCTTTTCTGTTCTATTCCTTTATTTTCTATTCTAATTTATTTATTATTTTATTTTCTAATCTATTCTATTCTGTTCTGTTTTACTCTATAGCGGTGTTATTTTCTTCCCTTTTTGTTTGGATCTCTTGTATCATGTCTGCAATCTCTGACTATCTCCTGTCTTTTATCATGTTTGCAATCTCTAAAAGAGAGTCTGGAAAGGAGTCAAGAGCGGGAGTGCCGCCCGAAAGGGGGTCATGGGAGAAGTCAGACACATGTGGACCAGAGCCACCAAGCTGGAGCCGTCTGATTGGGCCCTTTACATAAGTAACAGCATGGGGGGCTTATAGCAGGGAACCCCCCACCTTAGTGTATTCACTCTGCAGAAGATGGTCTCTGGTGACCAGAGTCCCCCCCACACACATCAGAGTTCCTGGCGTTCCTCTTTACATCAGAGTCTTCAGGATTCCCCCTTACAGTGCAAGGGCAATGCTGTAGACCCCCTGATGTAAGTGGGAACAATGATGTAAAGGGGAGCGTAGTGGACTTTGATATAAGGTGGTCTCTGGTCACCAAAGCCCCCCTTACTTTAACGTTCCCCCTTAGATCATGATCTGCAGCGTTCCCCTTTACATAAGAGTGTCTTTTGTTTAACATAAACATATTGCTAATAGCACTAGCTGTATTTTTATAGTTAAAATATTGATATTTGCACTGTTTAGTACTGAAAACCATTTTGGGTACTTTTTTGCAGTGTCAGTAAAAAAATGCGGCTCTGCCAGTAAATGTAAATTTTACTTCGGCGTGTTGGCAACACTGGTTGCACACCTAGTCTGTAGAATAATTCTTTTCTATATAAATAGTTATATCACATCTGAAGCATTATTTAACCGCTTGCCGACCAGCCACTGTCATTATACTGCGGCAGGTTGGTACGGCTGCGCAAATCGCCGAAGCTGTACGTCGGCCACTTTAAGATCCATAGCAGGCGCACGCCCCCCCCGGTGCGACACCGGAGCTGATGCGCGTGGCCGGCGGCCATGATGTCCACTGGCCGCCCGCGAACGCTCCCCAGAGAGCCAAAACTGTCAATGTAAACAAACAGATCCCCGTTCTGACAGGGGAGGAGAGAGATTGTCTGTTGCTAGTGATTAGAAACAGTGATCTCTCTGTACTCCCAGTCATTCCCTTCCCCCCACAGTTAGAAACACCTCCCTAGGGAACACTTAACCCCTTGATTGCCCCCTAGTGTTAACCCCTTCCCTACCAGTGACATTTAAACAGGAATCAGTGGCTATTTTTAGCACTGATCGCCGTATAATTGTCACTGGTCCCGAAAAGGTGTCAAAAGTGTCCGATCTGTCAGTCGGAATGTCGCAGTGCCGCTAAAAATAATCGCCATTACTAGTAAAAAAAAAAATAATAATAAAAATGCCATAAATCTACCCCATAGCTATAATTTTTGCGCAAACCAATCAATATACGCTTATTGCAATTTTTTTTTTCTACCGAAAATATGTCGAAGAATACATATTGGCCTAAACTGATGAAGAAATTTGTTTTTTGTTTTTCTTTGGATATTAGCAAAAAGTAAAAAATATTGTTTTTTTTTTTCTTCAAAATTGTCGGTCTTTTTTTGTTTATAGCCCAAAAAATAACCACTGTGGTGATTAAATACCACCAAAAGAAAGCTCTATGTGTGGAAAAAAAAGGTCATACATTTTGTTTGTGTACAGGGCCGCAAGACCGCACAATTCTCAGTTAAAGCGACGCAGTGACGTATCGCCAAAAAAATGGCCTGGTCGTTAAGGGGGTAAATCCTTCCAGGGCTGAAGTGGTTAAACAAATGTTTTGTGAGGTCAAGTACAGAGAACTGTTTCGAGTTAATAAGAAAAAAAAAAGGAAAAGAAAAGAAAAGCTGATTAAATAAATAAAGTTGGACAATGAATGGCAAACCATACAGAAAAAGTTCTGCTCCAGTTGTTAAGTAAATATTCCAGTACACCAAGTAAAAACGCAGTCTCGCTATCTCCTGCGGGGTAATAACTTGTTTTTGTGGAAATAATGGCTCTAGCATTGATTCCAAGTACAATCTGAGCAAAGAATTATTTTAGCTACAGACATAATTCATAATGTTCTGTTTATATTAATGTTCGGCCCAGCGGGAAATGTGTTATGTACAGTCCAACTGTTTGATGATAGCCACACAATAGAGATGATGGAGATACAAGCGTCATTTTGTCGGTTGAAAAAGATTTATCCTATTATTCTTTAAAAAAAAAAAATAAATATGGTTACATTGGACAATGGATCTATTTGTATATAAACTGACGTTAATGGAAATGAGAGGTGTTATCTGCCCAACATCCATTAAAGCATTTGCTTTAAAAAGTTTGTTACTTTTGAAATATATTGTATGTGAATATTTTAAGCGGATGATGACATTTTTTTGTACAAAATTACCTATTTCAATACAAAACTTTGACCTGACTTTGGAATTGGTTTTTCTAGTGTCCAGTATGTCCAAATAAATAATCATTAAATCACCACAGGTAAACTTTCCTGATCAATGTGTTATAACCATTGTAGAAAAATGTAAAATAATGCATTTGGGTGGCAAAAATATGAATGCAATCTATACACTGGGGGGAGAACCTTTGGAGGAATCTAGGATGGAAAAGGACCTGGGGGTCCTAGTAGATGATAGGCTCAGCAATGGCATGCAATGCCAAGCTGCTGCTAACAAAGCAAACAGAATATTGGCATTAAAAAGGGGATCAACTCCAGAGATAAAATGATAATTCTCCCCTCTACAAGACTCTGGTCCGGCCGCACCTGGAGTATGCTGTCCAGTTCTGGGCACCAGTCCTCAGGAAGGATGTACTGGAAATGGAGCGAGTACAAAGAAGGGCAACAAAGCTAATAAAGGGTCTGGAGGATCTTAGTTATGAGGAAAGGTTGCGAGCACTGAACTTATTCTCTCTGGGGAAGAGACGCTTGAGAGGGGATATGATTTCAATATACAAATACCGTACTGGTGAGCCCACATTAGGGATAAAACTTTTTCGTAGAAGGGAGTTTAACAAGACTCGTGGCCACTCATTAAAATTAGAAGAAAAGAGGTTTAACCTTAAACTACGTAGAGGGTTCTTTACTGTAAGAGCGGCAAGGATGTGGAATTTCCTTCCACAGGCGGTGGTCTCAGCGGGGGGCATTGATAGTTTCAAGAAACTATTAGATAAGCACCTGAAGGACCGCAACAGGGATATTCAATGTAATACTGACATATAATCACACACATTTGGACTTGAAGGACTTTTTTCGACCTCACCTACTATGTAACCACTTGAGTTCTGGAACATTTTAGCCTCTTCTTGACCAGAGCATTTTTTTGCTACTTAGCTCTGCGCTACTTTAACTGGCAATTGCATGATCATGCAATATTGTATGCAGATGGAATTTATATCATTTTTTTTAAACAAATAGAGCTTTCTTGCTTTTTTTTAAATTATATACTGCTTCCTTCTGGGACAACAGGCATGCAGATCAATTTGATGCAGTGTGCGGCGTATGGTCTGAGCACTGACAACCTCTGGATATGATGCTGAGCACGTGCACTCAACTTCTTTAGTCGACCATGGCGAGGCCTGTTCTAATACGACCACTGCCTTGCTGAGGAAGCTGGGGGTAAAGGTGACTGGCCAAGCATGTCTCCAGACCTAAACCCTATTGAGCATCTGTGGAGCATCCTCAAACGGAAGGTGGAGGACTGCAAGGTCTCTAACATCCACCAGTTCCGTGATGTGGTCATGGAGGAGTGGAAGCAACCTGTCAAGCTCTGGTGAACTCCATGCCCAAGAGGGTTAAGGCAGTGCTGGAAAATAATGGTGGCCCCACAAATGGTGGCCTCTGTTCTGTAGACTGCCCACACCATAGTTCGTATGGCGTGAATGTGTGGGGAGCGGATTTTGCCTCCCCAATATGGGCGAGGAAATGACGTATTTGATGAAATCTGAATCGCTCAGAGCTAGGCATCTCCAAGTGGCTCACACAAAAGGCCAGGGTAATAGGGCCTACGTTCGTATAAAAGTGTCCGATCCGGTACATCCCCTTATCCAACCACCATCGAAATGCTTTGATGTCTAGACAAAGTCCGGATTGTTAAAAATGTGAGCAAGTGGGTGGCAAATGAACGTTAAGGCCCGGTTATTTCGTAATGAGTCCCATATTTTGAAGGATTGTGAGAGAGTCGGTGAAAGAATCGGCGGGCCTTTTCTAGGAGGGACCCACAATAGGAAGTCTATAGTGTGAGAGGGTACAGCCTGTCTCTCTATTTGTATCCAATCTGGCTTCTCTGTTTTCACATACACTACCGATATCTGGGCAAGTCTGGCAGCTTGATAATACCAGAAGAGCTGAGGGAGACCCAAGCCCCCCTGTGATCTGGATAAGAATAAGGTGTTTTGCTGGATTCTGTGTCCCTTACCCCCCCAAGATGAATTTGATGACTTTTCTTTGGAATGCAGATAGGTGATCTTTTACGATATGTATTGGGAGGGCTCTGAAGAGGTAAAGGAGTCTACGGAGCAATGTCAACTTGACTGCATAAATTCTTCCTAACCAGGAAATTCCGCCCTTTGCCCAGTTGCCTAAGTCTGCCTCTAGTTTGCGGTATGTGTGAGGGAAGTTGGCCGAATAAAGTAGCTCCGTTTTAGCAGTGAGCTTGATTCCTAAATAGTCAATAGAAGTGTCGCTCCATTTAAATTCAAAGGCATTCTGGAGGGAAGAGACCACAATTGATTTGAGGGAGATGTTCAAGGCCGACGATTTTGAGTAGTTTACCTCTAAACCCAAGATCCATGAGAATTCCTTCAGGAGTCTACACAGGTTTGGGAGGGAAGTAGTTGGGGAAGTGATGAATAGGAGCATATCATCGGCAAATAGCCGGCATTTGTGGACTTGATCGCCGCATGTCACTCCTAGAATATTGAGATCCGATCTGACTGCAATTGCTAAGGTTTCGATCGCGATGGCAAAAATTAAAGGGGAGAGAGGGCATCCCTGCCTAGTGCCTCTTGCTATAGGAAGAGGTTTAGAGTATTGGCCTTGTAAACAAATTACCGCTTGTTGAGTGCAGTATAGAGATCTGAGGATCCCTAGAAAACTAGGTCCAAATCCCCATTTCTCCAGTAAGGAGAAGAGGTAAGGCCATTCGATGGAGTTGAAGGCCTTATGGAGGTCTAACGAGAGGAGCATTCCTTCCTGTTTGGGCCCCCCTTCCCAGTTTGATTGGAGAATAGAAACAATATCTATTGCTCTCCTGATTTGGTCCGGGCCTTGTCTACCCGGTATAAAACCGACCTTATCCTTGTGTACGTAAAGATTAATAAATGATGAGAGACAATTGGCAAGGATTTTGGTAAGAATTTTGAGGTCATTATTAATCAGAGAGATTGGCCTATAATTTTCCACTTCCTCGTGATTTTTGTTGGGTTTGGGGATCACAGAGATAAATGTAGTATTCAGTTGTGTGTCCAGAGGGGAGCCTGATTTTATGGAATTAAAAAATTTAGCCAAATAAGGAGCTAAAGTTTCACCGAATTCTTTGTAGTAGGGAACCGAAAGGCCATCTGGCCCTGGGGCTGAGCCGGGCTTCAGGCCTTTTATAACCTCCCTGACCTCTTCCGCTGTAAATGCTCCTTCCATTAAATCTCTGCAATCTTTTGAGATCGAGGGAATCTGCAAATTCTGCAGGAACGCACTGGTTATGGGGCCTTTTTTCTGTTTGGGGGGGTTTATAGAGATTTTCATAAAAGTCATGAAAGGTGGTCATTATTTTGTTCGGGTTAGCTGTTGGGGGTTGTCCTGCTATCCTTAGTTTAGGGAAGGAAAAAGAGCGGAACCTTGGGGTAAGTTTAGAGGCTAGCATAGAGCCGAATCTATCTTTATGACGGTAAAATTTGGCTCCACTCCACCTAATGTTTTTCTCTGCTTTGGCCATTAAAGCAAGATTCAGCTCTAGTCTAGTCGCGTCTATCCTTTCTAAAATAGTCCTATCTGGATGTTTTTTGTGTTCTGCTATTAAGGAAAGGAATGATTTTTCAAGGCGTTGAATATCAATCATGCGCTCCTTTTTTACTGGGTCGCAATCCTGATTAGAACGCCTCTAATGGTAGCCTTGTGGGCGGCCCATAGGGTCTCTGGGGAGATATTATCGATGTCATTCAGGCTAAAGTATTCTTTAATGGAGTTAGCTATCTCCTTAATATAGCAAGGGTCAGATAGAAGGGACTCATTTAAACGCCAGAAGGAACCTCCTCGCCCTGAGAGCACATTTCTCAGGGTGAGGAGGACCAGTGAATGGTCTGACCATGCTGTATCCAATATTGCGGCTTTTTTGGAGAGTGGTATGAGGGAAGATGGAATAAGTTTGTGGTCAATTCTTGCATATGATTGGTGGGGGGAGGAGAAGTGTGTGTAGTCCCTGCTTTTGGGGTTCAGTTCCCTCCAGATGTCAATAAATCCATGGGAGTGGAGAAGTTTGGCTATTCTGGTGCTTAATTTCGTGGGGCGTGTGAGCTGATCCTTGGGGGGGCTTAGTTTTGTCCAAACCTTGGTCAAACACCACGTTTGAATCACCTCCCATAATAACCTTCCCTTCCAATAGCGGCTCTAGTGTAGTGAGTAGTCCCTGGAAAAAGGATGCTTGACCCTTATTCGGGGCGTAATACGAAACAATCGTGTATAAGACTCCTTCCAGGGTACCCTTCACCAAAATGAATCTACCCTCTGGATCTTTATAGTCAGAGATGTAGGAAAATTTGCTGTTTTTGGAAAATAGAATTGCCACCCCTTTAGTTTTGTTAGGGGCATTCGCTAAGAAGAAGGATGGTGTCACGAAGATCCTGACAGTAACTGGCGTCCCAGGCACACGGAAACCCGGCCACAGGTCCCATTGCACATGCGCGCGCGTTTATGGGTGCGGTCACGCACGGGCACGCGCACGCGCACTCCCGCTGGTGTCAGGCGGGCTATTTAAACCTGCCTGTCACACTCCATCCCCGCTGTCTGCTCTACAGCGTTCTGTGAGTGTCTGCTATTACCTGCTGTTGTTCCTGGTTCCAGTCCTGCATTCCAGTCTCTGTCCTCAGTCTACTCCTCAGACTACTGACTCCAGAGGGTGCCACCACTACTGGACTTTCAGCAACTGTTGATCCTGCCAGGCACCCATACCACTCTTCACTCCTGGCCCTCTGTCTCCATTCCAGGGGAACGGGAGTGGGAGCTGTAAGGGAGGTCTTTTCCTGCACTTCAGGCTCACAACCTACCAGGTACGTGACAGATGGGTAGTAAGAGTGAAGGAACTTGGGGGTGTACCGGATCGGAAAGTGAGTCTCCTGAAGAAGCACTACATCAAGTCTTAAACATTTGTAGTGGTCCAGAGCTAGTTTCCTTTTCCTAGGGGAGTTCAGGCCCTGAACATTATGAGAAGCCACCTTGAGATCATTTCCTAGCATATGTGAGTCAGTCATGAGAACAGAGGGGAGGGAGGCCCACGATCAAGCAGTCACTTACAATTTGACGTCTTCTATAGCTTGCCTGGCAAGATAAGTAATGGGTATCTTCTGAGTCTATCCCAGAGAAGTGCAGGGCCCCTCCCCGCCGGAAGGCTAGAAAAAAGAAGAGGGATGAGCGGGTACAGAAAGTAGAAAAGGACAAACAAACATACAAGAACAGAAATAGCGACATGGGTCTCCTAATAGGACCCTTGGGTTATTGCGGAGTAATTTCTGCAATATTCCAATTTTAATCTTCAGTCCACCTGAGAGGCCGACTGAAGTCCCAAATCCAAAGGACACTAACGGTTCTTCGGAAATGAGTGGAGGCACAAGGGATCCACCCCGGACCCTATCTTTGTCAAGATAGTACATTAACACTTACACACTAATGTAAAAAACTATAGTAAGGTTCAAGCAGCCCTATACTCACGGCACTTCGTGCCAAGTTAACTAATTAGACACAGTTATACTGTAAACGTATTTCGTATTAACGAATTAATGAAAACTCCCCACCCGCCGTAGTACCCCCTCCCCCTACCCACATTCTGGCTTGATGGGCCTCCTAAACGACCCGGGCTCGAAAGGATAGAGGTGATGAAACCCCTACAATCTAAACATATCGTAAACAAAGTGGGTCATTGGTAGCTAGAAAAACAGGTGACCCCAACATATACTAGAGCGGGGCTAGATACCGAAAAAGGGCTACTGTCGTGAGAATCCAGTCTTCTGCGGGAGGTCATCTGAATCCGCTGAACAGTTCCGCTATAGGGAGGGATGAGGATATTCTGTTCATAGACGGTTGCACCCCTCCCCCCATGGAGGGGGTTTTAGTCGGGGGAAACTGTAGTAACAGGTGTGCGGGAGAGAGTGTCTCGGGTGGAGGGCTCAGCAAGCCATTTGTTTACGAGGGGGTATGGAGCTCCAGCTCCGACAACTGTTGGGACGACCGCCCCAAAAAAGAGAAGCCTGGTGCTTCAGGGAGCCTTGATGGGGGTTCTGAGGGAGGATTGGGGGCCCCTGTGCTGCCTGAGCATAAGTTAGTGTCAGGGGGGTTAATACCGGCCTGTGTTCTGGAGCCTTGGGATGCTGGGCTGCATGTGGCTAGGAGAGGTCCGTGCTGGTGGCCATCTTGGGACTCCCGTCCGTTCCCGCCGTCTCAAATTGCGGGCCGAGGTCTCGTCTTACCGGGGGACCGGACATCTCCGCTGGTTCCCCCGAAGGTCCCAGGCTCGGATGGAGTAGCAGGGTGCCGCGATGTGGGCTGTAGCAGCTGTAGTGCAGCTCTGCGGTCCGGGGTGGAGCGGAGCTCCTGGCTCAGGCAGCCATATTGGAACTCTCGTGCATGCGCACTGACTAGCTGCAACTTTATTTGACCCCAGGACAGGCGCATCACCCCCCCCCAGGACTGGAGGAGGCCGTGCAAGGACCTGCTGAGCTGAGCTGGCAGCTGCCATCACTTAGGTGGGAGACCCTGACACCCACAGCTGACCCCCACATGCCATCTACCCCCCCCCATACACCCCATTTACCCTGTTCTAGTGCCCACTAAGTAACCTCAAAATAACCCTCAACACTGTGGGTCCTGCTGGGAGGTGGCCATGGCCTGTTGATCCTGCTGGCCTGTGGGTCCCACTGGTCGCTGGCCTGTAGGTCCTGCTGGCAGCTAGCCAGCTGAACCTACAGGCCAGTGGCCAGCAGGACCCACAGGCCATGGCCAGCAGCATCCACAGGTCAGTGGCCAGCAGGACCGCAAGTCAGCAGGACCCAAAGGACCATGGTCAGCTCCCAGCAGGACCCACAGGGTGCAGACACTGCTGCACTGAAATCTCAAACATTATCAGTGCCGCCTAAGGTCTCTCTGAGGACTCTAAAACACATGATGAGAAGGAGAGGTGTTCTAGTTCTAACAGACTTTCTGTCCTAGGGTGACAACTGACAACACAGCTCCTTTATACAGTACAATGTATGAGTGTTGTCACTCTAGAACAGAAAATGTGTTATTGGAAGGTGAAAACAAAAGCTGAAAAAAGCCTGAAAAAACCTAAACCAGCAAATACATGGTAAGTTGAAAAATATTATATTTTAGTTCTTGGGTTTAGTTATATTTTGAAGCCCAACTCCGGAACCAAAAATCTACCCTTGCAGTACCCCCCAACCTGCACTGTAAGGATAAACTGTTCATTATGTCTAGGGGTACATCAATAAGATTTAATACTTACCATATTCTTCTCTTCACAAGGTACCTCCAGCAGTGCACCTGATCTCATGAAGCCTTATCTCTAAGGTGCTCCTGTCCTTGATTGCATTTCTGCCCTTCCACGTGCAATGCAGGTTTACTAGCCCTGCATTACATGTGATAATGCTGAGGGACCACCCATAGAGCAGAGCTATGGGGAGAAGAGGACAGCATTGTAGACTACCGAAATGGGTGTTAGGTAAATAATGCCTCTGCCTCCACCACCCATAATACGTCCTGCTACAAGATTTTATCTGGCCTACAGCAACTGTCCATGGCTTGCATGAGTGCCCTGATCTGTGTATCACAATATGGAGACTGGCGCATCTACTGCCAGTCAGACAGCCATGTCCCAAGTCCACCCCATGGGCACCCCTGGATGTGAGTGGGACTCTGTTAGGCACTCCTGGATGTAAGGGGTTACTCTGATAGGCACTTCTGGATGTAATAAACAGAAAAAAGAAGGGCGCAAACGCACTACCTAAGACACCTTAGAAATTTTTATTAAAAACAGCAAAAGCATTGTAACAAACATACAAGGATAAAACGCATGTCATATACAACTCCAGTATAGAGGATGACACATCTCTACTGTTGGAAACGAACGTGTTTCGGGAGGCAAGCTCCCTTCAGAGTTTTATCCTTCTATGTTTGTAAGTATGCTTTTGGTGTTTTTAATAAGAATTTCTAAGGTGTCTTAGGTAATGCACTAGGCGTTTGCTTCCTTCTTTTTTCTGTTCATATTGTTTTTTTGGAGTCCCCCCACTTAAGGAATGCAGCATCGCCAAATTTACCAGCTTCAACACAGTGAGTGCTGAGGTTTGACAGTCTTTTGGAACTCCAGGATATAACAGTAACTATAATAGGCACATCTACATGTAAGGGGACTCTGATAGGCACTCCTGGATGTAAGCGGGACTCAATAGGCATTCCTTGATGTAAGGGGGGACTATGATAGTCCTCCTACATGTAAGGGGGTCTCTGATTGGCACTCTGGATGTAAGGAGGGACTCTGACAGATAAGAGCAGAAGTTTCCGGGAGTTGCACATCAGAACAAGACCTGCTGTGTATAGACAAGTGGCAGGCTCAGCCTGAACTCCTACCAGGCCAGGCCTCCAACGCATTTCACTCCACTCACTGGAGCTTACTCATGGGGGTGGATGTAAGGGAGGAATCTGATAGGCTTTCCTGAATGTAAGGGGCTTTCCTAGATGTAAGGGGCTTTCCTAAGCCCTTTAGGCTTTCCTAGGTGTAAAGGGGAACTCTGACTGGCACTCTCCCAGATAGCAAGGGTAACTTGCCACAAATTTGTGGCAGCGTTGAATTGTAAGTCTTGCTAACTTGCACGTTTTCACTGGCAAGTTGTACACTTGCAGAGCACTAGAACCACGAGTTGATACTTTTTGCAAGAGCAAAGTTGCAGTGGTAAGTCTACAGTAAGTGCTCTGCAAGCCACAGTGACCCCTGTGGTGGGATGACTTTTGCACACAACATAGCTGAACCAAAACTTGCAGCAGACTTGCAGAATGTCTGGAAAGAATGTTGTGAAGCCTAGCAAGTCTAGTAATAGCTTAGCAAGTGATTTTCAAACTTGCAGCACAATTGCTTGCTATCTGGGCTGGGTGTAAGGGGGGACTCTGATAGGCATTCCTGGATGTAAGGGGGACTATGATAGGCACACCTACATGTAAGGGATACTCTGATAAGCTTTCCTAGATGTGGTGGAACTCTGACTGGCACTCTGGATGTAATTGGGGTCTCTGATAGGCATTCCTGGATGTAAGAAGGACTCTGATAGGTACTCCTGGATGGAAGGGGAACTTTGATAGGCATTCCTGGATGTAGGGGGGGGGGGGGTTCCAACAGGCATTCTTGGATGTAGAGAGGGGACTCTGATGGGCACTCCGGGACGTAAGTTTTTAAACAGATTTTTTTCACTCCATGAATGCTTGTAAAATCCACAAGGTGACCCTAGACCTAGCAAGCATTTAACCTTTGCAGTGTGAGTGGTGGAAGCAGTGCAAGGTTAGATTTTGTCTTATTTCCAGAGTTTGGGTTTAACTGTAAACAGTGTTGTCCACCTGGCTGTGCTGTATGGCAGAGCTTTGTAAATATCAGGACTCGATGGACAGGAAAACAAATATTTTAGCAGGCAAAACAGCCTCCTTATATGTATGATGTTTATTTAGCTGTTTACCTGGAGTTTTAGCATTAAATCAGATTGATGTAGCAATATAAGTTAGCCCAGCAGGACTGTGCTTAATGCACATTTAACAGAGAGTCAGCTTTCCAGAATACTATAGCTATACATTCATTTACAGACTGTTACTGGGGTCAGTGAGTGACTTGGCTGATTTAATAAGTATGCTGCTGATCATGACGTGGGATTAAACATTATTTATAAGCTCCTATGGAGTCAAAGTCTGTCCACGGACAGACCTCAGAAGAATCCGAGACAGTACTAATTCAGTTACTTTGAGAAAACAGTGTTTTGGATGTCACCCAAGCAGTTTTGTAATAGCTCAATGTCTTTGGCACAAATATTGTAGGAGCTTTAATGTGATAAATGAAATGCCGCATTTATTCAAAGTTATTTATAGAGTATCCAAGCAGTGCCGTGTGCAGCCTCTGCCAGAATCTCTTTGAACTGTTCCTACAGCTGAATACCCGTCTCTGAAACCTTTTATGTGCACTGCCAGCCTGCTAATACTAGAAGACTAACACACCAGCAAACCAACCACACCGTCACTCTATCTTCTGTTTGGCATTCTGTTAAGAGTTTTCTAGCTACTGAACACCATAGAAATCCTTACATTGCTTCTGAAATAAAAAAACGGAGTTGTTTTTTGCACAGAGGGTGCAGGTCTTCGGGGTGCCTGCCCTGATGTTGGGGGGGAAGTTCTGTGGCCTTTGAGTCTTTTGCCTTTCCTTGTCTTGAGGGATCTCTCTTCAGCCCCTCACCAAGTACTTGGTAGACTGGCCTTGGCAGGTCCCTAAGGAGTGGGGTCCACTTGGCTTCAGCCTAGGTGACACCCTGGGCCTAGGGTGTCAGTCTATCTTCTGTTTGGTATTCTTTTAAGAGTTTTCTAGCTACCAAACACCATAGAGATCCTTACAGTACTCATGAATTCAAATAGTTGGATTTATAAGGATCCAAAAAAATCTCAGGGTATAGCAAAAACCCAATTCTAGTCTACATGCTCTCCCCCTTAAATTGGCCTCTCCTTCATGAGGGTCTCCAGTGGCATTTTATGCTTTTTTAATTTACCTTTTTCCTAATGTCTTCTAGTTTGTCACGTGAAACATTGGGTCTTAGCTCCCAGTGATGTGCCCACTGGGGGTGGCGTCCCAGAGTGTGTAGGAAAAACACTTTTGGGCTGCACCACACCATTGATGTTTCACCTGCACTAGGTCATGTTACCTTATGCTTTTTTTGCACTATGCCCCTGGGTGGTCCTGTTGGCTAGGCCAGGGCAAAATTCTATACTGACCCAAATTGCATAGGGCACCATTTTTTGCTGAGTGTGTCACATATTTATTCACGAGCACTTGCACTGTAAGTGTGTTATTTTTTTTGTGTTTTTTGCACAGAGACGAAGAGTGCAGGTCATCGGGGAGGCCTGCTCTGATGTTGGGGGGACGTTCTGTGGCCTTTGGGTCTTTTGCCTCTCCCCATCTTGAGGGGTCTCTCTTCAGGAGAGCCTCTCACCAAATACTTGGCAGACCGGCTTTAGCTGGCCCCTAAGGAGTGGGGTTCCCCTGGCTTCGGCCTAGGTAGACCAGGTTGTTACTTTGCCTTCTGTTTCGTATTCTGTTAAGAGTTTTCTAGCTACTGAACACTATAGAAATCCTTACAGTGCTCATGAAATCAAATATGGATCCTGATTAATAAGGGTCCAAAATTCTTGGGATATAGCTAAAACCCATTTCTGAGCTACTTGCTCTTCCCCAATAGGCCTTCATGAGGTTCTCCAGGGGCAATTTATGCTTTCTTTTAAATTACCTTTTTCTGGCTGGTTGCATGACACATTCAGTTTTAGCTTAGGTCCTGGTGATGTGCCCCTTGAGTGTGAAAAATAACACTTTTGGGCTGCACCACACTACCGGTGCTTCACCTGCATTAGGTCATGTCACCTTATGCTTTTTTTGCACCATACCTCTGGGCAGGCCTGTTGACTAGGCCAGGGCATTTTTTTATATTGGCCAAAAGGCCCGATGTGTATTGCATATGGCACCTTTTTTTAAGGGTGTTAAATATTTATTCAGAAGCACTTATACTGCACCTGTATTGTTTTTTTTGTGTTTTTTTCTATGATATCAGGGGGGAGGTTCTCTGGCCTTTGGGTCTTTTGCCTCTCCCTCTTTGGAGAGGTCTCTCTTTGGGATAGCCACTCACCCAAGTACTTGATGGAATGGCCTTGGCTGGTCCCTAAGGCGTGGGGTCCACCTGGCTTCAGCCTAGGTAGACCAGGGTGTACCTTGTCTCTGTTAGGAGCCTTGCTATCTGGGAGGTTCGGGGTTGTAAGCCCTTTCTCTGTGCACTTATTTTGTGTGCTGTGATGTCACAGTTTACTTATTTTATTCACAGGGGTTTTGACAAAGCACCACACCGAGCAGCTTCAAAAGAAAAGGGCTTTCTTCTTTTTCAGTCTTCTGCTGGTGGTGGGTGGCCCTGGAAGATGTAGAGAGCAGCATGATTACATCAGCGCAACTCTCTGCTTGAAGACATTGGGGTTGATTTACTACAACTAGAGTGCCAAATTTGGTACAGATCTGCATAGAAACCAATCAGCTTCCGGGTTATTTTTTTTGTCAAAGCTTAAAGCGGAGTTCCAGTCATTTTTTGTTTTTGTTTTTTTTTTTTAAAGTCAGCAGCTACAAAAAGTGTAGCTGATGACTTTTAATAAACAGCCACTCACCTGTCCCACGATCCAGCTGTGTACTCACATTAGCAGTGTTCTCTCTGTGTCCTCCCTTGGCGGCGGCACTGGCATGTCTACTATGGGCACCTGGCTGTGACAGCTTGCGGCTTCACACTGTGCATGCGTGAGCAGCGCTGAGCTCTGTGACTGGTCCCAAAGTCTTCTAGGACCTGTCATATGTCCCAGAAGACTTCAGGAAGGAAAACTTCCGCTCCCAATCGCCTAAGACGACCAGAATGGAAGTGGGAGCAAGTACCTGTCAAAATCTGGTATCTGCTCTACCCCCCCTCCTCCCCAAAAGCTCAGTTTCACAAACAGGAGCCGGGGGGAAGGCCATAAAGCGGAAGTTCCACTTTTGGGTGAAACTCCACTTTAATTGAAAAAGCTGAAGTTAGAAGCTGATTGGCTACCATACACAGCTGTACAGGTTTTATACTCTTCAGTTTTAGTAAATCAACCCTATTGTCAGTATTGGGGACCATGCTTAGGGGACGGAGCCATGACGCCCTGCACCCAGTCTTTTCTTGGTCTTCTGGGTTAAGTGATACTGGACGTCATTCAACCCAGAAGACTAAGGACATCTTGTGATGAAGAGGAGGTACTGCAGCGAAAAGCTCTGGAATGAATGTGAGTATTGAAGTTCAGATTTGGGCTTGAGCTTTTTGTGCTGAGATTGAGCTCACTGCACACTCCTAGCACAGTGACAATGACAGAGATCCAGCTCTCAGTCTCTACTAATGATCAGAAGCTGGAAGGAACACTCCTGATCATCTGACTATTGTGACACCCTATAGAATAAGGGAGCTCCTAGATATCTGGCTTTTTTACAGTGATACTAAAGTCTCTCTCTTTTTTTTCCCTTAAAAATAACAAACATGTTATACTTACCTGCTCTGTAAAGTGGTTTTGCACAGAGCAGGCCCGATCCTCCTCTTCTTGGGTCCTTTTTGGTTCTTCTGGCCCCTCCCTCCTGTTGAGTGCCCCCACAACAAGCAGCTTGCTATGGGGGCACCCGAGCCGAGCTGCAGCTCTGTGTGTCCATTTAGACACGGAGCTGCACTCCACCCCCTTTCTCCCCTCATTGGCTCACTGACTTTGATTGACAGCAGCGGGAGCCAATGGCACTGCGCTGCTGTCTCAACCAATGGGGAGGGGAGTTCCAGACAGCTGAGTATCTCGTGCAACATTGCTGGATCTAGATGCGGCCCAGATAAGTATTAGGGGGGTGAGGGGTCTGCTGCACACAGAAGGTTTTTATCTTATTGTATAGAAGAGGAAACCTTCCTTTAGTGATATAATGAGTGGAGTTAGTGCCCATGTAATTGCCAGGATGGAAGGGGCCCAGTGAGTTGGCGAATGTGAGTTAAACACCCCAGAGCTGTTTGGATGTAATCAGCTACTGCCTAAGAACCCTTAACAGGGCGGAAACCCGAGTGAGGTAGTTCAACACCTAGTAGGACCAATATAAATTAAAACAGTGTAGCCCTACTTAGGATATTTTCACTTATCAATTAAAAACAATAAAAATGTCCAAGTGAATCACAGTCCCTATGCATTCCTTCCCTAATCATTTTTCATTGTGCATTCCACTGTGTGTTCACTCCACTCATCCACCTCTTGGGAACCACCAACACCAGTTGTGCCCTCACCTTGAGGCTAAGATGGCGGCTTATTTGGCTGTAAAAGGTTTGGAGGGTTTAGTTCCACTTTAATGCTCTGAAAAGGTGTGAAAAGACCATAAAGATTTTATGAGACCTTAGTTATTGGGTTTACATTTTACTTTCACTGAAAACATATGATAGCTTCCCTTTAAACACAAGGCCACCCATGGAGCAAAAACGGAATATGTTTTGTAAAGAAACCATCGATCCTTTTTTGAAAGAAAGCAGGTGGGACGTATTAGGTTCCTCTCCCCCAGCCCCAGCATTACACAAGAATTCCTGAAGAGTGGAATTCCAGGAAACAACGGACAGTATGTTACAACTCCTCCTGTTTCCAGGAACTACTATCGCATCAACACTCAACGATGACTCAGTCTTCCCATTTTTAATGCAAACATTTCTGCCGAAGATGATTTCACTGACAACCTATTTTTCTTTTTCTTCCTTCTTAAAAAGGACCCAGCACAGCTGTTCCTGCAATTAGGGATATTTATTATAACCTTTTGCAAAGGACGCCGTTGATGGCCCTGAACAGGGCATTTTATTTTCTGGCTATCTTTGGATCAAAAAAAAAAAAAAAACACCACCCCCATTACCTTCAATTCATTGTATTTTTTTTTTTAACATCCAGAGCTGTAAATTAAACTGCAGAAGTTGTCTTTTGTCGCTTTTTTTTTTCATACCCAGCGAGTATAACTACACGCCGCATTTATGAGCAATGTGAATAGGTAACCATGGCAACATCTCTATGCTCTCTCCACCAAATAACCTTGTCATGTGAACGTTTATCAGGAGCATATCAAGTGCCGGGTTGCACTCTGTGCTCCCTGAATAAACAGCAGGATTTGTTCCTGAATAATAATTGGTCGCGGGCATTTATTTTAAGAAGAAAAAAAAAATCCTTTTATAATTTAGAGAAATTCATGACCAAAGCGCTCGATGGGAAGAAAAAAAAAAGACTAGGCTAATCTCAGCTCGGGGAATTAAAGCTCGATTACAAAATAAGCTGAAATAAAGACATATTGGATGGCGAACAGGCAGGCCTAATTTAATTGCTCGTTAGCAAAAACTCTGTTGTTGGCCGTTGAAAAAACTACTCCGGTAATACGAATGGATGGGAGGGGAACTGAAATCTATCTTATAAATCATAGGAAAATAAATGGTTTAGGATATATTTGACATAAAAAAGGATTAGGTCCAGTCCTTAGGAATGTTATTTATTGTACAAATAATATTTCTTTTTGCTATGTTATTTAAATAAATATGACACAATTTCTTCAATTTTTAAATACTGGTGAATGGGGGGGCTTGCATCATGGGTATAATTTAAAAGAGAACACCATTGAAAAAACAAAATGTTAGTAGAGTTGGGCCGAACAAGCCATGGTTCGGTTCAGTTCATGCCAGAACTCTTGAACATTGCAAAAGTTTGAACCCGAACCGTGAACCATATTAAAGTCTATGGGATCTTAACTTGAAAAATCAAAAGTGCCCATTTTGAAGGCTTATATGCAAGTTATTGGCCATAGAAATGATATGGGGGCCCGGGTTTTGCCCTTGGGGACATGTACCAATGCAATTTTTTTTTTAAAAAGATTGTTTTTACAGGAGCAGTGATTTTAATGATGCTTAAAGTGAAACTATAAAAAAATGAAAAATTCCTTTAAATATAACGCCTGGGGGGGTGTGGGTGTCCCCTTAGTTTGCCTGTAAAGTGGCGCATCTTTACCATGTATAGAACCTGCTGCAGCAAAAAAAAAAAAGCCATTCAAATTGCCAGAAATACAATACCATTGCCGGCAATACAAAAAATTTTTTAAAATGGCATTGCCCCCCACAAAATCCATACCAGACCCTTATCTCAGCAGGTCAGGAAAGGGGGGGGGCGATGAGCACTCCCCTCCTGAAATATACCAGGCCACTTGCCCTCAACATAGGGGGGGTGCTTCCCCCCATCCTAAAGCACCTTGTCTTCATGTTGATTGGGACAAGGGCCTCTTGCCGACAACCCTGGGCTGTGGTTGTGGGGGTCCAAGATCCCGGCCCCCTCCCTATGTCAATGAGTATGGGCTACTCATTCACCAAAAAAAGTTTCAAAAATAAATTAAGACAGGATCCAGTTTTTGACAATTCCTAAAAATAATTAAAAAAAATAAAAAATCAATGTCTCCCGATATAGAATCCATCGTCAATCATGATGGCCACCGCACCGCCAAAACCCGTAAAAAAAAAAAGCTCTGCCTGCGATGAAGGCTAACCACCGAATGCCTGCTCTGCCGTTTTACAGTTCTTAAATAGGTAAGGGACGGGGACACCTAGTGACATCACCTGGTGGCACCTCCCCCTTGTGATGTCACCGACTGAACATCCCATGAGTACCCCGCTGTCAGAAGCCATGAATCAGACCGAGACAGAAGTGCAGTAAAAATCACACTAGTTTAATAATAATAATAGAAAAAGATAAACAGCAAACGTATTCAAAACATAGCCAGAGTTCAGTATGCAGAACGGATAGTCAGACAAGCCAGGACATCAGGGAGTCAGGAAATAGCGTACTTCAGACCAAGCCAGGAAATCAGGAGACCGGAGAATCAGCGTAGCAGCAAGCAGAATTAAGAACCAGAAGGGACGTGAGCCAAGCAAGTCTTTACCAGGTACACAGGAGAGAGTCTCTGATAGGCTGACCAAGGCGAAGGCAGAGAAGATCTGAACTGAACAGCTTAAGTAACCAGCAGGACTGACGAGCAGGATAACATCATCAGGTGAGTCACTGTGGAAAAGATTGGAGCTGGCAATTAACCGACAGCTGAGCGGCCTGCTCTGAGAAGGAAGGGCTAAGCCCAGCCCTGACACCCGCAAATTCGGGTGTCCGCCGAACAGGCAATGTTGGAGCCGAGCTTTTGCTCGGCTGGAACGGTTTGCCCAACTCTAAATTTTACATACAGTAATGATGCTTGGGAAGGAGGGCCTGGCTCAGAATACTTAAAACTACAAGAAAACAGAAGTGTGGGTCCCTCATTAGCATAACAATAATAATTTCTTAAAAGAAAATAATAGCACAGTGACAGTTAAAATTCTTGGAAATCAGCATAGGTGGTAAGAATCACAAAGGTGGAGACAAAGGAAGGCTGTATACAGAAAGTAGCAACTCCAGCTCCCCTGGCCGGCATCACAGGGACCCGCTCAACACAGGGACCAGCTATTAAAAAGCCACCAATGGACAGCATCCAGTGCTGCTGCCTAATGCCTCGTGGTGGCCTCTGCATGCTGATGGAAAGAGGGGGGGCGGTAACATGTTTCAAAGGACAACCCTTCTTTCTCATGCAAGATCCTTCTCTCATTTTTCCTGACCATCCTTCTGACTGGATTAGGATTCCAATTAGAGTGCATCACATTGCAATTTCTGCCATTGGACATTGGAAGCTGGGACTTGTAGTGCGCTTTGCTAGTTTGTGGTTCAGAATTCTTTGGCTCTGTGATGCAGCACTTAAAGTGGACATACAGTGGGGCAAAAAAGTATTTAGTCAGCCACCAATTGTGCAAGTTCTCTCACTTAAAAAGATGAGAGAGGCCTAATAATTGTCATCATAGGTATACCTCAACTATGAGAAGCAAAATGTGGTAACAAATCCAGACAATCATGTTGTCTGATTTTTGAAAGAATTTATTTGCAAATTATGGTGGAAAATAAGTATTTGGTCACCTACAAACAAGCAAGATTTCTGGCTCTAACAGACCTGTATCTTCTTCTTTAAGAGGCTCCTCTGTACTCCACTCATTACCTGTATTAATGGCACCTGTTTGAACTTGTTATCAGTATAAAAGACACCTGTCCACAACCTCAAACAGTCACACTCCAAACTCCACTATGGCGAAGACCAAAGAGCTGTCAAAGGACACCAGAAACAAAATTGTAGACCTGCACCAGGCTGGGAAGACTGAATCTGCAATAGGCAAGCAGCTTGGTGTGAAGAAATCAACTGTGGGAGCAATAATTAGAAAATGGAAGACCTACAAGACCACTGATAATCTCCCTCGATCTGGGGCTCCACGCAAGATCTCACCCAGTGGGGTCAAAATGATCACAAGAACGGTGAGCAAAAATCGCAGAACCACATGGGGGGCCTAGTGAATGACCTGCAGAGAGCTGGGACCAACGTAACAAAGGCTACCATCAGTAACACACTACGCCACCATGGACTCAGATCCTGCAGTGCCAGAGGTGTCCCCCTGCTTAAGCCAGTACATGTCCGGGCCCATCTGAGGTTTGCTAGAGCCTAGAGAGCATTTGGATGATCCAGAAGAGGATTGGGAGAATGTCATATGGTCAGATGAAACCAAAGTAGAACTGTTTGGTAGAAACACAACTCGTCCTATTTGGAGGAGAGAGAATGCTGAGTTGCAACCAAAGAACACCATACCTACTGTGAAGCATAGGGGTGGCAACATCATGCTTTGGGGCTGTCTCTCTGCAAAGGGAACAGAAGGACTGATCCGTGTACATGAAAGAATGAATGGTGCCACGTATCGTGAGATTTTGAGTGCAAACCTCCTCCCATCAGCAAGGGCATGAAGATGAAACGTGGCTGGGTCTTTCAGCATGACAATGATCCCAAACACACCATCCGGGCAACGAAGGAGTGGCTTTGTAAGAAGCATTTCAAGGCCCTGGAGTGGCCTAGGCAGTCTCCAGATCTCAACCCCATAGAAAACCTTTGGAAGGAGTTGAAAGTCTGTGTTGCCCAGCGACAGCCCCAAAACATCACTGCTCTTGAGGAGATCTGCATGGAGGAATGGGCCAACATACCAGCAACAGTGTGTGACAACCTTGTGAAGACTTACAGAAAATATTTGACCTCTGTCATTGCCAACAAAGGATATATAACAAAGTATTGAGATGAACTTTTGATATTGACAAAATACTTATTTTCCACCATAATTTCCAAATAAATTCTTTCAAAAATCAGACAATGTGATTGTCTGGATTTGTTTCCACATTTTGTCTCTCATAGTTGAGGTATACCTATGATGACAATTACAGGCCTCTCTCTTCTTTTTAAATGGGAGAACTTGCACAATTAGTGGCTTCTAAATACTTTTTTTGCCCCACTGTAAGTGGAACTAAACCCTCCTATAGTTCTCAGCCAAAGAAGCTGCCAGCTTGGCCTCTGTGTGATCTTAAACTGCCATGATGCTGCACATGTGATCAGTTATAACCCCAGCCATTGGATGGTTTGACAGTTTGGTTTGAGAGCAAAACCAACGTGACAGTTATGCCACGTACACACGGTCGGACTTTTCGACCGGACTTGTCCGACGAACGCCGACGGACCAAATCCGGTGGACAATCCGATCGTGTGTGGGCTTCATCGGACCTTCAGCGGACTTTTCCAGTCGCAAATCTGACGGACTTTAGATTTGGAACATGCTTCAAATCTTTACGTCGTAACTCCGCCAGACCCAGAAATCCGCTCGTCTGTATGCTAGTCCGACGGACAAAAACCCACGCTAGGGCAGCTATTGGCTACTGGCTATCACCCTCCTTATTTTAGTCCGGTGTACGTCATCACGTATGAATCCATCGGACTTTTGTGTGATCGTGTGTAAGCAAGTCCGGTTGTTAGAAAGTCCGCCAAAAGTCAGTCGAAAGTCTGTTGAAAGTCTGTTGGACGGGCTGTTGGACTTTTGTAGCTGAAAAGTCCGACCGTGTGTACGCGGCATTACAGTATCTCACGAAAGCGAGTACACCCCTCACATTTTTGTAAATATTTTATTATATCTTTTCATGTGACAACACTGAAGAAATTACACTTTGCTACAATGTAAAGTAGTGAGTGTACAGCTTGTATAACAGTGTAAATTTGCTGTTCCCCCAAAATAACTCAACACACAGCCATTAATGTCTAAACCGCTGGCAACAAAAGTGAGTACACCTCTAAGTGAAAATGTCCAAATTTGGCCTAAAGTGTCAATATTTTGTGTGGTCCCCATTAGTTTCCAACACTGCCCTAACCCTCTTGGGCATGGAGTTCACCAGAGCTTCACAGGTTGCCACTGGAGTCCTCTTCCACTCCTCCATGACGACATCACAGAGCTGTTGGGAGACATGCTTGGCTAGTCCATCACCTTTACCCTCAGATTCTTTAGCAAGGCAGTGGTCGTCTTGGAGGTGTGTTTGGGCCGTTATCATGTTGGAATACTGCCCTGCGGCCCAGTCTCCAAAGGTAGGGGATCATTCTCTACTTCAGTATGTCACAGTACATGTTGGCATTCATGGTTCCCCCAATGAACTGTAGCTCCCCAGTGCCGGCAGCACTTGTGCATCCCCAGACCATGACACTCCCACCACCATGCTTGACTGTAGGCAAGACACTTTTCTTTGTACTCCTCACCTGGTTGCCGCCACACACGCTTGACACCATTTGAACCAAATAAGTTTATCTTGGTCTCATCAGACCACAGAACATTGTTCCAGTAATTCATGTCCTTAGTCTGCTTGTCAAACTGTTTGCGGGCTTTCTTATGCATCATCTTAGAAGAGGTTTCCTTCTGGGATGACAGCCATGCAGACCAATTTTATGCAGTGTGTGGCGTATGGTCTAAGCACTGACACGTTGACCCCCACCCCTTCAACCTTTGCAGCAATGCTGGTAGCACTCATAGGTCTATTTCCCAAAGACAACCTCTGGATATGACGCTGAGCAGGTGCACTCAACTTCTTTGGTCAACCATTGCAAGGCCTGTTCTGAGTGGAACCTGTCCTGTTATACCGCTGTATGGTCTTGGCCACCGTGCTGCAGCTCAGTTTCAGGATCTTGGCAATCTTCTTATAGCCTAGACCAAATTTATGTAGAGCAACAACTCTTTTTTTCAGATCTTCAGAGTGTTCTTTGCCATGAGATGCCATGTTGAACTTCCAGTGAGCAGTATGAGAGAGTGAGAGCGATAACATCAAATTTAACACACCTGCTCTCCATTCACACCTGAGACCTTTTAACACTAATGAGTCACATGACACTGGGGAGGGAAAATTGCTAATTGGACCCAATTTGGACATTTTCACTTAGGGGTGTACTCTTGTTGCCAGCGGTTTAGACATTAATGGCTGTGTGTTGAGTTGTTTTGAGTGGACAGCAAATGTACACTGTTATACAAGCTGTACACTCACTACTTTAAATTGTAGCAAAATGTCATTTCTTCAGTGTTGTCACATGAAAAGGTATAATAAAATATTTACAAAAATGTAAGGGGTGTACTCTCTTTTGTAAGATACTGTACATTCCTGCCACATACCGGAAATGTAACAGTTTTTTGAAACTGTTAAATCAATGGGTTTAGTCTCGCTTTAGCAAATATATCTTTTCATGTTGTAGGCATGTTGCCTACGGTTTGTTATTTAGGCTTCATGTACTTGGGACATTTAAAAACCTCTCCTGAACGCTGGAACTTGACAGCTAGTAACCAACAGTTAAAAACGTCCATTGTGCTGCGTTTTCATGCTGCGTTTAGCAGCGTTTGCGTTTAGAGGCATTTTTTTTACATTTTAAATGGTCAGAAATGTATCTCCATTATAAACGAAATGCAGTTAAATGCGAGTTACCACGTTTAGATGCGTTTTCATGCTGTTACAAGCATTTGGCGTTTCAAATGCCAATAAACAAAATTTGTGTAGCGCTGGTAGATTTGCGATCTACCATCTGATAGGTAAATTTAGTAACTTGTTCGTCAGGAAGGTTAGATTTGCCTCTGTTCCAGCTTGGCTGACGTTGCGTGTGTTTTCATACTGAGCCGTGGGTGTCGCTGTTACCGCTGGCTAGTGTTGGAAAGGCAGCGTGTCTAAGTGTATGGATGCTCTTCTGTTCCGGAGACAACTCATGGAGGTGGTCCTCTGAGTTGCATTCTGGGCGAGGGTATTTATGGGACAGACGCCATGTTTTGGGGTTTATTTTACAGCCACCTGCTGGCCCTCCTGGCCGACAGGTATGCATTAGAGAGCTATTTCGTGGTCCTCCGTTCCGAAGGCCCACATTGCTGTGGCGCAGGGGTGGGCCCAGAAGCTTGTCTAGGGCCTACCACAGCGGCCGAGGAATGGTCCTGAGCTGTCTATCCAGAGCGAAGAAGCTGGACAACCGAGGAGATCCCAGGGGAGGACCCGTCATGGAAGGATCATGCAGCGTGCTGGTCTGGAGAGGGGCCTGGTGACTCGGTTGGAGGACGTATCCTAAAGTAATTATTAAGCATAGTGTTGCTGGGTTTGGCTTAAAGGTTCAAGCACTGTGACTGACATTCATAGCAGAAAAAAACAATACATCCTGTGGCAGAGGATCGTACGGGTTAATCCCAAACAAGTCTGTGGCAGAGACTTTTGTTCGTGCTACGTACTGGCTGCTAGGCAAGTGAGAGAGGCCTATCCAGGCGTGCAAGGAGTGTGTCCCACCAAGGGAGTGCATTCTACTGAAATATCTAACCCCAAAGGACATTTGCCAAGAATCTTACTACAAAGGTATTTGAGTTTTCCTCTGCAGTTTTCCTTCTACCTCTTTCCTGCTACTTCCTTCGTTGATGGTTTAATAAAGCATTGAAAACGTACTCAAGTGTTGGTGCGTGTGTCGCCCAGAGGTAAACTCAATGGAACCCTAGACCCGGTGCCGGTGAAACAGAGGGAAGGAGAGTGAAGGTAACAAACCCGCTTAAACCAGCAGCTCCGCCGAGAGTTATTGCTACATTTGCTTTAAAAAAAATGCCACTAAACTCAACTGCCTCTAAATGACTATAAACTACTCAGTGTACATAGACAGATAAGATAACATGGAGGAGAGTTCAGGGGCTGCTGAAAAAAACACCCAACTGCCCCTAAACATTCGTTTATCAGCAGCAGTGTACATGAGACCTTAGACAGTGGGTGGCCCAGGTTGGGGAAGGGGTTAATGCTGTACACTGCTGTTTCCTAGCTTTTTTGACCCATCCTATCCGCCCTGTAATATAAACAGAGGGAAAGACGGGTTCTGAGGGCCTGCTTAAGAAGAAATGCCATGATTGCTGGAGAGACCAGAAGAGGACTGCTGTGCCTTGCAGTCCATTGGAAGGCACTGAGAGTCTGGAGATCTACAAGTCCCTGGAGAACACCAAGCATGGACCTAATAGAGATAGTTAGGGATCTTCTATTGTTAATGTTCATGTTGAACTATAACACCAAGATGTTTAGTTAAAACTTGCATCAACTGTCCTAAGCCTGGTCTGTAGTCATTAAAAGTGGTGTATGATGGTTCCTGGCACATGAAAGAACTAGTACCAGTAAAGCACATATAGGGTATGAAGCAAAGCCACTTCTACAAGGTTAACTCGGCAAGGACAAGTCAGAGGAGGAATGCGACTGCCACGGGTAACTAGTAACTAGTGCAAGGTGCATTTAAACATGGTAAATGGTGTAGGTGACGGGTCCTCTGGCAGCGAGGGGGTCAGCGATCTGGCTCCTTCTCCAGTGGTCAGTTTCCAAAAGCAACTGGGACAGAACCCATGTTACAGGGACCCATAGCCTGGCCACATGGTACATGGAAGGAGTTAACAAGTGCATGCTAAGTGCATGGTTGTAAGGTCATAAGGTCCATGCTAAGTGCATGATGGTACCTCATTCTGTCACTGGGAGTGAGATGGCAGAGGCACGCTGGATTGGTCGAGAGGGCACGGGCTCAGTAGTGTCCCTCAGATCTGCAACATACATTACACAAGATGTGTAGTGTGCTTTTATTACTGCACACAGTGACAGGGCTCATCTCTATGTTAGGAAACTGCCTTAATGTTTGATTCCCACATGGCATCAGTCCCCACCTGGTCCCGTGCATTGATGAGCGCATACAGAACAAAAGGTACCACCACATGCAGTCGGTGGTCCCGCCCACAATGTTAAAACAGAACTAAACTCTCCTATCATTCACAGACAAGGAAGCTACCATCTTAGTCTCTATTTGATCTGCAACTGCCATGGGGCTGCACATGTGATCAGTTCTGACACCAGCCATTTGATGGCTTGACAGTTTGGTTATGAGTACTGTCAACTGTGACAGTTAACCTTCATGGCTTGCCTTTGTAATGCTACCCCCGAAAAAGCAACCCAATTTTATCCCAAAACAGTGCAGAGGCAGCCAGGTACACAGAAATAGTCCATTCACTGGAGGGGATTGACACAGCCTGTGACTAGTTGAAATCCACCTACACCATGTTATTGGCAAAACAATAAATAAAGATTTGATTTCAAATATATATTTGCATGCCAAAGTAAAACAGTTTATTGGTATTAATTATTTAATTTTACTCTGTATCCCAAAGGTGACCAGCAGCAGAGGACTAGAAGCTTCTCCTGCTTATGGTTTCCTGCAGACAGGTTGGGAGAGAGCTGGGTCATGTGAAATCTGTATATCGATTAGGAAAAAAATGCTTAGATGTTTTTTCATTAAAATAATTACATCCATATACAGAAATACAAGAGACAATGTCAATTAAACAGTGTGTGTTTAATATCACTTAAAGCCTGAATTTCTAAACTGCATGATTCTACACACATGAGACATAATGTATTTACATATAAAATAAAAACGCAAATTAGCACACCACGGTGTAGAAGGTGCTTGGGTAAGAATGGAGAGTGAGAGAAACACTGGCTGCAACTGCTTTCTGTAGCTGCTACCCTGTGGTGCTGAACTGGGTAACAGCCATATCAGCAACAGGAGGGAGCTGCTGAGCAGAAAGAGTTCAATAGAGTGAGACAGGCAGCAGCTCACTGTGGGAACTGTAGTCCATAAAAGAGAGACTCTACTGTAATCAAACGCGTTTGAAGTGCATGCCCCAGAAAGAGACTGCCAGGAGGAGGGAAAAAAGGATGCAGTTTCCCCTTGCCATGAGGGAGCCTGGAGAGTGCACATCTCTGTCCAGTGTGGAACACCACTACTGCATAACGGCAGTATGAGCAGGATCTGGAGTACTGAGTCCAGATGTAGCGATAGCCAGAGTCACCTAGGTGCAGAGCAGAGCGTGGACTAATTGCTCTGAGCTGCAATATCACTGAGGCTGGTGAGCTGCTGCTGTGAGGATTTACTATCTGCTGCTAGAGAGACTGAGCCCTTTAAGAACTGACCATACAGCCATCTAGTAGCCTTATTACTGCCTGCATGCTTGACTAGGACTATTCTCCTGTGCACCAATGGTACAAATAGGCACCAATGCTAGCCAGCTGAAGAGTTAGGACTAAAGACTGTCCTTTTACAGCTGTTACACAGACACCTTTACCTATTGCTTATGCTAGGAGGTGCTTCTCAGGGGACATTGCACCATATCCTAGCCATTCGCTTACAGTGCACTAGTTATAGTATTATTATTCACATTGCAGTTTATGCTTATATGCACTGTTTATTGCTGACTTTGCTATCTCATGAGTTAATCCCAGTCTAGTGGTACAGAACTCTATTCTACGTTACCTTGGCATAGTGATTATACTGTCAAAAGATAATAGAACAAACCCCAAAAAATTCTTCAAATATATTAATAGTATAAAGGTCAGGTCTGAGCATGTAGGCCCTTTACAAAATAATCTAGAGTGGAGACAAAGAGAAGGCAAATTTATTAAATACTTTCTTCAGCTCTGTGTAAACAAAGGAGCATGGGGGAGCTCATGTCCAAAACGAGGGTGGTAGTGACACAGCCCCAAATGATCCACAATGGGTCAAAAGTGATATGGTCCAAATTTTTTTAGACGGAATAAAGGTGGATAAAGCACCTGGACCAGATTGCATCCACCCACGGATCCTAAAATAATTAGGTTCTGTCATTGCAAGGCCATTGTTTCCAATATTTAGGGATGGATCAATGGATCAAAGTCTTTACCAAGTAACTATAGACCTGTTAGTTTAACTTCTGTAGTCGGGAAGATACTGGAGAATTTAATAAAAGACTACATAGAAAAGTTCTTGCTGGAAAAAAAATTTAAGCAACAGACAGCATGGATTCATGAAAGACAGAATTTGTCAAACAGAAATCTGGCTAGAAGACAGAATTCAGAGAGTAGTGGTTAATGACTCTTACTCTGAATGGTCTAAGGTTATCAGTGGTGTACCCCAAGGTTCAGTGTTGGGACCCTTACTTTTTAATTGCTTTATAAATGATATAGGGTCTGGGATTAAAAGTACCATTTCTGTCATTGCGGATGACACCAAGCTATGCAGTGGAATAACGTCTTTACAGGATGTCCCCAATTTACAAGCCAAGCCAGCCATGCACTAATTGGGCAACTAAGTGGCACATGAGGTTTAATGTTGATAAATGTAAAGTTATGCACTTGGGGGCTAAGAATATGCACGCATAATACATACTAGGGGGAGTACAACTGGGGGAATCAATGGTGGAGTAGGATCTGGGGGTTTTGGTAGATCATAAGCTCAATAATAGCATGCAATGCCAAGCTGCGGTTTCCAATGTCCTTTCTTGTATTAAGAGAGGTATGGACATATCATTTTGCCCCTGTACAAATCATTAGTAAGACCTCATCTGGACTATGCAGGTCAGTTTTGGGCACCAGTTTTCAAAAAGGATATCGGGGAACTGGAGAAAGTGCAGAGAAGGGCAACCAAACTAATAAGAGGCATGGAAGAGCTCAGCTATGAGGAAAGATTCGAGGAACTGAATTTATCCCCTCTTGAGAAGAGGAGATTAAGGGGGATATGATCAACATGTACTAATACATAAGTGGTCCATATAGTGAACTTGGCATTGAGTTATTCACTTTGAGGTCATCAGAGAGGACAAGGGGGCACTCTTTACGTCTAGAGGAAAAAAAGATTTCATCTCCAAATATGGAAAGGTTCTTCACAGTAAGAGCTGTGAAAATGTGGAATAGACTCCCGCCAGATGTGGTTCTGGCCAGCTCAGTAGAATGCTTTAAGAAAGGCCTGGATTATTTCCTAAATGTACATAATATAACTGGATACTGTACTAACATTTATAGGTAAAGTTGATCAAGGGAAAATCCGAAATTGGAGCCTGCTTTGCTGGGGTTTTTCGCCTTCCTCTGGATCAACTGTGGGTGAAGAATTGTGTATATGGGAATGTATTTTTTATTTTATTTTTGGTTGAACTAGATGGACCTGTGTCTTTTTTCAACCTGACTAACTATGTAACTATGTAACTGTCTAGCAGATTGTGGCTGAATCTATCATCTTGGTGATTACTTATGCTCCAACCACCATTTATTCTAAGGCTGGGGTCGGCAAAAGCCGTCGATCTCTATCTACCAGTCGACCACAGGCAGCTTGCAGGTAGATCGGTAACACAACCCTGCACTGTCAGTCCTTCCCTTGCCTTTCGCGTTCTTTAGCTTCTTCAGCCTCCAGCCCCCTCCCCCCACTGCAGAGTGGAGAGTGGGACATACTGTATCACAGTATGGGATTTGCCAGAATTAACTGCTCACATTAACCAGCAGGTGATTAATTGCTAGGAAGATGGGTGATCCTAGCAACGAATCACCAGCATGTTTATGTAAAATGTTAGCTCTGGAAGCTCCCGCTGTACTGCACAGTGTTCACCGGTGTAAGATGGGAGACAGTCACCTACACTGTGTGCGGGTGTGTGTGTGTGTGTGTGTGGGGGGGGGGTAACAGGTAGGACAGAGGAAACTACAGTGGGGTGGGGGGGGGGTTGTGAAGGGGACAAATGGTTTAGGGGGGCAAAAGACACTACAGGAAGGGGGGATGTGAAGGGGGCAGAGGGCACAGGACACTGCTAGGGGGGCATAGGACACTACAGTGGGGGGTGGGGGAATGTGATGTGAAGGGGACAGAGGGGAAGAGTACACTACAATTGGGAAGGGGTGATGGGCTGATGTGAAGGGGGGGCAGATGACGCTGCTTTAGATGGGGCCCAGGGCACATACATTGGGGGGGGTACAATTTAGAGATCTAATGAAAGGCTTAGTGTTGTAAAACATTTTTTTAAAGATAAATAGTGTATTTTATACAGTGCCTTGCAAAAGTATTCACCCCCTTGGCATTTTTCGTGTTTTGTTGCTCACAACCTGGAATTAACATGGATTGTTTGAGGATTTGCATCATTTAATTTACAGAACATGCCCACAACTTGGAAGATGTTTTTTTTTATTATGAAGCAAACAACAAATAGGACAAATTATCAGAAAAATGTGCATAACTATTCACCCCCCTAAAGTCAATACACCTTTTGCGGCTATCACAGCTCCAAGTCGCTTTGGATAAGTCTCTATGAGTTTGCCACATCTTACCACTGGGATTTTTGCCCATTCCTCCTTGCAAAACTGCTCCAACTCCTTCATGTTGGATGTTTTGCGCTTATGAACAGCAATATTTAAGTTTGATCACAGATTTTCTATTGGATTGAGGTCTGGGCTTTGACTAGGCCATTCCAACACATTTACATGTTTCCCCTTAAACCACTCACGTGTTGCTTTAGCAGTGTGTTTGGTGTCATTGTCCTGCTGGAAGGTAAACCTCCTTCCAGGTAGAGCTCCAAAGGGATGAAGCAAAGGGGAAAATAATACTGGGAGTATGCTATAGGCCCCCTAACCTGAGGGAGGAGGGGAGACAGATCTCCTATCACAAATTGGATTAGCTGTAAGGATGGGAAGTGTTATCATAATGGGGGATTTTAATTATCCAGAAATAGACTGGGTGGAGGGAACCACACATTCATCTAAGGCTCGCCAGTTCCTAAATGTCTTGCAAGACAATTTTATGGGTCAGATGGTAGACGCACCAACTAGAAATAAAGCGTTACTGGATGTACTGATTACCAACAATACAGACCTGATCATGGATGTGGAAATATGGGGCAATTTAGGTAACAGCGACCACAGGTCAATTGGCTTCAGTACAAGTCACACAAATAGGAAACATAAGGGGAATACAAAGACACTGAATTTCAAAAGAGCCAACTTCCCTAAACTACAAACCTTGCTAAAAGGCATAAATCGGGATAAAATCTTAGGAACAAAGAACACGGAGGAGACATGGGTTTGCTTTAAGAGCATATTAAATAAGGGCATTAGCTAATGCATCCCATTGGGTAATAAATTTATAGGAGCGAACAAAAGTCCTGGGTGGCTTAACTCCAATGTAAAAATGCATATAAAAGCAAAGGAGAAGGCCTTCAAAAAATACAAGGTTGAGGCATCATCCTCAGTATTCAAACTTTTTTAAAGAATGCACCAAGAAATGTAAGAGGGCAATAAAGATGGCTAAGATAGACCATGAAAGACACATAGCGGAGGAGAGCAAAAAAAATCCCAAGAAATTCTTTAAGTATGTAAACAGTAAAAAAGGGAGGACAGACAATATTGGCCCCATGAAGAATGAGGAAGGACATCTGGTTGCAAAGGATGGGGAGATGGCGAAGGTATTGAATTTATTCTTCTCCTCAGTCTTCACAAGGGAATTGGGGGGCTTCAGTAACCAAAACTGCAGTGTTTATCCTCATGACATCACAGGAAGCACCTTCATGGTTAACAGAGGACAGAATTAAAATTAGACTTGGGAAACAACATTAATAAATCACCGGGACCAGATGGCTTGCACCTGAGAGTACTAAGGGAACTCAGTCAAGTAATTGCCAGACCATTGTTCCTAATTTTTACTGACAGTCTACTGACTGGAATGGTACCAGCTAATTGGAGAAAAGCTAATGTAGCACCAATATTTAAAAAGAGCCCAAAATACATCCCTGGGAATTACAGACCAGTTAGCCTAACATCAATAGTATGTAAACTCTTGGAGGGGATGATAAGGGACTTTATACAAGATTTTAGTACTGAGAACAGTATCATTAGCAGTAATCAGCATGGATTCATGAAGAATCATTCTTGCCAAACTAATCTATTAACCGTCTATGGGGAGGTGAGTTGCCATCTAGATAAAGAAAGGCCCGTAGACGTGGTGTATCTGGATTTTGGAAAAGCATTTGACACAGTTCCCCATAAATGTTTACTGTACAAAATAAGGTCCGTTGGCATGGACCATAGGGTGAGTACATGGATTGAAAACTAGCTACAAGGGCGAGTTCAGAGGGTGGTGATAAATGGGGAGTACTCGGAATGGTTAGGGGTGTGTAGTGGGGTCCCCCAGGGTTCTGTGCTGGGACCAATCCTGTTTAATTTGTTCATAAACGACCTGAAGGATGGGGTAAACAGTTCAATCTCTGTATTTGCAGATGATATTACGTTAAGCAGGACAATAACTTCTCTGCAGGATGTGGAAACCTTGCAAAAAGATCTGAACAAATTAATGGGGTGGGCAACTACATGGCAAATGAGGTTCAATGCAGAAAAATGTAAAATAATGCATTTGGGTAACAAAAATATGAATGCAATCTATACACTGGGGGGAGAACCTCTGGGGGAATCTAGGATGGAAAAGGACCTGGGGGTCCTAGTAGATGATAGCCTCAGCAATGGCATGCTAACAAAGCAAACAGAATATTGGCATACATTAAAAAGGGGATTAACTCCAGAGATAAAAAAATAATTCTCCAGTTCTACAAGACTCTGGTCCGGCCGCACCTAGAGTATGCTGTCCTGTTCTGGGTACCAGTCCTCAGGAAGGATGTACTGGAAATGGAGCGACTACAAAGAAGGCCAACAAAGCTAATAAAGGGTCTGGAGGATCTTAGCTATGAGGAAAGGTTGCGAGCACTGAACTTATTCTCTCTAGAGAAGAGACGCTTGAGAGGGGATATGATTTCAATTTACAAATACCGTACTGGTGACCCCACAATAGGGATAAAACTTTTTCATGGAAGGGAGTTTAACAAGACTCGTGGCCACTCATTAAAATTAGAAGAAAAGAGGTTTAACCTTAAACTACGTAGAGGGTTCTTTACTGAGCGGCAAGGATGTGGAATTCCCTTCCACAGGCTTCGGTCTCAGCAGGGGGCATTGATAGTTTCAAGAAACTATTAGATAAGCACCTGAACGACCGCAACATACAGGGATATATAATGTAATACTGACATATAATCACACACATAGGTTGGACTTGTGTCTTTTTTCGACCTCACCTACTATGTAACTATGTAACCATGTAACCTCCATCCTAGCCTCAAATCACACACAGAGTAGTACAGGTTTTGCTCAAGAATATCCCTGTATTTAGCACCATCCATCTTTCCCTCATCTTTTCCCCACAGCATGATGCGGCCACCACCATGTTTCACTGTGGGTACGGTGTTCTTTGGGAGATGTGATGTGTTGGGTTTGCGCCAGACATAGAGTTTTCTGTGATGGTCAAAAAGTTCAATTTTAGTCTCATCAGACCAGAGCACCTTCTTCCATACATGTTGTGAGTCTCCCACATGCCTTTTCGCAAACTCAAAACGTGCCATGGCTTTCTTCTGGCCACTCTGCCATAAAGCCCAACTCTACGGAGCGTACGGCTTATTGTTGTCCTATGTACAGATACTCCAGTCTCTGCTGTGGAACTCTGCAGCTCCTCCAGGGTTACCTTAGGTCTCTGTGCTGCCTCTCTGATTAATGCCCTCCTTGCCCGGCCTGTGAGTTTTGGTGTGCGGCCATCTCTTGGCAGGTTTGTTGTTGTGCCATGTTCTTTCCATTAGGTTATGATAGATTTGATACTGCTCCTAGGGTTCATCAAAGATTTGAATATTTTTTTCAACCTAACCCAGACTTGTACTTCTCAACAACATTGTCCCTTACTTGTTTGGAGAGTTCCTTGGTCATGGCAGTGTTTGGTTAGTGGTGCCTCTTGCTTAGGTTTTTCAGCCTCTGGGGCCTTTCAAAAAGGCGTATATATGTAATGACAGGTCATGTGACACTTAGATTGCACACAGGTGGACATCAGTTCACTAATTATGTGACTTCTGAAGGTAATTAGTTGCAGCAGAGCCTTTTTGGGCTTCATAACAAAGGGGGTGAATACATACGCACATGCCAATTATAATTTTTTTATTTCTGAAAAATAGCTTTATGTGTATATTTTTCTAATTTTACTTCATCAACTTAGACTATTGTGTTCTCATCCATCACATATAAGTCAGTTAAAAAAAACATTGAACTAAAGGCTGTAATGTAACAAAATAGGTAAAAAGTCAACGGGGTTAATACTTTTGCAAGGCACACTGTATACAATCATATAGATCAGACCAAAATAAGGGACAAATAAGGAGAAAAGAGGGACAGAGAGACTTTGATTCAAATCAGGGACAGTCCCTCGAAATCAGGGACAGTTGAGAGCTACAGTATGTCTTTGATTTCCACCATTCCATGTTATCCATGTAGCTCTCAACCTCTGAAAGTTGGCTTACCCCTGTTCTAACCCATACCAATACATGGAGTTCATTTACCACTAAACAGTCCTGTGTCTGTTTCCTGGTGCTAATTTACAGTTGAGTTAAAGGTATCTATACTTATAAGTGCTTGCAGTAACTTTTATTCAACCAGATGTGTCAGAGGGGTTAAGGGTGTTCCTTAAGTCGAGGCGCAGAACAGAGAACCCGATTTACCAAGTGGCTCCTTCTTGGTTAGCACTACAGAAGGATGAAGCCTAGTGGATGTATTTGTTGTAATGTACCTCCAACTCCAGTTTTTCTCTGGCAAGCAGCTGGTTTTGGGGCAATTGAAATTGCAAGGTGACCATAGTGGTCTCATTAGGTTCCAAAGTCACTGTGTAGCAGCTTGGGCATGATTTTATTGGCTGGTCACATACCCCTCTGGCTGAAAGATGACATCCTGCATATATCCTGAAATCAGGTAGTTTTCATACCAGTACACCAGTACCATATCAAGCATTTATGTGCCCTTATCCTCTTGGTGTCCAGTGCATCTTGTGGCAGTACACATTTGTTTGACACATTTGTTTGACATTTGTAGTATTGTTATGTTACAACTTGAAATGTATAACAAGATGATCCTGTAAGGCTTGCGTCTAAACTGCTGCACCTCTAAAAAGCGTTCTGCGTTCAAACGGCTTTTTAGAGGCAATCGACAGACAGCGAGGAGGCCTCCTTACTGCCTGTTTAAATCCCTAAATGGTGCAACATTGAGGGTTGCAGGGAATTTGTGGTGTGGCCACATTCACTTCAATGGTGGCGGTACTGCGCGCCAAACGCAACAGTATAGTTTTTGCTGTGGGCACGAAGCAAAGCATTGCAACCATGACATGAGAATACCCCCATCTACTGCTTTTGCACCTTAAAGAGTTGTAAACCCTCAAGGTTTTTCACCTTAATGCATTCTGCCCCCCTAAAGGCAGCTGCCCCCCATAGCCCCCCCTTTTTCTTACCTGAGCCCGGTTGTTCCAGCAACAAGCACAAGCTCAGCAGCTTCAGCCGCTGTCTCTGGTCCTCATTTGATAGATTAATAGCAGCAGGAGCCATTGGCTCCCACTGCTGTCAATCAAATCCAGTGACATAGGAGCCGGGGGCGGGCCGAGTCCTGCTGTCTGTGTCAAAGGACACATCTCTTCGTGGGGGCACCCAATGAAGAGGAGAATCCAGGAGTGCCACCAGGACACCCCAAAAAAGGAGGATTTGGGCTGCTCTGTGCAAAACCCTTGGAGGTAAGTATAACATGCTTGGTATTTCACAAAAAAAAACCTTTACAATCACTTTAAGGAGGGGCTGTTAGGGGCACTAGAAAAGCGACTTAGCCCCTAAACGTGAGTCTGAATGAGCCCATCTGCCCTTGTTGACTTGTAGACATTAAATCCCAGTGGGTTCCATTGTTAAATAGCAGAGGGAGAATCAGGTGTGACCCTTCTCTGATCCATTCAGCTGTGTGTGTGTAATTTTGATACCCTGCCATTCTCAACACTGGCTACACAGGCTATTCACAACATAGCAGTAAATCACTTAGGTAAAATCCTGAAATACTAGCCTCACCCACCTTACCTGGTAAAAATGCAATGAATTTTTATTTCTAAAAATAGAAGATAAAAATCTATATGCAAAAATGCTTTACATTGCCTAAAAGTTGTGGGGTTTTACGGAGCTGTCCAGTGCTGATCCTATAGTTTTATATCAAATAATCAGGACTTTTTTTTTTTTCTCTCATAGCGTAGCAGAAAATAAATACTGAGTTTAAAGCTATTTTACAATATAACAACTACTAGATAAAGTTTGGAGCTTCACATTTTCAAATTACAGCAATTTTAGGCATTCTTATCCGGCCCTGCTCTTGTTTCATACACGTAATTGAAAACTCTCTGGATGCCTCAATTGTATTCCATCTTTTAAGGCTTTTATATGTCGCAGTCCTAATAGAAATGTCGGCAAAGTACATAATCAAGCAATAAAGTACAAGAACACTGTGTCCCTCTGCATTGCTGAACACGGGGCTGTTATTAGCTGGAGCTGGAAGCTTTACCTTCAGTAATTGTGGGGAAATATTCACAGAGCAAGTCACATAATATATATTGTGGAGCTGATATTTAAGCTGTTCAATAGCCCATTATATGACTGTTTCAGTGTGTTTACAGAGGGATGAGAATGTTGCAGCCATTGTAGAATTTGAAGCTGGATGCATAATTACCATCGGTCATAAATAGCAAAGGCTGTAATTTAAAAATGTCTGAAGTTGTTAAAGAGGACTGGTCTTCTCTTTGCAATCCTTAAAGTGCTCCAAGCATCAGATATCTTTTTTGTTATGGGCTTGTGGGAAGGTGCAGGTGCAATAAAAAGAATATATCATAACGGAGGTCCAGCAGGAACAAGCAGGCCCACTGGGAATGCAACCCATCCGGGAGCACTCCCAAGTAGTAACAGCAAAGGGGCAGTAGAGTTGTGAACCAAAGGTGCTGACAGCATCTTTCACGAAGAGCAGAATGCGGCCTAGCCAGTCCGTACCCCAACAGGAAGGCTTCCAGGAAGGCTGATGTGTCCCTGCACTTTCCCTACTCCTCCAGAACCTTTCTCTGATGCTAAGCACTGTCCCTGACAGCCAGATGACCTGTCCCTACTCTAGCCACTCGCAAAATGCACAATAAACTCGGGAGCCAGGGTCTTAAATAGACTCTACCTGACCCAAGATGGCCACCAAAGTCACATGGAGTTCCAGCATCCAATCGGATAGCTGCCTCCCTGTGACTGAGGAAACTATAGAGGAACTAAGTTCCTTGCGACTTCTTCCTTCACCTGACTTTGGGTGTGCACAAAGCAGCCACTTATGTTTGGGTCTCCTGATTCTAGATGCCTACAACCTTCCTGGCAAAGCCACAGCCTCTAACACACCAGGGTTAGACAAATCAAATCTATTTGGGAAAATATTCCCCATGGAGGATCAAATGTTTCTGCCACTGAATCCTAATACGCAGGAGGTCCTAGCTAAGGGGTGGTTTTCATAACTAAAGGTCTGTCATCGCTCCAAACCCCTCCCGCTTGTAAGCAGGGGTTAGTACCCCTTTTAGGAAAACTCTGTTCTTGGGTGGGAAATGTAAGTTGGGCTAGCATATTTCTTTATAGGATGAAACCCGGAAGAGCTAGAAGTGAGAAAATTTGGGAAGTTATAGCTTGCAGAAAACCAAGATGTAGGTTACAGTCTAGTATTGGAGAACGTCCTTCAGGGTAGACCCTGAATAGGCCCAAAGAGAGAGCCTTTCTCTGGAAATGTATAGTAGAGAAAGGTGGAAGTGCTGGCCGATATCCCCATGTTAAATTTGTTGTCAGAGTATTGAATTATGCACTAGAAGCTTCTTGTATACAGCATACATCTTTACTTTTATGGAGAATATCTTTGTCATGGAACAGGAAACAGGAATATACAAATACATGCACTGAGATAGACAACACATCCTGTTATAGCATAGAAAACATGAACTATACACTATAATACTACAGCGCCATCTGCTACATAGGTATAATGCATACAATATTATCAATTTATTAACAACCATGCTGTTGTGATTTCCAACACCCCTTCTCAACAGCATGTGCCCTATACATCCCTGCTTGTCTTCAAAAGTGGGAATTGGTTTTGGCAGTGTATGACAGCTTGCAGGGTGGTATCCCTTTTGTAGACCAAGTGGATCTTCTGATTAAAGGGCAGTTCAGCAGGATCTGATGGGGAACTTTATTTAGGCATTGTGTGTTCCACCTCTTGTTCTGACTCCTGTACAGGTTGGCTTTGGACGACCTTTTCTTCTGGATTGCTTGGCATATTCATTTCACAGTTTTCAGGGATCTGTGTTTCTGGTGATGGGCTCTCATCAAATTAAACTTTGTCAGTCTTTGGGTGTAGGATTTCATAACACTTAGTTTGCTCACTGTAGCCTACTAGAATGCCCCCTATCGCTCTGTTCTCCAGCTTGGATCGCTTTTCACTTGGAATATAGGCACATGCTTTACATCCAAACACTCTGATGTGCCCTATGCTAGGCTTTGATCCATGCCACATTTTGAATGGAGTACTTTTAATGGCTCTTGAGTTCTGTAGGTAGGTTGCAGTCATGACTGCTTCTCCCCAGTATTTGTGAGGTAGGTTGGCATCTGACAACATGCATCTGGCCATTTCTATAAGAGTGTGATTTTCCCTTTCTGCTACACCATTGTGTTCAGGAGTGCATGGTGTGGTGTCTGGTGTACTATTCCTTGTCTCTTCGGGTATGAGGCCACTTCTTAGCTTATGTATTCTCCGCCATTGTCTGTGCGTATTATTCCTGGTTTCCCTTGGAATTTGTTGCTAGACATGGCAATGAACTCCTGAAGTTTTTCTGATGTTTCATTCTTGTGTTTTTAATCAGATAGGTAGTTGTGTATCTGGAATAATCGTCAATGAAAGTCAGTAGATATCTGTTTCTGCCTGACGTGGGAGTTTTCATTGGACCACATACGTCACTGTGTATGAGCTGCAGGGGGTGGGTAGTTTTTCTTTGAGATGCCTGTGGAAAGGGAGTATGTGTGGCTTTTGCTTTTATACAGCACTTGCATTTCATAAGCACTTTGCAAGGCGCTAATGTCAAATCTTCTGATAAGTCTTTCTTTATAATGTCCTGTATAGCTTCTGAACTTCCGTGCCCCAGCCGCCTGTGCCATAAGTGAATACATTTTCTGTGTAGGTCATTAGAGACTATATTGGCTTGCTGGTCTGTGGTGATGAGCCTGTATAAGTGATCATTAAGTTTTTCTTTTGCAAGGAATTGCTTATTATTGTGAATTGTGCATTAATTGCCCTGGAATTTAACTGTGAGACCAATGTTTGCAAGACTTTTCACTGATAGAAGGCTGCCTTCTAGTTCTGGAACATACAACACTTTCTTTATAAGGATACTTTGCTTGCCTTGTGGTGTAATGCAGTTCAGGAAGCCCTGACCTTTGCCTTTTAAGATGATGCTTTTCCCGTTTGCTAGGAAAACTTTGTCTTTTGCACTGTTATCAATGTTTGTGAAGAAGGTCTCACCGCTGGTCATGTGGCTTGTTGCACCTGAGTCTATGCACCAGCCGCACGGCTTGCCACTCCCTGCCACTTTAAAGGTGCCACTCCACGATGTATCTTCAGTTTCCTTTGTGATTGCTTTAACTCTTTCTTTTGCGGATAGCTCTAGCTTTCACTGCTCGGCTTTCCAGATTGAACAGTCCTTTTTTGTGGCTGGTCCTTTTACAACGAAAACAGGCTCTTCGTTCTTGGTTGTGCTTTGTGTCTTTGTACATCTTAAGAGCTTCAACATCATGGTGTGTATTTTCTTTCCTTCTGTCTTATTCATAGCTTTATTTGCCTTTGACATTATCAAGTGTCAGTTCCTGCTCGGGTCTGGTTTCTAAAGCGTTAATTAGAGCAGTATATGTCTCTGGAAGGCTGCAGAGGAGCAGGGCAACAATATGGTTATCTATGATGTCCTCTACGATAGCACACAGTTGCTGTATGATCCCTAACATAGCATACACGTGGTCACACATTTGCTGGCCTTCTTCTAGTCTCATCTTATATAGCTTTCTTAGTAGAAATAGCTTGCTATTTAGGCTTGCATGCTCATAACATTTTTGTAATGAAGTCCACATACCTTTGGCAGTTTTTACTGTTCTTTTGTGGATAAGCTGATCATCTTCTACTAGTAAGCTTATAGTTGCTTTTGCCTGCCTATCCTTCCTATCCCAGTCCTCTGTCTCTCCATCTGTGTGTCTGTCTGTATTCAGCATTTGCCACAAATCACCCTTGCCTAGAATAATTTCTAGTTTAAGCTTCCACAGCTGGTAATTGACATTGTTCAGCTTTGCAATTGTAAACTTCACATCTGAACCACTTGCCATCTTTCAGCTGCTTGCATACAGTACTTACAGACTTGCAGAATTCTTTTTCCAGTGCCTGGGTGCTGCTGGGGTGCTGCTGGGCTTGCTGGCTGTGCCTGGGCCCATAACCTGTTGTCAGAGTATTGAATTATGTGCTGGAAGCTTCTTGTATACAGCAAATGGCTTTACTTTTATGGAGGATCTTTATCATGGAACAGGAAACAGGACTACACAACTACATGCACTGACATAGACAATACATCCTGTTATATCATAGAAAACGTGAACTATACGCTAAAATACTACAGCACCACCTGCTGCATAGATAGGTATAATGCATACAGTATTGTCAGTTTATCAGCAACCATGCTGTTGTTCTTGCCAACAAAATTTAGACCCGAAGAGAACAGTATTGCTAATGTTCGGTGTAAAGGTGAGGTGGTGTACTTCTGTGCTAGGAAGAACATTAGCACTTCTGTTTGTTTCACAGTAAAACATTAAAAGGCTGATTAGGAGGACATTCCTTCGTATTGGAGGTGGGCCTTTGGTTGCGAGTATGTGACCAATATGGCAGAGTTCCTCCATGTTATCCCATCTCATTTCTTTTGCAGGAGAAAGATGGGGGGCGCCCTGGGCTGGCTGGGGCCATTGCCAGCAGTGAATCAGGAGTGTATTGGTCATTGTTGGGGACCAAAATTCTGGCATCAGAGCAGATTTGGGTGGAACCCACAATACCTGGAGTGGGTACCCAAACAGTATCCTTTAAATAGGTGTCACTGCCCTTTTAATAAGTGGGCAAGAAGTTGTTGCCAGCAGCCTCTCACCACCAAACAATCTGTACCTACACCTCCTCCCGCTCTCTGTCTGGAATCAGTGATGTATTTAAGGACTTGAAGATGTTAATCTCCCATTATAGCACATTATAACATTGCCTTGCAGAAGGAAATTTTTCATTTTTTACCAAGTCTTCTACTACTTTAAGTGTATCACTACTATTGTTATTTATTTCATTCCTTATCTCAGTCTACTTTTACCCACTTTATTTTATGACCATATATTTAGTTTAGTTTACTAAATGGTCTGGTGCTTGCGTTCTTCAAAAAAGCATCATAGCTGGGTATTAATTTCACTGTCAATGATTTCCCTGTGAAATTCTGTGTTTGAGTACCTAACCTGGTGTGTCGCCGGGACTGTGGTATTTGCGAAGGTGGAGGCCATCTTAATTAGCGGCTCCTTCAGGGGTAGTGCTACATTTGTAATTAGCTTTATGTAAAAAAATGCATTACAATCAAGCCAAACTTCAAGCACTGGAGACACCCTGTGTATAAGGATTTAACTGTATCACAGGGCCAAGAAATAAAGGAAAATTACCCCAGATGGCATCCAGACAGCAATATAAACTTTTATAGAGATCCTAAACCCTTACCGCTGCATCCAAAACTATCAAATGTTACTTAGCCACTTATGTGTACTCCATCCAAATCTACCCGTCCATAAACACCACCCTCACCACAGGATTACAATCTCATACCTTCCAACATTTGAGATGGGACACCTATCATGAAAAGTATGTAGACATAGGACACACCCCCTGCCACTCCCCCTTAAAGGAGAATTATACAAAAAAAAAGATTAGTTAAACCCACAAGTGCTCCATATCAGGGAATGGCCCAAAAAATCAGAGACAGTTGGGAGCTATGCAATGTTGCTTTTCACTGTCCAAACTTGGGTACGCTGCTCCTCCATAGATACAGTGTAGGACTAAGTGTAGCCACCTTAAGGCCCCATTCACTTATGGGTGATTTGGAAATGCAGGCAGAACCGGGTCCTGAATGGTACCTCAAACGCAGACTGATTGTGCCACGATTGTCGCTGCACTAGAGAATCGCAGCAATAGGCAAGTGTAAAATCGTTTTGGCTCAGGGCCAAAATTTGATCCCTGAGCTTCTTTGGAGGGACAATCACGCACAGAGCAGCCCATTCACATGAATGGGCTGCCCTGTGCGTGTCATGCGTTTCTGCATGTGAATCGTGCTATTTAAATTCCCTAGCGAGAACCCACGTTCCTGCTAAGTAATATGTGAAAGGGGCCTGAGAAAGGAAGCATGCAATCTGGCATGATCACCAGGTGAAAAATAAAGAAAAACATCATGCAAAAAGCAAACTAATGCAGCCGTCACTAAGGCTGCAATATATTAAAATTCAGTTTTCATGTTTAGACATGCTTTGACAAAGACACAGCACTCACACATACACTATATTGTCAAACATATTGGGATGCCTGCCTTTACACGCACATGAACTTTAATGGCATCCCAGTCTTGGTCCGTAGGGTTCAATATTGAGTTGCACAAACAAGGTCCATAAAGACATACCGTAGATGAGCGAGTTTGGGGTGGAGGAACTTGATTTGCCTGCACAGAGTCCTTACCTCAACCCAATAGAACACCTTTAGGATAGATTAGTGCGGAGACAGTGAACCAGGCCTTCTTGTCCAACATCAGCGTCTGACCTTACAAATGCGCTTCTGGAAGAATGGTCAAACATTCCCATAGACACACTCCTAAACCTTGTGGTCGGCCTTCCCAGAAGAGTTGAAGCTGTAATAGATGCAAAGGGTGGAGCCAACTCAATATTGAACCCTACAGACTAAGACTGGGATGCCATTAACTACTTTAATACCAGGCACTTACACCCCCTTCCTGCCCAAGCCAATTTTCAGCTTTCAGCGCTGTCGCTGTTTAAAAGACAATTTACACTGGACCCAAACATAATTTTTATCATTTTGTTCCCACAAATAGAGCTTTCTTTTGGTGGTATTTGATCACCTCTGGGGTTTTAATTTTTTGCTAAACATATAAAAAAAAGACCTAAAATTTTGAAAAAAAAAAAGTTTTTCTTTTGTTTCTGTTATAAAATTTTGTAAATAGGTAAGTTTTCTCCTTCACTAATGGGCACTGATAAGGCGGCACTGACGGGCACTGATAAGGTGCCACCGATGAGGTGGCACCAATGAGGTGGCACCAGTGAGGTGGCACTGATGGGCACTGACGGGCACTGATGATGGGCACTGATAGGCGGCACTGATGGGCACTGGTAGGCGCCACTAATTGGTGGCACTGATGGGCATTGATAGGCGGCACTTATGGGCACTCATGGGTGGAACTGGTGGGCACTGATGGGCACTGATAGGAGACACTGATGGACAGTGAAAGACTGCACTGATGGGTAATTATGGGTGGCACTGATGGGCATTGATGGGCACTGATAGGTGGCACTAATGGGCACTGCTGGGCACTGATACGTGGCACTGATGGGCACTGATAGATGGTATTGATAGGCATCACTGATGGCACTGGCAGGCATTGGGGATGGGCATTGATTGGCAGCTGCCTTGACACTGATTGGCATTTCCCTGGTGGTCTAGGGTGGCATAATTGGTGGTCCAGTGTGGTGGGAATCCCTGGTGGTCCTGGCGGCATCCTGGTGATCCTGGGTGGGCATCTGAGGGGGGGCTGCGCTGATAAACAATCAGTACAGACCCCCCCTGTCAGGAGAGCAGCCGATCGGCTCTCCTCTACTCGCGTCTGTCAGACGCGATTGAGGAAAAGCCGATCAAAGGCTCTTCCTGTTTACATCGTAATCAGCCGTGATTGGACACGGCTGATCACAAGGTAAAGAGCCTCTGTCAGAGGCTCTTTACCGAGATCGGTGTAGCGGTGTGTCAGGCTGACACACCACATCACCGATCGCCGCGATGTGCGCCCCTGTGGGCGCGCGAGAGCAGTCGTTCTGGAGGGCTATCATATGACGTCCACCCAGAACGAGAGCCTCACGGCCGTCATTTGGGGCGGGTGTCCCAATACTTTTGACAATATAGTGTATTTAGTATTTTGCTTCTTGCAAAAAAAAAAAAAAATAATTACAATCCAGCCAAACTTCAATCACCGGAGACACCTCATTAAATGACCCCAGCTGGAGTCCAGACAGCAAGAAAAAATTTGGTAGAGACCCTAAACTCTTCCCACTGTATCCAAAAATGTTCTCCGCTGGAGCAGGGCTTTAATGCTTCATCATACGCCGATATTGAAAAAAAAAAAAAAGATTAATTAATATTTTCATAGTTCTTGTAGATTTTAGCCCAGATTCATATTCTCAAATGCAGAATCCGAGCGAAGCTTCCCGGGTGAAATATTACCTGCGCTTCTCCCTCCAGGAGCCTTTGCTCTCCCTCTTCCATTAAACGGAAAAGCACTTAGATCATAATTATGTTTCTCGAAATGTCAAACAATTGGAAATTTACTATCACAATTTTCAGCCCCAGATACGGTAAATCTCCGACAATGCGTTCTCTCTGGCTTTCGTTACCACGGCAACATATTGTTTTCAGCAAACAAGACAGGTGATGGCATACATCATGTATACTGTTTAACAATTTATATGATGCTCTTAAACAGGACTCCCAAGTGCATGGGCTTTCCCTGTATGGTTTTTTGGTTTTCATCTGGAAATCTTTAACTCGTGCTGTTGTTTTTTTTTTGTTTTGTTTTTAGGACTGGGATTGAGGATCCTCCTGCATTAAGATTGATAAAATTATCTTTTTTTTTTTTTTGGAAATCTTTAACTCGTGCTGTTGGTTTTTTTTTTGTTTTTTTTTTAGTTTTTAGGACTGGGATTGAGGATCCTCCTGCATTAAGATTGATAAAGTTATCTTTTTTGGGGGGGGGAAATCTTTAACTCGTGCTGTTTTTTTTTGGAGGTTTTTTTAGGACTGGGATTGAGGATCCTCCTGCATTAAGATTGATAAAATTATCTTTTTTTTTTTTTTTTTAATCTTTAACTCGTGCTGTTTTTTGTTTGTTTGTTTGTTTGTTTTTTAGGACGGATTGAGGATCCTCCTGCATTAAGATTGACAAAATTATATTTTTTTTTTGGGAGACCTTAAACTCGTGCTGTTTTTTTTTTTCTTTTGGGGGGGGGGGGGGGGGGGCGGGGTTAGGACTGGGATTAAGGATCCTCCTGCATTAAGATTGATAAAATTATCTTTTTTTAAAAAATCTTTAATTCGTGCTGGTTTTTTTTTGTTTGTTTTTTTTGTTTTTTTTGTTTAGGACTGGGATTAAGGATCCTCCTGCATTAAGATTGATAAAATTATCTTTTTTTTTCTTGGAAATCTTTAACTCGTGCTGTTGTTTTTTTTTGTTTTGTTTTTAGGACTGGGATTGAGGATCCTCCTGCATTAAGATTGATAAAATTATCTTTTTTTTTTTTTTTGGAAATCTTTAACTCGTGCTGTTGGTTTTTTTTTTGTTTTTTTTTTTAGTTTTTAGGACTGGGATTGAGGATCCTCCTGCATTAAGATTGATAAAGTTATCTTTTTTGGGGGGGGGAAATCTTTAACTCGTGCTGTTTTTTTTTGGAGGTTTTTTTAGGACTGGGATTGAGGATCCTCCTGCATTAAGATTGATAAAATTATCTTTTTTTTTTTTTTTTTAATCTTTAACTCGTGCTGTTTTTTGTTTGTTTGTTTGTTTGTTTTTTAGGACGGATTGAGGATCCTCCTGCATTAAGATTGATAAAGCTATCTTTTTTTGGGGGGAAATCTTTAACTCTTGCTGTTTTTTTGTTTTTTTTCTAGGACTGGGATTGAGGATCCTCCTGCATTAAGATTGACAAAATTATATATTTTTTTGGGAGACCTTTAACTCGTGCTGTTTTTTTTTTCTTTTGGGGGGGGGGGGGCGGGGTTAGGACTGGGATTAAGGATCCTCCTGCATTAAGATTGATAGAATTATCTTTTTTTTAAAAATCTTTAATTCGTGCTGGTTTTTTTTTGTTTGTTTTTTTTTGTTTTTAGGACTGGGATTGAGGATCCTCCTGCATTAAGATTGATAAAATTATCTTTTTTTTTTTTTTGGAAATCTTTAACTCGTGCTGTTGTTTTGTTTTTTTGTTTTGTTTTTAGGACTGGGATTGAGGATCCTTCTGCATTAAGATTGATAAAGTTATCTTTTTTGGGGGGGGAAATCTTTAACTCGTGCTGTTGGTTTTTTTTTTTTTGGAGGTTTTTTTAGGACTGGGATTGAGGATCCTCCTGCATTAAGATTGATAAAATTATCTTTTTTTTTTTTTTTTTAATCTTTAACTCGTGCTGTTTTTTGTTTGTTTGTCTTTTTAGGACTGGGATTGAGGATCCTCCTGCATTAGGATTGATAAAGTTATCTTTTTTTGGGGGGGAAATCTTTAACTCTTGCTGTTTTTTTGTTTTTTTGTTTTTTTGTTTTTTTCTAGGACTGGGATTGAGGATCCTCCTGCATTAAGATTGACAAAATTATATATTTTTTTGGGGAAACCTTTAACCCGTGCTGTTTTTTTTTTTCTTTTGGGGGGGGGGGGGGGGTTAGGACTGGGATTAAGGATCCTCCTGCATTAAGATTGATAAAGTTATCTTTTTTGGGGGGGGGAAATCTTTAACTCGTGTTGTTTTTTTTTTTTTTTTTTGTTTTTTTTGGGGGGGGGGGGGGGTTTTAGGACTGGGATTGAGGATCCTCCTGCATTAAGATTGATAAAATTATCTTTTTTTTTTTTAAATCTTTAACTCGTGCTGTTTTTTTTTTTGTTTTTTGTTTTTTTTTTTGTTTTTAGGACTGGGATTGAGGATCCTCCTGCATTAAGATTGATAAAATTATCTTTTTTTTGGGGGGGAAATCTTTAACTCGTGCTGTTGGGTTTTTTTTTGGTTTTTTTTTGGGGGGGGGGGGGGTTTAGGACTGGGATTGAGAATCCTCCTGCATTAAGATTGATGAAATTATCTATTTTTTTTTTTAATCTTTAACTTGTGCTGTTTTTTTTTTTTTTTTAGGACTGGGATTGAGGATCCTCCTACATTAAGATTGATAAAATTATCTTTTTTTTTTTTGGAACTCTTTAACTCGTGCTGTTGTTTTTTGTTTTTTTTTTTGGGGACGGTTTTTAGGACTGGGATTGAGGATCCTCCTGCATTAAAGCGGGGTTCCACCCAAATTTTGAACAATATCCGTATGTATTCTCTTCCTTGCCTAGATGCTGACATGCCGTTTAAAAAAATTTAAAACGCCGTAATTACCTTTTATTTTTCTATTCTTCTTTGCACTTCCTGGTTCTCCTCCCGTGGGAGTAGGCGTGTTTCTAGCCTCTCCCAGACTCCTGGGAGCTAGTCTCAGGCTTCCCAGGATTCCACTGAGCATGTGCGGGAACGAGCAGTGAATGCTGGGAGCACAGCATTCACCACATCCAGGAAATAAATGCTTGTGGGCTTCAAATGCCCACAATGAAGATGGAAACCGCCTGCAGTGAATAATATAAGTTATTCTTTCCGACGAAATCTGACACAGGCAGACATATTACACGCAATATGTGAGTATGTAATGCTGAGAAGAAAAGTTTGTGAATGAACTCAAAAAAAAAAAAAAACGATAGATAGGTGGACCCCCGCTTTAAGATTGATAAAATTATCTTTTTTTTTTTTGGAAATCTTCAACTCGTGCTGTGTTTTTTTTTTTTTTTTTTTTTTAGGACTGGGGTTGAGGAACCTCCTGCAGTAAGATTGATAAAATTATCTTTTTTTTTTTTTTTTTTAAGTTAAAGCCCAAATTATGTTACTAAAATAGATATGCAAGCAGGGAGATATACCAAAAACTCAGTTTTACAAGACTTATCTGTATTTTCCTCTTACAGCTGTTGTGCGTTATGTAGAGATGTGATTCTGTGCTCTAACAAGTGCCTGAAAAGACCCGGTACACTCAATCAATCACACAGACCTGATCAGACATATCCCACCTTAGCTTGTTATAAAACCCAAGTCTCTAGGGACACATGTGCCGAGGGGGTGCGACTGTTACTGAGCTCTGCCAGCACAAAGCTCTTCCATGTGAGGTGAAGAAGCAGCATTTTCATTGAGAGGAAAAGGGTATTTTAAAGCATTTCCAAGTAAATCAGTCACAATTCATAACATTAACCACTTCAGCCCCGGAAGGATTTACCCCCTTCCTGACCAGAGCGTTTTTTTGCGATTCGGCACTGCGTCGCTTTAGCTGACAATTGCGCGGCCGCGCAACGCTGCACCCAAACAAAATTGACGTACTTTTTTTCCCCACAAATAGAGCTTTCTTTTGGTGGTATTTGATCACCTCTGCACTTTTTATTTTTAGCGCTATAAACAAAAAAAGCGACAGTTTTGAAAAAAAAACAATATTTTTTACTTTTTGCTATAATAAATATCCCCCCCCCCAAAAAAATAAATAAAACAAATTTCTTCACCAGTTTAGGCCGATATGTATTCTTCTACATAATTTTAGTAAAAAAAAATCACAATAAGCGTTTATTGATTGGTTTGCGCAAAAGTTATAGCGTCTACAAAATAGGGGATAGATTTATGGCATTTTTATTTATTTATTTTTTACTAGTAATGGCGGTGATCTGCGATTTTTAGCAAGACTACGACATTGCGGCGGACAGATCAGACACTTTTAACACTTTTTTGGGACCATTGACATTTATACAGCGATCAGAGCTAAAAATAACCACTGATTACTGTATAAATGTCCCTGGCAGGGAAGGGGTTAACACTAGGGGACGATCAAGGGGTTAAGTGTGTTCCCTGGGAATGTCTCTAACTGTATGGGGACTGGGCTGACTGGAGGAGGAGAAAGATCGCTGTTCCTAATCACTAGGAACAGCAGATCTCTCTCTAACTCCCCTGTCAGAACGGGGATCTGTCTGTTTACATTGACAGATCCCCGTTCTGGCTCTCAGCCACGCGCATCGGGTCCCCCGCCGTACGGCGACGCACACGTGCCTGCTACGGCTCCTTAAAGGAGCCGATGTACACCTATGGCGATTTGCGGGAACGTGCCGACCTGCCACCGTGTAACGACTAGTCGGCAAGTAGTTAACTGATTCCAATCCATATTGTAATAGAACAAAGCATTAGGAGTCAGGCTGCACATCCTCAGTTTGGTGTATATTGATAGAGAGTTTTTTCTTTTCTTGGGAGGGTGCATGTGATTAGCACAGGGCCAATCAGCACTGTCCAGACAGAGGAACCCGGGGAGAATGAAAACTCCTCCTACAAGCTTTAACCAGAGACTGATAGAAGTCACAAGACTGCTGTATACTGCTGATGAGAAAAGGTATTTAGCAGTTTATATTTACTAAAATAATTGCATTTCCATGTTCTGTGTACTGTGGGAGACCAGATATAGTGAATGCAGGCTCCTGGGTTTAGTAAAACTTTAAGGTACTTGCCGAATCCTTGCCAGGACTTCCAGAACTCCTACCCTAAAAAATCATGTCAGGACTTCCAATGGTACTCTGGCAATCTCTGCCAGGGCTTTCAAATTTACTAGCAGAATCTCTGCCAGGACTTCCAGAACTGCTCAGGATCCCTGCCAGAACATCCAGAATCCCTGCCAGAAATTCTAATGGTTACATAGCTACATACTTATGTTGAAAAAAGTCCATCTAGTTCAACCAATAGAAAAAAATAAATAAATAAATAAATAAATAAATAAATAGAATACCTCCGTATACAGAACCATATACCCACAGTTGATACAGAAGAAGGTAAAAAAAAAAAACCCATAAAGAATAGTCCAATATGCACCAGTGGGGAAAAAAAAATCTTCCTGATCCCCCAGAAGGCACTCGGATATTCCCTGGGTCAACTACCCCTGGTGTTATTACCTCTAAAAGTTATATTCAGCTATATTTTGTGCATTTAGGAATGCATCCAACTCTTTTTTGAAGCGATCTACTGATCTGGCCAGAACCAGCTCTTGAGGGAGTCGATTCCACATTTGCATAGCTCTCACTGTGAAGAAGCCTTTCCGCCTTTGGAGGTTAAATCTCTTTTCCTCCAGGCGTGAAGAGTGCCTCCTTATGCCGCGTACACACGACCGGTTTTGCCGTCGGAATAAATTCCGAAGGTTTCTCCGACGGAACTCCGACGGAATTCCATTTAAGCCGTCTTGCCTACTCACTCACGGTCAAACCAAAGTCCGACCGACGTACAACACTTACGACGGGACTAGAAAAAAGAAGTTCAATAGCCAGTAGCCAATAGCTTCCGTCTCGTACTTGCTTCTGAGCATGCGTCGTTTTTGATCCGTCGGAACAGCATACAGACGATCGGTTTTCCCGATAGGAATTGGTTCCGTCGGAAAAATTTAGAACATGTTCTATTTCTAGGTCCGTCAGAATTTTCGAAAAAAAAAAAGTCCGATGAGGCCTACACACGATCGGAATAGACGATGAAAAGCTTCCGTCTGACTTTTTCTGTCGGACATTCCGCTCGTGTGTACGCGGCTTTATAGTTCACTCTATCCAATTGCCTACCGGGCACTTTGACTCTCTCCCTGCCCAGGCCAATTTTCAGCTTTCAGCACTGTCGCACTTTGAATGACGACTGCACGGTCATGCAATTCTGTACCCAAATTACATTTTTATCATTTTCTTCACACAAATAGAGCTTTCTTTTGGTGGTATTTAATCACTGCTGTTTTTATTTAAATTTAAAAAAAATTGTTTTTCTTAGTTTCTGTCAGTAAATTTTGTAAACAATAAATTTTTCTCCTTCACTGATGTCCGCTGATGAGGCGACACTGATGGGCACTGATAGGATGCACTGATGGGCAGTGATGAGGTGGCACTGGTGGGCACTGATAGGCAGCACTGACTGGAAAGCTGTCCACAAGGTTTAGGAGTGTGTGTATGGGAATGTGTGCTGATGAGGCGACACTGATGGGCAATGATAGGCGGCACAGATAGGTGGCACTGATGGGTGGCACTGATGGGCAGCACTAATGGACATTGATGGGTGGCAATGATGGGCAGCACTGATGGGCACTGATAGGCAGCACTGACTGTAAAGCTGTCCACAAGGGGGATGTGTGCTGATGAGGCAACACTGATGGGCACTGATAGGATGCACTGATGGGCAGTGATGAGGTGGTACTTATGGCCACTGATGAGGGGGCACTGAAGGGCACTGATTAGGTGGCACTGATGGGGAGGCACTAATATGCCGCACTGATGGGCACTGATAGGTGGCACTGATGGGCAGTGATAGACAGCACTGTTGGGCAATGATAGGGGGCACAGATAGGTGGCACTGATGGGCACTGATAGGCAGCACTGATGGGCAATGATAGGGGGCACAGATAGGTGGCACTGATGGGCAGCACTAATGGACACTGATGGGCGGTACTGATGGGCAGCACTGATGGGCACTGATAGGCAGCACTGACTGGAAAGCTGTCCACAAGGTTTAGGAGTGTGTCTTTGGGAATGTTTGACCATTCTTCCAGAAACGCATTTGTGAGGTCAGGCACTGATGTTGGATGAGAAGGCCTGGCTCGCAGTCTCGGCTCTAATTCATGCCAAAGGTGTTCTATCGGGATGGGCCAACTCAATATTGAACACTACGGACTGAGACTGGGATGCCATTAAAGTTCAAGTGCGTGTAAAGACCCCAATACTTTTGGCCATGTAGTGTATACTATATATTGATTGGGTACACAAATACATCATGCACCTGCACTATATGAAGTATTTGTGTACCAATGGAGGTTGTGAGTCAGCCAACAGTAAGTGTATTCAAACATGCTTGGGAGAAACATACGTAGATTTATTCTAAAAAATTACATTTAAAAAAAGTCAAAATGCATTAAAAAAAACACGAAAAAAGAATGGGACAGACCACTCGGTCTTTTTTTCTGCCATCTCTCCTCTATTTTTCTATATTAGGGTGTGCCACTAACCAAAGTCTTGGTTAAACGACCATAACTACTTAACAACTACAACTTTTCACTGCCTTTACTGCTGAGGCTTTCTGATGACAAAGTCGGTTTAAATGAATAGTAAATATATTCCTTTTTTCCCTCTTTTTGTCACCTCATCTTTGACTGTTGTGTTTGCAAACACATCACCGGAGAGGTCTATTAGTCTATTAGTTCTTCATTTTCCAGGAATGGAATAAATTTTGGATCGGCGGATGTTTCAAGAAGTTAGGATTTAAAGTATATCCAGTTTTGGGCGACTCCTAGTTTCTAAGTAAAACATTCTGTGAAATATTTCATTATATGTCTGCCAAGACATGTCCTGAAAAAGACCAATGATCTCATTTAGAGAAACATAGAGGTTTAGGGCAGAAACCTTTACACAGTTAGTGTAGTGTAATCGTTCATGATTTCGTTCTGTCTCTCACATGGTAGCCAACAGCAAAGAATTAAAACGTTTAAAGGGAATGTATAGTGGTCTTGTTATTTATTTTGATCAAAAGAAGAAAATATTTTAGTAATTATTATTATTATTATTTTATCTATACAAATAATAATAATAAGTGGTAATAAATTATGTTTTTATGAATAATATGATAAATTTAAAGGAACAGTGGTTTTGTTTTGTTTTTTGCCCCATCTCATCACATGCCGGGGTTGAATATTGGGTTTATGTTGTTCGTTACTGTTGTTGCTTTTGTATGAAAAAGTGATTATAAAAAAATGAATTGATTAAAAAAAAAATAATAATAAGTGGTAATAAATTATGTTTTTATGAATATGATAAATTTAAAGGAACAGTGGTTTTGTTTTGTTTTTTTGCTCCATCTCATCACATGTCGGGGTTGAATGTTGAGTTTATGTTGTTTATTACTGTTGTTGTTTTTGTATGAAAAAGTGATAAAAAAAAAGGAATTGATTAAAAAAAATAATAATAAAAAGTGGTAATAAATTATGTTTTTATGAATAATATGATATTTAATTGATTAATAGTCTCTGTTTTCAGTCCCTTTTCACATGCATATATCAATTCGTCCATTTGTTGTTTACCCCCGTCATTACATTGACTCCTCCCTTTTCAGATTTCCCTTTCATGGAGTTCAATGGACATGCTAATGAAGGTCATACACATATACAGTAGATTTTTCTTCCACCAACTCTGTACAGCTCCGATGGAAGAATCTCCAAAACCTATCCAAAACCGAGCTCATGATATTTCCTCCTACCGGGTGCCACTTCCCTGATTTCTCTGTCAAAATCAACGGCTCAACTATCAACCCTTCCCCCCATGCCAAGGTCTTATGGCCCGTACACACGACCGGACTTTCCGGCAAACTAGGTCCGACGGGATAAGTCCGTCAGACAATCCGATCGTGTGTGGGCTAGTCCAATCGTTTTTTGGGGAAAAAATCAGACGGACCTCCAAATAGAACATGTTTCAAATCTGTCCGAGGACTCAAGTCTGACGGACTAAAAATTAGGAAAACCATTTGTCTGTGTGCTGGTCCAACTCACCAAATACGACGCAAGGGAAGCTATTGGCTACTGGCTGTTGAACCTCCTTTTTTTATCCCGTTTACGTCATCATGTACAAAACGAACAGACTTTCGACCGTACTTAGTCCATTCATGTGTGGCCAAGTCCGTTCTTCCTGAAAGTCCGTCGGACCTCTGCCAAAAGTCCATCGGGAAGACAGTCGGACCTAATTTGCCGGAAAGTCTGGTCGTGTGTACGTGGCATTAGGTGTAATCCTGGACTATCCTTTTCAGCCCCACATCCAATCGCTATCCAAAGCTTGCCCCCTCAACCTCCGCAACATCTCCAAGATACGCCCCTTTCTAACCAATGTTACTGCAATGCTTCTAATCCACTCCCTGGTCTCTCGCCTTCACTACTGCAACCCCCTCCTCATTGGCTTCCCTCTAAATAGGCTTTCCCCCCTTCAGTCCATCACGAGCGCTGCCAGACTCATTCATCTTACATACTGCTCGGCGTCTGCTATACCCCTCTACCAAACCCTCCATTGGCTGCCACTCAACCAACAAATTAAATTCAAAATACTAACAATAACTTACAAAGCCATCCACAACCTGACCCCCAGCTACAACACCTGGTTTCAAAATACCAACCAAATCGTTCTCTTCGCTCCTCCCAAGACCTCTTGCTCTCTAGCTCCCTTGTCACTTCATCCCATACTCGCATCCAGAACTTCTCCAGAGCCTCTCTCATCCTCTGGAATGCTCTACCTCAATCTGTCTAACTATCTCCTACTTTGTCCACTTCCAGACGATCCCTGAAAACTCTTCTCTTCAGAGAAGCCTATCTGCCCCCACCTAATCAACTGTACATTTATTTTCTGCATCGGCACATCCCCCACAGTTATTACCTCTTGTACCTCTTGATTCTCCCTCTTAGCTTGTAAGCTCTAAGGAGCAGGGCCCTCTGAGTCCTACTGTATTAAAGTGTATTGTATTTGTACTGTCTACCCTCAAGTTGTAAAGCGGTGTGTAAACTGTCGGCACTATATAAAACCTGTATAATAATAAAAATCTCCAGCTGCGACTATTATATTTTGACAGCCAGCTGTCAGTTTAATTGCAAACAAAAAATGGGAATTTCCTGCGAGCCACAACTGGATCAATGCCTCTAAGGGGTGACAATCATTGGTTAATTAGCAGCAAGCACCCAACCACGTTTCATATCGTGTGATATAAAGCATAAAAATTATATAATTGTGCCTGCGCTGAGAAATATACAAAAAAACGTGCATAAATAGTAAATTAGTCCACTATAAATGAGCTGTGAAACCATATAAGTATACTATAAAAGTGCAAAATTTAGCCTCAAAGTGCATATGACATAGTGCAAAAAGCAATATAACCCATTGAAAGTGCACCATGCAAAAATAAAAACAGCAACAAGTACACAGGTAACCTGTGTATTGCAAGTGTCCAGCTCAATCCACGGGTTAAAACCCATAAAAATGTGCAAAAACAGTGTCCATAAAATAAAAAAATAAAAGTTCCTCCGAGATGCTCAAATCACAGCAAACAATCCGTGCTCTCCCGTGACACCCCACATGTGCTTGCGCTCACCTCTACTCGTGTGACCCAGTATTTAAACTGTGTCAAACACGCAGTGGGGCCAATCCTGGGCTCCCTCAGGATGAAAAGATAAGAATACAATCCTCACAGGTGCAGTCAGTATCCACATGTATAGGAGAGAAGTAAAAACTCCATAGTGTAATAAAGCAGGGATATTTTATTAAATCAAAAGAAATTCTCCAGGAGGGTACTCACATTGAGTGGGTGCTTCAGTGCACCAACCTTAACAAGCGTATAAACAAGCTGCAATTCAGATGACGTGCGGTGTGGTGTGTAATGTCTCCTCCACTGCTGACAGCTCCGTCCTACCCCTCCCCGACGCGTATTCGGCACAGGGATCACGTGCCTTCCTCTGGGGGATATCATTGGACGGACATTCAGTGTGGTTTTATATATGCTGTCGGCGGCCATTTTGCCGAGGACCGCCGACATCCTTATTGTAGAACCAATAGCTCAGGACGGCCAGCGGCCATTTTGCGTGTGATCCTCAGTCTATGATGTAAATAGAGATAGCTTGTGTATGCTAATTATACATCGCCCACCATCCAATAGAGATGTATCAGCGGCCATCTTGCCTAAGACAGCAGACAACTCTAGTGATGGGCTACAGCTAAGATCTCTCTCTACAGCTAAGATATCAATTACCAACTTGCCGACCAGCTGCCGTCATTATATTCCAGCAGGTTGCTGTACATCGGTTCGTGCAATAGATACAATAGGTGCCAGAGCCGATGCGCGTGACCGGCTGCCGCGTTGTCTGTAGGACACCTGTGATCTCTCCACAAAGAATGGGGATCTGTCAATGTAAACAAACAGCTCACCGTTTTGACAGGGGAGTAGAGAGAGATCGTCTGTACCTAGCGATCAGGAACAGCGATCTCTCTCCTCCTCCAGTCAGTACACTCCCCCCCACAGTTAGTACCACCTCCCAGGGAACACATTTAACCCATTTAACCCCCTAGTGTTAACTCCTTCCCTGCCAGTGTCATTTATACAGTTATCAGTGCATTTTTATAGCACTGATCATTGTATAAATGTCACTGGTCCCAAAAAACTGTCAAAAGTGTCCGATCTGTCTGCCGCTAAAAAATCGCTGATCACCGCCATTACTATTTTGTAGAATCGATAACTTTTGCGCAAACCAATCAATATAAGCTTACTGCAATTTTTTTTTTTTACCAAAAATATGTAGAAGAATACATATTGGCCTAAACTGAGGAAGAAATTTGTTTTTTTATATATATATTTTTTGGGGATATTTATTATAGCAAAAAGAAAAAAATATTGCTTTTTTTTCAAAATTGTCGCTCTTTTTTTGTTTATAGCACAAATAATAAAAAACGCAGAGGTGATGAAATACCACCAAAAGAAAGCTCTATTTGTGGTGAAAAAAAAAGGACATAAATTTTGATAGGGTACAACATCGCACGACCGCTCAATTGTGAGTTAAAGTAATACAGTGCTATATCGCAAAAAATAGCCTGGTCATTAAGGGGGTAAATCCTTCCGGTCCTTAAGTGGTTAATTGGACGCAGCCACTGTGTTTTCGAAATGCTTTTTTGATTATTAATTAGAGATTGGTTGCATGGGAGGGGGGCGACAGGGTCACCCTCTGAGCAAAATGGCCAGAGTAAGAAAAATTTGTCTGGTTCCAGTTCCCAGGGCATTCGTCAAACTAGCTGTAAAGCGTGGAAATTGCAAATTTAGAATCTAAACCCCACTGAAGTCTATGGGGGGGCGGGGGTATTGAATCTTGAAAATCAATTCTGTAAAATATGCAAGAAATGTTAAAAAAAGAGCTTTGGGAGATGGGCAATGAAAGGTAACTTCAAAGGTGATATGGGAGCTGTATGTATTGTCACAATTCTCGTGGACAACGATCATCTCCTGAAGAGATTCGTTTTCAGGGATTGCCTGATAGAGCCAGAGTAGGAGATAACCAGACAGATAGAGGTAGAGAGTTCCAGAGGATGCTAGAGGCTCTGGAGAAGTCCTGGGTATGAGCATAGTAGGAGGCTACAAGGGAGCTTGAGAGCAGGAGGGTTTGAGAGGAGCGGAGAGGACGGTTTTGATGATATTTGGAGAGAAGATTGGTGATGTGGCTGGGGGCAGAGTTGTGAATGACTTTGTATGTTGTAGTTAGTATTTTGAATATAATTCGCTGGGCGATCGGAAGCCAGTGTAGGGATTGGTAAGGTAGATGAGTCTGGCAGCAGCATTCATAATAGACTGAAGATGGGATAGGCTATGGAGAGGTAAGCCTATGAGGAGGGAGTTGCAATAGTCAAGGTGAGAGATAACAAGGGAGTGAATGAGGAGCTTGGTGGTTTCATTAGCTCAAAAGGGGCAAATTTTAGGGATGGTATGTGTGATGTTTTAACACCAAGTATAGGCAGACAGCAAGGAGCTTGAGCGTGAGCCTGGTTTTTATTCAGCAGCATCCATCTTACAACTACCACAGCTCCCCGCCCCCAGATCCCATGACTAAAACTGTTGACTGTTTCCTAACATGCAAAAGGAACTAGGCATAACAATTGAACTTGAATTATAACATAAAACCTACACATCATTACATCTTCCCTCTCAAGTATGAAACAGTTAATATGAGACAAAGTCCCTCCATATTTTTGGTTTAATAGCTCAACCATAGCAAGAGAAAGTAACCACTGGCTCATCAGTCGTAGGATTGGTGTCCAGGTGAGAGTCACTCCCAGCATTATCACATGCTGATACATTTATGCTGTCCTCGGTATCCTCAGTAGACTCAATATCCGTGTTTAGGACTTCTGTGCCATCATGGGCTTGTTCTTTGTCTCCATTGTCATCCGGTTCTCTAATGATGTATCCGCGGCAGTGTCTGGACGAAGATGATGCCTGTTTCGTCTCAGTTTCTGTCCACACTTGATCTTGATTAAATATGATTTTGGTGAATTGGCTTATTTGATAATTCAAGCAGGTTCCCATGTATTCCCAGTGACTCGTGTCGCACAGCTTGCCCAGCAGAGAGTGGACGAAGGGATTTTGTAGATTTATCAAAATTCAGTTTGTGCCTTTTCATGTTTATGATCCTCTGAGCTGTTACTCGATCCTGTGGAATAGACTGAGGCTGCAATTTCTGTGGTGCAATAGGCACTGTGGTCCTAAGTGTTCTACCCATTAGCAGCTGTGAAGGTGAGCATAAACCTTCAATAGGTGTTGCACGATAGTTTAACAGTCCTAGGTACACATCCTGCCCTGATGATTGCACTTTCAGTATAATGGATTTGGCTATGCCCACATACTTCTCTGCTAGACCATTGGCCTGTGGGTGATAGGGGCTTGTGGGTTTGTGCCTGATTCCCCATTCACGCAGGAAGCACTGGAACTCAGAACACAAGAATTGTGGGCCATTATCAGACACAAGTTCTTCACACACTCCATGTCTTGAAAGTATTGTTTTGAAGGCCCATATGACTGTTGATGCTTTTAAATTTCTCGGCTGCACTAGCTCAAAGTATTTGCTGTAGTAATCTTCTACTATCAGGTAATGGCTGTCCTTCAAATAAAAAATATCTGTAGCCAGTCTCTGCCATGCCTGTGAAGGAGCATTCCATGGTTCTTTTGCAGTGTGTTTTTGAAATGTCTGGCAGGTTTCACACTTCTTCACAAGTGTCTCAATATAAAAGTCCAAATTAGGCCAGTAGACCAACTCACGCGCTCTGCGCTTACAAAGAGTGATGCCCAAATGTCCCTGGTGGATTTGTTTCAGTACTTCTGCCTGCTGTGACTTAGGAATGAGAATACGGTCACCCATAAATATGATGTCCGAATCCAAAAGGTACTCTTGTGAAGCGCCATCGACCCAAAGAGGAGTTGAAAGTGGTCAAGTAACTGCTGGCTTCATCAAGACGCAATTGTCAGTAACCAGAATGGGTGTCTAGTACACTATAGTAAAAACTATTGCTCCTATTAGCTTGTGCGCTATATCCTCTATGGTGGGGAGTTTGTAGTGTTCTCTCATTATGACTTTGTTCAAATTACGTGGGTCAATGCATATACAAATTGCACCTGTGTTCTTCTCTACCACAACTGTAGAACTGACCCATTCCGATGGTTCTGTGACCTTTTTTACTACTCCCATCCTAGTGAGTTCTTGTCTGACTTTATCCACAAGAGTTAAAGGTAATCTCCTTGGGGCATGAATAACAGGCTGTGCACCCTCTTTAATACGTATGCGGCTTACACCCGGGAGGCACCCCAGGCCCTTGAATAGATCACAGTACTCACGTTTAATGTCAGCCTCTGTCAGACCTCTGTGCCCACCATCCACAGTCATTATAATCTTCACAAGTCTAATATCTTTACTTGTCCTGAGAGCTAGCACGGCTGGGGCTTGTGTTTCTATCACAAACAATTGTAAAACCTTTTCAGATCCCTTGTATGAACATTTTGCATGACAGCGTCCCATTACTTTCAGCTTTTCACCCTCATATCCCATTAGTTTTGGTAGGTCCTGAGTCTCTAAGGGGGATTCAGTACTAAGGTGTTCCAGGTATATGTGGCTTGGCACACAATTTACTTGTGCTCCTATATCTATTTTGAATGTGATTGGAGTTTTGTTAACCCCTATCTGTAATGTTACAGTTGCTTCATCTGCAGACTGATGTGTTTTTGTACTGCTGCAAGATATATTGGTGTGCAGTCTGAGTCTGACCCTGCATTGTCATCATTGTCCTCTATGGCATGTACAGAACATGTTTCTGACCTTCCGGTTTGTGAAGACAGTTTACACACTCTGGCAAAATGTCCTCTTTTTTTGCATTTATTGCATTTCCGTCCCCTGGTAGCTTTACCACAACTAGTATGCCAGAGGCAGAGGCTGCAAACCAAAACATTGCTGTTGGCAGCAGATACATGAAAAAGACCCTGGCTTCAAAGCTACAGTATGCTCTAGGGATAGCTAAGGTCTGTGCACATGGGTGAGTGCCATTCAACAGAACAGGACAGCTGTTCCATTCAGTCCTCTACAATCTGCCCCTGGACAGATTCTTCCCTCACTGATGTTTGCCTCTCTCTCCCTTTCCTACTCTTCAATCTCTGGCACAGAGATGCAGCAGTGCAAAACAGGCCAGCAGCAGGACATTTTTAATCATGAATAATAGGCCTAACTTGTGCTTGCCTAACTTTTTTATCTTCTCTATGGGGATTGAATGTGATTGATATTATGTGAGATGTTTTAAGTGCACATTTTTCTTCCACTTTGTCTTTTTTTTTCTTTTACAATATGCAGTGGAATGCTGCACACAAATGATAGCATGAGAACATGGTCAGGCGAATGCTTCACTTTGAGTACCCAAAAATAAAAAAAAGCTCTTTCAACATAAAATAAAAACTGAAGAAACACAACCCCCAAAATACCAGAAATGGGTTCTGCAGCAAAACAGGCAGGTTAACCTCAAAAGGGCCCTATCAACATAAAATAAAAAACAATATATCGCTCAAATAAATAACCCCCCCCCCGCCAAAAAAAAGGTCCCTGAAACAAAAGATCACTTTTTTAAAGGAAAGCCTTGGGCTGGAGGGGCAGAGCAAAGATTGGTGACTGAGAGTCACCAATCTCTACTGAGAACTGACCAAGAATTGAGCTCAGTTCATGGGCTTAGAGCCAGCAGTTGACAGCATATTGATTTTGCAACATGTAAGTGAGTGAGTATGTAAGTTTTTTTAACAGCCCCAAACAACTTCTTTAACCTAAAATAAAGGCCTTACAACTTAATATAAAAACCAAGGAACCCCCAAAAGAAACAAAACCCTCAAAAAAACAACCCTTAAAATTAAAAGCCTACTTTTTTAACCACTTCCATACTGCCCACCGCACATATACAGCAGCAGGGCAGCACGGCAGCGTGAAACGACGTACCTGTATTTTGTTTTTTGCATTAGATACTGTGGGCGAGCGCGTGCCTGCTGAATGCCGGGAGAGTGCACGCGCGGGTCCCACAGACTCGATGTCCGCTGGCAACCCACGATCGCTGCACAGAAAGGCAGAATGGGGATCTGTCTATGTAAACAAGGCGGATCCCTGATTTGACAGGCGACAACATGGAGATCTGCTGTTCCAAGTAATCAGGAACAGCAATCACTGTGTTGTCCCAGTGAGCCCATCTCCTACACAGTTAGAACACACCCAGGGAACACAGTTAACCCTTTGATCACCCCTTAGTGTTAACCCCTTCCCTGCCAGTGTCAATTATACATTGATCACTGCATTTTTTTAGCACTGATCACTTTATTGGTGTCACTGGTCCCCAAAAAGTGTCACTTAGGGTCTGATTTGTCCTCCACAATGTCGCAGTCCCACTAAAAATCACAGATCGCCACCTTTGTAGATGCTATAACTTTTGTGCAAACCAATCAATATACGCTTATTGGGATTTTTTTTACCAAAAATATGTAGAAAAATACATATTGGCCTAAACTGATGTATAAATTAGTTTTTTTTATATATTTTTTGGGATATGTATTATAGCAGAAAGTAAAAAATATAGTTTTTTTCAATTATGTTGTTTTTTTTTGTTTATAGTGCAAAAAAATAAAAACCACATAGGTGATCAAATATCACCAAAAGAAAGCTCTATTTGTGGGGGAAAAAACAAGACATCGATTTTGTTTGGGCACAGCTTTGCACAACCGCGCAATTGTCAGTTAAAGCGACGCAGTGCCGTATCGCAAAAAAATGGCCTGGTCATTAAGGGGGCAAATCCTTCCAGGGCTGAAGTGGTTAAAGCAAACTCTTGCAACAAAAGAAAAAAATATATCCACTAAATAAATGAATACCCTGAAATAGTACCCCCGAACCAAAAACCCACTTTGTTTTTAGAAGAAAAGCCATCTTTCGAAACAAAAATCAATTTTTTTTAAAGGTAAGCTTTGCAGCAGGAAGAAAGGTTGCTATAGATAGGACAGCAGAAAAAAAAAATTGTGAAGTAGTTGATTGCCCAAAGAGTTCCCTTTTTAAGGCCCCTTTAAAACGAACCTTCCGATCGGGTCCAAGTAAAAACAGACAGGTGGACCTGATCGAAACCTCCATTCTCCTCTATGGAGTGGCGGGTGTAAACGGACATGTGTTCATGTCTAGTGAATCGGATTGGTTGGCAGTTGTGTAAACGGACAGGCTGCCTGTTTATATCTGACCACACATAGGGGAGAGTGGGCTGTTTCCTGTCATTCAAATTAAAGCCAAAGAAAATTCCCAGCTAAACTCACCAGCCAGTCTGCAACCAACCAAATTATCCTGTCTAACAGTTTGCATTAAAAACAAGGGTTTCGTTAGCACATATTTGCAAATACATGCGTGAGCTTACCCATGTGTAGCAAGGTCCCAGGCCTCCTTCGGTCTAATGAGAACCTCCAGGCCCAGGGATAGCTGACATCCTTCTGTATATGGTGGGTTACAAGGCATAGTGGGTGCAGTACGAGGTATATAAATTGGGCACCAGACACTTCTTGAATGCAAAAGAGATTTTATTTCTCTTAACAGAACTTTGGGAGAGAGGGTTAGGGACAGGATACCCTTAGGTAGTTGTCCGACTCCGAGACTTCAACAGGAGAACAGCCATGCAAGGAAAGGCATCCAGCAAGACACCCCATCTGCATGTGTAGGAACGCTGTCTCCTATGGCAACAGTCTTTAACAGGTCCTAACACAAAGAGTAACACTTCCTTCACTTCCACTACAACTACTTGTAGTTCTTCAGCCCACTGAGCTCCCAGTCTCTCACTAGACTAGTTGATTCACTGCCACTGAATCCCTTGAGCTTCTCCAATCTTCAGGGTAGTATTTTCCTCAAGCGTCACCCCCCCCTCTCTGCTGGGTCCTTAGCTTGGCACTCCAGATACTTCTCAAGCTTCACCCCACAGGCTTACTCTGTCCCTGGCTTGACACACAAGGCTGCTCTGCAAGCGTCACCTCGGCTGGCTGTTTCCCTGGCTTGATACCCTCTGAAGTTTCCAGATTCTTCACCATCCCCGGTTGGTGAGGATATTGCTTCGGTACTTACTTCGGCTACTCACTGTGGTCCCTGGTAGTAAGATGGTTGGTCCCTTAGTGGCGACAGCTTCCCCTCTACCTCCGACCACGACAGGTTCTCCAGCCAGAAGAACCGTCACTTCCGATTGGACTACAAGCCGCAATCCCAACCCTACGCTGCTCTCTTGCTTCTGGATAGGCCCTCAGACAGTCTATCAGCCAGATATGCCTGGGATAGGCCCAAACTCTGGCCTAGCAGCCCGGGCAATACAACACAGGTCCACCCAGACAGCCGTCCAGGTGGCACAGAACACCGATCACCTGACTCCACCCAAATATATAGGTTCTCCCAACAGGCCAAAGGAATTCAAGAAAACCCCTGCCCATTGGCTGAGATACCCCATATACCCATAATCTGACCTTGCATTGCCCTTCTCATATTTAATGCCACCAGGTACCCGGCACCTAGCGGCAGAAGAGAAAATTGCAGCAATGCCAGACTTAGGGTGATATCAATTGATCCCTAACAATTAGCCAAGGAAGTTACTCCTGGCAGGTAAATTTAGGAGCAACCCTGCCTAAACACCAGGGTGCTACAAATGTATTTGCAAATGTGTGCTAACTAAACCCCTGTTTTCAACGCAAACTGTTAAACAGGATAATTTGGTTGATTGCAGATTGTAAAAGAAGAACCCTTACTGACCCTGAATCTCTTGCTATGCAGTCCTTTCCCTGCTACAGCATCCAGTACACTGACACTAGGGCTGCTCCCTCCCCTTCCCCAATCCTTTTATAGTTGAGGGGGCCGGAACATGACATAGACTGCATTACTGCCCCTTCTAAGGCATCTGACCAAAGTTCAAAAGGCCCTTTAAATTGTGTTATTTTTATCACCCTTAGTGTTGACAGCTTCCCCTCTACCTCTGATTACGACAGGTTCTCCAGCCAGCAGCCGTCAGTCACTTCTGGTTGGACTGCAAGCCGCATTCCCAACCCTATGCTACTCTCTTGCTTCTGGATAGGCCCTCAGACAGCCTAGCAGCCAAATTAGTTCACCATGTCTGTGAACAGGTTGGGTTTGCTGTGAACACATGATGCATACTTGCCAATAGTCCCGAATTTCCGGGACATGCACGAATTCGGGAGCCTCGTCCCGATTTTTTTATTTCCCGGGATTTGTCCCGAATTTCCTTGCTTGTCCCGAGATCGTACATTTTTTTGGGCATTATTGAGTTAATTAGTACTATCACCGCAGCTTCGGTATCCTCCCCCCTGGCTCATTTTGTCCTCCTTGTCCTCTATTGGACAAGGAGGACACCTGCTCCTTCTGCCTGCCTTGATGTATGGCAAGCAGGGGCGTGGCTACTTCGCAGTCGGAGCACATGGATGCCGATGGATGGGGGAGGAGGTGCGCACTGCTGTGTCAGTGCCAGGACTCTCACTCGGAGGAGGAAGAAGTTTGCCTCCTCCTGTTTACACAGCACCAAGGAGGAGAACGTGAAAAGTCCGGGGGGAGCCCGAAGGCCAGGACCACCAGGGAACAGTCGGCGCCACGTGGGGGGAGCTAGTGTGTCATTCGGTAAGTCAAAGTGCTCCCAGCTTCTGTTTGAGGGGGAAAAAAAAATTCTCCCTCCCCTCCGCTGCAATGTCTGATGTAAGGGGGGCTTTGCTGGCAATGTCTGATGTAAGGGGGCTTTGGTGGCAATGTCTGATGTAAGGGGGGCTTTTCTGGCAATGTCTGATGTAAGGGGGACTCCGCTGCAATGTCTGATGTAAGGGGGGACTCCGCTGCAATGTCTGATGTAAGGGGGACTCCGCTGCAATGTCTGATGTAAGGGGGGGACTCCGCTGCAATGTCTGATGTAAGGGGGGGACTCCGCTGCAATGTCTGATGTAAGGGGGGACTCCGCTGCAATGTCTGATGTAAGGGGGGGACTCCGCTGCAATGTCTGATGTAAGGGGGGACTCCGCTGCAATGTCTGATGTAAGGGGGGGACTCCGCTGCAATGTCTGATGTAAGGGGGGATTCCGCTGCAATGTCTGATGTAAGGGGGGGACTCCGCTGCAATGTCTGATGTAGGGGGGGGACTCTGCTGCAATGTCTGATGTAAGGGGGGGACTCCGCTGCAATGTCTGATGTAAGGGGGGACTCTGCTGGCAATGCCTGATGTAAGGGGGGGACTCCCCTGGGGACACCTGATGGCATCTGGTGGCAGGCAACGTGGCTAGTGACACGCTCAGGGTTCTCACTGATTTCTGCATTATGGTGAGTTAAATAATTTCATTTTATATTACAATGTAATAATAGAAATAATGCGCTTCAATCATCCTGACACCATAACAACCATGGTGGCGGGATGATTGAAGTGCTAACACCAGGTGCTTGGAGTATCTTTATCTGCTGATTGTTAAACTTTCTAGAATACACATATTTTTATTGTGTAGGATCTGGGGCTGCTTTCCCTCCATCCCTCTCCCTCTCCCCCTTTCCCTCTCCATCCCTCATTCATCTCAGACTCTAACCACACCCTCTTGAGCCACGCCCATTTAAGCCACGCCCACTATTTCGCATAAACCACGCCCATTTTTTTGCTTTGCGCGCCCATTTTTTGCTTCGCGCGCCGCACTTGGATTTTCCCTAAGCCACGCCTACAAAATGAATGCCCCGCCCCCTAATTATTGTACGGCTCCGCCTACAGCCAAAAAAGTGTCCCACATTTTTTTTTTGCAATGTTGGCAACTATGATGATGGTACTATTTCAAAGCTAATCCCTAGTGGACAGACTGTCCCTAGCGAAAAATAAGTAGAGAATGTTCAAAGGCGAAGCTAGGCAATCAAGAGGGAGTGGAAACTTTGCTGAATGGTGAGACCACTGCTTCCATACAGAGAATAGCAATTCTACCCTGCAGCATGCTTCTCAGCCACAGGCTTTCTATAGATATGCTGCTTTAGATAATCTATAAGCAAAATTAGAAAAGTAAAACTATGCAAATGTACGCACCCTGAGTATAATGTTAGAGGAAACCCCAAAAACTCACCACATCAAAGCTGCCCAGACATTTCTTTGCTGTGGAGCTTGCCAAGTTCAAAGCCAAGGAGCCCATTCCTGCTCCGTACAGACACCCCACTGCAGAAGAACGGTTTCACTCAATTTAAGTCATCATTCCACCCTAGATCCGCTCCTCTAATGCGTTTCACCTACCTGGGCTTAGAGGGGTGGACAAAGGGTGGAGGGATGCAGTGGGTGCTGTCCATCAATAAAGTTGTATGACTTTTGTGACGTCATTGGAGTGCGGCCCGTTCTTCTACAGTGGTGTCTTCTACGCCTAGTATAATCATTTTTTTTATCTGGAAGGTACATTTGGACTTGTAGCTTGCATTTGTCATTGCTTCTGTTGTGAATTGTACTGTGCCGCCTTTTTATAAATGCAACATTATCTATTACACAGGTTTTTTTTTTTTTTTTTTTTATTGCTTTGAGCAAAGGGGACCACAATATGTATATTTGGTAAATGCATGGAAAACGCATTGCAGACACTTTATTGATGTGTTTTAAAAGCAATCCATTTTCCCTGAAAACACTTAAAAGCACACTATATCATATAGCCTGACACCAGTAACATATAAAGGATATTAATGTGTTGTTTTATGATACTTCAAATAGTGAAACAAAATCATAAGCGGCAGCTCACTGTACCAGATCAGACAGCAAGATGTCTGGAATTTTTTTTTTTGTAATAATAATTAGGGAAGAGCTTCCTTTTTAAATCAGCGATGACATTCGTTTGACCTGATTGGCAGCTACATCTACAGAACACCAAACTATCACAGCGCAACACAATGTCACTTACCAGCAGATCAGATAATTGGTTTTATCTTTTAGCAAACGTTTTTGGTTTTTATGATGTCCATACTTAAGCAGCAGTGGCAACACACATTGCAAGTTCTGCCATTGTTACCATCAGCAAACCCACCCTGAGAAATAACATACAGCCATCACTGGAGCAGTGCATTGTGGGCGCACGGGCTCCACCCCCCCTAACACCGCCGCCGCCCTCCCTATCCATGCACCTGGCCCTTTCCAGGTCGACGGGTGCATGACTTCCTGCGGATGGGGGGGGGGTGTTTTTTGAAGCACCTGATTAGAGCCAGAGGCTCTAATAGGCTTCAAAATAGGGTGGGCTCGGGGAGCAGAGCATTGTGTCTGGAGCCCACCCAGTTGTGTTTCAACAGCGAATGAATATTCGCTGTTGCAACACTGATCCTCCTCCCAGCCAATTGGGAAGCGGGTCTGATACACGTCACCCGATTGGCTGAAAAGACAGGCGATCCTATTGGATACCTAGGAGGAGGGAAGGAGGGGCACGGCGGAAGACGCCGTGATTTTAGAAGAGAAGAGGACACAGGAGACACTGCCAGATGCCCGCCGCAGCCTGATCCCCTGCCCGATGTGCCCGCAGATCCCCGCTGCTGTGTGCCCACCGATCCCCACCGCTGTGTGCCCACCAATCCCCGATATGCCTGCTGATGGGGTAAGTGCCGGCGGACCGACAGACAGTGGGGGGTTGTATTGAGGTGCCACAGGGGGGTGGTTGTTTGCTGCCCCCCCCCCAACAAAAAGAACACCAGCCGCATCTGCACTGGAGTCCGTGAAGACAGGCAGTGGCTGCAAAGAGGTTGTAGCAATGTAGCTAAGGACTAAAAAGGCGAAAACAAAAAAATGGAAACAGTTTATGTTACGTTGTGTGCAGTGGGTGCCTCCTGCATTGCAGAGGAGTTAAAGTAGAGGCAAAACTTTTTTTTAATATTTTAGATTGAACAAGGGAGGGTTATAACTCCTGTCATATTTTCTTTTGCCATCTGTGTCCAATTGCGGAGATTTACCTTTACTTCCCATAGCCAAACAGGAAGTGAGAGGAAATCCCTACAAATTAGGACAATTCCTTGGGGTTCCCCAGCTCACCAGAGTTAGTGTCCCCATTTGAAGATTTCCCCTCTATTACTTTTCTGGGGACAACCCAAATTTGGGGATTTTCCTTTACTTCACTTTTAACTTTCACTTTTAATGATGATGGTAAACAGGACAAATAGAGAGGGTAAATCTCCTCAAAGGGGGCACAGACAGCAATAAAAACTGACAAGTGTTCTAATACCTCTGCATTCCATCCAAAACTAAAAAAAAAGTTTTTCCCTTAGTTGTACCTTAAGGGAACAAGGCAACACAGCTTTTCTTTTAAAGAAGAAGTATAACCAAAGCTTTTTTGGCTACACTTCTCCTCTGGATGAAGCCTGCTGTTGGCTGACATCACAGAGGGGTTTTTTCATTGCAATTATTGCTTCCACTATTCACAAGTGGCTAACATTGCATAAATAAGGAAAGTCTTGCTCCATTCCTCACACTTTATGATTAAGCCCTGGTGGGCGGGCCGAAACGAGTCAGTGGCGTGGCCTCAGAAGTAACACGTGAAGCACCCTGGGGTTTAGTCAGGGAGCTCCTCACAAATTTACTTGCCAGGAGTAGTTATCTTGGTTGATTGATAGAGATCTATTGATTTCTCCCTATGTTTGGCCTTGTTGCACTTTTCTCTTCTACCACTAGGTGGCCGGGTACTTGGTGGTACTAGATATGAGAAGTGCAAACCAAGGTCAGGTTATGAGTATATGGGGTATCTCAGCCAATGGGCAGGGGTTTTTGAATCCCTTGGCCTGCTGGGAGCACCTATATATTTGGGTGGAGTCAGGTGATCAGTGTTCTGTGCCACCGGAGACAGCTGTCTGGGTGGACGTGTGTCGTACGCCCTGGGCTACTAGGCCAGAGATTGGGCCTATCCCGGGGGCATCTGGCTGCTAGGCTGTGTGATAGCCTGTCCAGAAGTAAGGAGAGCAGCGCAGGGTTGGGATTGCAGCTTGCAGTCCAACCAGAAGTGACGGTTCTGCCAGCCAGAGAGCCTGTCAATGGTCGGAGGTAGAAGGGAACCTGTGACCACAAAGGGACTTACCACCTTTACCAGGGACCACAGTGAGTAACTGAAGCAAGTACCGGAACCACATTCTCACCGAAAGTGCACTGTGGAGAATCGGGAAACTTCAGGTGGTGATCAAGTCAGGGACCCAACCAGCAGAGGAGACGCTTCCAGAGCAGCCTTGTGAGTCAAGCCAGGTACCTCACCGGTTAGCAGGGGTGAAGCTTGAGAAGTATCTGGAGTGTCAGTCTGACAAATTCCTAGTTCTCTAACCCTACCTGACAAAGAGGCAAGACTTAACTGTCCCTACCAAATGGATATCTGACCCTGCCTTCTTAATTCTTTACAACAAAGGCCCGCTTGTGATGCCGCTGTAGGTATTTACAGTATAGCCCCTCTGCATCCAACATGGTCAACACTAGACACAGGCTCCCCCAGGATGGTGCCCAGAGCTCATGTCAGAGGACACATCTAGCCCATATGACTGGTGTGTTTCCTGCTAGGACCAGTAGAGGTGCTTCTTGGATTAGCAGAGGCTGTCATTTACCACCTAGCCATCAGCCTACAAGTGGTTTAGCAAACTTAGGTTGGCCATAGACTGATTAAAATTTTGATCTGTCTATGGGCAGGCTTGTCATCGATTGACTTCAGTACAACCAGCCTGTCTGGTTTTTCTTGAGCGATCACTGCCAGCGGCTATAGCTGTCAGTAGTGATCATTGTATTTTGAGAGCTGGGAAACCTCCTGCTGTGTTGATGGTGAAATCAAGTGATTTTCTTTCCTTCAACCCACGGTTGAAGGAAAGAAAATTGCATAATCTATGGCTGGCTTAAATGCCATCCAGCTATCCAACAAAGGGGCGAGACTTAACTATCCCTAACAAACAGATATCTGCCCCTGCCTTCTTGATCCACTGCAACAAAGGGCCCCCTTGTGATGCAGCTGTAGGTCTTTATAGCCCCTCTGCATACAACATGGTCAATACTAGACACAGGCTCCCCAAGGTGGTGCCCAGAGCCCATGGAAGAGGGCACATCTAGTACATGTGACTGCTTTGTTTCCTACTAAGACAAGTATGTGATTTAGTGATCAGTGAATCTCTGCCCCAATCTTTTCCCCAACCAGCATCCTGAAAGGGCAGCAAAGGCACTCATTGGGTTGGCAGCACCTGGCCACCAGCCTACAACTAGCTATATGCCAGTTAGAGTTTAGATTGAATTAAAAAGTACACTCCACAAAAGTTTATCCCATTGTTGACTTTCTATTGTCAGTTTAGTAAAACACCAGAGGGAGCTCCTACTAATCTACAAACTTCCTTCAGGCAATTATGTACATATTGGAACATCATGTTAAAATGTAGTTTTTAGGTATAAATTACAATAATAACTCAAAATAAGTCCTCAATGAAAAAAAAAAACTAGTTTCCCTTTAACAACATCAAGACCGGTTAATGTTTTGCATTGCCTGTTACATTAACACAGAAAATAGTGATTTTAATAGAATCCACAAATTCAATCCCAAGCAGCCGAGCTTTGCAGTCCTGTCTATAATGACTTTGGCTCAGTTCCAGTGTTTACTTTTAGTTAAATCAATTGGAAGATATTTCAATCTCAAACCCGGAGGATCACGCTCTCTGCGGCAAAGCGGGCTCACATCTGTTGATATGACATGTTGTATAATTGAGAACTGTCCAGGCAGATACATTTTCCGTCGGAAGATTGTTTGTTCAACTCCTGCCTCCTTGAATTCAGAACTAATAGTCCGCCGTGTTAGATAAGCCGTACCGAAAACGGATTAACGGAAAATGCTGACGGTAAATGGATTTTGTTGATTTTATATCCTGTAGGTTGAGTTGATTGTATTTATTTTATGCATTTATATAGTTTAACATCTCCTGCAAGACTTTTGCTAAATACAGAGAAGCCGCCTGCCCCAAAGGAACTTACGTTCTAATATGAGGTCCGTTTGACACCCGAATGTTTGTTATAGGTTTTTATTTTCTCCTATACTTTTGAAAACCCGGAGGTGTGTATGTTTAATTACTCATATACAGTATGCTAAATACATTTACATTCACCTTATGGACAAGAAGATGCAAGCTCCCCAGGCCTACCCCCTCAGAATTATTGAGTTTAGGTGTTTCCAATGAAGCAACTTGATTTTCTTTCTCTTCTGTTTAACAGGTTAAGGCCATAAGTTCACTGTGATTACCCGCAGGGTCTCCAACAAATAGCTGACAGCACCCGCAGCTATTTGCTGCCATTCACATCGATCATGCAGTGATTATCTGCGTATGATTGGCCCTGGAAGCAATCTGTTCAGGGCCAACTGTGATCGTTCAGGATGGGGCTGGCAAACATACAGTATCTCACAAAAGTGAGTACACCCCTCACATTTTTGAAAATATTTTATTCTATCTTTTCATGTGACAACACTGAAGAAATGACACTTTGCTACAATGTAAGGTAGTGAGTGTACAGCTTGTATAACAGTGTAAGTTTGCTGTCCGTTCAAAATAACTCAACACACAGCCATTCATGTCTAAACCGCTGGCAACAAAAATGAGTACACCCCTAAGTGAAAATGTCCGAATTGGGCCCAAAGTGTCAATATTTTGTGTGGCCACCATTATTTTCCAGCACTGCCTTAACCCTCTTGGGTATGGAGTTCACCAGAGCTTCACAGGTTGCCACTGGAGTCCTCCTTCACTCCTCCATGACAACATCACAGAGCTGGTGGATGTTAGAGACCTTGAGACCTTGCCCTCCTCCACCTTCCATTTGAGGATGCCCCACAGATGCTCAATAGGGTATAGGTCTGGAGACATGCTTGGCCAGTCCATCACTTTTACGCTCAGCTTCTTTAGCAAGGCAGTGGTCATCTTGGAAGTGTGTTTAGGGTAGTTATGTTGGAATACTTCCCTGCGGCCCAGTCTTCGAAGGGAGGGGATCATGCTCTGCTTCAGTATGTCACAGTACATGTTGGCATTCATGGTTCCCTCAATGATTTGTAGCTCCCCAGTGCCGGCAGCACTCATGCAGCCCCAGACCATGACACTCCCACCACCATGCTTGACTGTAGACAAGACACACTTGTCTTTGTACTCCTCACCTGGTTGCCGCCACACACGCTTGACACCATCTGAACCAAATAAGTTTATTTTGGTCTCATCAGACCACATGACATTGTTTCAGTAATCCATGTCCTTAGTCTGCTTGTCTCCAGCAAACTGTTTGAGGGCTTTCTTGTGCATCATCTTTAGAAGAGGCTTCCTTCTGGGACAACAACCATGCAGACCAATTTGATGCAGTGTGCGGCGTATGGTCTGAGCACTGACAGGCTGACCCCCCCACCCCTTCAATCTCTGCAGCAATGCTGGCAGCACTTATACATCTATTTCCCAAAGACAACCTCTGGATATGACGCTGAGCACTCAATTTCTTTGGTCGACCATGCCGAGGCCTGTTCTGAGTGGAACCTGTCCTGGTAAACCGCTGTATAGTCTTGGCCACCGTGCTGCAGCTGTTTCAGGGTCTTGGCAATCTTCTTATATCCTAGGCCATCTTTATGTAGAGCAACAATTCTTTTTTTCAGAATCTCAGAGAGTTCTTTGCCATGAGGTGCCATGTTGAACTTCCCACGACCAGTATGAGAGAGTGAGAGTGATAACACCAAATTTAACACACCTGCTTACCATTCACACCTGAGACCTTGTAACACTAACAAGTCACATGACACTGGGGAAGGAAAATGGTTAATTGGGCCCAAATGGACATTTTCACTTAGGGGTGTACTTTTGTTGCCAGCGGTTTAGACATTAATGGCTGTTTGTTGAGTTATTTTGAGGGGACAGCAAATTTACACTATTACTGCAAGGTGTAATTTCTTCAGTGTTGTCACATGAAATGATATAATAAAATATTTACACAAATGTGAGGGGTGTACAGGGCTGGCCCAAGACATTGTGCTGCCAAAAAAATCACGCCCACCAAAAGGCCCCCACATCCAATGCTGGGGGGGGGTCAGTGGCAATGCTGGGGTGGCAGAGCTGGGAGGGGGGGGGTCAGTGGCAGTGGAGTTACAGAAAAACATGGTTGCACACCACAGGATCTTATGTTTATGGTGTCAACACCTGTAGGTTTTGCGATAAGCACTCCAAAAAACCTTGTGTAGTGCAATCGTCCTCTACTGGGAAAAATTTAGCAGTATGAGATTACATTATTTGTAGAACCAGCAGTGTAGTGTACACAGTAGAATGTACCTCTTGTCAATTACAATATGTAGGATGTACTAGGAGACCATTAAGGACAAGGATAAGCGAGCACTACCATGGTGCATCCTATACGTGAGATAAAGGCTTATCTAATGTGTCCAAACATTTTAAACACCACCATCGCGTAATATGTTTTTACGCGATAAGTTTTTTATAGTTTAGAAAGGGTTGAGAATCCACCTCGGGGTGGTGATATCCATCGCAAGCTTCTCGAGCATGAGGTTTGGTGGATTTTTAACCTTCACACTAGGATACCATTTGGTATGAATTGTAGAAATTATGTTGACATTTTCCTCCCTTAGATATTTATTCTAAAAGGTATTTTGTGCTTGACTTGTTGTTCTATCTTATTTTAATCTTTTTGAATATATTTACTCTTTTTCTATAGATCCATTTTGCTTACCTAGTATTTTTCTATGTTAATGGAGTGTGCCCTGCACTTCCTGGGGAGTACACACCTGCAGCGGTGTCTCCCATCTATTCCAATCAATGACATCATCTAATTGGAGGGAATTGACTACACTTTTTATCTTCATATGTATTTCTATATATGTTGTGTTTCTCATGTTTGATTGTGCTGTGAACAAGGCTTGTGCCGAAACACGTCAGCCATCATTTTTAACATGGTTATATGGAAATAAAGATTTAAGACTGAATCTCCAGAAGTGTCGGCTCTGCTATGCTCTTATAATTGTCAGGAACTGATGTTCTGGCTCGCACTCTCTGCTCTAATTCATCCCAAAAGTGTTCTATCAGGTTGAGGTTAAGACTCTGTGCAGGCCAATCAAGTTCCTCCACCCCAAAACTCGCTAATCCATGTCTTTATGGACCTTCCTTTGTGCACTGGTCCAAATCATTTGGTGGAGGGGGATTATGGTGTGGGGTTGTTTTTCAGGGGCCCCTTAGTTCCAGTGAAGGTAACTCTTAAGGCCTCAGCATACCAAGACTGTCAGGTCACCTGTATCCAGGTGACAGATGCACCCCTTTGGGGTCAGGAGTGCACTGCTATGATGGTGGACCCTAAGGCTGACTGCTGCAGATGGAACTTGGGGTGGTTCAGGAAGGCAGGTCCCCTGGAGCACCAACACGGATCCCACAGTGAGTAAGAGCATAGATTCCCCAGGGCGCGGAGTCTAAGAGCCAGTTGGTGTTCACCAGAGCCTCTAGTGGTGAGGATGGACTGGGCTGCAACTGGCTCCAGGTCGCAGGACCCCAGGGTCTCCCAGCTCACGCTCACGGTAGGCTACAGGAGGATGGAGAGGAAACAGCAGCCCAGGACAGCAAGGAATAGTAAGGAGGTAGCCAAATGTCGGGGCGACTAGCAGACAAGGATAACAGAGAACATGCCAAAAGTCAGGGTCACAGGCAAACGGGGATAGTCGAGAATACGCCAAAGGTCAGGGTCACAAGCAGACAGGAATAGTCGGGAACACGCCAAGATCGGTAACAGAGACAGAGACAAACTTAGAGCACACGGCAAACAGGAAGCCAAACACACAATATTGCATGGCAAGGCAGGCTTGGAGAATACGGTGTTAAATAGTGGTTCCTGTTGAGGCTAGGGTGGAGCCACACAGAGGGAAGATTACTTAAGCATGCAGGTGTGAGAGTACAAGCCTCAAGGCTGATACACAGACCAGGTAAGGGACAGACAGGTCATGAATGTATTACTGCAAGGTCATGACAAAGACATTTTGGACTATTTCTTGCTCCCAACTTTGTGGGAAAAGTTTGGGGATGGCCCCATTCCGTTCCAACATGACTGCGCACCAGTGCACAAAGCAAGGTCCATAAAGACATGGATGAGCAAGTTTGGGGAAAACCTTTGTGATGAATTAGAGCAGAGACTGTGAGCCAGGCCTTCTCGTTCAAAATCAATGCGCTTCTGGAAAAATGGTCAAACATTCCCATAGACACACTCCTAAACCTTGTGGACAGCCTTCCCAGAAGAGTTGCAGCTGTTATAGCTGCAAAGGGTGGGCCAACTCAATATTGAACCCTACGCACTAAGACTGGGATGCCATTAAAGTCTATGTGGGTGTAAAGGCAGTCGTCCCAATACTTTTTACAATACAGTGTGTGTATATATATATATATATATATATGTTTTTATTCCCATAACCAACCCCCCCTTATTATTATTACTTTTCCTAAACACAAGGTTCATCAGCTGGAATTCCCATAGCAAGAGGGATATGCAGTATTAAGTGTCTTGCACTGCATGTGTGCCTGAAGATCTTTAGAAGTCTTTTTTTTAATGCAAGCAGTGTACTGTACTGTACTGTACTGGTCCCTGCACAATAGAGCAACTGGGAGAAGCAGGAGCAGCACAAGGAGCCAATCAGCAGGAGGAGAGAGCAAAGTGGCAGAGAGATGAGCTTATCACAGCGCTACTTCTCTTTTCACTGTCCAGTCACAGATCAGGGGAGATACAAGACCTGTAAATGTTACTTAACTGCAGCAGAGAAAAGGTCTCATGTCCCTCCAGACAGGGATGTGCAGTGGGCCAGAGGTCTGTGAATCTCAGGGCTGGATGGACAAATAGAACATTTTGGGCTGGTAAAACAGTTTCAACTTCATATTTTATATGAGCCATTGTAAAGCATCCAGTACCTTAAATCGTAATGATATTTTTTGTTGTTTGATTTATGGGTCAGTTCTAGTAGTTAGAACCGACCCAAGTGGGGGTATATGTTGTATATGTTGTAATATGTTCACCGATTTATGTGGGACATTGTTGTGTGTATGTACACATGCAGTCAATGTTGACCAGGCCAGAATGACAATGGATGATTTGTCCAACTGAATTTTAACAGCTGAAGACTCTTTGATGTGTTAATCTTATGCAAGTCTATTTGAACATCTAAAGGGGTATTCAGGTGGTATCTGTTAATCGAATCTAATTACATATATCTAAAGGGGACTTGTTGATGTTGATATGCGGGAGTGCAAATTGGGTTGGTTCACGGCTGTTCACGGCTGGGGGTTGTTGTCTGTTTGAAAGACTAAAGCTAATCAAAGTCCTAAATTGAAACGGCCAATCAAATTGCTCAGCCATTCAATATTTAGTGAATATAACACGGCATTCAGTCTATAGTTTTAGGAGAGGCTTGTCTGTGTATGGCTGGGAACACACAGGCCTAGGAATATGGGTCTCTGAATTATATTTCCTCTGTCGGATTTTTTGTCATCTGTGGACTTTGGACTTTGTTCTGTGTTGGAAGTGAATAAAGTGCATCTCTCTGGAAGAATTGGGTTGCTGCGGAAGAGTACTTACTAATTAATTATCATACCCACGGTAATACTATCTACCCGATATATTAAATCACTACATTATATACTGTATGCATGCTTAGCCATTTGCCTGGAGTTTATTCATTTAATTGCATAGCGACCACAATTTACTGTATGTAATGCTTTACATACTGTACATCACATCAGTTCCTGCCCTCAAGGAGCTTACAATCTAAGGCCCCTATCTCACATTCATACAGTGCATTCACCTAATAGGGCCAATACAGACTGACAATTAAGGCGGCTCACCCTATACATATATATAGAGCATATCGACACATTAGTAATTGAATTGTACCTTATTATCAGATTTTGGCTGCTGACTTTTTAAAATGTGCACATTAATCAGAAAAAATTATATAAATTATATATTTAAAAATCATATAAAATAAAAAAATAAATGAGCGATCTGTAGTACTTCAGCATTTCTTTTTTCCCTAACAATTTATTCCAATATAATAGTTCTCTCCTGTTTCATTTCTTCTAAGAGATAAAGCACAGTCTGTGCTCTACGATTCTGCCTTCCCCACCGGCCTCCCTGCCTCATTACCTCAATATCCAGTTCAGTATCAGCAGCTTGACAGGTTCAGGTAGTCTGAAAAGTTTAATGAAATAGAATCTATGTATTAGAAACAGACTTGCAGCACAGTTTAATCTATGTATTGTCTAATACTGTATATATATATATATATATATATATATATATATATATATATACTGTATGCAGTTTTATATATATACATATATATATATATATATACATATATATATATATATATATATATATATATATATATATATATATATATAAATATATATACATATATATTTTTATATATTTATATATATACATATATATATATATAAATACACACACACACACACATATATATATATATATATGTGTGTGTGTGTGTATTTATATATATATATATATAAATTGAAGAACAATTTATGGACACTTGATTTTTTCAAGAAATAATGTAATCTTCATCGCTCAACATTTGATGAAATTTTTGTTGTGGCGATACCGTGCTAATAGAACAGTGTTTTTCAAAATAACCAAGGCACTTCAACAAAAAAAATTGATATTTTGTAGAAAACGCAATGATCAAAATGAAAGAACAGCAATGACTGTAGCACGGGGAAAGATTACAACTAAATTTTCTGAAGGTTACAACACTCAACAATTAGTAGGAAGTGTGGGGGGGAGGGGCCTTACTTTGAAGGACTTCAGCACATCTGCGGCCACAGGACATTACTAGTCTCTCACACTGCTCTGGTGTGATTTTGTTCCACTCTTCTTCCAGTCTCTTCCATGGTTCCGTGACTATAGTGGATTTCTTGGCCATAACTTTGTCGCCAAGGATTTTCCGGAGGTTTTCTATTGGGTTTAGATTAGGACTCTGGGCTGGTCATTTCATTATTTCAATGTTTTCAGCTTCAAGGAACTTGGAAATTTTTACGTTTCATTAAGAAATGAAGGTCCCAGAGTCTGGAGGAAGAGTGGAGAGGCACAGAATCCAAGTTGCATGAGGTCCAGTGTAAAGTTTCCACAGTCAGTGATGATTTGGGGAGCCATGTCATCTGCTGGTGTTGGTGCATTGTGTTTTATCAAGTCCAAAGTCAGCGCAGCCTTCTACCAGGAAATTCTAAAGCACTCCATGCTTCCCTCTGTTGACCGGCTTTATGTAAATGCTGATTTCATTTTCCAGCAGGGCTTGGCACCTGCCCACACTGCCAAAAGTACCAATACCTGGTTTAATGATCATGGTATCACTGTGCTTGATTGGCCAGCAAACTCGCCTGACCTAAACCCCATAGAGAATCTGTGGGGCATTGTCAAGAGGAAAATGAGATATACCAGAGCCAAAAATGCAAACGAGCTGAAGGCCGCTATCAAAGCAACCTGGGCTTCCATAACACCTCAGCAGTGCCACAGGCTGATCGTCTCCATGCCACGCCGCATTGATGCAATAATTCATGCAAAAAGAGCCCCGACCAAGTATTGAGTGCATAGCATATTGTACATGGACATACTTTTCAGTAGGCCAACATTTCTGTATTAAAAATCCTTTTATTATTGGTCTTATGTAATATTCAAATTTTCTGAGATACGAAATTTGGGGTTTTCACTAGCTGTAAGCCATAATCATCAAAATTAAAAGAAAGAAATGCTTAAAATATATCACTTTGTGTTTAACACAACTATATAAAATATATGAGTCTCACTTTTTGAATTGAATTACTGAAATAAATTAACTGTTGATTAATTAGTTGATGATATTCTAATTTTATGAGAAGCACCTGTGTATATATATATATATATATATATATATATATATATATATATATATATATATATATATATATATATATATATATATATAAGACTGTGCAAAAGTTTTAGGCAGGTGGAAAAAAATGCTGTGAATGAAAAGTGATTTCAGAAATAGAACCATTAATTGTTGATTTGTATCAATTAGCAAAATGCAAAGAAAATTAGCAGAAGAGGAATCCCAAACAAATCAAATCAATATTTGGTGAGGCAAAACAGCATATTCTTATGTAGAAGGGAAGTAAGCATGATGCGTCTTTCATCTGCTGCATTGTTTCCTTGGCCGACCACTGTGTCTACAGTCCTCAACGTTGCCCATTTCCTTATGCTTCTTCAAAAGAGCTTGAACAGCACATCTTGAAACCCCAGTCTGCTTTGAAGTCTTTGCTGATGTAGTATATCTACCTATGTCATGTTGCTGACTTGCTGTGCTCAGTCTAGCCATGATGTCTGACCTGTGACATGAAACTATCTTCCATAACCTCATAAACTCACCTTAGTAGCAGGAGTTTGGCTGTTCCTCACCCAGTTCCAAGCCTCCTACACAGCTGTTTCTGTTTCAGTTATTGTGTTTCAATCTACATATGCAATTGATGATCATGAGCACCTGCTTGGTCTAATTGGATAATCATACACCTGACTCTAATCTTGCAAGTGTAAGAATTGATGCTGGTTTGAAGCCAAAGATTAGTCACACCAAATATTTAATAATCGCTCACTTTGCATTTTGTAAATTTATAAAAATAAACAATTAAAGTATATATTTTTTAAAGCATTCTTACTTTACAGCATTTTGTTCACACCTCCTAAAATTTTTGCACGGTACTCTATACAGTGACTTGAAAAAGTATTTGTACCCCTTGAAATTTTCCACATTTTGTCATGTTACAAAAAATAAAATGTAAATGTATTTTATTTGGATTTTATGTGATAGACCAACACAAAGTGGCACATAATTGTGAAGTGGGAGGAAAATGATAAATGGCTTTCAATTATTTTTACAAATAAATATGTGAAAAGTGTGGCGTGCATTTGTATTCAGCCCCCCTGAGTCAATACTTTGTAGAACCACCTTTCGCTGCAATTACAGCTGCAAGTCTTTTTGGGGATGTCTCTACCAGCTTTGCAAATCTAGACAGTGACATGTTTGCCAATTCTTCTTTGCAAAATATCTCAAGCTCTGTCAGATTGGATGAAGAGCATCTGTGAACAGTAATTTTCAAGTCTTCCCACGGATTCTCAATTGGATTTAGGTCTGGACTTTGACTGGGCCATTCTAACACATGAATATGATTTGATCTAAACCATTCCACTGTAGCTCTGGCTGTATGTTTAGGGTCGTTGTCCTGCTGGAAGGTGAACCTCCGCCCCAGTCTCAAGTCTTTTGCAGACTCTAACAGGTTTTCTTCTAAGATTGCCCTGTATTTGGCTCCATCCATCATCCCATCAACTCTGACAAGCTTCCCTGTCCCTGATGAAGAAAAGCATCCCCACAACATGATGCTGCCACCACCATGTTTCACGGTGGGGATGGTGTGTTCAGGTTGATGTGCAGTGTTAGTTTTCCAACACACATAGCATTTTGCTTTTAGGCCAAAAAGTTAAATTTTCTTCTTATCTGACCAGAGCACCTTCTTCCACATGTTTGCTGTGTCCCCCACATGGCTTCTTGCAAACTTCAAAGGGGACTTCTTATGACTTTCTTTCAACAATGGCTTTCTTCTTGCCACTCTTCCATAAAGGCCAGATTTGTGGAGAGCACGACTAATAGTTGTCCTGTGGACAGATTCTCCCACCTGAGCTGTGGATCTCTGTAGCTCCTCCAGAGTTACCATGGGCCTCTTGGCTGCTTCTCTGATTAATGCTCTTCTTGCCTGGCCTGTCATTTTAGGTGGACGGCCATGTCTTGGGAGGTTTGCAGTTGTGCCATACTCTTTCCATTTTCGGGTGATGGATTGAACAGAGCTCCGTGGGATGTTCAAAACTTGGAATATTTTTTTATAACCTAACCCTGCTTTAAACTTCTCCACAATTTTATCCCGGACCTGTCTGGTGTGTTTCTTGGTCTTTGTGATGCTGTTTGTTCACTAAGGTTCTCTAACAAACCTCTGAGGGCTTCACAGAACAGCTGTATTTATACCGATTACATTACACACAGGTGGACTCTATTTCCTAAGTAGGTGACTTCTGAAGGCAATTGGTTCCACTAGATTTTTGTTAGGGGTATCAGAAAAAAGGGGGCTGAATACAAATGAATGCCACACTTTTCAAATATTTTATTGTAAATAATATGAAAACTATTTATCATTTTCCTTCCACTTCACAATTATGTGCCACTTTGTGTTGGTCTATCACATAAAATCACAATAAAATACATTTACGTTCTTGGTTGTAACCTGACAAAATGTGGAAAATTTCAAGGGGTATGAATACTTTTTAAAGGTATTGTATACCCAATATATACAGCCATGTGATGGGGGAACACCTGTTCTCTTTAACCCATTCGTGGCTGAAATATGTTGGTCTCCTTAGACTCACTGAGACACTATGGGCACGGAATCCTCCAGTGAGTGCCAGTACAGACGCACCCCCCGTGAAGTCCCCAGTCTTGCCTAACCGGGAGGTCTTCCTTAGGGGAAAGATGAGTCCATGCAGTGGAAGCCGTTCAACTCTTCACTGAAAAGCAGTTGATTTACATATTCTGGTCATCCCAATGGTGACGACACATTTTTTCCATGCAAACAGAAAGAAAATGGCAGAGAGGAGAGCCGAGTCGAGGAGCAGCCTATACCTATAGGGGTTTTGCTAGAGTCCAAGTAAAAGGGATGCAATTAGCCCCATGGGTCCTGCACCCCCAAGGGGAAGCTTACAGAAGTGAAAGCCTCAAAAGTTACATATTTGTATGCCTTGGCATTTGCACTGCTTCCCGTTACCAATCGACCTTGAGTACACTCCTGCTAGATTGTTTATACAGAGCTCTCTTTCCCAAAATGCCCCATACGAGGCAGAGCTTGTATGACCTCACTATTTAAGGTACACCCCACTCACCTCTACCGATTAACCCAGGCAATTACACTACATACTCTTACTACAAGGACTTATGGCCCTAACTAATGTACTGTCCTGGCAATTTTTTTTTATATGTTTTATACCAGAATTAAGGGGACACTTTTTTCAAAACTTTACATTTTTTTTTCTTTTTATATAAAAAAAAAACAGCATTTATTAAATACCACCAAAAGAAAGCTCTACCTGTCTCAAAAAATAATATAAAATAGATTTAGGTACAATGCTGCATGCCTGAGTAATTGTCAGTCAAATTATCGCAGCACCGAAAGAAAGCCCAGTAATGAGGGGGTATTACAGGCTGGTGCTCAAGTGGTTAGATGAATTGGGAATCATTATATTCATCTCTCCTCCATATACAGATGTGTTCAGTGGATTGCTTCACTTATGCCGTACTGTGGTAAAGCAAACTGCAGCATTGGCTCCCATTAATTTTGCAGTTCCCCATGACTGTTGAAAGTGCAGTTACACGTTGAGGCTGAACACTAGGCAAACAGCTGAATGCGCAGTTCAGATCCATATTATCAACTGCTTTAGCCACGAGAGGATTTGTTTTTTGTTCAGCGAGTGATCGTGTACTGACTCTGAACAAGACTGCTCACTTAGGTGTTAAGCCTTAAAGTGTAACCGCACGTGTGGTGCCATTACCCTTATTTTGTACTTTTTACTGTTCCCAACGCCCTTTCCAGTTTATAGTCACCATTTCCTAATCCATAGAGATATTACTGATAAGTGAAATTAGGAAAGAGCAAGAGTGGATGTATAGAACAGCTCCTCAGCAACCTAACTTTTGATATATCATACTGTATATTATCAGCACACCAAAAGGTTCCTAATTTGTGTTTCAAGACATGTATTGGGTTGTACAAAGTGTTAAAGCAAAACAGCATAACATGAGTATCCAAGTACATGGCTTCCAAGATTGAGTAGGAACATTGCAAAAAATGTAAGTGTTGCTTCCATCTGTGTTGAATACAGAAAAAGTAGCTGACTTAGAGGAGTAAGGGGACACAGAGGGAAGCACACACACACGATAACCATTAACAATATACAGGAGCAGCTTTTTAGTTGTAACATGACAAAATGTGGAGAATTTCAAGGGGTATGAATAAAAGAATGAAAGAGAGGATAAAGGACTGTAGGGCAGAAAATAAGCATCTTAGAATAAACAAGACAAGGCGTGTTTACATACGGGAGGGGGGAAGTACAAAGAGCCACATCATTTCAATCTTCTTTGCGGTCAAGGTAGGTCATGAGTTTGAGTTGTTGGTGGTTGGTCATCTAGGTGTTCTTTATTAAGTTGTATTTGCCAGAGAATCTTGAAAATGGAGCCAGGATGCCGATGTGTGGTTACATTTAGATGGGTTATCACGAGCAACACTGATCAACTCCTCCATTTTGGTTTTTTGTCTAAGAGATTCCTAATTTTTACATATAGTTACATAGTAGGTGAGGTTGAAAAAAGACACAAGTCCATCAAGTCCAACCTATGCGTGTGACTATATGTAAGTATTACATTGTATATCCCTGTATGTTGCAGTCATTCAGCTGCTTATCCAATAGTTTCTTGAAGCTATCAATGCTCCCCACTGAGACCACCGCCTGTGGAAGGGAATTCCATATCTTTGCCGCTCTTACAGTAAAGAACCCTCTACGTAGTTTAAGGTTAAACCTCTCTTCTTCTAATTTTAATGAGTAGCCACAAGTCTTGTTAAACTCTCTTCTGCGAAAACGTTTTATTCCTATTGTGAGGTCGCCAGTACAGTATTTGTGTATTGAAATCATATCCCCTCTCAAGCGTTTCTTCTCCAGAGAGAATAAGTTCAGTGCTCGCAACCTTTCCTCATAACTAAGATCCTCCAGACCCTTTATTAGCTTTGTTGCCCTTCTTTGTACTCGCTCCATTTCCAGTACATCCTTCCTGAGAACTGGACAGCATAGTCCAGATGCGGCCGGACAAGAGTCTTGTAGAGGGGAGAATTAACGTTTTATCTCTGGAGTTGATCCCCTTTTAATGCATGCCAATATTCTGTTTGTTTTGTTAGCAGCAGCTTGGCATTGCATGTCATTGCTGAGCCCATCATCTACTAGGACCCCCAGGTCCTTTTCCATCCTAGATTCCCCCAGAGGTCCCCCCCCCCAGTATATAGATTGCATTCATATTTAATAATATCACCCAAATACATTATTTTACATTTTTCTACATTGAACCTCATTTGCCATGTAGTTGCCCACCCTATTAATTTGTTCAGATCTTTTTGCAAGGTTTCCACATCCTGCAGAGAAGTTATTGCCCTGCTTAGCTTAGTATGTCTGCAAATACAGGAATTGAACTGTTTATCCCATCCTCCAGGTCGTTTATGAATAAATTAAATAGGATTTGTCCCAGAACAGAACCCTGGGGACCCCACTACCCACCCCTGACCATTCTGAGTACTCCCCATTTATTGCCACCCTCTGAACTCGCCCCGACAGATAGTTTTCAATCCATGTACTCACCCTATGGTCCATGCCAATGGACCTTATTTTGTACAGTAAACGTTTATGGGGAACTGTGTCAAATGCTTTTGCAAAATCCAGATACACCACGTCTACGGGCCTTCCTTTATCTAGATGGCAACTCACCTCCTCATAGAAGGTTAATAGATTGGTTTGGCAAGAACGATTCTTCATGAATCCATGCTGATTACTGCTAATGATACCTTTCTCATTTCTAAAATCTTGTATATAGTCCCTTATCATCCCCTCCAAGATTTTACATACTATTGATGTTAAGCTAACTGGTCTGTAATTCCCAGGGATATATTTTGGGCCCTTTTTAAATATTGGTGCTACACTGGCATTTCTCCAATCAGCTGGTACCATTCCAGTCAGTAAACTGTCTGTAAAAATTAGGAACAATGGTCTGGCAATTACCCTCGGGTTCAAGACATCTATGTGGTCCCGGTGATTTATTAATGTTAAGTTTCTGAAGTCTAATTTTAAATCTGTCCTCTGTTAACCATGTAGGTGCTTCCTGTGATGTGTCATGAGGATAAACATTGCAGTTTTGGTTACTGAAGCCCCCTGATTCACTCGTGAAGACTGAGGAGAAGAATAATTCAAGAACAGAAAAACATACAGTGAAACACATTGTAAATCAAAAGTGTTACTTCATATACAACTATTTACAACATAGAAAAATCATGATGTAGTAGTAAAGAGTATTTTTTTCTGTTCTTTTCTATGATATGGTCCCTAGAAAGATATATATCTCATCTCCAGCCCCTGAAGAAGAGGTCATAATCATTATAAAAACCTCATAACGCGTCGGTCCTGCACTTCCAATTAGCTCCTGCTTGCTGAAACAGCGTTTTGTGGGTTAAGTGCAGCTCTCCTGATTTGTGTTGTATATCTTTTTATAATCTATTGTAAACTGTGGCATCCATTTTGTTCCCATTGTTGTTTTTTACATAATATGTGTCATATTTTTAATCTTTTGATATAATAAAACAAATATTCTTTATACTTTTTGATATATTATTTGAAACTTCCGCCCTCCAAAATCCCACTTAAGAGGAAAAACTTTCGATTGTATACGAATATAGGGATGCGGACGGATTGTCTCCTTCCATAAAGTCCCTGTCACCATCCTCTGTTCTAGGTTATCGACTGAGAAGTCGGTAATTAATTAATTAATTTGACTTTAGAATATAAGCCACCAGTAGAAGCAATGTTCAACTTTAGAGTCCCCTGTATTTTGAACCCAGTAACCTTGTTATGAACCTTATTCACAAATAGTAAATACGGTATCATTGAAAAAACAGTCGATTAATAACACCTTGGCGAAATCATTTTGAATTTCGAATTTCCGAATTTTGAATTTCTGAAATTACGAATTTCCAAAATTTCAAATTTTTTAATTTCTGAAATTTCGAATTTCTGCAATTTCGAAATATCTGCAATTCAGAATTTGCCAATTTCCGAAATCCCAAATTTCCGAAGTTCCGAACTTCCGAAATTTTGAAAATTCTGAAATTTGAAGATTCAGAAATTCGAAATTCGGTAATTTGGAAATTCGGAAATTCAGAAATGAATGAATTTGTCAAAATTTGTTAAAAAATGAATTCGGAACTAAATGAATTGCACATGTCTAGAAATTATGGATTACTTCCATTGGTCCAGCTGGCAGGAGGTTGGCCTCTCAGCATGGGTGCCATTCAGAGAATTCTTTGCATTTTCAGAATAAATGCAAAGTGTTCTGTGATTGGATGAGGTGGAGAGCGTAATGTCATAGCTCTGCCTCTCCACCTTGTCCAGTCAGAAAACACTTTGCATTGCGTTGAGAAAATGCAAAGTGTTCTCTGAATGGCGCCCGTGCCCAGCGACTGACCTTGTGTGTTCACAATACAGCAGGTTGGCCGCTCAGCACAAGACCTTGAAGCTAATGGAGATCCCTGGAATAACAGTGTCTACTTCAGTGTTTTTTTGTTGAGCCTCCAGGGGCATCGGCCAGGTTTCTGTACATAGTAGTATTGTATAACATGGGCCCATGTTCACAGCTGCATTATGCTCAGTAATCAGTATTCTGCCAGCAAGATCCTCTGTAGATATTAATATTTTATTGTGCCCTAAGTGTACATGCAAATGGCCATAATAAATTACTGGTTATCTACGCTGATATTGATGGGCAGAGGTTGTAAGGAAAAACATGTATAAAATACGGTCTATTAATGCTTGCATTTACAAGTATAGATGTGTCATACAGTATGAATGCATACAATTCTATTTCCTTCTATTACAATAAATGTACGTCTGTATGCAAAATTAAAAAATCAATAATGAATCAATAGAACAAATCAATTCACATCCATAAAAAAAAAAAATGCAGTATTGCTAAAAACACTGCTTTTCGTTACCATGTGCATGAGTCCTAAAGATCATTAAAGAGGAAGTAAAGTCTCTGAAAAAAAAAAAAATACACCCTGCAAAACAAAGGCATAATGAGCTTGTATGCATAGCTATGCATACTAGTTCATTATGAATTACTTACCTGAGATCAAAGCCCCGGCATCGGCCCTCATTTGCCTCCTCCGATGCCGCCATCTACCCCGGAGTGACTTCCGGGTATAGCCACTCCGGTGTTGTGACTGGCCGGGGCCGCGATGACGTCACACCCACGCATGCGCGCTGGTGCCGCCTCTAACGGCATGATCGCCGTTAGAAATGGCACGCTCAGTGCGCCTGCGCCTGATGTCTACGGCGCATGCATCGTAGACATCGGTGCCGCTATTTCTGCAAATATCCCCTGAACCTTTTAGGTTTAGGAGATATTTCTTGCACCTACAGGTAAGCCTTAATCTAGGCTTACCTGTTAAAGTGGTTGTAATGGGTTCTAGACATGTGCGATTAGTTTCGGACGAATCGAAAATTCGTACGAATTTCCGTAAATTCGTACATTCGGGAGGATCCGAAATACGAATAGCTATGCTACAAATTTTGTACGAAATACGAAATTTCGTTTACGAATTTCAGATCCAAATTCCGAACGAACATTCATAATTGTTACGAAAAGTTAACGAACCTAAAAGTTAAAAACCCAGGAAGTCAGCACAGCACAGAGATGGTGGGAGCCCCTCATAACGATAAATTCATCATAACGAACATTCGTAATTGTTACGAAACGTTACGAACCTAACGAAAATTCGTATTTCGCACGAAATTTCGGACACGAATTACGAAATACGAATTAATTCCAATATGAAACGGAACAGAACGAAACAAAACAAATTTATTGACGGCGCACATGTCTAAATTGAGTTCTGTATGGTGAATTCAGCTGACACCAGTGGTGAACTGAAACATTTAAGTTTTAAAATGTTAAAGTGCATCTAAGTCAAATAATACAATTTTGTTTTTTTTTTAAGCTTAACAGTTCTTAGATGTGATGGCTTCACTAGTTTTATTTTTTCAGGCTAAGTACATTTTCTGCAAGTACAGAAAATACATGTTGATCCTGCCAGAAAGCGTTTGTCCTTATAAATGCCTGTCCAGTGAGCTAAAATCCAGTGAGCAGGATGGATCCATGCTTTCATGTTGTTTACGCCAAATTCTGACCCTACTATCTGAATTTCGCAGCTGAAATCGAGACTCATCAGACCAGGCAATGTTTTTCCAATATTCTATTGTCCAATTTTGGTGATCCTGTGTGAATTGCAGCCTCATTTTCCTGTTCTTAGCTGACAGGAGTGGCACCCGGTGTGGTCTTCTGCTGCTGTAGCCCATCTGCTTCATGGTTCCATGCTCTGTGCGTTCAGAGATGGTATTCTGCATACCTTGGTTGTAAGAAGTGGTTATTTGAGTTACTGTTGCCCATTCTCCTCTCGCCTCTGACCTCAACAAGGCATTTTCATCCACACAACTGCCACTGAGTGGATACTTTCTCTTTTTCGGACCATTTTCTGTAAACCCGAGAGATGGTTGTGTGTGAAAATCACAGTAGATCAGCAGTTTTTGATATACTCAAACCAGCCCGTCTGGTTACCATGTTTAAAGTCACTTAAATGGGCGGCACAGTGGTGTAGTGGGTAGCACTCTCACCTAGCAGTAAAAAGGATTGCTGGTTTGAATCCCAACCACGACACTACCTGCCTGGAGTTTGCACGTTCTCCCTGTGCTTGTGTGGGTTTCCTCCGGGTACTCCGGTTTCCTCCCACACTAAAAAGACATGCTGGTAGGTTAATTGGCTTCTGTCCAAAAATTTGCCTCTAGTATATGAATGTGAGTTGAGGACCTTGGATTGTGGGCTCCTTGAGGGTAGGGACCGATGTGAGTGTGCGATGTATGTGTGGAGTGCTGCATAAAATTGACGGTGCTATATGGGTACCTTAAATAAATAATAATATACAGCTGCAATAAAAAGTATTTGAACCCTTTTGGAATGATATGGATTTCTGCACAAATTGGTCATAAAATGTGATCTGATCTTCATCTAAGTCACAACAATAGACAATCACAGTCTGCTTAAACTAATAACACACAAAGAATTAAATGTTACCATGTTTTTATTGAACACACCATGTAAACATTCACAGTGTAGGTGGAAAAAGTATGTGAACCCCTAGACTAATGAAATCGCCAAGAGCTAATTGGAGTGAAGTGTCAGCCAACTGGAGTCCAATCAATGAGATGAGATTGGAGGTGTTGGTTACAGCTGCCCTGCCCTATAAAAAACACACACCAGTTCTGGGTTTGCTTTTCACAAGAAGCATTGCCTGATGTGAATGATGCCTCACACAAAAGAGCTCTCAGAAGACCTACGATTAAGAATAGTTGACTTGCATAAAGCTGGAAAGGGTTATAAAAGTATCTCCAAAAGCCTTGCTGTTCATCAGTCCACGGTAAGACAAATTGTCTATAAATGGAGAAAGTTCAGCACTGCTGCTACTCTCCCTAGGAGTGGGTGTCCTGTAAAGATGACTGCAAGAGTACAGCGCAGACTGCCCAGTGAGGTGAAGAAGAATCCTAGAGTGTCAGCTAAAGACTTACAAAAGTCTCTGGCATAGGCTAACATCCCTGTTAGCGAATCTACGATACGTAAAACACTAAACAAGAATGGATTTCATGGGAGGATACCACAGAGAAGCCACTGCTGTCCAAAAAAAACATTGCTGCACGTTTACAGTTTGCACAAGAGCACCTGGATGTTCCACAGCAGTACTGGCAAAATATTCTGTGGACAGATGAAACCAAAGTTGAGTTGTTTGGAAGAAACACACAACACTATGTGTGGAGAAAAAGAGGCACAGCACACCAACATCCCAACTGTAGGTATGTATGTATGGTGGTGGGGGCATCATGGTTTGGGACTGATTTGCTGCATCAGGGCCTGGACGGTTTGCTATCATCGAAGGAAAAATGAATTCCCAAGTTTATCAAGACATTCTGCAGGAGAACTGTCCACCAGCTGAAGCTCAACAGAAGATGGGTGTTGCAACAGGACAATGACCCAAAGCATAGAAGTAAATCAACAACAGAATGGCTTAAACAGAAGAAAATATGCCTTCTGGAGTGGCCCAGTCAGAGTCCTGACCTCAACCCGATTGAGATGCTGTGGCATGACCTCAAGAAAGCAATTCACACCAGACATCCCAAGAATATTGCTGAACTGAAACAGTTCTGTAAAGAGGAATGGTCAAGAATTACTCCTGACTGTTGTGCATGTCTGATCTGCAACTACAGGAAACGCTTGGTTGAAGTTATTGCTGCCAAAGGAGGTTCAACCAGTTATTAAATCCAAGGGTTCACATACTTTTTCCACCTGCACTGTGAATGTTTACATGGTGTGTTCAATAAAAACATGGTAACATTTAATTCTTTGTGTGTTATTAGTTTAAGCTGACTGTGATTGTCTATTGTTGTTACTTAGATGAAGATCAGATCACGTTTTATGACCAATTAGTGCAGAAATCCATATCATTCCAAAAGGGTTCACATACTTTTTATTGCAACTGTAATAGATGAGCATCTTAATGAGATACAATGTACAGGGATAGGGACAATTGTAGACACACACCCACACTCATTCAGGTTGGACTGGTGTCTTTATTCAACCTTACTAACTATGTAAATCCTCTTTCTTCCCCATTCTGATGCTCGGATTGAAGTTCAGCAAGTTGTCTTCACCACATCTAGATGACTAAATGCTGTCATGCAATTGGCTGATTGGCAATTTGTGTTACCAACCAATTGAACAAATGCATCTACTAAAGTGGCCGGTAAGTGTAGAAGGGAGGTGGTTGCAAAGAGATGAAGTCTATGAGGGGCAAATTCAGGCCGTAAAAGCTGAACTCTGGACAGTTATCGATTGACTGAAGTGTAGATTGGGGAAAAGATCTGGTTGTAATGTGTAGTGTGTGTTTTTAAGTCAAGTGACTGACAAAACAGAGTTACAAATCTTTTAATAAAACAGCCCCTACGTATTTCAATATTATGCTAAGACAGAGTTTGGCTTTAAATATTACGTTCATTTTCTATTATAATTTGATTTTGCCTAATGGGCAAAGTGTTTTTTGAAACTAAAATTTGAGCAAAATTGCTTCCTAAAAAAAGTTAATTTGTATTTTTTATTTTTTTTTCCCCCCTGAACAACTGAAATGCGATGTTGGCCTTCCTCGTACCATTATGGTATTAAACCCAGCTGTTTATCTCCGATAAAATTAATTACGTTGGACAAGTCGGTGTAATTCCAATTTTAGAAATGTAATCTAAGTATTTATGCTCTGCAAACACGGCGGTCCATTTGCGATGAATATGCGAAGTAGAGATTAATTGTTTACAGTGAATAAGTGGTGGGCGCATAAGCCAAATAAAATGAATGTGCCTGTCTGAGTCACAGCAGAAACATGTGATATGATAATATGGAGTAAAGTATTTTACAATGGTTAAATAATTAAGGCTTGTTGAGATGGCCCCTTCAGCGAGTCTCCATCTATTATTTATTAAGTTCAATTAGAGAATTTATTAGGACAGAATTGACGGACAGTAACAAAGGAGTGCTCAGTTGGCTTGAAACTGAAACAGCTTCGTGTTTACAAAACCTAATGGTTGTCATAACATATTTATTACCAACAGGAACGGGCTAAATAGGGAGCGCATGTTAACCCTAATATAGTTTATTAACCTTGTTAGTGTATGGAATAATTGGGCACTGAATTGCACCAATTAAAGGTGAACTGTGGGAAAACGGTTAAATACGCAGTTGTGATACGCATATGCAAATTGTCTTATCTGCCGGGGGGATTTCTAATTTCGTCCAGCCGGTCCTGTAGTAGCGATGGGCAAATCTGTCTGGGTTTGGTTTGCCAAGGGTTCAGCAAATCTCGTTGCAGTTGGGCAACCCCGAAGTTTGCGGCAAATCCAAGTGAAGTCTATAGGGTATGAGGGGGGGGGGGGGGCAGGGGTGGATCCTGTGGCCAATAAGCATGTTATTGTCAAAGAAATTAGGCATGGGCATCTTTCATGGGGGTCATTAACAAATGAAAAAATGTTTTAAAAAATACCATGCAGCAGGAGAGAGTCATTATAATGTGGTTTTGAGGGTGACGTGTAAAAAATACAAATCCTTTAAATTACAGTGCCTTGAAAAAGCTTTCATACCCCATGTTACAACCAGAAACGTAAATGTGTTTTATTGGGATTTTATGTGATAGACCAACACAAAGTGGCACATAATTGTGAAGTGGAAGGAAAATGATAAATGGTTTTCAAAATGTTTTACAAATAAATATGTGAAAAGTGTGGAGTGCATTTGTATTCAGCCCCCCTGAGTCAATACTTGTTGGAACCGCTTTTCACTGCAATTACAGCTGCAAGTCTTTTTGGGGATGTCTCTACCAGCTGTGCGACTCTAGGGAGTGAAATTTTTGCCCATTTTTCTTTGCAAAATAGCTTAAGCTCTGTCAGATTGGGTGGAGAGCGTCGGTGAACAGCAATTTTCAAGTCTCGCCACAGATTCTCAATTGGATTTCGGTCAGGGCTTTGACTGGGCCATTCTAACATATGAATATGCTTTGATCTAAACCATTCCATTGTAGCTCTGGCTGTATGTGTAGGGTCGTTGTCCTGCTGGAAGGTGAACCTCCGCCCCAGTCTCAAGTCTTTTGCAGACTCTAACAGATTATCTTCTAAGATTGCCCTGTATTTGGCTCCATCCATCTACCCATCAACTCTGAGCAGCTTCCCTGTCCCTGCTGAAGAAAAGCATCCCAACAACATAATGCTGCCACCACCATGTTTCACAGTGGGGATGGTGTGTTGAGGGTGATGTGTAGTGTTAGTTTTCCACCACACATAGGCTTTTGCTTTTAGGCCAAAAAAGATTAATTTTGGTCTCATCTGACCAGAGCACCTTCTTCCACCTGTTTGCTGTGTCCCCTACATGGCTTCTCGCAAACCGCAAACTGGAGGACTGTTTATGGCTTTCTTTCAACAATGGCTTTCTTCTTGCCACTCTTCCATAAAGGCCAGATTTGAGGAGTGCAAGACTAATAGATTCTCCTACCTGAGCTGTGGATCTCTGCAGCTCCTCCAGAGTTACCACAGGCCTCCTGGTTGCTTCTCTGATTAATGTTCTCCTTGCCCGGCCTCTCAGTTTAGGTGGACGGCCATGTCTTGGTAGGTTTGTAGTTGTGCCATACTCTTTCTATTTTCAGATGATGGATTGAACAGTGCTCCGTGGGATGTTCAAAGCTTGGGATATTTTTTGATAACCTAACCCTGCTTTAAATTTCTCCACAACTTTATCCCTGACCTCTCTGGTGTGTTCCTTGTTCCTTGCTGTTTGTTCACTAAGGTTCTCTAACAAACCTCTGAGGGCTTCACAGAACAGCTGTATTTATACTAAGATTAAATTACACACATCTGGACTCTATTTACTAATTAGGTGACTTCTGAAGGCAATTGTTTCAACTAGAATTTAGTTAGGGTTATCAGAGTAAAGGGGGCTCAATGTAAATGCATGCCACACTTTTCACATATTTATTTGTAAAAAATTTGGAAAACCATTTTTCACTTTCTTACACTTCACAATTATGTGCCACTTTGTGTTGGTCTATAACAAAAAATCCCAATAAAATACATTTACATTTTTGATTGTAGCATGACAAAATGTGGAAAATTTCAAGGGGTATGAATACTTTTTCAAGGCACAGTTCATGCTTTGGAGATGCCTTTAAGCTGTATGTGTTGTTATGGAATAGTACAGTTTTAAGGAAAAGTCAGCAACACAGCATTATGGCATCACATGGATGTTTAATTATTTTTTTTAGCTTTTAAATTTTGCTTGGCTTAAATATAGAAGTAGCACACAATCTCACTCACTTCAAGAGCGGTAGTACTCCTGAATTGACTCGTGGAACTAGTAGTGCTAGTGGAGGGTTTCTTTAAAAAATAAAGCTAAAACCCTCAACTTTGTACAAATTTGTCAATGGCACAACAGTTTAAAGAATAATTCCAGGCATGGTATATTTTACATAGTTACATTGGTGCAGCTTTGACCAATGTAATTATGTATATATGATACTTGGCCGATACCCTTAAGCTGGAAATCAAATCACTGAGACAAACACTGCTATTCCAGTTATTGCCACTTGCTTCCAGGCCCTGTGACGATCTGCAGCATGATGCATTGTGAATATAGGTCGGCCGCTCAGCAGGGGTGTCATTCCGAGAATGCTTTGCATTTTCTGAATGAATGCAAAACATTCCCTGATTGGACGAGGTGGATAGCCTGACGTCACTGCTCCACCTCTCCATCTCGAGAGAAATTTTGCATTCTTTCAGGACATGTAAAGAATTCTCTGAATGGTGCATGTGCTGCACGGCTAACTACCTGTATTCAGGAATGCAAATATTCCTGTATTCTGGTATTTCTGTTTTCAGGTACAATATGCGAGAACATGAGAACTTGTATAGGCAGCAAATGGAGAGAGACAAGGCCAATTTTATTTTGTAATGAAAGTTAGAGTGTATTATCTGAGAGACAATATCCATAAATATTTTATAGTGAGTAGATAGTATGTAAGCAACTTGGTTAGGCCGCAATATAAGAGGGAGAGATCAGGCAAGTTTTGCTTATAAACCATGCTTTGTTTGTTTATAGCGCAAAAAATAAAAACCGCAGAAGTGATCAAATACCACCAAAAGAAAGCTCTATTTGTGGGAAAAAAGGACGTCAATTTTGTGCCATATCGCAAAAAATGGCCTGGTCATTAGGGGAAAAATTCTTCCGATCCTTAAGTGGTTAAAGGGTAACTTCACTTTCGTGGAAGAAAAAAATAGCAAATAAAGAAAAATTGATATAGCGTGTACAATTGCGATACAAGTCATATTGTAATTGAATGTTATTAACAATTACCTTTCCTTTTCAATCTGCAGCCTCTGTAATTTTCTATAAATGCAAAGGCTACATGGAGTTGTTCTGTACACAGAATGTGTGCTGACCACTACCCAGAAACATCATTTCCTGCTTGTGTGATTGGCTCACCAATTTTCCCAGAAGTCTGCCTAAGATACAAGTCAGCTTTCAGGCATCCCTGCAACAAAAATTTAATTTTTGCTGAGATATTTCCAATAGGAACATGTCTAAAGGGGTACAGGCTAAGCAGCTTTCCTCACTAGTGCCCTGCAGCTGCACACCCGACTGATAATTATGAAACCACTCCCTAAACCAATTTATCACAGAGGCACAGACAAATACACATGGATTTCTTCAGAATAACAAAAGGTAGGAATTTGCATCAAAGTTTGTTATAACCCTTGCAATGTACATAGATCACCCGGGGGAATGTTTTTTTCTCAACAAAAGTGGAGTTACGCTTTAAAGTGTCGCCTATGAAGTTTGTCACTATTCCTCGAGAGTGCACAATTTTAGAGCATGAAATGTTAGGTATCTATTTAAGTGGCATAACATCATCTTTCACATTATACAAAGAAATGGGTATATATTGAGTTTTGTATTTTTAAAATTAATTAAAGTGTATTTTTTCCCAAAAAATTGTGTTTTAAAGATCGCTATTTTATTATCTAGGGTCTCTGCTAAAAAAAAAATATATATAATAATAATAATAATATATATAATGTTTGGAGGTTCTAAGTCATTTTCTAGTAACAAATACTCATTTCATCTTTTAAACAAAAAGTTCCTGAAAAAACTTGGTATTCAAGTGGTTAAAGTAACCATTAGAGTGTATTATCTGAGAGACAATAGCCACAGATATTGTACATTGGCTGGAATGGGTTTACATCTACATTAAACCAGATGTCTGGGCTCCACCCATAGCCACTCCCCCATACCCCCTGCCTGCGTGACAGTGACACCTCCTATCGACTGTCCAGGAAGAAGACTGTCCAGCACAGGCACATCTGCAATGCTAGATTTGTGGCCCCTTGCACCTGGAAATGGCACCAGTAAAGGATCCTGACAGTGGACTTAGGTGAGTACATCTTTCTTTACAAAGTACAAAAGAAAAAATATGCAGGATGGGTAAATTTGCCTGGAGATGAGCTTTATATTCTGGATTATTTGACCTTAACAAGGAAACTACTCCATAAGAAGTGTGAACTAGGTAATACAGCGCAGGCAAGATGAGTAGTCAGTTTATACAAAGGATCAATAGAAAGGATAAAGGTTGTACTCAGCTGAGTAGAATCAGTGCCAAAAGATGTGACAGAAGTGTAGTCATAAAGTGCTGCCAAACTAATACCAGGGCTAGCAAGAACAGGAGAGAAACGCATAAAAAAAGTCTAGGTCATAACATGCTTATGACAATGGAAGTGAGGATAAGCAAGGTCAGAAACCGAAGTCAATCAAAAATGCAAAAAAAGAATTGCGCCCACAAGCTAACAAGCTCTACAACTGGCAACTTTGCAAGTGTGATTAGGATATATGCCTATGTCAGGACACCTAAACCTTTAAAATTGTGCTGCATTAGGAATACGGACACTGGGGGTAATTCTCCAGTCTGTTAGCACCAAGCAGATGGAGACAAAGAGTGGCAGGACCCATGGGGCAAGGTGGGGACTAAGGGGAGGCAAGAGGGGCGGCTGCACTGGGCACAGCATCCTTTCGTGTTGGGGTGGTGCTGCAAGAGAGCATGTAAGAAGGTGCAGTTAGCTAGCCTTAACTAGGTTTTTCTGTCCCAAAATAGTGTGTAATAGGGAATTATGAAAGTGGGTGTTAGGTTCCCTTTTAGAATAAGCCTTCCTGTAGTGTTGTAATGGGTGGAGATAGCCTAGTGCAGTTGGGGGAAGGGAGCCAAGCACCCCACACATGTTCAAATGTAGTCATCTAATGCAAAGGCCCTGGACAGGGCAGAAATTCAGGGTGAGAGTGGCCTACACCCAGAACCAGCTGTAGTTGTCATGTTTTACGAAACATGGTCTAAGTGAACTGGGAACATGGTCTAACTGGACTGGGAGCAGGATGAAAAAGGCCTTTTAGGCCAGGCTAACATCTTGGAAGATGTGTACAGAATCTACAAGTTCAGCTGAAGCAGTCCGGTCTCATTAAAGGAGTCATGAGATGGATGCATAAAGCCTAATGGGCAAGTCAGAGCCCTCTGACTAAGTACTAATGACCTTGGAGGTGAGAGAGTAACATCAGGGAGCGTATCTGGCTGGGTAGAGCTATAGAGTGGGACACAGGAAGGGAGACTGATATACTATAGTAGGCACCTTGTTCATCTCGGTTGACAGAGCAGTATACTTCACCTTGTAAATCTCGATTTTAATAGAGCAGAATTCTACAGCTATAGTATACAAGGAAAGGGGCCCCAAAACTGTGGTGCTCCCAAAGAGAGTAGAGATACTAAGGGAAGATGGCTTATAAGTTATGTGCAAGGTGCAGCTATCTAAATTGACTGCTATGGACCGCCTACAATTTGTGATTGGCAAAGTATGCCAAGCAACACAGGATAGTACTGTATGTCTATGTGATGTATCTGTAGCACCCTGATGTTTAGGCAGGGTTGCTCCTAAATTTACCTGCCAGGTGTATTTGCCTTGGCCAATTGTTAGGGATCAATTGAGTACACCCTAAGTCTGGAATTGCTGCAATTCTCTCTTCTGCCACTGGGTGGCTGGGTACCGGGTGGCATTAGATAAGACAAGGGCAAAGCAAGGTGTTAGGGCTGGGCTCAGCCCTTCCTTCTCAAAGCTGGCCGCTCAGCTGTCGGCTAATTGCCAGCTCTTATCTCTCCACAGTGACTCACCTGTTGATATCCTGCTCTTCAGTCCTGCCTACTTAAGCCGTCCAGCCCAGATGATCTCTGCCTTCACCTTGGTCACATCTCTAGAGACGCTCTCCTGTGTTCCTGTTAAAGACTTACTTGGCTGACATTCCTTCTGGCTCCAGATCCTGCTTGCTGTTCTACTATGCTCCTCTCTGGCTCCCTGACGTTTTGGCTTGTCTGACTATCCGTTCCGGCTCCTGAACTCTGGCTATGTTTTGACTATGTTTACTCTGTTTACCTTTTTTTTTGTTATTATTAAACAAGTGTGATTTAACTGTACTTCTATCTCAGTGTGATTCATGGTTTCTGACACAAGGACAGATTAGGAGTATATGGGGTATCTCAGCCAATGGGCAGGGGTCTTCCTAAATACCTCAGCCTACTGGGAGAACCTATATATTTGGGTGGAACATGGGATTGAGGTTCTGTGCCACCTGGACGGCTGTCTTGGTGGACGTGTGTTGTGCTGCCCAGGCTACTAGGCCATACTTTGGGCCTATCCCGGGCACATCTGGCTGCTAAGCTGTCTGAGGGCCTATCCAGAAGCAGGAGAGCAGCGTAGGGTTGAGATTGCGGCTCGCAGTCCAACCAGAAGGGACGGTTTGCAGTCCAACCAGAACCTGTCGTGGTCGGAAGTAGAGGGTAAGCTGTCGCCACTAAGGGACCAACCACCTTATTACCAGGGACCACAGTGAGTAGCTGAAGCAAGTACCGGAGCAGTATTCTCACCAACCCGAGTCCAGGCCAGTGAAGAATCGAGAAACTTCAGTAGGTGCCAAGCCAGGGACCCAGCCAGTGCGGTGACACTTGAGGAGTATCTGGAGTCCCAAGCCAGGGACCCAGCAGGGAAGATGACGCTTGAGGAATATACTAAAGTAAGAAGATTAGAAGAGATCACGGGAATCAGCGGCAGTGAATCAGCAAGTCTAAAGAGAGAGACTGGGAGCTCAGTGGGCTGAGAGTCCACAAGGAGTGATTGATTAACAGTAAAGGAGTTTGTTACAATGTGTGTTAGAAACTGTTCTAAGACTGTTGCCATAGGAGACAGTGCTCCTGCACATGCAGACTTAGTGTCCTGAGGGGGGGCCTTTCCTTGCTTGGCTGTCTACCTGTAGAAGTCTCGGAGTCTGCCAATAGACATTGCAACTACCTAAGGGTGTCTTGGCCCTAAACCCTCTCTCCCACTGATCTGTTCAAGAGAAAATAAATCTATTTGCATTCAAGAAATGTCTGGTGCCCATGAATATACCTTGCATTACACCCACTCTATATAGAGAGATGTCAGCTGTTCCTGGCTCTGGAGGTTCTCATTAGACTAAAGGAGGCCTGGGACCTTGCTACATGTCACTGCCATCTTTCAAGGGCAACAGTAAAGTGCAGAAACTATAACTTTGTGCTGCCAGTCCTTTCCTGTGAATGTAATAGCTAATGGCCAGGCATGTGGTGGGAAGGTCTATGGCAAGGAGTTGAGTACAATACGGCGAAAGGCAAAGAACTACCAGCAGTGGTTATAGTCTGTCCGTAAAGTTTATTCAACCAAGCTGCGAGCCCATGTTTACCCCTTCCATCCTGCCTGCTGCCTAGGGTTGCCCTTTCTGATAGGAGGAGCCCAAGCAGAGGAGCACTGAAGTCTCTGTTGATAAGGTCCATTGTCTGTGCCAGTGGCATGCTTAGGGTGTGGGGGTGTGGTGCGCAGCAGGTACCAGAACTGGGGGTAACTAGCAAGTCCGTCTTAATGAATGGGCACACCTGGCATATGGGGGGGCCATGATCAGGGCCAGGAAAAAGGGGTGGGGGCGCTGTACTGGAGAGGTGCATTGGCCAGTCGTCTGCTCATGCCCTCTTGCAACTGCAATGTCACTTCTGTCAGAAACGACAGCGGCTGGCTTCTGCTGGAGAGAGGATTCAGCTTTCTCCTCCCTTCTCCCACTGTGATGGGGACACCTGATGTATGGAGACACCTGATGGATGGGGACACCTGATGGATGGTGACACCTGATGGATGGGGACACCTGATGTGTGGGGATACCTGATGGATGGGTACACTTGATGGATGGGGGCACCTAATGGATGGGAACACTATGATGAAGAACACCTGATGGATGGGGACACTGTGATGGGGGACATCTGATCTAAGGGACACTGTTATGGGGATGCCTGATGTACAGTATATTGTCAGTGTTATAGGGGAACCTGATGTAAATGGGCACTGATGTAAGGGGGCACTGTGATGTGAACTCCTGATGCAGGCTGGTAGGGGCCCCAGTGCATTACTTTGCCCAGGGGCCAGTGATGCTATTAAGATGGCACTGGGTACCAGACGGCCACCTGAGCTTTTATTTTAGTTGCACCTTGCGAATGTCAAACAGGCAGACATGGCATTATAGTGTTGGTATCATCACCATGACATCATCACCCTGGAACCTGGATGATCTTGTCTGGGCACTGCATGAAGGGCGCCAGAGGAGTTCTGACCAGAGGGAGCTGTATGAAAATGAACAACAGAGTGAGACATCAAAGACTGAGTATAACGTAGGCTGACCTTAGCCATCATGCTTTCTGAATGGTTTGCCTTAAAATATCAGGTGTCCCAACAGTACACTGGCTGCATGCTTGTTCCAGTTTAGTAACTTGAAAATTGAGGATAAAGATGACAGCCTTGGAGCTTTAAACTCAGGTCAGCATGGCACCTTCCTTATTTCAAACCTGACAGGTCTCCTCTAAAATCTGGCACCTGTCTACCTCTGACGCAGTACCTGACTCAGCCAACAGATGGCAGATAAGAGCGAGAGGCCCCAATAAGATTCCCATCACTGTAAGGCGAGACGCCATTATAGCCTGCGGGCTGTTACAATTATCATTTTGGAAGTTGATTGAGGAAAAAAAAAAATATACTGCATTAAGAGATAAACAAGCTAATCAAATCCAGGGCTTGGAACAGCAGTACTGAAACTCCAGAGATAAACAGTCTAGAGACGGGAAATAAAAATTAGCAGCGCTATGGAAGCAATTGCGAGCTTTAAAATCCAAAGCTCCCCGAGGCTTATAAATAAACTGTTTATAAATTGTGACCACAAAGCCTTATCTTTGTTGCCATGGCAGCACAGTTGGACATATCGCTAAGATAATTTCCCACGATGGTCATTTGCATGGTGAGAGGGAAAAAAAGCAAGAAGACAAAGTTGATAAACATAGGAAGGAGAAATAATAGTGCACTAAGATATAAACCTGGGAGGGTTAATGAGCCATTATAAGCTCACTTCCCGGGAGTCTTACAACAGCTAGAACTCAGCGAGGCGTTACTCAATTTATTGGCATGATCACTGGGTCTGGAGGACTTGGTGATATTATAAAACAATCCGTGCTAATACTAAGGAGCTAGTGGATCAGTGTTAATTACTGGTATTGATCAGCGGTGTGAGAAAATTTCACAATGAGGTTTCAAGAGTTAAAGCCCTATCAAGCCTTAACTTCCTAATAGGAGTAGGCAGTCAAGATCCCTAAAAAGCCTATATTGTTGCTTTTTTACAATATTTTTGTTTATTTTTTACCTCTGCGGTGTGCACACTCGACACTAATACCAGGTGCAAAAAAAGTGAGCACACAAAAAGTTGCACAGGAGATACTCATGGTTCTCCTCTAAAAAGAAAGAACCCCGGCCCTGATCCCCTGGGACGCAAAACTCCTGACAGGGACCGGGGTACTCACATACCACCCAACTTTCTGAGATGAGATAAATGGACACCTATTAGCAAAAAGTATTTAGGCAAAGGATACACCCGTGCCATATCCCCGCAACATGGAGTATTAATACACAAAAAATTATGAAAAACCCATAAGTGCTTCTTAACACTATTATTCCTTTATACTGGCTTTTTAAAAGATAATGCATTTTTATACAGGCCTGTGGCACTCTCAGAGATAGGCTGCTAGGATGATAGGTAAACTGAATTATTTTGAGCTCTTCTGTAATCATTAGAGCAGCTATTGATTTCTTTGGGCTGTTCTGGATCTCAAAGGTTGCAGGTTTGACTCCCCCTCTTCTAGAGGGTTTTAGAACATAAGGGCTATGAGAGTCAAATGGACAGCTTGAATATTTATTTTGCTTCAGCCAATCCCTGGGCAGGTGTACCCAGTAGATGGTTGGAGAGAACATAAATATTTTGGGGCCTGGAGCAGCCAGGTTCTTGTCCTGCTGGAAAAGTTCTCCTTCTCCTTTGAGGCAATTCTGCTGGAGTTTTCTGATGTTCATTGATGTCCCAGTGATACCAGAGGGGGGGGGCTACACTTAAGTATCTTTGGAGCTAATTAAGTGACTTCATCTAAGGATCTGGTCTGGAGAACTCTCTGAAGAGTGCCCGGTGGAAGCTGGAAAGTGTGTACCTGTCCTGTGGCATGAACAATGTGAAGTGGAATCTAGGAATTGTGCAGTTGTCCTGTGACATAGAGATGTCTTGTGGAAACAGGGAAGTGTTCAGCTGTCCTGTGACATTGTAAATACTGACCTGAGCTCATGATCCTGGTGACTGTGCTGTTTTACTTTTGGAGTGATAAGTGCCAGTGGTAGCTCTTACTGAGATGGCTCTTTAAGGGTCTCAGTGATTGCCATTCCTATTAGTCCCTGATCTAAACACAGTTTAAAAAAGCCTAGCCTTGTGTGTCCTCCTGTTTCATTCAGTATTTCCAGAGTATCCCATACTAACCTAACCTATATCCTATTACATGTTCTGCAAGCAATAAGTTATAAAAAGACAGCCCGTACACTGTATAGCGCTACCACAGTAGGAGCCACTGGTGAATGTTGGTTATCTCCCATCCTGCACAGTCAGGCACATGAATTTTCCATACACTCGGGAAATCAAGAAACAGTCCTTGCAGGTTTGTTTGTTTTTTTTTTAGAAAATTTGAACTTGGATGGGAAAGGGTTAATATGGGATGCCCACTTGATTAGCAGAACTCTTCAGAGACCCAACCTATATACATCCGGTATATACACACTCCTCTTCTACCTTCAGCACGCTTGCTTGTAGAACTACCATTGCCAGGACGAGCTAGCACTTTGGTTTTGATCCAACAGTGACTGAGTCAGATCCTTGTAATTGTCTTTTGCAGGCAGGGACCGCAGGCCCCTTTTGGTGTAGCAAAAATGGAGAGGTCTTTGGTGCTAGATGTCCTTCCTGTGGCTATTGATCCCAGTACCACCTCTTCAGGCACTGCCAGCCCGAGTGGCTTCAGCGGCCCCTTTCACTAGTCCTCCTGGCTACTTCTCCACAGTCCTCCCAGACTGATTTTGCATCAATCCCAAACAGTTTTCACCCAGTCCCTTCAGGCATGCCTCTCAGTCCTTTGACTGTATAACTCACCAGCCCATGTGGCTGTCTTCCTTCCTGGAGATTTTCCCGGCAGTGTTCTCCTGCTGGTCTCTCCTTGCTCCCATGCCTCCTGGTCAGGATCTCTCTGTGTGTCATAAAGAGGGGTCCCTTCTGCACCCGAGCCCAGGCCTGAGCTCACCCCCCAAGACTGGGGAGCTACTCTTAAAGGCCTTGACAGCCTAACACTACATCCCCATCTACCAACCGAACTCCACTGCCCCAGCTGGGCTGACCCAGAGTATTTGAGGAGGCCTGCCCCCTGCCAACCCTTCTGTTGGGGATTGGTCAGGACCCTCAGAATACTTGCTGGGTGTCCAGTGTGCTCCTGTTCCTTTAAGGGGGCTTGGGCTGCCTCCAGGCTCACCTGCCCCACAACTATCCATTCCATGCATGTGCTTCCACTGTGGAGACACTAATAAATTTGTAGTGTTAGGACTGCAAGCAACACAGGGTGCCGTGACGAGGCCTTGCAGCTTTCACATGCATTTACAAATGTGTGCTAACTAAACCCCTGCTTTTAACAGACGGTTAGATGGGTTAGTTTGGTTGGTCAGCAGACTGGTTGGTGAGTTGAGCTATGGAATTGTTTTTGTCTTACATGTATATGGCCCTCCATGTGCTCCTTGCTGTGAAGGCCAGTTATAGGTGGGGTCCAGTTTTTTGTTAACACATGGTTAGGCCTAACTCAGGTTTCAGCCAGGCCTTAGCACGTTCCTTATAACAGGCAGGGACCGCGGGCCCCTATAGTGTAGCAAAAGACAGTTCTGGTGCTAACTGCCCTCTTTGGTGGACTACTGATCCCAGTCAATCCTTTGCAGACCCTGACAGCCCTCCTGACTGCAGCAGCCCAACTTCACTGCCAGTAACATCACAGTCTCTCCCGCTGGCTCTACATCCATCTCCGACTGCACATTCCCAGTCCCCTCCGGCATGCCTTTCCCAGCTCTCCCGACTGTGCCTGTCACTCACCAACACCTGATGGATCCCTTCTGGGGACTTGTCCGGCAGTATTCCCCCCCGCTGTCCTCTCCTGTTCCTGTTGAAGACACCCCTGGGGTTGTGTGGGGTTCCTGTTCAGCTCCAAGCCCCTGGCCAAGATCACCCCCTCAGACTGGGGGGCTTCCTCAAAGGCCCCAACAGCCTAACACTCCATTTGCAGTTCTTCCCCCTGAACCCCCCCCCCCCCCAGCTGGGCTGACCCTGGGTATTTAAGGAGACCTGCCCCCGTCAATCCAGGTTGGGGATTGGTCAGGGCTCTTTAGAACACCCCAGACAGCTCCACCGTTCTTCCCCACCTTCCCTCTAGAAGCCTCTAGAAGCAGAAGGGAGGTAACCAAAAGATGAAACGAGCTGTGAGTCACCAGCCTACTCTAAGCCACTCCCAGCCCCACAGATCAAAACAAACAGGCCTAGCTTCTGGCTAGGCCTGCTTAAATTTACCTGCACTACAAAATAATCTCACTCTAGCGCCTACACTAGGTAGAGGGTGCAACACATAATTGCAGATTTAGGCAAGAATGTGTGGTCTTAATCTAGCGATTTTTTAAAGGGAAGTGAATGTAAAGATAAAATACAGTTGGTGGGAGAGGGTGGGTATAAATTTGAAAGTACAACACTCAAGTTTTTCTTTAAAAATGAACATGTGTCTGCCTCATCATCCTGTTAGCGCTGCTCTGTCCCTGGGGCAGATTTCATGCACAATTCTTGGGATTGCTCGGCTCTTCAGGATTATTGGACTCAGGCCCTTAAGTGTAATCAATCAGTTACATCTATTACCTTTAACCCCCCTGTGAGGACCTGTGTTTTTGGATTAGTAGATGGGCTAGCCCCCACTAGAGCACATGTATTTTGCTTGCTCTGGGATTGTGTTATGCAAGAAAGATAATAATTCTCTCATTGAAGAAAACAGCAGCTCCCACTATTGAGTCTTGAAAGGCACTGGTCAATAGGGCCCTTCCGCTTTATAAAACGACCTACACTAGTAAGGGAGTGCCGCACAAGTTTGACAAGGTGTGTGTGTGGGGGGGTTGAATCACCCCACACGTTCTCAGATTGATCTGCTATGGTGTACTATTTTACTGTCTCATTGATCCAGATTTAATTGTGGACAGAACCAAAATGTAAGATATTGAATGCTTGTTTATGTTACAGAGCAATAGGAAGGCCCATACATCCTGTATACTTCTTAGTAACAGAGTGTGCTGTACTAGCCGCAGGCAAGGCTGTTTTTTCTTGGTTTTTTTATACCGATTTTTTTTTTGTTATTTTGTTTATTTTATTTTAATTTTAACTTTCTTTGGTTTTTCAGTCTGCTTGTTGTGTTCTGTGTCTCTGTGTTTTTATAATGCTCACGTAAACCTCTATAAAAAAAAACATTAAAAAATATAAAAAATTAACATGTGTTTTAAATCTGCATCTTACATTAAAATAATACCTGGCGGTCCTGTTTGTTTTTAGGTACTACCGATACTCCTCGTTTAATGACTTACCTGTTTAACGACAGCTCTGACTTACGACCAGCTCTCCCCACCCGAACAACGCACTGTACATCATTGTATTGTACAGTACAGAATAGTTGTTTGTGTTCTGTACTTATGCAAATTAAATAACGTTATTGAGCTGGAGTTTTGGGTTTAGACCTTTCTTTCACAATACAGTACAGTACAGTAGTTAAGAATGCTTAAAATATTGACTACCTGTGGCTCCTTGATTAACGACCAATTCGTTTAACGACCTAGTCGTTGGAACATAACCTGGTCGTTAGGTGAGGAGAGCCTGTACCTGGAACTGGTGACAACGCTCTGTCCAAGTTCACCAACTGTGCACCTACTTGCTAGGTGTGCCCTGGTAGACAACTACGTGTGGCCATGCCAACACATGTTGTGCAGACATGTTGCACCATTGTCATTTCTGAGTCTGTAAACCAAACTGCTAGTAGAGAAGTACGCCAGTTTATCCAATTCTTTTAGTCAGTTCTTGGTGTATTGAGTGGGCAACTGTTTCTTTTAGCCTTGTTCATCCCTTGCCCTTGTGTGACTAGAATGTCTGGTCTTTCTAGTGTGATAAAAAGCCTATCCAGTTGACTGGTATGGGTGGAGGGGGTTGCACAAGGCTGGGAGTAATAGAGCATAAACTAGCCATTGCAATTGTAGCAATTGTAGTTTCGCGCAGTTACTTTTTGATTCACCTCCATACACCTCCATACCTCCAAGCTTTTTAAGATGTGAAAGGGCCAAAGATCTTCAATTACAAAGCATGCAGAAAAAGTGCATACCCCACCAATCCATGTTTTACATAGGATAGTCAGCTCTCGCTTACAGAGGGCTTCCAAGGCCACTTTAGAGTGGAGTCGGAGGAATAATGAAGAAAGGAAGAGCCACATTAGGAGTCCAAAAGTTATTTATTCCACTAATATTTCACCAAAACGTTAAAGTGGTTGTAAACCCTTACATATACCTAGTGAAGTGACTGGCCTCAGGTGTACAAACAGATGAAACAAATCCTCCTACGTAAGTTGTGACTGTTTATCTGCCATCTTCTCTTCTCTACATTCATTCGAAGTACAGAATTTTATACAGCTTGTCTGAGCTTCCAGAAAGTAGGGGGGGGGGGGGGCAGGGAGTTGAAGTTACACTCTTCAGAGCTCAGTGAAAGTTGGTTGGAGCGAAGGGACACATCCCACTTCACACAAAACACAGGAACAGAGCTGAGCCTATCAATTACAGGTTGCATGCACAGTAGATGTGGCACCGACTGAGCTATACAAATTCAGGTTTACTGACACCAATGATGGGGTACTATTCCTCCAGCTGACACCAATAATGGGGGTACTATTCCTCCCACTGGCACCAATAATGGGGGTACTATTCCTCCCACTGACACCAATGATGGGGCACTATTCCTCCCACTGACACCAATAATGGAAGCACTATTCCTCCTACTGACACCAATGATGGGTCACTATTTCTCCCACTGACACCAATGATGGGGTGTAGTTTACCACTGCTGATGCCAGGACATTTTCTACTTTCACTGACCTCACTCTGCCCCCCCTAAAGGCTGAAGTAATAGTAAGTAGGCTAAAGTAAAACTGGTGCTTTGTTTAGAAAGTTTGGAGACCCCTGATTTAGATGTTCAGACAGCACCTAACTAATACTCTTTTCCATCATGTACCTTCCAAATTTCTGAGAAAAGACAGTGGGACACTTATAAGTATGTAGTTAAAGGACACACTCCTGCTACACAAACAGTTATGTAATCTTTAATGGAGTAATGCCCAAAAATGGTTGGTTAACCTACCAGGAGTTCCAAAAGAAATTTCAAAAACAAAAAGGTTGGCTGAAAGGTTTAGTGTAGTATAACACATATGATAGTTAAAAGTATATATACACCATATTGTCAAAAGTATGGGGGCGCCTGCCTTTATAGACGTACATGAACTTACATGTCATCCCAGTCTTAGTCTGTAGGGTTCAATATTGAATTGGCCCACCCATTGCATCTATAGCAGCTTCAACTCTTCTGTGAAGGCTGTCCACTAGGTTTAGGAGTGTGTCTATGGGAATGTTTGACCATTCTTCCAGAAGCACATTTGTAAGGTTAGGCACTGATGTTGAACGTGAAAGCCTGGCTTGCAGTCTGCGCTCTAATTTATCCCAAAGGTGTTCTATCGGGTTTAGGTCGGGACTCTGTGTAGGCCAGTCAAGTTCCTCCACCCCAAACTCTCTCATCCATGTCTTTATGGACCTCGATTTGTGCACTTGTCAAAATCATTTGGTGGAGGAGGGATTATGGTGTGGGGTTGTTTTTCAGGGGTTAGGCTTGGCCCCTTAGTTCCAGTGAAGGGAACTCTAAGGCCCCATACACACTATTAGATTTTCTGCAGATTTTTGTCTTCAGATTTACCAAAACCATGTAGTGCAAGGGCCTGCCTGATTGCATACAAATTGAAACGCTTAAGGTTTGACCTCATATTATATGGTTTTGGTAAATCTGAAGACAAAAATCTTCAGAAAATCTAATAGTGTGTATGGGGCCTTAAGGCTTCAGCATACCAGGACATTTTGGACAATTTCATGCTCCCAACAGTTTGGGGATGGCCCCCTCCTGCTCCAACATGACTGCGCACCAGAGCACAAAGAAAGGTCCATAAAGACATGGATGAGCGAGTTTGGGGTAGAGGAACTTGATTGGCCTGCACAGAGTTCTCACCTCAACCCGATAAAACACCTTTGCAAAGAATTAGAACAGAGACTGTGAGTGAGCCTTCTCGTCCAATATCAGTGCCTGACCTTACAAATGCGCTTTATTTATTTATTTATTTATTTTTATTTGAACAACTCATATTTACCTGGATAATTATTGTCTTCATTTTTGACATATTCCTATGTTGCACTGGTGATAACCTGAGATTATATTTTTGTTGTTGACAATATCTCTATTTTCTGTACATTATATTTATATTATATTTATAGTAAAAATACTGGAAAATTAAAAGTATACTTTTGTATAGAAGTTTATACATCAGACTAAAAAGAGGGACAATCGAGGAGGAAAAAAGGATTCGGTTTAGAAAAAAAAAAATGGACGATCCCATCAACTAAAGGATGGTTGGGAGCTTTGCAATTGGAAGCTACATGTAGAATAGAACTAAAAAGATGGTCCGGGTTCATGACTTCAGCCCTGGCACGAGACAACTTTTTTAATGGTTTAGGCACCCAACAAGAAGAGGTGGCCTCTACATGACCCCTCCACCAAAGTCCATGCCAGCAAGCGGAAGAGCTCAGTGCAGTGTATTTCCATTGCTCTGTTGGCTACAATCCTTGAAAGCTTTGTGCATTTAAGTTTGTGGTCAGACCTAATGTCTGCTAATGGCCATTCCCCTCAAATCCTCCCATAGACTGGCTTGTTGAGCACAGCTGTGAATTTGCCTTTCCAAATTAAAATCAGGCGCTGGAACTTGTGCTGCAACGGAGATGCCAGAACTGCAGATTTGGCCCCGTCCTGCGCAGGAGTCCTGTTTAGTTATCTGCAACGCTGTCCAAAATGGAGTATTTCTTTATTTTTGTTAAACACGGCCATTTTCCATGACTTTAATGATAAGATTAAAGCAAAAGGCAGTTATTGCATTTGATCCTATAAATCTTTTTTTTTTTTTATAGACCGATTAAAAGAGACCTCTGGTTTTGATTAAATAGGGAGAAAGGGTGTGAAGTGTGAAGCTGTTGAAATCTGAAAATATAACAGCTGATACTTTCATGTCCTTTTGCTATGCAAGAAGCTAAAATGCATCCAGCATCTGACTAAAATTTGTGCCTGTGTCCATCCTATGGGCTATGAGCTAAGCACTGAATACTGTTATAATGTTATACCTAATTCAAACCTACAAGTAGGTGGGGCCAATTAAAGGGGGATTGGCTAATTAACAGAAGTATACAACAAACAATTAGGGATAAGCTGAGTTTTCATTTCCCCCAAATTTTTGTGTAAATTTGAAGATTTAGGTTTTGGCTAAATGCATAATGGAATGGTATCTTTGGTGGCATTTAAGGGTGAAATTGGCTTTAAAGTACAGCTCCAACCATTCCCCTTTCCCCATCTGACCACCTTCACCTCCACCCTTTTTTAATAAAAAAAATCTTTATGCCTACCCTATTCTAAGGGTCTTCAGTCGGGTGACATCATGGCTGCTTTTCCTCTTCTTCACTACTTAACTGTGGGTGCAACTTTCTATAGTATTTGTGTGGAAAGCCAAGGATGGCTGGATTATGTACCCCTAGGGCAGTGATGGTGACCCTTGGCACCCCAGATGTTTTGGAACTACATTTCCCATGATGCTCAACTATACTGCAGAGTACATGAGCATCATGGGAAATGTAGTTCCAAAACATCTGGGGTGCCAAGGTTCGCCATCACTGCCCTAGGGGGTGGGTCCTTGACAACCTGGGCTCACAGGATGTGGGTTGAATGATACTGGGGGTCCTAGAAAAGAGGCGCAATCTAGTTGAGAATTTTAATTTTTGCAGGTGGTGGAACGAGAGATCAGATGAGTATTGCAGCCAGAGCTACTTTTTTTTAAGTTCATCTAGGGAATTTATTTTATTTATTTTTTATTTTTCAAGTGGAGTTGGGCTATAATGACATCTAGTAGATACAAAAGCCTCTTTTATCTATCCTGAAATGTTCTTGTCCTAAAAAAATTGGCTGTCATTAGCCTCATTGTTTTAAAGTATTAAAAAAAGTGTGTATATATATATATATATATATATATATATATATATATATATATACTGTGTATATATATATATATATATATATATATATATATATATATATATATATATATATAAAATATAGAGCAAAAGAACCAAAGTAATAATCAAATACACACATAAGAAGGAAATGAATAAAAATAAACGTTTTTGCAAAATCATTTCATTTATGCCTACTAGGGAAATATTGCCCTGATAAAACTAATAAGGAGAAGTTGTCTTTTGCTTTTTTTTTTTTTTTATAACTCTTGGTCTTTATTGAAATTTTTTTGCATGGCAATAACAATACAAACCGCATTATCAATAAGAGGGAATCTATCAAGTTATATACTGTCAAATTATTGTAAACAAAGACAGCTGCACATGTCAAAATAGTACAGAATAGGAAGGTTTCTAACACATCCGTATTACTTATAAATAAGGCAATTCCAATCATATATTTATAAAATAGATGTATAGCCCTACCCCCTAGAGGGCCGCTGGAATTTTGGGTCCCCCTACTTCTGCACAGCCAGGCAACACGCATTTTCAACTCTCATTCAGAGACAAGGAATCAGTCCTTGAGCTTGTTTCTATTATTTTATTGGGGAAAATAACTTGGATAGGGTATAGGCATTATGGGATGCCCAACTTGACTTAACCACTCGCCTACTTAGCACTTTCACCCCCTTCCTGCCCAGGCCAATTTCCAGCTTTCATCGCTGTCTCACTTTAAACGACAATTGCGCAGTCATGCTACACTGTACCCATATGACATATTTATCATTTTTTTCACACAAATAGAGCTTTCTTTTGGTGGTATTTAATCACCACAGTTTTTTCTTTTTTGATAAATAAAGGAAAAAAAGACAGAAAAAAAACTTGCAGGAGCTCTATGTTCCCTATCTTGAAAATACTAGCACACATGGCTGCTTGATGAAATGTCCCAGGGCAAGGAAATGGGTAATAGCTTGTTGACATGATCCCAGAAAAGCTTGCTGGATATTGCATTTGGCAGCTTTAACCCTTTTTGGGCCTGGGGGTGTAGAAGTACTCACACTGCCCCTGGAAATCCTGCTGCTTCAGAAAAGACTAATGTTTAGGCCTACTGCTGCCCAGATCCTTCCATGCAAGCCAGGGTGTCCCTTAGAAAAGACTATAGGGCATTGGAGAACCCACTGTCCTTCCTTTCTCAGCTCCCAGCCTGGAGGCAGAGCCCTCCTCGGCTCCGGGGTCCCCACCCAGGACACACGACACAGCTTCCTCACACCATCTTCCACCGACTCTCTCCGGCTCGCAATATTTATGGGCTGACTTAGACAACTTGCCAGGCCTCCTGCCTGTGGATTGGCCAGATTCCCATAAATATGCAGATCAGCACCTCCTGGCCTTCACCCACTTGCTTCTAGAAACTTTTCCAAGCTTCTAGAACCAGGGGGAGGTACCAGAGGCCTGACCTGTAGAGCCCTCCAGCCTGACCTACAGTAACCCCCAACCAATTACCAGACTCACACAACTACCATGAATTAGAAATACATTTTCCTACCGTAGACTGAGCGATGGGGGGCTACAGATATAAAGGAGCTATAGGTAAGGGGGTGGGAACATGGAAAGACAGGGAAGGGTGAGAAGGGTTTAGTCAAATAGAGGTCTGAGCTGTAATAATCAGGGATTGATATGAATCTCTAATACTCCATCTGAACAAGGATTCCCATAAATACAATGTGTCCGGACTCCTGGTGGTGTCAAGAGAGAATGAGAAAAAGTATCAATATAACTTGATGTCTAGGAGGAGAGATGGCATAAAAAAGAAAAAACAGTATTCTATGAAATACAGCAATGACTATCAGCGAGCCTTAAAGCCCATACTTTTTGGAAATTATCTTTGGAGTCATGAGCATGAGCAAAAATATTCTCGTAAGCGACAATGGAATTTAAAATATCTATGACAGTGGATATAGACAGGGTGGTGGTTTGTTTCCAAAGTTTGGAGATGGACAATCTTGCTGCAATCAATACATCAATCAAAATGTATTGAGTGTTCATCCGCCAAAGTTCAGATCCTTTTCCAAAGAGAGCTAAGGCCGGGTCTGGAGATTGGGTTTTCTACGTGACTGAGTCATTTTTTGCTTTTGTCCTTTTTGTTTTGCTCTTCCAAGAATCCTGAAGGTTATGGAGTTTTGCACCATCCTTTTTTAAGAAAATCCTGTAGAGTTAAAAGGGGTCTAGACTGGGGAGGTCTTTGACTTTATTGTGAAGCTTATGATAAATACTCTCAAATTTCGTAGCAATGTTTATATTGGTATTATCAGAGAAAAAACAAAAACCATACTGTCCTTGTGTGACAAAAAAAATGAAACATAAAATAGAAGCAACAATACAATGTGAGATATAAAACAACAGGTAAAATGGAAAAAATGGAAAAGTTGCGCTCAATAATCACTAATATACAAAAGTACAAATTATGATCTAATTAGTCCAAAAGATCAAGTGTGAAGACACAGCAAAGAATACTGGATTAAAATGCTTAATGCAGGGTGTATCAAACAATATCCTCCACCATGTGATGTCACCAACATAAAGTCAGGATGTGCTCCTACCCCACAAGATGGACCCTCTCTCATGGATCAAAAACGCATTTGGATATACAGTCAGGTCCATAAATATTGGGACATCGACACAATTCTAATCTTTTTGGCTCTATACACCACCACAATGGATTTGAAATGAAACAAACAAGATGTGCTTTAATTGCAGACTTTCAGCTTTAATTTGATGGTATTTACATCCAATCAAGTGAACAGTGTAGGAATTACAACGGTTTGTATATGTGCCTCCCACTTTTTAAGGGACCAAAAGTAATGGGACAGGTTAACAATCATCCATCAAACTTTCACTTTTTAATACTTGGTTACAAATCCTTTGCAGTCAATTACAGCCTGAAGTCTGGAACCCATAGACATCACCAGATGCTTGGTTTCATCCCTGGTGATGCTCTGCCAGGCCTCTACTGCAACCGTCTTTAGTTCCTGCTTGTTCTTAGGGCATTTTCCCTTCAGTTTTGTCTTCAGCAAGTGAAATGCATGCTCAATCGGATTCAGGTCAGGTGATTGACTTGGCCATTGCATAACATTCCACTTCTTTCCCTTAAAAAACTGTTTGGTTGCTTTCGCAGTATGCGTTCGAGCCATTGTCCATCTGCACTGTGAAGCGCCGTCCAATGAGTTCTGAAGCATTTTGCTGAATATGGACAGATCATTTTGCCCGAAACACTTCAGAATTCATCCTGCTGCTTTTGTCAGCAGTCACATCATCAATAAATACAAGAGAACCAGTTCCATACATGCCCATGCCATGACACTACCACCACTATGCTTCACTGCTGAGGTGGTATGATTTGGATTATGAGCAGTTCCTTTCCTTCTCCATACTCTTCTCTTCCCATCACTCTGGTACAAGTTGATCTTGGTCTCATCTGTCCATATGATGTTGTTCCAGAACTGTGAAGGCTTTTTTAGATGTTGTTTGGCAAACTCTAATCTAGCCTTCTTGTTTTTGAGGCTCACCAATGGTTTACATCTTGTGGTGAACCCTCTGTATTCACTCTGGTGAAGTCTTCTCTTGATTGTTGACTTTGACACACATACACCTACCTCCTGGAGAGCGTTCTTGATCTGGCCAACTGTTGTGAAGGGTGTTTTCTTCACCAGGGAAAGAATTCTTTGGTCATCCACCACGGTTGTTTTCCGTGGTCTTACGGGTCTTTTGATGTTGCTGAGCATTCTTTCTTTTTGAGGATGTTCCAAACAGTTGATTTGGCCACACCTAATGTTTTTGCTATCTCTCTGATTGGTTTGTTTTGTTTTTTTCAGCTTAATGATGGCTTGCTTCACTGATAGTGACAGCTCTTTGGATCCCATATTGAGAGTTGACAGCAACAGATTCCAAATGCAAATAGCACACTTGAAATGAACTCTGAACCTTTTGCTCCTTGTAAATGGGATAATGAGGGAATAACACACACCTGGCCATGGAACAGCTGAGCAGCCAATTGTCCCATTACTTTTGGTCCCTTAAAAAGTGGGAGGCACATATACAAACTGTTGCAATTCCTACACCGTTCACCTGATTTGGATGTAAATACCCTCAAATTAAAGCTGAAAGTCTGCAGTTCAAGCACATCTTGTTTCATTTTAAATCCATTGTGGTGGTGTACAGAGCCAAAAAGATTAGAATTGTGTCAATGTCCCAATATTTATGGACCTGACTGCATCAGCTGTTAGGCGTCCATAAAGATGTAGTGCAGGCAGTATATGTCTCTCCAGCCGTTCCTCCCGCAATAGAATTAGATCATCATGGCAACCAAGCAATACCCAAAAAACAAACAAGGGGTTTCCGATAGTGTAAAACCTTCCTAAGGCATTCATTGTAAAAAACAATGCACATAAACAAATGGTGCATAAGATAAAAGCTGCAGCAAAAAGGTTTAAAAATCGCAGTGACTGGTCAGTGTATCCTCGCCCGACCGGTTTCGTCATGATTGGACTTCTTCCGGGGTGACATATGAAGCTCATGATACAGTAAGTACTCTCAAATTTCGTAGCAATGTGTATATTGGTATTATCGCCTGGAATACGGAAACAACACAAGAACACAGTGTTTGCACATACAATACTAATGGTCCTGTAAGTCATCTACATACTTCTTGGAAGTTACATCACATGGCCAAACGTTTGGACCTCTGACCACCACATCTACAGGAGCTTGTTAGTCATACCACTCCAAATTCATTGCAAATAATATACAGTTGACACCCATTCCCCTTCCTTTGCAGCTACAACAGCCTCAGTTTCACTTCCACAAGATTTTGGAGTGTGTCTGTAGGTATTTGTACCCAGTCAGCCAAAAGAGCATTTGTGAGACCAGGAACTGATTTTGGAGGGAAAGACCTGGCTCACAATAGGCATTCCAATTCATCCAAAAGGTGTTCTTTAGGATTGATTAAGGCTCTGTGCAGGCCAATGAAGTTACTCCAAAGCTCATGAAACCATGACCCTACGGACCTGACTTTGTGCACAGGGACAAAGTTATGCTGCAACAGAAAAGGGCCATTGCATGCTGTAGCACTATCAGTACCCTTCATTAGAAACTCCCGAAGTCAATAATTGTGATTTTGGAATGGGATGTCCAACAAACTCGTGTAGGTTTGATGGTCAGGAGTTTACAAACTTTTGGCCACAGTGTGTATATTTTATGACCAAAGAACCTACAATTTGAGTACTGATAATTTACCTACATAGGAAATCCGTTTAATTTTTCATGCAAATTTCACATATCAATGTTCTTCTTGCCACACTTTTTTTTGGGCTGACAACATGCTACCAATTGGAAATTAATTTATTAACACTCAAGATTTACTGATTGAATTGGAGTTTACGTATTTACAAGTTGTGTGGTGTTGCCATTATTTTGTTCAGTCCCTGTAGAAGTTGTGATAGAAGCCATGAAGACAAATGATCTGTCTTCTAAAAATCTAACTTCTCCACGTGATCTTAACCACTTGCCGATCGGCTCACGCCGATATACGTCGGCAAAGTGGCATGTTCCCTTGAAACAACGTATTGGTATGTTGACCCCTTTAAGATCCACCGGACCCGCTGCGGGTGCGATCGCGGGCACGAGAGCCAGAACGGGGATTTGTGTGTGTAAGCACACAAATCCCTGTTCTGTCAGAGGGGGTAGACAGATCGTTTGTTCCTAGTAAGTAGGAACAGAGATATGTCTCCTCCCCCAGTCAGTCAAATCCCCCCACATTAAGAAACACTAACTAGGGAACACATTTAACCCCTTGATCGCCCCCTAGTGTTAACCCCTTCCCTACCAGTGACATTTACATAGTACTCAGTGCATTTTTATAGCACTGATTGCTGTATAAATGTCAATAGTCCCAAAAATGTCGCAAGGTCGCAGTACTGCTAAAATTTGCAGATCACTGCCATTACTAGAATTTAAAAAAAAATGCCATAAAAATGCCATAAATCTTTCCCATAGTCCCACTAAAAATCGCAGATCGCCACCTTTGTAGACACTATAACTTTTGCGCAAACCTATCAATATACGCTTATTGCGATTTTTTTTACCAAAAATATGTAGAAGAATATATATTGGCCTAAACTGATAAGGAAATTTGTTTTTTAAAAACATTTTTGGGGATATTTATTATAACAAAAAGTAAAAAATATTGTTTTTTTTTTTTTTTTCAACATTGTCGCTCTTTTTCTGTTTGTAGCGCAAAAAATAAAAACCGCAGAGGTGATCAAAAACCACAAAAAGAAAGCTCTATTTGTGGGGAAAAAAAGGACGTCAATTTTTTTTGGGTACAACTGCACAATTGTCAGTTAAAGCAACGCAGTGCCGTTTCGCAAAAAAATGGCCTGGTCATTAAGCAGGAAAATCTTTCGGTCTAGAAAACAGAGAGACAACATTCATTGGAAAGTTTTTTTTTCCTGGAAAGAAAAACAGTCTTTCTAAAATTAGAATGGTGCTGGGTGGCCAATTTTGACTCAGATGGTACTTAATAGATTTCATCATTATCGAGCAATTAGACTAATGTATAAGCTACTTTATGTAACAAAGCTACTAATGCACAGCATAATGGCTTAAAGCATCCTTGTGACAAGTGTAAAAAAACGAAAGTAACCACTAAAGAAAATCTCTGTCAGCATAAGCATAACTGTTTCATAAGATTGCTTTTCCTCCAGCACCAGCCAGAGTTGAATTGAAGGGTAACTCCACTTTCACAACCATATTGGAATTTAATGTTATTCAAAAATATTTTTTCCTTTTCAATATGCAGTAATGTAATTTTCTGTAAAATTGCAATATGGTAACCTTGGGGTCTGGAACGCCTACAAAATGTCATTTGCTGCTTGTGTGATTGTCTCATAGATTTTCCCAGAAGTCTGCACTAAGATACAAGTCAGATTTTAGGCATCATCTGCAACAGGAATTTCATTTTTAGTGAGCTTCTCCCTAAAGGGTAATTACTTCTAAAGAGATGCCAAAACTGCCAAAAATCAGAACACAGAGAATGCACTGAATGGTTATAGTCCCAGCTTTACTATGAATTTAAATAGTTAATTTGGGCCAAGCTGGCACAAATAAACAATGTACTGTCTTTTGATAAAAAATACAAGATTTTTCCTAAGTGGTGGAGGTGCATTCAGGTCAGCTCTATTTAGCTCTGGCAACAGATGGAAAGTTGCCAGTTACCCAGAAGTCTGCACTGAAATGCAAGTTAGATTTTAGGAATCCTCTGCAACAGGAATTTCATTTTTGGTGAGGCAGTGATCTCCAAATTGTGGCCCCGTATACAGATGTGGACATTTGCTTGCCTTTATCCGGTCCTTGGGGCACTTTTCCTTCCACTGACACAAGACACTATTCCTCCCACCGACACCAATAATAGGGAAATATTCTTTCTACTAACACCAACAATGGGGCACTATTCCTCCCACTGACACCAACAATGGGACACTATTCATCCCACTGACACCAACAATGGGACACTATTCCTCCCACTGACACCAACAATGGGACACTATTCCTCCCACTGACACCAACAATGGGACACTATTCATCCCACTGAAACCATTGATAGGGTGCTATTCCTCCCACTGACACCAGCAATGGGGCGCTTTTCCTCCCACTGACATCAATGGTAGGGGCACTATTCCTCCCACTGACACCAGCGATGGGGCACAATTTCTCTCCCTAATACCAAAGATGCATTGCTTATTCCGGCTTCCTCTGACTGACGCCAACAATGTGGCATAATTCCTGCTACTGACATCAACAATGGGGCATTATTCCTCCCACTGACACCAATGATAGGGTGCTATTCCTCCCACTGACACCAACAATGGGATGCTATTCCTTCCACTAACATCAGTGGTAGGGGCACTATCAGGGGCGGACTGACCATTGAGACACTCGGGCACTGCCCGAGGGCCCTGGGCTACTAGGGGGCCCCATCAGGGTTGCCAGCTTCAGTAAAACCAGGGACAGTATGGACCAGGGACAGCCAATAGACAGTATGGACCAGGGACAGCCAAAAGAAACATGTCTGTGTATACTGTGTGTACATGTATGTGTATACTGTGTGTGTGTATACTATGTGGCCCCATAATCTCTGATTGCCTGGGGGCCCCATAATCTCCTATTGCCCGGGGGCCCCTTGAGTTGTCAGTCTGCCCCTGGGCACTATTCCCCCCACTGACACCAGCGATGGGGCACTATTCCTCACTCTAATACCAAAGATGCATTGCTTATTCCCACTCCCTTATAGTGCAGGAGATACATGGCCCACAGTGTTGCCTATCAGCAGGCATTATCGCTTAGCTGGCAAGGGCGTATCTAGGGATATGCAAATAGCGACTCTAAGAAAGTCACTATTTGCATAATTATTTCATTAGGACCCTAGACAAACTGAAGGAATAAAATCTGGAGCTGACAACTAACAAATTTGAGTAAATCTTATGACAATCGCATGTCTGTGGTTGCCTGCAGACACCACCAGTCAACAGCTGTCAGGAAATAAATATTTGGATAGACTAAAAATATTTTCTGTTAACATGGCATAAGCTGGCTCCAGAATATACAGTCGTATGCAAAAGTTTAGGAACCCCTGACAATTTTCATGATTGTCATTTATAAATATTTGGATGTTTGGACCAGCAATTTCATTTTGATCTGTTAAATAACTGAATGAAGGACACAGTAATATTTCAGTAGTGAAATGAGGTTTATTGGATTAACAGATAATGTGCAATATTCAAAAAAACGAAATTAGACAGGTGCATAGATTTGGGCACCCCCAACAGAAAAATCACATGAATATTTAGTAGAGCCTCCTTTAGCAAAAATAACAGCCTCTAGACGCTTCCTGTAGCCTGTACTAAGTGTCTGGATTCTGGATGAATGTATTTTGGACCATTCCTCCTTACAAAACATCTCCAGTTCAGTTAGGTTTGATGGTTGCCGAGCATGGTCAGCCCGCTTCAAATCACCCCACAGATGTTCAGTGATATTCAGGTCTGGGGACTGGGATGGCCATTTCAGAACATTGTACTTGTTCCTCTGCATAAATGCCCGAGTAGATTTTGAGCAGTGTTTTGGGTCGTTGCCTTGTTGAAATATCCAGCCCCGGCGTAACTTCAACTTTGTGACTGATTCCTCAACATTATTCTCAAGAATCTGCTGATATTGAGTGGAATCCATGCGACCCTCAACTTTAACCAGATTCCCAGTACCGGCACTGGCCACACAGCCCCACAGCATGATGGAACCTCCACCAAATTTTGGGTAGCTGCCAAGCATAACGCCCCTTGTTATAACCAAATAACTCAATCTTTGTTTCATCAGTCCACAGCACCTTATTCCAAAATGAAGCTGGCTTGTCCATATGTGCGTTTGCATACCTCAAGCGACTCCGTTTGTGGCGTGTGCAGAAAAGGCTTCTTTCGCATCACTTTCCCATATAGCTTCTACCTGTGCAAAATGCGCTGAATTGTTGAATACCATCTGCAGCAAGTTGACGTTGTAGGTCTTTGGAGGTGGTCCGTGGGCTGTTTTTGACCGTTCTCACCATGTTTCGCCTTTGCCGCTCCAATATTTTATGTGGCCTGCCACTTCTGGCCTTAACAAGAACTGTGCCTGTGGTCTTCCATTTCCTCACTATGTTCCTAGCAGTGGACACTGACAGCTTATATCTCTGCGATAACTTTTTATAGCCTTCCCCTAAACCATAATGTAGAACAATCTTTGTTCTCAGGTCATTTGAGAGATGTTTTGAGGCCCCCATGTTTCCACTCTTCAGAGGAGAGTCAAAGAGAACAACAACTTACAATTGGCCACCTTGAAAACCTTTTCTCATGCACCTGTCTATGAAGTTCAAGGCTTAATGAGCTCACCAAACCAATTGTGTGTTCCAATTAATCAGTGCTAAGTAGTTACAGGTATTCAAATCAACAAAATGACAAGGGTGCCCAAATTTATGCACCTGTCTAATTCCGTTTTAATGCATATTGCACATTTTCTGTTAATCCAATAAACCTCATTTCACTACTGGAATATTACTGTGTCCTTCAGTTATTTGATAGATCAAAATGAAATTGCTGATCCAAACGCCCAAATATTTATAAATGACAATCATGGAAATTGCCAGGGGTTCCTAAACTTTTGCATACGACTGTATATGGGCAGAGTGATTTCTGCAAAACACTTTCATGTTCGCTCATTGAGCTCCTTAGGAGAAAATTTAACTAAATAAAAATATATATATATATATATTTATTTGGAGGGTAGGAGAGCTTGTTATCATATTTACAATAATTAGTTTATTTCATTTAATGGTCTCTGTATTTGTATTTTTTGTACTCTTTTATTGTTATTTGTGTACTGTGTACTGTTGCTTTCCTTTTTCTTAATTTCTTTTTTTTCGCTGTCTGTTTTCTTCTATCTGCGAAAGAAATGTAAAATAATAAAGTTGCTTTTTTTTTCTGGCACAAGAACAGCTCTGTGATTTTTGAAAGAAGTTTCTGTAACCCTCATGAGCCATTTACCGCCCATTAAACCACCTTCAGTTTGACCTCCCTATTGGATTTAATGTATTTTGCTAGAACATCCATTTTATTAGAATGGAGAGAGGTAAGAATCTGCAATAAGGCGTGCAACATCTTTTCAATTTGAAAAGTTCACATGGAGGGGGATTCGTTTTTACATTTTTTTTTAACAAAACTGTTGCGCTGCACTGTAAGGACCAATTATGGCCATACGCTGCTCAGATCTGCATATTTCTATGGCAGTTAGGGCCAGATAGTTGTTATCAGTTGTGGACAAAAAGCCTGTACAAATCAATAACATGTAACGGGAAGAGAAAACTGACTGGTGGCTTGGATGACTGTCCATCGGACTGAGCATGAATAAGTCCACAGACCAGCATATTACTGGACAAAAACAAATGTATTAAAGACATATATAGGCCCCTTTAAAACAATAATAAACAGTGTATAGGTATAGAATAAGAGGGGCTAACAAGTCTCCCTAAAGAAAACCCGTCAACTATAACACATTGAAGAAATGAAATAGATGTGATCAGTGGAATCTGCAATTGCGTTCTTATATTCAACTTGCCCAGCGAGTTTATCAGATTGGCTTTGGTGTACCATTTGGTATATTGAAAGGTGGCCATCAAAGATGATATTTCAGATGAAGAGAAGGTCTGCTCAATGAATGATTTCCATCTAGTAAAGAAGTGTCTGGTGGGAGCTAAGTTCTGGATTTCTTCATCCGATTTCTCTCCATAAAGAAGTGTTGTAAAATCCTTTTTAATTGCTGTGATGGTGGCCATTGAAGAGACTGTCCACACTTTGAGGATATTTTTGCGGGCTGCCAACAAACAGATGTGTATCCCTTGGGGCAGGGCTGGCGCTACTCCTAGGCTAATGAAGCAGCTGACTAGGGTGCACTGCCACCTAGGACACAGCCGCTGGATTCTCTACTTTCTGCCACAAGGGCATAGATAAGGGGGGGGGTCAGGTGGATCCAGCCCCCCCCAGAGCATCTATCAATGTCAATGTAGCCTTTCAGCTGTGGGTACCGCACTGCCACACACCAGACTTTCTTCTCCATACTACTGGTAAGCAGGATGGCCTGGCAGGGACAGTGATTACAGATAATCCCATAATATAATACATGTGTTTCCAGCCTGCCTGAAATGTAAAATAACATGCCGGGACTCGGGAAGTTCTGTGTGATGTCAGGAGGGAGGGACTTCTGAGCTTCAGCTACCCATTGGCCTTAGAAGGCAACAGGGGGTAGTGTGACTGCCTCCTCAGCCAATGGGTGCACAAAGTGCACTGTCCGTTATTCCAAATAAATCTTCATCCCACGGGCTTCCTGTCTTAGTGGGTGTGGGATGAAACGTCCCTGATCCAGGGAGAAGCCTGCACCCAAGATTCAGAACTGCATGCAGCGAGTGAAGGTTCTGCAGTGATTGAGGTGAGGGAAGAAGTGATTTTCCCCATCAGATTGGCAGATTTCCCTACCCCACTTTTTCCTTGCAGGGAGGTGAAAAGCAGCCCTAAATAGGTTGCATTGAGAGTTCTACTATTGTGCTAGTCCACCTTTATCAAATCATAGCCGAATAATAGAAAAAGTAAAAAGTATTCACACCCCTTGAAATTTTCCACATTTTGTCATGTTACAACCAAAAACGTAAATGTATTTTATTGGGATTATATGTAATAGACCAACACAAAGGGGCACATACTGTAATTGTGAAGTGGAAGGAAAATAAAAATATGTGAAAGGTGTGGGGTACATTTATATTCAGCCCCCCTGTGTCAATACTTTGTAGAACTGCCTTTCACTGCAATTACAGATTACAGCTACAAGTCTTTTTGGGGATGTCTCTACCAGCTTTGCACATCTAGAGAGGGACATTTTTGCCCATTCTTCTTTGCAAAATAGCTCAAGCTCTGTCAGATTGGATGGAGAGCGTCTGTGAACAGCAATTTTCAAGTCTTGCCAAAGATTCTCAATTGGATTTAGGTCTGGAGTTTGACTGGGCCATTCTAACACATGAATATGCTTTGATCTAAACCATTCCATTGTAACTCTGGCTCTAACAGGTTTTCTTCTAAGATTGCCCTGTATTTGGCGCCATCCATCTTCCCATCAACTCTGACCAGCTTCCCTGTCACTGCTGAAGAAAAGCATCCCCACAACATGATGCTGCCACCACCATGTCTTACAGTGGGGATGGTGTGTTCAGGGTGAGGTGATGTGCAGTGTTAGTTTTGGCCTCATCTGACCAGAGCACCTTCTTCCACATGTTTGCTGTGTCCCCCACAAACTGCAAACAGGACTTCTTATGGCTTTCTTTCAACAATTACTTTTTTCTTGACACTCTTCCATAAAAGTCAGATTTGTGGAGTGCACGACTAATAGTTGTCCTGTGGACAGATTCTCCCACCTGAGCTGTGGATTTCTGCAGCTCCTCCAGAGTTACCATGGGCCTCTTGGCTGCTTCTCTGATTAATGCTCTCCTTGCCCGGCCTCTCAGTTTAGGTGGACGGCCATGTCTTGGTAGGTTTGCAGTTGTGCCATACTCTTTCCATTTTCTGATAATGGATTGAACAGTGCTTTGTGAGACGTTGAAAGCTTGGGATATTTTTTTATAACCTAACCCTGCTTTAAACTTCTCCACAACTTTATCCCTGACCTATCCGGTGTGTTCCTTGGTGTGTGTTCACTAAGGTTCTCTAATAAACCTCTGAGGGCTTTACAGAACAGCTGTATTTATACTGAGATTAAATTGCACACAGGTGGACTCTATTTACTAATTAGGTGGCTTCTGAAGGCAATTGGTTCCACTAGATTTTAGTTAGGGGCATCAGGGTAAAGGGGGCTGAATACAAATGCACAGCACACTTTTCAGATATTTACAGTATGCGTAACACGGTGAAAGATTAATTGAATTACTTGGTCCCAGAAGGTTGAGAACAGGTGTCAATGCCAGAAGCGATATACAGTAAAGAGGGTTTGTTAAAACCACAGTGAGGGCACATAGCATGTTGTAGAATAGATTTAGATGGAAGAAATTGAATAAATATTGTTTTTAATTGCTACTTTAATGGGTTTTTTTTTTTAATTGTAGTATTATCTTAAAAAAAAACAACATATTTTTTTCAACAATTACACCATCAAGTAAGGTATGACAATAGATGATCATTAAAATGTATCTAAACACAAGAAATGTAATACATTGCGGTTAAAAGTCATTATATGTAGAGACTGCATTTGTTTTAATTATTCAGCCCCCCAACCCTTTATTTTCACCTAGTAATGCTGTGAAGAACATTCTTCTGGTCCCTGGGTGGCTCCATCCACTCTTCCAATGAATCTATGGAAGGAGCCATGGTTGCTAGCTTCAATTGTATCTGCCTTTCTTCATCTCCATGACATGGGGGCTAATGGGACTAGAAGTTTATAGAAGCAATATAACTTTTTTCTTTTTTGCTTATGGTTATACTTCCATTTGCACATTTCTGATAAGATCAACAGGTATTCTCTGTATTTGTTTAATTTTTTAACATTTTTTTTTTAGCCCAAAAGAGAAAACAAATACAGGGACCACATCCAAGGACTGGAAAGCTTCCCCATATTACATTCTTGTTCTTGGGTTTAGTCATCCTTTGATAATCATATTGTATTTGTTTGCCTGGAGTACAACTTTATTGGTCACATAAATGGATTGCAGGTACCTAGAGTTAAATGCACATACAGCACCTGCAGAATTGTTCCAAAGCATTGGAGCTCACTTATACTAAACTAAAATACAAAAAAGTGTAGCGCTAGATGTACCAAGAAGAAGTAGGAACACCACAGGTATGGTGAACCAGGGTGAAAAGTGTGTAAAAATACTATAACACAAGGTGATAGTGTACAAAACCTCTTAAGGGTAAAAAACACAATGAGGTGTGTGATACCTAAAACATAATAAACTCCAGACACTAAATAAAAATAAATATAAATAAACTTCATAGAAAGTGTCCAATCAAATGGCTGTGATATAATCCTCTTTGATGAATAGTGGAACAATGTAGACAAAAAATGAGTCATGGGTCAATCGGGCTTGGACTGGCCGAAAGCCAGAAGCTCATCGGTGATACCAACTTGGAGATGGTCGGAGCCAGTAGAGGGATCACTCCAGGAGCAGATGTTAGATCAATCCACAAGTATGGATCCAGATATGGAAACCCAATCTCCAGGGCTCGGTTTGAGTCTTCAAAGCAGGTAAGGATTAAACCTCAATTGAGGGTCCAAGTGAGGGACCAGTGACAAAATGGTACGTTGTCACATTAAAACCATGTGGCCAAAAAAGAAAAAGGAAGAGAAAAAGGCTTCATATGATGCATAAGAATTAAATTATTTTTAATCTGATAAAATACAGCACATCAAATGACAGATGATTGTATATAAAAAGTGATCACAAAAATAGAATTAAAAGCAATGTGGGAAGCAATACATAGAGCAAATTCATATTTTGGTGCACCCCTCTTGCCACCTATTCTTCCATATTGGTCTGCAAGACTGCTCATCACATTGCCGCAACAAGAAGGAGACGATGTGGAGGGGGGCAAAATGTGTCTGCCTAGATGAAGTCAGTATTTGCATAAATAAAGCACTGATGTTTTAGTAGCTCCTGGCACGATCTGGAAGAAATTGGCGGAAGTGAGCCTGCATTTTACTTTTACATGGCCAATTTTGATTCTTTCAAATAACGCTGGGTTTATTTCAGCAATGATAGAAAATACTAATACTGCTGCATTGCACAGCTGTCTATGCAGACACATGTCAGCTAATATATCTCCTATAATAATGGACTTTGTGTTGCATGGTATATTTTGAGACCTCTTGTAAATTCTATAGGCTTTGTTCCGCCAATGCTCCCCGTGGGGGCTCTGTCGCTTGCCAAGGACGGTAATATAGTACACATGCAGAAGTAATGTACCATTCCAGACACTATATATGACCTAGACAATTCAATTTACAGTGCTCTCCAGAGCCCCAAACTTACTGCTGCTATAAAGATTTGAGGAAATCGTCAGAATATACGACTCAACATGAAGAGTGCGATTAAATGCTTGCGCATTAACTGCAAACTCAGAAGTTCAGAAGTAGTCATTAAGTGGCACCTGGGCCTTCTGTTCTGTTCTAGGCTGTGTTTTTACATTAGATATAAAGATGCTATTTTAAACAAATTTCTGTGTCAGCTGCATAATGTTGTACTTGGAAGGATCTAATGGTATACATAAACTTTGTTTTAGAAAAGGCTTGCTTTGCTTAAAGGGAAAGTATGGTGTACCTCCAGTGAGAACATACATTGAATTATTACAGCAAAAAGTAATTTTTTATCTGACTTTTTTTTTTTTTTGCAAGATTGTGCTTCCATATTTTTGTTATTGTATTAAATATAAAGATTGATAGATTAGCCACTAGAGGGAGCTGGTACTCAATTTGTAATCATTTTGTCTTGCTATTTAACAATGGATGAGATAAGAAACACTAAATGGCCAAAAGTTTGGGAACACTGTACCATCATAACTATATGTGCCCATTGGACATTACATTCCAAAACCATGGGCATTACTATGGCATTGCAATTCCCTCCACCCCTCTTCATTTTTGTTGCAGTTACAGCAACCTCCATTCTTTTCTGAAGGCTTTCCATCAGATTTTGGAGTGTGTCTGTAGGAACATGTGGCAATTCATACCAAAGGTGTTCAGTAGCATTAAGGCGAGGGATCTGTGCAGGCTACTCCAGTTCCTCCACACCAAACAAATCCATTGTTTTATGGAGCTGGCTTTATACACAGGGGCACAATCATGCAGGAAAAGAATGTGATTTTACTTATCTTTCACCTATAAACTGCTATTTGGAAATAGAGTACTCACCAGACCCATATTTTCTTCGAGTGAGAGAGAAAACATATTATTACTCTGATCAAGGCCAAAAAAAAAACTAAGCTGGAGCACCTATCTTTTAGTAGTTTTTAAAATGCCTATGTAGCACCCTCCTAGTTAAGTTGCTAGTGGTATTGAGGCAAATTTAGTTTTTGGCTCCTCTGTAGCCAGAGGAGCAAAGTTTGATTGCTTTTGGCTATTCTGGGTTCTGCTGGTTGCAGGTTTGACTGCTTTTCCCTGGTTTCTTGTAAGTTCCAGAATTTTGTGGGTTAGAAGAGGCAGACCCTCATCTTGTATAATCATACAGCCTCAGCCAGTCCCTGGTAGAAAGAATGACCAGTAGGGGGCTGAGGTGTGTATACAGTAAATAGACTTGGGCCTGGAACAGCAGGGTGCTTGTCCTAGTGAAGGCCCAGCCTGAGGGCTGGGGCCCTCTGGGTCACTTAGCTGAAGCTTGGAGGAGGCCATTGGAGTCCCAGCTGTAAGAGAGCTGAGGGATTCATGTCTAAAGCTGCTGGGAGCAGTCTGAAGGGAGGGCACAGAGGATCTGACCTGAGGCTCGCAATACAGAAGCTGCCTGATACTTCAGGAAAGCATTCAGGGCACAGTGAGTACAAGCTTGAAAGAGATCCTAGAGAATGTCCTTGTTAACTTTTGAAGTTACTGCTCCAGATTTGCTGGCTCAGGTTTGCTCTTGCATTGGAGTCCCCTGAGTTGTAGTTCTCTCATCACTAGCCTCAAGAGGGGTTTCACCCTGAAGACGCAGTCATAGTCACAGAGTGTGCTTATATTTTGCATAAAATATGGAGTATTCCAAAGCTCACCCCCTACCCTACCAAGGTTCTTCAAACAATTAAAGATTCAATTCACATGTCAGCACAGAGTGGTACTGTAGACACAAGATGGGTAGACTGTGCCTCATCCCAAATTCAGTATATTTTAGTAGGTTAAGAAGGGAATGGACTTGAATGGCACTGCACACTGACATCTGTTTAAAGTTAAAATATTTTATTCATATCAAAAAAGATTAAAATTAATGTTCAGTTTACAACACATTCAAAACTAAAGTGCTGGTACAAATATCAACCCTGGTGAAGGATAAACCCTTCCAATATGACTATGTGGTAGTGGGGAGGACCAACGTCCTAAACCAACTAATGGAGGTACTGTATCCACTTTCAGGGGTGACAAAGTCCACCTTGCAGTCCTGCTAAACTTGTTTAGCGACACACGTGCTTCTTCAGGAGTGTATAGGTAATATGATTTTTTTCTAAACAAAAATGAAGATGATAAAGTCAGCATCACATCTAAACAATTGAAATCCAGGCACTGTATACAATTGGTTCCTAATGCCATACTGGTGATTGTTAACTTACAGTACAATGTATAATCATTTACTAAGGCGGATGGGAACAGGGCGACTCGTTAGAAAGTTACTCTAGGTCCCAAATAGGAGGATATGGGGGCTCATCTGGGGGCGACAGTAAGGATGGACACAGATTATAAACATTGTGCATTTTTGTGATTAGGGAATCCCTATTGAACTCATATTATTATATTGAACTCAATCATACCACTTACTTGACCTTACAATAATATTTCAGGGCTGCGGGTGTGTGTGACAAGGTCACTCCACCATTGGATAGTATCCTAAAGATAATAAAACAGAGGATATATGTGAAGCGATACCGTATAAGCAATCCTAATAATGGTTAAACAGGTCATATGTATTATAGTCCGTAGTCTTAACATAATCAGACAAGGTTTCTTGGATATGACAGTGCTTACCTTGGAGACTATATCCAGGGTATCAAGACACACAACCGAGTTTACAGTTGTATAGAGATTTCCAAAAAGAGTAAGGCACACTTGCTCACAGTCACAGCACTGTTAGCTGTTGGATCAGTAGAGATAATACCAGAACATATTGCCATCCAAAATAAGATACCTCCCACTACCCCTTAACTCTAGATAGACTTACTTTTATAGGTAATATGAAGATTAACTCTGCCTGTAGGAAGGTTTTGGGACCCACAGCTATGATAGCCATCCGGGTCTCCTATCCGTGCCCTCCTCGTCCTCTCCTAAATCAATGTGCAGTGCCATTAAAGTCCATTCCCTTCTTAACCTACTAAAATATACTTCAAACAATGAATGTAAAAAGACACTCCCTGCCTGGTTCTTGTGTAGAGAGGCTTGGAAGCTACCATATGCCTGGCTGCTTGTGCCCAATAGGGAATAGAACTTGGGAGAAACAGCGGAACCCTTCAGGGGGTCTGTACACCTAATATTAATTGTACTCTAGGTGGTATAAAGTTCCAGCTTGTTTAGGATTCGTTGATTTGGGAATCACCAAGGGCTGATGAAGGGGATGTGGACAGCGGAGAACATTTCTCCACCCATGGTGGGGTTCCCCTACTGTATCACCTTCCTGATTTAGCACGTTCAATATTTTGGAACAGCGCCTACAAATCCAAGTTCCCTACACTCCACTGGCCATGTTATTCAATGAGACCCCTTTTTCCATATAGTAATATGGAAAGTCCCTAGCACCTCACCTTTTGATGCTAAATCCCTTATACCCCAATTATGATAAAAAAAACCCTGAGGTTTCTCAATTAGAGATTGGTTCTTAAAGATACCGGAGATAATGTAAAATGAACAGCAGACCCATTAAACTCTGAGACCAGTATGACACCTTTTATAGTGTCTGGGCAGTTTGAATCCACTCCATGTCCATAGAGTAAAGCCTGGTACACACTATTAGTTTTTTTTTCTATTCATTCCAGTTGATCAGACGTTAGTACAGTGATCTCCCCCGCTGAGCTGTTGTGTTCTGACTGGGGCAGCCAGAACACTCCGATCAGCGCTCTCTGCCATTAGCTGAGAGCGCTGATCGAGAGCCAGTCGGCTGCTGGTTTTCCAGCATGCACATCCAACAGAAGCTGGCCGAACGGCTGGCTTCTGTCAGACCAGCTGGCATACACACGGGCCGAATGTTAGCTGGTTTTTATTGAACCAGCTGATAATGGCCAGCATTCGACCTGTGTGTATGGGGCTTAAGTCTGCACTTTCTTAAATCACATAGATGGCCCATATGTAATAGACATGTGCACTGCCGAAAAATGTGTTCGTTTTAGTTTTTGTTTCATTCGTTTTTTGTTTTTTTTGGAAATTTGGAAATTCAAAAAATTCGTACATTTGGAAATTACTAAATTCATAAATTCGAAAATTAGTAAATTAGAAAATTTGGAAATTCGTAAATTCATAAATTCATAAAATCGAAATTCGTAAATTAGAAAATTCGGAGATTTGAAAATTCTGAAATCGTAAGTTCGGAGTTTCGGGAATTCAAAAATTTGGAATTCGAAAATTAGAAAATTAGAAAGGACGAAAATCAAAAAATTCTAAATGATAACTAACTAACTAACTAACTAACTAACTAGCTAACTAACTAACTAACTAACTAACTAACTAACTAACTAACTAACTAACTAACGAATAATAACTACTGTAACTATTAAATTATAGGTTTTGGAATTTCCTTTCAAATTTGGCTGTTAGTGAATGTAACAAATAAAAATGTATCTGAAGTTATAAATTACGAATGACGAATGCACACAGGTCGAATGTTGGCTGGCTTTTATTGAACCGGCTGATGTTGGCCAGCATTTGACCTGTGTGAACGGGGCTTAAGTCTGCACTTTCTTAAATCTTATAGATGGCACATATGTAATAGACATGTGCACTGCCGAAAAATGCATTCGTTTTAGTTTCTGTTTCATTCATTTTTTGGTTTTTTGTATATGCGAAAATTCGTAAATGTGAAAATTCAAAAAATTTGTAAATTCGTAAATTTGAAAATTCTTGATTCGTAAATTTGTAAATTCAAAAATTCGTAAATTCGAAAATTTTAAAATTTGGAAATTCGAAAATTCAAAATTTTGAAATTCGGAAATTTGAAAATTCTGGAATTCGAAAAATTCTGTACTAGATCAGTTTGATGTTACTAGATCTACAATTGATTCTTTTTAATTTCAATGTACCAGATTTTCTTTTCTTTGCATTTTTTAGTTTCTGTACTATGTTCTATATTCAATAAAAAACACAATTTATAATGTAAGGCTGAAAAAAAGACAATAGTCCATCCAGTTCAACCTGTGTGGGTGCATGGGTATCAGTGTCTATAATGCTTTCCCATATCCCTGTACAGTATGTTGTGTCCTGTAAGATGTACATCTAAAAGTCTTTTAAAGATATCCATACTTCCCGCAGCCACCACCAATTGTGGGAGAGAGTTGCATATACTTATTGCCCTAACAGTGAAGAACCCCCTACGCAGTTTAAGGTTAAACTGCTTCCTCTCCAGTCTCATTGTGTGGCCTTGTGTCCTTTTACACTCCCTATGACTGAATAGTTTATTTCCTATGCTGGGATCCCCATTTAGATATTTGTAGATCGCTATCATATCTCCTCTCAAGCGTCTTTTCTCCAGCGAGAATAAATTTAGTGTTTGCAGCCGTTCCTCTTAATTGAGGCCCTCCAGTTCCCTTATTAGTTTTGTTGCCCTTCTTTGGACTCTCTCCAGGTCCAGCACAACCCTTCGGAGGACTGGTGACCAGAACTGGACTGAAAACTCCAGGCAAAATCGTAGCCTATAGTTTTACTTTGCCCAGAGTTTTAAAATACTATCCAAGGCTAACAGAAGATCTTTGGCAATCCCTTTTGCCAATCTTGAAGCTGAACTTCAGAAGAGGTAAACATCCCTTGCAGTGGGTTTGCAAGGGCTAAAAACAGTTTATGTTTTGGAGAAGGGGCTAAAGCAGTTCCAGTGGCGTTGCTATGGGGGTGTGGGGGGGGATGGCCCACACTAGGTGACACCCGCCAGAGGGGTGACACCGGGGCCGCCTCTAAACACTGTACTGTATTGCTTGTAGCGGAGCGTTGCGAGCAGAGCATCCAGCCGTGCGGGGGAAGCTGCCTGTAACATTTCTCAGTCAGTCTAATATCCCTGAGTGAGCCAGAGTTGGTGGGCGGAGCTGGGGGTGTGGCTGCCTCCTCCACTCCTCCCATAGACTCCTTCACTATATGGCTGATCCCGCAGCTGAAGCAGATAGAAGCGAGGACACAGCAGCCCCACCCGAGTCTTCATCTGCAGGCATGAGGCATGCTATGTAAGTTACTCTGCACACTGCACAGTGTCACTACATAGAGTTCTAACCTGCCATATACCACCTAGGGTTGCCACATCATCCCTTTAATCCAGAACACACATTAATTACACAGGTTCTGTGGCTGATTAAGGTGGTAATTAAACTCACTTGGTGCCTCATCTGCATTAAATCAGCCTCAGAGTGTAATTATTATGTGTCCTGCATTAAAGGGATGATGTGGCAACCCTAATACCACCCCAGCCTGCCCTATAACACCCCAGCCTGCCCTGTACCACCCAACCTGCCCTATACCACCCCAGCCTGCCCTGTGTCACCCCAGCCTGCCTTGTACCACCCCAACCTACCCTATGCCGCCCTAACTTGCCCCATACCATCCCCAACCTGCCCTATGCCACCCTAACTTGCCCTATACCACCCCAACCTGCCCTATACCACCCCAGCCTGCCCTGTGTCACCCCAGCCTGCTTTGTACCACCCCAAACTGCCCTATGTTACCCTAACTTGCCCCATACCACCCCAACCTGCCCTATGCCACCCTGACTTGCCCCATACCACCCCAACCTGCACTATGCCACCCTAACTTGCCCTATACCACTACAACCTGCACTGTGCCACCCTAACTTGCCCTACACCACCCCAACCTGTCCTGTACCACCCCAACCTGCCTTGTGCCACCCCAACCTGCTCTATACCACCCCAACCTGCCTTGTGCCACCCTAACTTGCCCTATACCACCCAAACTTGCCCTGTACCACCCTAACCTGCCATATACCACCTCAACCTGCCCTATACCACCCCAACCTGCCACAATACCACCCTATACTACCCTAGCCTGGCTGCCACTATACCACCCTATACTATCATTTACAGGGACTGGTTTGGGGTGTGCCCCGTGACTGTGTACTGCCTGCATGGTGCTGGGAAGCCTAGACAGGGGGGGTGACACCATGCTGTACTGCACCAGGGGACACCAACCCTAGTGACTCCACTGAGCAGTTCTACTTACCTTAACTCCCGCATGCTCCTCTAAACTGCAAGATGGGTCCCTGCAGCGATTCTACCCTATACCCTGACAGAAGAGTGCCCCTGACATCAGGAACATAGCTCTTCAATGGACGTGAGGACACCTAGGGACAGTCTGCTGCTGGAATATCGAAGACCAATGTCTGTTGGGGAGAAGAGAATAAGGTAAGAAAAACTGTTTTTCTGTCCCCTAGACATAAATGAGCATTTAATCCCAGAACTGCAGGCACAGCTCCACTACAGGGAAGGACTTTTCACTTTTCCCAGTTGGACTTTAAGCTGGTAGAGATGATCTTCTATCTGCGGTAAATGAAGGATTCTTTTCTTTTACAAATTAATCTGCAATATGGTCAACAATGGAGCTCAACTCTGCAAGTGCTTGACCTAAGGAAAAAAGCAATTGTCACCAACAATTAGGCACATCAACAAAGCACGAGGAGTTTTCTTCTTTACCCCCAGCCTTTCCTTTTTGCAGAGGAGATCTTATCTGGTACTAGCAACTACTAAAGCATGAATGATATTATCCTCCTCATCTTTATAGTAGATCAAATCTTGACATTAATTAAGCAAAGTGAGAGATATTAAATAACATATTGTTACATCTGAATTTGCTTCTATGATCTCTGGCTACCAGAAATTATTATTGGATTTCCCTGAACCTATGAATTCCAGTTGCATCCTGGCCAAATGTGGTCAGTAATTGAAGTGTGAAGTGCTAGTATAGTCAAAAAATATCATAGTTTAACCCAAATATATATTTAATTAATGGCTATACTTATTTTTAAATAATACCTTAGTGTAAGATTTTCATATATGCCTGTAAGGGACCTGGATGGGTTTCCATCGGGCTATAGCCTAGGTCCTGCCCCACTTCTCCAAATAGGATATGCACATACCTGTTTTTCAGAGAGACTCTGCCATATTATGTCTCAGATCCCCCAGGCCTGAGGCCCACCCTCTACACAGCACTCATAGTTTCCTGGCCAGAGGCCAGTTTCCTGGGATAATGGACGCTCAAACAAAATATCTTTTCATGGATATACTGTAGAACAACACACCGGTATAACATACCTCCCAACTTTTTGAGATGGAAATGAAGACACCTATTAGCAAAAGTATGTAGGCATATGAGACAGCTTCTGCCATGAACCCCCCCCCACCACCACCACTTCCATTCCAGAAGGTTTCACCCACTTCATGGCCTGGCCATTTTTTTTCGATACGACACTGCATTGTTTTTTCGCTGACAATTGCGCGGTCATGCAACTCTGTACCCCCCAAAAAAATGATGTCCTTTTTTTCCCACAAATAGAGCTTTCTTTTGGTGGTATTTGATCACCTCTGTGGTTTTTATTGTTTGCGCTATAAATAAAAAAAGACAGACAATTTTGAATAAAAAAACAATATTTTTTACTTTCTGCTATAAAACATTCCCAATAAAAAAAAATGTAAAAAATCGAATCTCTTCATCAGTTATGGCCAATATGTATTCTGCTACATATTTTTGGTAAAAAAATCCTAATAAGGGTATATTGATTAGTTTGCACAAAAGTTATCACATCTACAAACTATGGGATAGATTTATGACATTTTTTTTTTTTTTTACTAGTAATCAGTGACATTGCGGTGGACAAACTGGACACTAAGTTATACTTTTTGGGACCAATGACACCAATACAGTGATCAGTGCTAAAAAAAATGCATTCATCACTGCATAAATGACACTGGCAGGGAAAGGGTTAACACCAGAGGCGATCAAAGGGTTAAGTGTGTTCCCTGGGAGGTGCTTACTAACTGTGTGGGGGACGGATACACTGGAGGAAAAGAGAGATCTGTGTTCCAGCTTAGCTGAAACACAAGATCTCTCTTTTGCTCCCTGACAGATCAGCGGTCTGCCTTTTTTACATAGGCAGACCGCTGCTCCGTCTCTCCATTGAACGATCGGCGGGTCGCTGCTGTATCTGTGTGATCTTTTTCTAAAAGGTCCCAACACATTGGCCTTCTCATATTCCGCTGAATATCGGGGCTTACCATTTGTAGGTTCCTTGCAATTTATCTTGTAGTAACTATATAAAGGGGTGGTACTTTCTCCCCAGCAGCATATGCACACCTTCGAATATGCAGAGGAGGACCATTGCTATATGTCACAGTAAGAACATATTGGGGTTAGCTAGCTAAAAAGAGATTATGGGATATATATATACCATGTTTTTAAATCATGTCTTTACTGGACTCTTTATAGTATTTATTTTTTGCTTTTTTTAGATAGGCAATAAATGCCTCCTGGAATTTTTGGATAAGACGCTATGCATTGTTGCTGACAATCTGTCTATGTTGATCCATCAAGCCCACAGTCATAGGCAGTGAAGTATTTTTTCCTTCTCTGCCTTTCTCTGTATTTTTCGGCCCAAGCATCCTTTTACTGTCTGGACCCTTTAATCTCTGTGAAAAATATAAAGTCCAAGTTAACCTGGCAATAAAAGTTCCATCTAAATCACCAAGTAAGTACCCCTGACAGTTTCTAACAGTAAAGTGATAAATGTATGTCCATTTATTTTAGAACTAGTGTTTTGTCCTTGCATTTGATACTAATTAAAACTTTACTATATAATAGGATACTTTCCCCTGAATTGCCCTCTGGTTTCTGGACCATTTGGAACCATCTCGGTGTCTGCATATGTCTTTCTTGTAATCCAAATATTGTGAAGTATATTTACACAGTTGATATATGATTTATAAATTTACAAGTTATGCGCTGCGCTTGGGTGACCCCAAAAACAAAATTAATAATAACCAACTATGTGCTTACTAGTGTGACCAAATAATATGAATGTGGAATAAATAAACAAGGTATTAAAAAAACAAGTGCTTGTTACACCATAAATTAGTGCTTATTAGTGCTTGTTACACCATACATGTCTTAATCAACATAAACAGTGCTTAGTGCTCAATATAAAGTATCCTGCTTGTCTAAATGAATAAATGAATAAATAATAAATAATGAAAAAAAGTTCTCTTTAGCACTCTAAATAGTGCGTGCAAATAATGTCCAGCAGTGATAATAAAACAATGCGTGCAGGTGGTGTTCAGCTGTGACAACAATCCAACATCATGCCGAAGATATCCTAAGTGCTGCAAAACATGCTCCGGTGCTCCTTCGTGACCCCCTTAAGCTAATGTGCTCATCTCAGAGCGTGTGACTCAGCTGCTACCCTGAGTCCAAATACGCTTTGGAGCCACCCCTGGGCTCAGTCTCAGTGTCTGCTGCACTCCTCCAGCGCATGCAGCTGGAGGTAGCATAAGCAAGGCATAAGATTATTGTGGCTCACAGAATTTTTCCAATTTGATATATGATTTATACTGTATATAGAAACGTTTTCCTTGCATGCTATTGATTGATATTTATCTTGCAGAGTCTATTCATTGAACTCCTCATAAAAGAACCCCCTGAAGAATACTCAGCGAGTTGAAACGCGTAGGGGTCACTCCGGGGTGTGATGCTCACTTGATGAATGGAATTCCCTACAATCTTTAATGTATTTCATGTAACATGTATATCCTATGTGCATCTTTTTTTTTTTCCACATTGATTTTAATTGTATGTACAAATAAACTTTTCTTCAATTGAAATCAATTACCGTATTTATCAGCGTATAACACGCGCCGGCGTATAACACGCACCCCAATTTAGGAGGGAATTTTAAGGAAAAAAAACTTTTAGGAGGGAAGTTGAAGGGAAAAAAACTTACATTTAAATGCCCATCATTGCAGCCTTCTCAGTGCAGCCTTGCCCCAGTGCAGCCATGTCAGTGCAGCCTTGTCAGTGCAGCCTTGTCAGTGCAGCCTTCCCCAGTGCAGCCTTGTCAGTGCAGCCATGTCAGTGCAGCCTTCCCCAGTGCAGCCTTGTCAGTGCAGCCTTCCCCAGTGCAGCCTTGTCAGTGCAGCCTTCCCCAGTGCAGCCTTGTCAGTGCAGCCTTCCCCAGTGCAGCCTTGTCAGTGCAGCCTTGTCAGTGCAGCCTTGTCAGTGCAGCCTTCCCCAGTGCAGCCTTCCCCAGTGCAGCCTTGCCCCATTGCAGCCCTCGATCCCCTGTCCCTGCCATATTGGGCTTCAAAATCGCCGACCGCGATTTGAAAATGGCGCCGCCGGCACCGAAATACACAGAGCCGGTCCTCAGCTCTTTCCGGCGGCTCTCGTTCATTTTCGGCTCCACTCGCAGTCCCGAGCGGAGCTATCCGAACCTAGCCGAGTAGGTTCGGATAGCTCCGCTCGGGACTACGAGTGGAGCCGAAAGTAAACGAGAGCCGCCGGAAAGAGCCGAGGACCGGCTCTGTGTATTTCGGCGCCGGCGGCGCCATTTTCAAATCACGGTCGGCGATTTTGAAGTTTTGACACCACGGGATCGCAGGGGATCGGCGTATAACACGCACCTGCGACTTTCCCCTGATTTTAAGGGGAAAAAAGTGCGTGTTATACGCCGATAAATACGGTACGTGTCCCTATTGGTGCCTCTAAAGTCCCTTCCCAACCCTCTATTTTTTTCCATGTATCATTGGGATGTGGCAGCCTTTTGACAACTGGACAGCCTAGGCATTTCTGATAGAACGTGATTATTTAGCAACTCGCATGGTTGATGATCAAACAGGCACATCTAAGTATGCAGGCATCCAGGGTAAAGCTGTCCACATAGACCAGGGGTAGCCAACCTTGGCCCTTCAGTTGTTTTGAAACTACAAGTCACATGAGACATTGCAGGACCCTGACAATCACAGGCATGACTCCTAGAGGCAGAGGCATGATGGGATTTGTAGTTTCACCACAGCTGGACGGCCGAGGTTGCTTACCCCTGACATAGACCATCCTCCGCACCACCGGCTCTCACCGCTGTCAGTCTGCAATTGTGACCGGGAAGACTACCCTGCAATAGAGCAATATAAAAGCTTGGCTTGGAGCGCAGCATGGAACAGATGATGTCGGTGGCGGTGCGGAGGATTGTCTATGTGGACAACTTTACCCCGATGCCTGCACACTTAGATGTGCCTGTTTTAATCATCAACCATGTGAGTTGCTAAATGTTGTACCTTCATTAATGCAACCATATTGCTACACTTAAAGGTTCCTCTCTTCTCTCTTCTCAACTCAGTTGTGACGTGACACTTCTCGTATAACAAGACATCGCTTGTTTATCAAGTCAAAGTTTATAAAAAATGTTGCTTGTCTTGCAAAACACTCTCGAACCAAGTTACTCTCAATCCAAGGTTATTTTGTAGCTGTATATCTACAGCGTGACCTCTAAGGAATTGCTGCCTCCGACTGACTCTGTCTCAGGAGATGTGGACTGACATTTTGTGATATCACTACTGTGCTGGTCTCTGCTGGGGGCTCTGGGGAAGTAAAGTCCTGCTTCTACAAAAGATGGCCACCTGCACATAACAACACAGTGCAGAACAAAACAAAAACAAAGAAAATTTGCAGCTCAACTCGCCAGCCAATCTGCTACCAACCAAATGATCCTGTCCAACAGTTTGTGTTCAAGGCAGGCGTTTAGTTAGCACACATCTGCAAATACACGCATAATCTGCAGAGCCGCTCCAAGGCACCCCAATATTTCTGCAGTCCTAAATCTTGGAAATGTATGAAGACTCAGCGAGTTGAAACATGTAGGGGTCACTCTGGGGTGCGATGCTCACTTGATGAATGGAAGTCCTTGCAATCTTCCATGTATTTCATGTAACATGTATATCCTATGCGCATGCTTTTTATTTCCACAGTGATTTTAATTGTGTGTGCAAATAAACTTTTTTACAATTGATATAAATTATGTGTCCCCATTGGTGCCTCTGAAGTCCCTTCCCAACTCTCCATTTTTTCCGCAAGTTGCTAAATGTTGGACCTTCATTAAATGTAACCATATTGCTACACTTAGAGGCGCCTCTTTTCTCTTTTTTCTCCTGTTGGATTTTGCTTCTAATCCCTTTGTGGAGGCTTCCATTTGTGGATGGACAGTTTATGGTTATACAACCTATCACATTGCTATAATCCTTTTATTTGGACTATAAACTGATAAACTGATAGACTATAAACTGATGGACTTATGAATAAATGTTTGTGTAACGAATCATCTGAGTTTCTATTATTCTTATGGGGACATTCACTTTGATATATAGTGCCTTGAAAAAGTATTCATACCCCTTGACATTTTCCACATTTTGTCATGTTACAACCAAAAACATAAATGTATTTTATTGGGTTTTTATGTGATAGACCAGGGATATGCAATCAGCGGACCTCCAGCTGTTGCAGAATTACAAGTTCCATGAGGCATAGCAAGACTCTGACAGCCACAATCATGACACCCTGAGGCAGAGGCACGATGGGACTTGTAGTTTTGCAACAGCTGGAGGTCCGCTAATTGCATATCCCTGTGATAGACCAACACAAAGTGGCACATAATTGTGAAGTGGAAGGAAAGTGATAAATGGTTTTCAAAATTTTGTACAAATAAATATGTGAAAAGTGTGGTGTACATTTGTATTCAGCCCCCTTTACTCTGATGCTCCTAACTAAAATCTAGTGGAACCAATTACCTTCAGAAGTCACCTAATTAGTAAATAGAGTCCACCTGTGTGTAATTTAATCTCAGTATAAATACAGATGTTCCGTGAAGCCCTCAGAGGTTTGTTAGAGAACCTTAGTGAACAAACAGCATCATGAAGGAACACACCAGACAGGTCAGGGATAAAGTTGTGAAGAAGTTTAAAGCAGGGTTAGGTTATAAATAAATATCCCAAGCTTTGAACATTTCACAGAGCACTGTTCAATCCATCATCCGAAAATGGAAAGAGTATGGCACAACTGCAAACCTACCAAGACATGGCCGTCCACCTAAACTGACAGGCCGGGCAAGGAGAGCATTAATCAGAGAAGCAGCCAAGAGGCCCATGGTAACTCTGGAGGAGCTGCAGAGATCCACAGCTCAGGTGGAAGAATCTGTTAACATGGAAAACTATTAGTCGTGCTCTCCACAAATCTGGCTTTTATGAAAAAGTTGCAAGAAGAAAGCCATTGTTGAAAGAAAGCCATAAGAAGTCCCGTTTGCAGTCTGTGAGAAGCCATGTGGGGGACACAGCAAACATGTGAAAGAAGGTGGTCTGGTCAGATGAGACCAAAATTTTACTTTTTGGCCTAAAAACAAAATGCTTATTGTTGCGAAAAATGAACACTGCACATCACCCTAAACACACCATCCCCACCGTGAAACTTGGTGGTGACAGCATCATGTTGTGGGGATGCATTTCTTCAGCAGGGACAGGGAATATGGTCAGACTTTATGGGAAGATGGATGGAGCCAAATACAGGGCAATCTTAAAAAAGACTGTGGGGCAGAGGTTCACCTTCCAACAGGACTATGCTCCTAAACATACAGCCAGAGCTACAATGGAATGGTTTAGATCAAATCATATTCATGTGTTAGAATGGCCCAGTCAAAGTCCAGACCTAAATCCAATTGAGAATCTGTGGCAAGACTTGAAAATTACTGTTCACAGACGCTCTCCATCCAGTCTGACAGAGTTTGAGCTATTTTGCAAAGAAGAATGGGCAAAAATGTCACCACTCTCTAGATGTGTAAAGCTGGTGGAGACATCCCCAAAAAGACTTGCAGCTGTAATTGCAGTGTAAGGTGGTTCTACAAAGTATTGACTCCGGGGGCCGAATACAAATGTACCCCACACTTTTCACATATTTATTTGTAAAAAAAAAATTGAAAAACATTTATCATTTTCCTTCCACTTCACAATTATGTGCCACTTTGTGTTGGTCTATCACATAAAAGCCTAATAAAATATACCGTATTTATCGGCATATAACACGCACTTTTTCCCCCTGAACATCAGGGGAAAATCGTGGGTGCGTGTTATAGGCCGATCCCCACCAATTTTGTGTGATCGGAGCGATTGCCGCGATCGCTGCTGACATACACAGCCGTGTGTAAATTCATATATGGCGCCGAGACTGCAGGGACTCGGCGGAGCCGAGATACACATACCCGAGTGTCCTCGGCTTTTCTCGGCACCGCTCACAGTCACGCCCAGTCCCGCCATTGGACCTGTGTTATGTCCATCATAGGGCGGGACTGGGCGTGACTGTGAGCGGCACCGAGAAAATCCAAGGACATTCTGGTATGTGTATCTCGGCTCCGCCGAGTCCCTGCAGTCTCGGCGCCATATTTGAATTTACACACGGCTGTGTATGTCGGCGGCAATCGCGGCGATCACACAAGGCTGCACTGGGGGAAAGCTGCACTGACAAGGCTGCACTGGGGCAAAGCTGCACTGACAAGGCTGCACTGGGGCAAAGCTGCACTGACAAGGCTGCACTGGGGAAAAGCTGCACTGACATGGCTGCACTGACAAGGCTGCACTGAGGCAAAGCTGCACTGACAAGGCTGCAATGGACAGTGGAGCAAGGCTGCACTGACACTGACAAGGCTGCAGATGGACACTGATAACGCTGCATTGATGGGCATTTTAATGTAAGTTTTTCTTCCTTAAACTTTACTCCTAAAAGTTTTTTTCCTTAAAATTCCCTCCTAAACTTGGGGTGCGTGTTATGCGCTGGCGCGTGTTATACGACGATAAATACGGTATTTATGTTTTTGGTTGTAACATGACAAAATGTGGAAAATTTCAAGGGGTATGAATATTTTTTCAAGGCACTGTACGAGTGCTTTGGATTACAAGTATGTTTCCAGAACGATCTATGTTCGCAATCCATGGTTTTACTGTATTTGGGTTTTGGCATACCTAGTGAGGGTACCAAGGCACACTCACATTCCAGAATTGCACTGCTATTTTTCTGGAAGAATTCAAGATAAAATTGGAAAAAAAAAAAAAGGATAGTGCTTAGGCACAATTCTAAATGTTTTCTATAGCATAGCCAAACTTTTTTGAACTTTTTGAGTTCAGTTCCACTCTATGAGCAGACCAGACAGCTGTCTCTAGTAGTGTATTCTGGTTTGAAAGTTAGTCATGACAGCAACATCCTATGGTTGGTGGCAAAAGCAGAGGAACCTGTGGAAAATAGGTGCCATCATTTGTGATGTCCAGTGTTGAATGGACTCTAAATAAAGCTCTGACTACACCATCCTGCCAGGCATCTGAGAACCTCTGTGTCAAAACTATGGTTCAATTTTTACTTTGCTAAATGACCATTCTGCACTGAGCATGTAAACAACTTAATGGACTCTTGGTCTCTTCTGTGAGAGGGCTAAAATGTTACTGCGGAACAGATGAGCTTCTTTTACCGATATTTCTCCTCAAACACATTCAATTAAGGAATGGCATTTTTTTTTTCTAAGTGCTTTGTTCCAATTGAAGCAATCAATATTTTATTGTGAAGGCACCCAGGATATTTTGAAGAATTTGCTTGAGGACGTGCAAGGTTTTTTAAAGGACAATGCTTCATTGAAGTTCACCTCACAGTCAATTACCCTTCGAAATTGTATTCTTTGGAGAAATATTTGTGTGACCTTTCTCGAGTCTCTTATTTTCTGGGCATTTAGCCAATTGTTACTTTCTTTTTTTTATGCATAAAGCTGTAGGGTTCCTTATTACATTTTTTTATTTAGTCCGCTGGTGGAGGTTAGCTTTTTTGAATAGAAGTGACAGGATTTCGGTAATTTTAACATGAGTCAAGAATAGCTGGAAATTGATTTAAACTTGCTTTTGTTAAAAGGGGAATCAATTGGGCTTTAGCTATATTGCTTTATATTTTCTTTTCATTGTATTATTTTTAGATGTATTTGAATAATATATGGTGCTGCAGCGACAAAAATACCTTAAGTAGTATTATAAAAGCAAAACTTCATTTCAATAATTTTTATAAATTACCGTATTTATCGGCGTATAACACGCACCGGCGTATATCACGCACCCCAAGTTTAGGAGGGAATTTTAAGGAAAAAAACATTTAGGAGGGAAGTTTAAGGAAAAAAAACTTACATTTAAATGCCCATCAATGCAGCCTTATCAGTGTCCATCTGCAGCCTTGACCTTCATTGCAGTCTTGCCCAGTGTCCACCTGCAGCCTTGTCCATCATTGCAGCCTTGCCCAGTGTCTTTGCAGCCTTGCCAGTCTCTTTGCAGCATTGCCCAGCCGCTGATTATTTAAAATTGGCGCCGATCTCCGCTGACTGTGAGCGGAGAGGAGCGAGCGCCGCCGACATACAGAAAGTCGAGTTTACTCGGCTAGACTCGGCTCCTCTCGCAGTCCCGCCCATCTCCACTGATTGCGAGAGGCGAGGAGCGAGCGCCGGCGACATAAAGAAAGCAGAGTGTACTCGGCTAGACTCGGCTCTGCTCACAGTCAGGGGCGGGACTGTGAGAGGAGCTGAGTCTAGCCGAATACACTCGGCTTTCTGGATGTTGGCGGCACTCGCTCCTCGCCTTTTGCAATCAGCAGAGATTGGCGGGGATCGGCGTATAACACGCACCCACGATTTTCTCCTGATTTTAAGGGGAAAAAAGTGCGTGCTATACATATATATATATATATATATATATATATATATATATATATATATATAATCGTTATTTGGTTTACATTTTGACAGCAAAATGATTTTGGAAAGTGTTATACGCCGATCCCCGCCAATCTCTGCTGATTGCAAAAGGCGAGGAGCGAGTGCCGCTAACACACAGAAAGCCGAATGTATTCGGCTAGACTCGGCTCCTCTCGCAGTCCCGCCCCTGACTGTGAGCAGAGCCGGGTCTAGCCGAGTACACTCGGCTTTCTTTATGTCGCCGGCGCTCGCTCCTCGCCTCTCACAATCAGTGGAGATGGGCGGGACTGCGAGAGGAGCTGAGTCTAGCCGAGTAAACTCGGCTTTCTGTATGTCGGCGGCGCTCGCTCCTCTCCGCTCACAGTCAGCGGAGATCGGCGCCAATTTTAAATAATCAGCGGCTGGGCAATGCTGCAAAGAGTCTGGCAAGGCTGCAAAGGCACTGGGCAAGGCTGCAATGATGGACAAGGCTGCAGGTGAACACTGGGCAAGACTGCAATGATGGACAAGGCTGCAGATATACACTGGGCAAGACTGCAATGATGGACAAGGCTGCAGATGGACACTGGGCAAGGCTGCAATGATGGACAAGGCTGCAGATGGACACTGGGCAAGACTGCAATGATGGACAAGGCTGCAGATGGACACTGATAAGGCTGCATTAATGGGCATTTAAATGTAAGTTTTTTTTCCTTAAACTTCCCTCCTAAATGTTTATTTCCTTAAAATTCCCTCCTAAACTTGGGGTGCGTGTTATACGCTGGCGCGCGTTATACGCCGATAAATACGGTAATTTGTAAAAATTATTGAAATGAAGTTTTGCTTTTATAATACTACTTAAGGTATTTTTTTCGCTGCAGCACCATATATAATTCAAATACATCTAAAAATAATACAATGACAAGAAAATATAAAGCAATATAGCTAAAGCCCAATTGATTCCCCTTTTAACAAAAGCAAGTTTAAATCAATTTCCAGCTATTCTTGACTCATGTTAAAATGAACGAAATCCTGTCACTTCTATTCAAAAAAGCTAACCTCCACCAGCGGACTAAATAAAAAAATGTAATAAGGAACCCTACAGGTTTATGCATAAAAAAAAGAAAGTAACAATTGGCTAAATGCCCAGAAAATAAGAGACAGAGAAAATTCCGTTTGAGAGCAGGCTATAAAATTTTCCGACAACAAAATCCGTTCGCGTAAATTCCGACCGTGTGTGGACAATTCCGACGCACAAAGAGCCACGCATGCTCACAATAAATTCCGAGACGGAACAGCTTGGTCTGGTAAAATTAGCGTTCGTAATGGATATAGCACTTTTGTCACGCTGCAATGTTTTAAATTGTTTAATGCAGCGCACTCTTTTCTTCTTTATAATGCTAGAAGAATGAAGTTGTTTTGCTGCTGATATTCACACAGAGTTCTCATAAACTTCTTTCTTTATTATTTATCGTGATTTCATGAATATAATATTTTTATTTGTTACATCTACCGAAACTTTTTTTATTTTTTATATTTTTTTTTGTATTATTTGTTGTATTTTTTTTAAATCCAGATCTCCTGGTTTTTTTTTTTTGGTTTTTTTTTTGGTGATCTCCAGAATAGTTTTGGTGTTTTGTACCACAACACCATTATTATCTTATCTTTTTTAATCTCAAGGAAATTGGTTGGTGTTGGTGTCCCTTGTTAATTTCACATTGTATTTTGGAAATGTACCTGCCTCCTCACAAACAAACTGTCCTTTTTTGAAGGAAAACACACATAGGCAAGTAAAAATACCTTTATTAAGGGGTCCTAACCAAATAAAGAGGAAGGCAACGCTGGAGAAACAGCAGAAATTGTCGAAGCCTTTGGCTCCCAGGGCACACATCAACTATTTTCAGGCAAAATTGGTGGACTGAGGAGTCCTTATCTAAGGGAGTACAATCTGGTCCAGAAGTTCAAGAGATCAGGAACAGAAGCAGATGACATACATGTACCCAGGCTGTGGTCATTCAAGAGCCTGCATCTTTTGTCAGACCAGACTGAACCCAGGCCATCACTTTCTTGTCTTCCTTCCACTCTTGCTTCCAGGCTGTCTCTGTGGTGTTGGAGGTGTGGCAGGAAGAGGAGGAGGATGATGCAACTCACACAGGTTGGTATTAGGTGTGATTTAAGCCCTCAACCCCTTACTTAATGTTTTATAAATGATTTCCTCACACATGAGGCGTTGGCCCTCCTGCATGTCCTGCAGTTTGGTGGCAGCCATGGAGGCAAAGGCCTCTTCATGAGTGGGGGTGGCTCTGAGGGATGCAGAAGCCTCCTGAATCAGCCTGAGCGCTGACTTCTCCACGTTACTCCCCTTCCTGTGTCTTTTGTTTGGAAGGCGGAGGAGAGGAACCTGCGATTCTGTGAGGCTCCTACTGGGCCCGGCCTCCTCCTGGCTGCCACTTACCCCGGCCACCTCCTGGATGCCATTAACCCCCGCCTCCTCCTGGCTGCCACATTCCACAGCCTCCTCCTGTGTGCCACATTCCACAGCCTCCTCCTTGCTGGGGTCTTTCTGTGTATGAAAAAGGGACATAGTTTTAGTTTTTTCTTCATCAATCACACACAATATTCATCTTATGACTGTTGCAAATTGAATGTTAATAAATAGAAAAGACTATCATTCTGAGCCCAGCATTTTTCATTCTTGTCCCAATTATTTTTGCCCACTACTGTCTAGTGATATGTAAACACCTTTAGTAAATCAGCAATTAGTGATCAATAATAACATCTAGTAAACATCATTTATGTTTTGCCGAGAAATATGTAGAACAATGCTATACCTGACTCAAGCTGGGCTCCTCCACTTCCGCCTGGCTGGAAGTCCCAGGTTGGACATCGGAAGCCTCAGCTGGGGTGGAAGATAGGGTGGAAGGAAGAGTGGAAGGTAGGGTTGAGAGGGATTCCCTGACTCCAGTCTGGTCTGACAGAAAACGAAGTCTCTCATAGTACCACAGCCTGGGGACATAAACGTCATCTGCTGCAGCTCCGGATCTCTGGGAATCTGTGACCTTCTTGCGCTCCCTAAGATAAGTGATCCTCAGGCCACCAATTTTGGCTTTTAAATAGAGGATGGTTGCCGTGGGGACCACCAGCTTCACCAACTCCAGCAGTTTCTCCAGGGCTGCCTGCCTCTTTTGTTTATGATTATAATGTGGGTGTTTCACCTGCCACAGACAGGGCAGCTCCCTGTATTTGTCTATGAACAGGGGGAGGAAGATCATTGAAGCCATCCATTTTCTCTGCAAGACACAACACAAGACAAACCGTAATGTCTGGCTAAACTCTCCTAATCTTGTCCCAACATAGGCCTCAATCTATAAGCAGTATAGGCCCAAGTTAAACTTGTACCTTCATTATCACGATCGGCGCTTCCGATACTGCATCCTCCGCTCACAGATCATTCGTACGATGCACGCGTGTTACGCTTTATATACACTGCGCATGCGTGAAACTCCGCCCGCCCCTATCGTTCTTTCTAGTCTATTTCCCGCTCCTTCTCTTTTGGCGCAGTGGGGAAGAGCACATAGCGGAGAGACAACAGGTGCATGATAATAGCAGCAACGAGGAGGAGGAAGAAAGCCTGGAGCCAGAAACGTCACGATCCCGGAGGAGATTTAAGGCTTCAAATAATGCCTTTGTTGAGATGGTGGAGATGGTGGACATATTGAAGAGGGCCGACTATGACGGGAAGTATGGATCTTACCCAAACCCAAATGTCAGAAAGGCTAGATCATGGCTAAAGTTGTGAAGAGTCTGCACAGGATTTTTGGGGTACGGCGATCCAAGGATCAACTGAGGTGGTCGGACCTCAAATTAAGGGAGCAGGATCAGTATAGAAGGATCAGGAGAGTGCTGCAAAAAAGTAAGTAGTTGTCCTATGTTCCAATTCTTTCTTTTTATTACGTTCGTGCTGCTCAATGTGCTTTTCTTTACTGTTGTACATTTTAAAATGGCAACTTTCATGTTTATGGGCACATTAATCGTTCGTAGGAAACATTGTTTGTTCGGCCACTAAAATACATGTTTTGGCCAGATGCAGTTCAATACGGTTTTTCTGGCCTACTTCTATTAATAAAAGTTTGTTGTCTAGATGGGTTTGTAACTAGAGTGAAATGCAAACTAGATTCTGTGTAAGGAAAGGACACTCAGCAGCTGTTAACACATCTGGACGCAGGAGCACTAGTGTGGGACAAAAGAACACCCTTTTTATTAGGGGGCCCCACACAGGTGCTCCAGTGGATACTATAGGTGTGTCTCCATCTGTGAAGCTTGAACAAAACAGGTAAGTATTCAAGCTTTACAAAAGACAAAAAAAAAAAACGTTAAAAAATTCCAGCATGCATGAGGACAAAGGGGACATTCACAGCATATTACAGTCATGGTAATTATGGAATAATGAAAGAAATACAATATATTAGCAAACATTAAATACATATAATGTGATGTTAAAGGATAAATCTTACCTTAATATAGTCCTTCTGCAGGACCTGAATGATGGCAGAACAGGTCTCTGGGATAATGATCCCCAGAGCTTGGGGGGAGATGCCTGCGAGAACTTGAGGTCCTACAGGCTTCTCCCCGTCGCCAAGTACCGCAGGGTGGCGACTAGCCTCTGCTCCGGAGTGATGGCTAGCCGCATGCAGGTATCCTGCCTGCTGATATAAGAGGTCAGCAAAGCCAACAAATGATGAAATACGGGGTCCGTCATCATGAGAAAGTTCCTGAAATCGGCAGGATTATTCTCACGGATCTCACGGAGCAAAGGCATGTGACAGAATTGGTCACACTGGAGCAGCCAATTCTTGTTCCATGAACTCCTCCCCACCCTGTTCATGGACTGGGCTTGTGTCAAAGTAAGAACCCCAACACCAAGCCCCCGCACAGCACGAACTCTACGATGAGTACGTACACGCAACATAGCTTCAAAACGGTCGGCTGGTCAGTACGAAGTAAAAGAACGCACTGAAGAACAGCAAGGCCTGTGAAGAGCGACCTGAAAATCAGTTATGAACGGACAAGAACACACTGAATAAACCAATGGGAACTCACTGCACTCACTGAAGACCAGATACAAACCCACAAGCACAAACTGAACAGCAGAAAAATGATCTGAAAACCATGAGTCTGAAAAAGCATGAATCGTCTCTCACCAAAAATTTACTAACACAAGATTAGCAAAAGGAGCCCAAAGGGTGTCGCGCTAGGTATTGAACTGCCCTTTTATAATCTCGTCTTACGTGGTGTACGTCACCGCGTTCTTGACGTTCGGAAATTCCGACAACTTTATGCGACCGTGTGTATGCAAGACAAGTTTGAGCCAACATCCGTCGGAAAAATAACGATGGTTTTTGTTGTCGGAATGTCCGATCAATGTCCGATCGTGTGTACAGGGCATTACAGTAAAGAACCCTCTTGTTAAACTCCCTTCTGCAAAAAACTTTTATCCCTATTGTGGGGTCACCATTACGGTATTTGTAAATTGAAATCATATCTCTTCTCAAGCGTCTCTTCTCCAGAGAGAATAAGTTCAGTGCTCGCAACCTTTCCTCATAACTAATATCCTCCAGACCCTTTATTAGCTTTGTTGCCCTTCTTTGTACTCGCTCCATTTCCAGTACATCCTTCCTGAGGACTGGTGCCCAGAACTGGACAGCATACTCTAGGTGAGGCCAGACCAGATTCTTGTAGAGCAGGGGAATTATCATTTTATCTCTGGAGTTAATCCCCTTTTTAATGCATGCCAATATTCTATTTGCTTTGTTAGCAGAAGCTTGGCATTGCATGCTATTGCTGAGCCTATCATCTGCTAGGACCACCAGGTCCTTTTCCATCCTAAATTCCCCCAGAGGTTCACCCCCTAGTGAGTAGATTACATTTATATTTTCCACCCAAATGCATTATTTTACATTTTGCTACATTAAACCTCATTTGCCATGTAGTTGCCCAGATCAGATCTTCTTGCAAGGTTTCCACATCCTGCAGAGAGGTTATTGCCCTGCTTAGCTTAGTGTCATCCGCAAATACAGAGATTGAGCTGTTTACCCCATCCTCCAGGTCGTTTATGAACAAATTAAACAGGATTGGTCCCAGCACAGAATTCCGGGGGACCCCACTTCCCACCACTGATCAATCCAAATATTCCCCATTTATCACCACCCTCTGAACTCGCCCTTGTAGCCAGTTTTCAATCCATGTACTCACTCTATGGTCATCTGGTCCATGCCAATGGACCTTACGTACAGTAAATGTTTTTGAGGAACTGTGTCAAATGCTTTTGCAAAATCCAGATACACCACATCTACTGGCCTTCCTTTATCTAGATGGCAACTCACCTCCTCATAGAAGGCTAATAGATTGGTTTGGCAAGAACGATTCTTCATGAATCCATGATGATTACTGCTAATGATACAGTCTTCATCACTAAAATCTTGTATATAGTTCCTTATCATTGCCTCCAAGAGCTTGCATACTATTGATGTTAGGCTAACTGGTCTGTAATTCCCAGGGATGTATCTTGGCCTTTTTCTAAATATTGGTGCTACATTGGCTATTCTCCAATCAGCTGGTACCATTCCAGTCAGTAGACTGTCAGTAAAAATTAGGAACAATGGTCTGGCAATTACTTAAATGAGTTCCCTAAGTACCCTTGGGTGCAAGCCATTATTGTTAAGTTTCCCAAGTCTATTTCTAATTCTGTCCTCTGTTAGCCATGAGGGTGCTTCCTGTGATCTGTCATGAGGACAAACACTGCAGTTTTGGTTACTGAAGCCCCCCCATTCCCTTGTGAAGGAGAAGAATAAATTCAAAACCTTCGCCATCTCCCCATACTTTTAACCAGATGTCCTTCCTCATTCTTTATGGGGCCAAATTGGCCTGTCCTCCCTTTTTTTAATGTTTATATATTAAAGAATTTTGGGGGATTTTTTTTTGCTCTTCTCCGCTATGTGTCTTTTGTGTTCTATCTTAGCCGCCCTAATTGCACCATTACATATCTTGTTGCATTCTTTGTAAAGTCTGAATGCTGATCATGATCCTTCAGCCTTTTTTCTGAAGGCCTTCTCCTTTGTATTTATATGCATTTTTACATTAGAGTTAAGCCATCCAGGACTTTTGTTCGCTCTTTTAAATGTATTTCCCAATGGGATGCACTGGCTAATGCCCTTATTTAATATGCTCTTAAAGCAAACCCATCTCTCCTCTGTGTTCTTTGTTTATAAGATTTTATCCCAATTTATATCTTCTAGCAAGGTTCGTAGTTTAAGGAAGTTGGCTCTTTTGAAATTCAGTGTCTTTGTGTCCCCTTGTGTTTCCTATTTGTGTGATTTATACTGAAGCCAATTGACCTGTGATTGCTGTTTCCTAAATTGCCCCATATTTCCACATCCTTGATCAGGTCTGTATTGTTGATAATCAGTAGATCTAGTAACGTCTTGGTTCTAGTTGGTGCGTCTACCATCTGACCCATGAAATTGTCCTGCAAGACATTTAGGAACTGGCAAATCTTAGACAAATGTGTGGTTCCCTCCGCCCAGTCTATGTCTGGATAATTAAAATCCCCCATTATGATAACACTTCCCATCCTTGCTGCTAATCCAAATTGTGATAGGAGGTCTGTCTCCCCCTCCTCCCTCAGGTTAGGGGGCCTATAGCATACTCCCAGTATTATTTTCCCCTTACCTTCATCCCTTTGGATGTGTCCCTAGCCTAGGCTTTACTAAACTGTGGGGGAGGTGCTTGTACTAGGTGAAGGCAGAGTTCAGTGGTCCTGCTAATCAGGAACACAGGATCAATGTCTTTCCCACTGAAAGAACGTCAATCTGCCTTGTTTACATAGGCAGACTGCCGTTCTGCCTGTGTAACAAATACATGGTAGGTGCTGGTGGACATTGAGTCCATGGTACCCGCCGTCTGGCTCCCAGCGGGAACGGGCTGTCGATGGCGTGTCTGTGCACTCAAAACCCAGAAATGCTTGATCACATACTAGGTACCTGATCCAGCATAGAAGAGGAGCCTTGCAGCCGTATATATACATTATACCTTCAGGAAATGGTTAAAGACACAGGTACACACCAGAATCCCAGCAAAGCACAGTGGTAGCAGAAGGCACTCAATCTGTCCCCACACCAATTCCAGCATGCTAAACAAAAATGTCTCCCCGCTTTATAACTTACAGTGCATCCGGAAAGTATTCACATCGCTTCACTTTTCCCACATTTTGTTATGTTAAAGCATTATTCAAAATGGATTAAATTAATTATTTTCCTCAAAATTCTACAAACAATACCCCATATTGACAACATGAAAGAAGTTTGTTTAACCACTTCAAAACCAGTTTGAATGACAATTGCGCCGTCATGCTACACTGTACCCAAATAAATTTTTTATCATTTTGTCCCCACAAATAAAGCTTTCTTTTGGTGGTATTTGATCACCTCTGCGGTTTTTATTTTTTGCGCAACAAATAAAAAAAGACCGAAAATTTAGAAAAAAAACAAGTTTTTCTTTGTTTCTGTTAACATTTTTTGTAAATAAGTACGTTTTCTTCTTCAATGACGGGCACTGATATGGCTGCACTGACCGGCACTGATACGGCGGCACTGATGGGCACCGATGAGGTGGCACTAATGAGGTGTCACTGATGAGGTGGCACTGACGGGCACTGATGATGGGCACTGATAGGCGGCACTGATGGGCACTGATAGGTGGCACTGGTATGCTGCACTGATGGGCACTCATAGATGGCACTGATGGGCACTCATAGGTGGCACTGATGGGCACTCGTAGGTGGCATTGATTGGTACATATGGGTGGCACTGATGGGTACTTATGGGTGGCACTGATGGGCACTGATAGGTGGGCACTGCTGGGCACTGATGGGCACAGATGGGCACTGACAGGTGGCATCGATGGGCAATGACAGGTGGCACTGAACACACTGATTGGTGGCACTGATAAAACATATTGGGGGCATTGCTGGGCATATCTGGAACATAATGGTGCCAATCAGTGCCCATTTGTGGGCACTGATTGGCACAGATTGGGCACATGTGGATGGCCATGGGGTACATACCTAGCCATCCACATGTTGCCCCTTCCCTGGTGGTCCTAGTGGCGATCCCTGGTGGTCCAGTGTGGTGATCTGAGGGGGGGGGCTGTGCTGATAAACAATCAGCGAAGACCCCCCCTGTCAGGAGAGCTGCCGATCGGCTCTCCTCTACTCGCGTCTGTCAGACGCGAGTGACGAAAAGCCGATCAACGGCTCTTCCTGTTGACAGCGTGATCAGCCGTGATTGGACACGGCTGATCACGTGGTAAAGAGCCTCTGCCGGAGGCTCTTTACCAAGATCGGTGGAGCGGTGTGTCAGGCTGACACACCGCTCCACAGATCGCCACGCGGGTGCGCGGCGGCATTTTATCTTGCTGGACGTCATATGACGCCCAGTCAGGATAACTGAACCACCGCCCGGCCATCATCTGCTATGGGCCGGGCGGGAAGTGGTTAAAATCTTTGCAAATGTATTAAAAACAAACAAATTTTAAAAATTCCATGTACATAAGTAGTCACAGACTTTTCCATGACACTCAAAATTGAGGTCAGGTGCATCCTGTTTCCACTGATGATCCTTGAGATGTTTCTACAACTTGACTGAAGTCCACCTGTGGTAAATTCAGTTGATTGGACATGATTTGGAAAGGCACACAACTGTCTAAATGTCCCACAGTTTTCTGAACAATTTCTGAAGCATTAAAGGTCCCCATGAGCACAGTGACCATCATCATTTGTAAATGGAAGACGTTTGGAACAACCAGGACTCTTCCTAGAATGGGCCACCCAGCCAAACTGAGCAATCGGGGGAAAAGGGCCTTATGCCGTGTACACATGAGTGGAATTTTCGACAGAAAGAGTCAGATGGAAGCTTTTCATCGTATATTCCGACCGTGTGTATGCCCCATCGGACTTTTTCTGTCGAAAATTCAGATGGACTTAGATAAAGAACATGTTCTATATTTTTCCGATGGAACAAATTACTATCCGAAAAACTGTTTGTCTGTATACTGTTCCGACGCACCAAAAACGACGCATGCTCTGAAGCAAGTACGAGATGGAAGCTATTGGCTACTGCCTATTGAACTTTTGTTTTCTAGTCCCATCGTACATGTTGTACATCACTGCATTCTGGATGATCAGAATTTGGTGTGACCGTGGGTATGCAAGACAGCTTGAGCGGAATTCCATCAGAAATCCGTCGTAAAAAACTTCAGAGTTTATTCCAACGGCAAAACCAGTCATGTGTACAGGGCATTAGTCATAGAGGAAGAACCCGATGGTCACTCTGACAGAGCTCCAGAATTTCTCTGTGAAAAGAGGAGAACCTTTAGAAGAACAACCATCTCTGCAGCACTCCACCAATCAGGCCTGTATGGTAGAGTGGTCAGACAGAAGCCACTCCTCAGTAAAAGGCACCTGAAGGACTCAGAACATGAGAAACAATATTCTCTGGTCTGATAAAAAAAAAGATTGAACTCTTTGGCCTAAGTGACATACGTCATATCTGGAGGAAACCAGGCACCACTCATAACCTGGCCAATTCCATCCCTACAGTGAAACATGGTGGTGGCACCATCATGCTGTGGGGATGTTTTTCAGTGGCAGGAACTAGGAGACCAGTCGGGAATGTGAGAAAGATGAATGCAGCAATGTACAGAGACGTCCATGATGAAAACCAGCTCCAGAATGTGCTGGACCTCAGACTGGGGCGAAGGTTCATCTTCCAACAGGACAACGACCCTAAGTACACAGCCAAGATAACAAAGGAGTGGCTATGGGACAAATCTGTGAATGTCCTTGAGTGGCCCAGCCAGAGCACAGACTTGAACTCGATTGAACATCTCTAGAGAGGTCTGAAAATGGCTGTGCACCGACGCTCCCCATTAATCCTGATGGAGCTTGAGAGGTACCTTATAGAAAAATTGGAAACTGCCCAAAACTAGGTGTGCCAAACTTGTAGCATCATACTTAAAAAGACTTGAGGCTGTAATTGGTGCTTCAACAAAGTATTGAGCAAAGGCTGTGAATATTTATGTACATGGGATTTTTTTTTTTTTATTAAATTTGCAAAGATTTCAAACAAACTTCTTTCACATTGTCATTATGGTGTATTGTTTGTAGAAGTTGGAGGAATATAATTAATTTAATCAATTTTGGAATAAGGCTGTAACATAACAAAATGTGGAAAAAGTGAAGCGCTGTGAATACTTTCAAGATGCAGTGTATAACTATCTTATTGTAAAAGTTAGTTATAAATTGGGGTTGTTGCCATTTCTACATAGCACACTGAAACAAGGCTAACTATACACGAAAACACAGAAACTGGGGTGCAGAAAAATGGCAGCAGGTGCTCTGGACTGATGAATCAAAATGTGAAATATTTGGCTGTAACAGGAGACAGTTTATTGGCGAAGGGCTGAAGAGCGGTACAATAATGAGTGTCTGCAGGGAGCAGTGAAGCATGGTGGAGGTTCCTTGCAATTTTGTGGCTGCATTTCTGCAAATTGAGTTGGAGATTTGGTCAGGATCAATGGTGTGCTCATTGCTGAGAAATACAGGCAGATACTTATCCATCATGCCATTCCATCAGGCAGGAAGCGTGTGATTGGCAACAACTTTATTCTGCTGTTGGACAACAACCCCAAACATATAGCCAATGCCTTTAAGATTATTCTTTAGGGTAAAGAAGAACAAGGAGCCTGGAAAGTGATGGTTTGGTTTCCACTGATCTCAACATTATGGAGTCCGTCTGGGATTACACAAAGAGAGGGAAGGATTTGAGGCAGCCTACATCCACAGAAGATCTGTGATTAGTTCTTCAAAATGTTTGGTACAACCTACTTTCCTTCAAAAACTGTGTGCAAGTGCCTAGAAGAATTGATGTGGTTTTGAAGGCAAAGTGTAGCCACACCAAATATTCGTTTAGTTTGGATTTCTCTTCTGTTCATTGAGGCTGGGTTCACATATGCGGGGCCATGGTGTTCAGCTCGGTGTGTTTCTGTTCACCAGTTCAGGTGCGATTCAGGTCAGGATTTTTGCCTGAATTCGCACCTGAACCCAGACCCAAAAACGCATAGGACCCTTTTGGAAACCGCGGCTGCCCCGGACATGTGTGACCCAGCTCCACTGAGAGCCGGTCACTCTCACATGTCAAGCGAATTGGATTCGATGAAGACCGCATCCAATTCACACGTACTGTATGTGAACCCGGCCTTATTTTTCATTTTGTAAATTTATAAAAATAAGCTATTAACACCTATTTTTGAAAACATTCTTAATTTTTCACATTTCTTCACACCTACCTAAGACTTTGCACAGTACTGTATTTGCAAATGTTGTACAACTAAAACCTCTAGTATTAATATTTTAACACAGATTGTTAGACAGTGTCATTTGTTTTTGTTTTGTTTTTTGCTGGCTAGCTGGTAAGAGTGCTGGCAAATACATTTTGTTTTTCGCTTGCATAAGTGTGAAATTTCCTTGAACTTAAGTTCCCCTCAAAATTATTAGTTTTGCATTCAACAAATTTTTAGCAAAAGTACCCACGAATTTAACTAAAAAAAGATGCAAGTAATTTTAAACTTACCACAATAATGGAAAAAAAAATATCTCTTCATATATTGGACTTATTTATATAAGTCCAGGCACTTTCTGAAGCTTCAAGAAAATGTCCATATGATGATTGCACACTCCATTGTCTTGCCCCACCAGTTGCTCTGCAAGAAACCTTTGTTAAACTGACAAACATTTCCATGCTCCTGAAGAGTGTAAAGCTAACTGTGCGCCTCATGACTAAGCACTATGGCACAAAACACGCCAAAGCTTTCTAAAATTGCTTTACCGTGTGTCGCATATTATACGTAAACCTCCTGGTTCTTTAATTGCACCGCGTTGACTAGTTAAATCGTATATTGGATTCAAATAAGCAAGGCTGTGATGTTGGTGATCCAGATGCTGGCAGGATCTTCTGGGGCAGAAGCCACATTGGAAGGGATATTCAATTCTAAGGATTTGAGGAAAAGAGAAAAAGCAGCCAACCAGGTGGAGAGTGTAACATTAAATAGGAGAGAAAGAAGGAGTGAAAAATTTGAGTGGAGAGCAGAAAGGGAGATGGTCCATGCTTCCTAAGAGCATGAAGCTAAATGTGGGCGTTATAACTATGAACTATGGCACAAAACACGCCAAGACTTTCTAAGATTGTTGTACTGTGCATTGCATATAATGAGTAAACTTCCTGTTTTTTTTAACAAACCATGTATACTCCCGCATCATTAATTTTATTCAACTAAATGGGGCTGTAATGTCTGAGATGCCTTAAAGTGGTTGTTAACCCACTGCAACGAAATTGTCGTATCCCCTCTGTTCCATAATAACAAGTGTCCCTGTGCCAGTGTTATGTAAAAAATCTTCCGATCTGTACCTATATGAGCTCCGCTCCTGGAGCTCAGCTGATTCCTCGGCTCTCTTCACTTTCGGGCTCACAGCTCCAGTGGGCAGGGCTGAGCCCTCCCGCTGACGTCAGCTGGGGAGGAGGGTAAGAGAGGAGAGAGAGAGCTGACAGTCAGCTATGCGCCTGGAGCGGAGCTCATATAGGTACAGATCGGAAGATTTTTTACATAACACAGGCACAGGGACACTTGTTATTATGGTACAGAGGGGATAAGACAATTTACTTGCAGTTTTTAGAACCGTAGGAGCGGGAGAGGGGGCACTGGTACGAGCAGACAAGCAGGGAGGGGAGGAAGAGGAGGACAGAGGAGACACAGGAGACAGATAGCAGGGATGCAGATGATGGAATCACGTAAACTGACCACGGTGTCAGGGCTCAGCAGCCATGATACACTGGGGTCAGTGTTCAGAGGGAAGGGCATAGCCAGGCAGGATCAGCCAGGTATTTTAGGTGTTACAAGCACTGTGCTGTATAACATGTTTTAAGGGAACAGGATCTGTTTGTTTTTTTTGGGGGTTAACAAACGCTTTAAGAACCAAGTGTTGGCAGGATCATCTGGTGGCAGAATGTTCATTGCTCCTAGGCAGGAGAAGAGAGCCAGTAGAGGCCACATTGGAAGGGGTATTCAATGCTAAGGATCAAAGGAAAAGAGAAAAATGAGCCAACCAGACAGAGAGTGTAACATTAAATTGGAGAGAAAGAGGTAGAGAAAAACCAAGGAGGAGAGCAGAGAGGGAGGTGCTCCATGCTCCCTGAGAGCATAAATGCTAAATGTGGACCTTATAATTAGGCAGATTTGGCACAGAACATGTCAAGACATTCTAAGATCGCTGTACTGTGTGTTGCATATTATAAATAAATCTCCTGGTTCTTTGAACACACAGCATTAGGGTGCCCACATGTCCCGGATTGCCCGGGACAATCCCGCAATTAGCAGGTGTGTCCCGGGTCCCGGGTACCCTCATTCCGGGACAATACAGTGTCCCGGAATTGCCCTGGGTCGATCTAATGCCCCCTAAAATAGCCTTTGCATTGTATCTGTCCCTCACTGTCTCTGCCTGTAGTGGACCCCTAGCTGGCAGAGACCCTTTTTACTTAATTAATCACCGCCGCTGGCTCAGTGCCCAAACTGGTTGCTACCTGCCGCCCGCTTGGCGTGTAGCAACCAGTGACATCATGAGCAGGAGAGAGGCAGAGACCAATTACAGCGGAGGAGATTTAACTTCCTCCTCCGCGCCTATTGTTTAGCTCCACCCACCTCCTCCCTGCGTGTTCGAGTACAGCCAGGCAGCGGCATGCAGAAGAAACTTCTAAGACAGACTGCAGGGCACAAACGAAGGAGAGATGATAGAAAGGCAAGTAAACTTCTAAACACCCACCAACATGACAGATCCATCGGGGGTAAAATCCTGTCAGCTCTCCCCCAGCAGCTAGAGTTCTGTGCTGAACTGTCAGCACTTCACAGAAATGGAGTGTGTGTCAGCCTGGAGCCTCTCAGTGCACTGTGCAGAGAGGACGGCAGGCAGAGAAGGGTCGGGTAGACAGATAAGGGTTGGCAGATAAGGGTCGGGTAGACAGATAAGGGTTGGCAGATGAGATTACACCCTCAGAGGGATGGAAGGAGGACACATCCTTAAATATTAGGGCAGGGTTCATGCTGGGACTTGAAATCCTTCACTTTTGGGGGGAAATGACCCCCCCCAAAAGTGAAGAACTACAGGTCCCAGCATGAACCCCTCAGAGCTGAAGATGTTTCCCTTATCATTGCGCACATAATAACTCCTCACACCAGGCCCTTCTGTCCAGCTGCTCACTGTCTCTTCTATCTGTGCCAGTTCACACTGGTGCGATGCCAAACATCGCACAGACATCGCATGTAATTCGCAGCGTACTGCCGTTCACATTACATGCAATGTCTGTGTGGTGCGATATCAGCCATAGAGATAGTATGGCTGATATCGCACCGCATTCGGACCCACACGCACAGGACCCTTTTTTCTGTTCGGACCACAATCGGATCGCATTTGTGTTCACACCTATGCGATCTGATTCATGTCCGAACTGTCAGTTTGCAGTGCGATATGCGAGCTGAACTGGGGGTGTCGTTAACAATGTATTGACACTCCCCAGCGATTCGCATATGGCAGTGTGAACGGACATGCGATGCGGGAACACGCAGTGGATTCGCAGTGTTCTCGCATCGCACCAGTGTGAACCGGCACTCCCACTACTTGTGTGGCTCTCACTACACCTGCAGCAGCCCCTCCCCCCCCTCCTCCTTCAGACCCCTTTCACACTGGAGCTTTTTGCAAGCGCTATAACGTTAAAAATAGCGCCTGCAAAATGCCCCAAAACAGCTGCTACATTCAGCCCACTGCGAAAGTCGCACTGGCAGGGCGTCAGAAAAAGTCCTGCCAGCAGCTTCTTTGGAGCAGTGAAGGAGAGATGAACTCACTGCTCCTCCAACGCTCCTCCCCATTGAAATCAATGGGGCAGCGCTGCGATACTGCCAGCAAAATGCTGCACTAGTGGCGTTTTGCAGGCGAATCTAACCCCTTTTTGGCCACTAGCGGGGGTTAAAACAGCCCCGCTAGTGGCCAAGTAGTGCTGCTAAAACTACGGTAAAGCGGTGCTAAAAATAGCACTACTTTACCGCTGACGCCTGGGCATCGGCAGTGTGAAAGGGGTCTTAGGCTGGCCATACATTATACAATTTTCTTGTGCAGCTTTGGTTTAGATTTACCAAAACCATATAATAGGAGGTCAAACCTAAACACTTTCAATTTGTATGCAATCAGGCCGGCCGTTCTACTACATAGTTGAAGGTAAATCTAAAGAAAATTGAATAAGAAAATTGTATGGTGTATGGCCAGCTTTATCCTCAGCCTTTCATGTTCTGCCACTTTTTCACCTACTAGTCCTCTGTATGCTAAGCAATCCTCTCAGCAGTGGCCCATCTCTCATCTGCAACTATCACAGCCTCAGAATCCTGCCAGCATTCCATTCTTTGCTCCTTCAACATGCCAGAATTTTTTTTTCTCCACTGCAACGGTGTAACTGCAGGGGTCGCCATTGCAACCCAGCCTCATACTCCAGGGGGCCCATGCAGCTTCCCTCTAAACCTGGATAGGAGGGGTGGCATATAGAAGAACTGATGCCCTCCATGTTCTTCTTGCAGCCACTGAATGCCTGCAGGTGGTAAAGGAGGAAAAGCGGGCATTCAGTGGCTGCAAGAAGAACATGGAAGGCATCAGTTCCTATATATGCCGCCCCTCCTATACAGTTTACTTCTGCTGCCCACAGGTCCCTCAACGCTCTCCTGGCCCCTCTTATCTTCCCCAGCAACTTCTCTGCTCTCTCCCACCCCACCCTTCTCCAACCCTCTGCTGTCCTCTGGTCCCACCTGTGCTGTTCTCTGATCTGAGCTCTGTTGTTAAGCCTATATTATTATATGTATATAGATGGACTCAGGAGGGGGACAGGGACAGTGATCATGAAAAAGGTAAAAAGCGCCCCCCCCAGCACATTTCTAACCTCCACCTCTCTAATAGCACAAGTGGAAGGGGAGGGGGTCAGTACTGTGGGGGGGGGGTCTGTACTTAATGGACAGGGGGGTACGTACTGAAGGAGGGGGGTCTGTACTTAGTGGAGAGGGGGGTCCGTACTGAGGGAGGGGTGTCTATACTTAATGTATTAATAAAAATACATTTCAAGCATGGTGTTGGGATGATATAAATGCTAAAAGCAGCCATTCACCCGACAAATCACTTGCCGCCAAAATCCCGTCAACCCGGAGACTACATTCAACACAAAGCCGTCGCGCCCCCCCCCCCGGTCCTTGGCAAAATTGTCCCTGAATGGCAGTTTGGAAATGTGGTCACCCTACACAGCATGGACTCACGCATAGTGAATTTTATACCGAATTCAACTAAGCAAGGCTGTGGTGTCGGTAGTGCTTTAAGATCCAAATGCTGGTAGGATCTTCTGCTGGCAGCAGTTTGTTTATTGCTACTAGGCAGAAGAAGAGAGCTGGAAGAGGCCACAGTAGAAGGGATATTCATTGCTAAGGATCAGAGAAATAGAGAAAAAGGAACCACCAAGGTATAAGGTGTAACATTAAACAAGAGAGAAATAGAAAGAGAAAAAGAGAGGAGGAGAGCAAAGAGGGAGGTGCTCCACGCTCCCTAAAAGCATAAAGCTATATATGTATAGGAAGCGTTCACTAATGCTAACAAGAAACAGGAAGTGTTTTCCTCTCTTTACATAATACAGGATGAGTGCTATTAATTTTATTATTATTATTATTATTATTATTATTAATAATAATTTAGTTAGTGGCATCAACTTTTTGGTTTGTTAAGTTTGCAGACAGTTTTGCTCTTATAGGCAGGGTGGTCTTCTTCTGGAATTTAGTTGTAAAAACAAAGGCGTAAACAAGCCTGAGCTCATTAAATGCATGTTTTTAGATGCAACATCTGTGTAAAGACTTCCCTTTAATCAATTTCTCTCTGGGTCTTATCACTTTGGCTCTGCATGCTATCTGTTCTACTTCTGCTCAGTAATGAGCAAAATGACTGATGCATAAACTGGGCCCCTCAGCCCCCCGTTCTGACCTATGATCATTATGTATCAGTTTCTTATTATACCAAAATCACCTTGCACAATTACAGACACATGAAATATAGCGCACTTTGTGTTCAACTGAATGTATGTACAGAACTCTGTTGTGGATGAATGATTTCACAGAAAGAAACAAATTCAACAAAAATGATGTTGGAAAAATGTTAATTTATGGGAGCTGAAAGTACTTTATGTAAGCTCTTTTCATTTACCCACCCCTGCTGCGCCATTTGAGAGCAAAGTATAAGAAGGTAACATTACCTGTCACATCCTGCTGTGTTACTTCTCCATCTCCTTTGCCATTTGGCCTACAAATAAACATCACCACACCATTGACACCTGCCATGGACTCTCTTCCATCCTATTAGGAACATACTGTAGGTGCCATCCCAACCCACCTATGAGCACGTGAAAAAAAAAAAACATTGTTAGCGTAATTTCAACTTTCTTCTGGACTAGTGGTCTCCAAACTTCGGCCCATAGGCCGATTGCAGCCCTCTGCTTGCCCTTAGCGCAGAATTTCTCCCACTAATGTGAAGCACTATTTTTTCCACTGATATCAACAATGGGGCATAATTCCTCCAAATAATATAAATGATGGAACACTACACCTCCCATTGACGTCAATAATGTGTCATTATTCCTCCAGTTAGCACCAATGATGATGCACTATTCCTTCCAACAACACTCTCAGGGACGCGCTGGTCATAGTGCATGTCAAGCTCCGAGGCACACACAGATGCGCAGGCTTGCGGGTGCTTGTCTTGCAGTGCACAGGCGCAGGCATATGCACATGCACAGGCACAGGCGTGTGTGCATTCACCACTAATACTGGCACCAAGTGACCTATATAAGTGCAGCACTAGTTGGTTGCTGTTTAATCTGCAGCTCTTCCTGTGTTCCTGTGCCCGTTCCTGTTCTAGATTCCTGTGATTGACCTCGCTCATCCTGACCTATGCTTGAACGCTACCTGCCCTGACCTCAGCCTGTCTTTGAAATCCATTTGCCTCTTGCTCATCTGCCTGCTGCAACATTGCTGACCTCTGCCTGTACCATGACTATTCTCCTGCCTGCTGTCCATGTCTATACCTGACTGTCTGTTGCTGACCTTGCTTGTCTGACTACGCATTGTGTTATCTGTCTGTTTGGCTCCATACGCTACTTACCTGGTTCCTGCTGGTCATCCGCCTGCCGTGTATTACCAGTCTTCCCTGCACCTATGACCGGTCACCTATCTGCCAATCAACTGCCAGCCTGCTGTCTGCTCATTACTGGGTCTGCTGCTCCTGCTGCCATCTGCTGTATTGGCCTTCTGATCCTTTCCTGGCGAAGCACCTGCTCTACATCCATGCAGTCTGCTTTAAAATTTACAGGCACTTGTAACTCATTGGGCTCTTATGGGCACTGTCTCACTACCAGTGGTCCCTGAGCCAGAGCGGTAAGAGAGGCCTTCCTCTAAACGTCAGGCTCTACCATCGGGTACGTGACAAACACCAACAGTTGAGCATAATTCTTTCCACTGACACCAACAATAGTGCACTATCCCTCCCACTGACACAAATGGGAGGAGGAGGACTATTGCTTCCCCTGCCACCAAAAATTGGGCATTATTGTTCCCATCAATACCAATGATGGAGAACTAGTCCTTCTTTTACGTATCACGGGTCCTATGTAATTGCTTTATGTCCACTGACTACCAATCCTGGGGCATTTTTTACCCTTTCTGGTGCTGGGGAATTTTGTATTCCCGCTGGCCACCAATTGGACCCTTAAAGTCTGAAGGACAGTAAACTGGCTCTTTGTGTAGAAAGTTTGGAGACCCCTGTTCTGGACCATAACAGCTGAATATCTGCTATACCTCCTCATACCATGGGAGCATACCTATAGGAATAATTGCTTATCTGTTATGCCCCGTGCACACGGTCGGATTTTCCGACGGAAAATGTGTGATAGGACCTTGTTGTCGGAAATTCCGACCGTGTGTAGGCTCCATCACACATTTTCCATCGGACTTTCTGACACACAAAGTTTGAGAGCAGGACATAAAATTTTCCGACAACAAAATCCGTTGTCGGAAATTCCGATCGTGTGTACACAAATCCGACGGACAAAGTGCCATGCATGCTCAGAATAAATAAAGAGATGAAAGCTATTGGCCACTGCCCCGTTTATAGTCCCGATGTACGTGTTTTACGTCACCGTGTTCAGAACGATCGGATTTTCCAACAACTTTGTGTGACCGTGTGTGTATGTAAGACAAGTGAGAGCCAACATCCGTCGGAAAAAATCCTAGGATTTTGTTGTCGGAATGTCCGAACAAAGTCCGACCGTGTGTACGGGGCATAACTCTGTAGATTTCAGTGTCTATTATGATAACAATCATCTACTATATTAAACTGTCTAAACCTGGGGGAGAAGAAACAGCTACACCGAACTTCCCAGTGAGACCCAGACTAGAAATGGATGAAAGAAACAAAGCATGATACAGAATTGTGAGGCAAAGTCATAACCTGAGCAAGTTTTAAGAGTTTTCCCAGAGGCAGTCCCGTGGTGGGGGGCCACACCAGGTACAGCCACTTGAAGGGTGCCCTGATGTGACCACAAGCAATTTGCAGAGGGGCAACATCTGCTGGATGCTGGAATGCTCTCTGTATTCTTGCACCTGCCAGTAGAATCCCCACCTGACAGTAGAAGTATAGTGCAGGCGGGGGAGGCTGCAGCATTGCAGCTTGTTCTCAGATAAGTACGCCACTGAACATTGATGGTGGGGAAGTTTGTTTTTAAAGTCTAATCCTACCACTAACTTCCAAAACTGTGTGAGGGATTGTTCTTAATACAGATTGAGCCTGCCACTGCCACTAATGATGGGGTATATTTTACTCCCACACCACAAGCCAGACACTGTACTGTACAGCAACAAAACTTTATTGGCCATGCCTCCAGGTGTTCAGTGGGTGGCTACAGTTTCTGTCTTAATCCTTTCAACTATTTATTCCATATTGACAACTATGTGTAGGTTATAGCATCTTTGTTCTCCTGCAAGTTTGTTGGATTAATATATAAATTCAGAATTTTGGTACAACTGTACTTACAGTTGCTGCTGTCCGCCCTTCAAGGACCAATTCTGCTCCCACCCCTCAGTGTGCACAACCTTAAATTCTGTGGTTATTAATGAAAACGATTTTGATGTATAGTGGAAGAGGTGTTAAAAACAATTAAGTAGCCAAGTTCCAGATATACTAGGTATGCCACTAACATTTCACAAACATGACCTTCAGCGCTTCTCCACAAGAACCAACAGTGTAAGAATGCCAAAACACATGGTCTAGACATGTTTTATGACATATTTTTGGGGGAGAAAAAATCCCTTGCATAAGGGGAGATGAATAGTAGGAATGAAATTAGGGGTTTACATTTACTATAAATAGTGAACTTTTGGCCCAAAACGCTGATGGTTCTCCACCAAAAATGAGGAACAACCTATAAGGAAATGCATTGCCTTTGACCCTTGTCAGTTGAGTCAGAAAAGCCAAATATTTGACAGAAGGGATAACCCAGACCAGTCCCCTTTTCTATAAAAGGGTGGGCTCATAGCAGCCATATTGTCAGTGTGTGTAATGCCGCGTACACACGACCGGACTTTACGGCATACTTGGTTTGGCGGACCGGAGTCCATCAGACAATTCGATCATGTCTGGGCTCCAGCGGACTTTTTTTCCCCAAAAGTTTGACGGACCTAGAAATGAAACATGTTTCAAATCTTTTCGAAAAGTCCGCTCGTCTGTATGCTAGTCCGATGAACAAAAAAACGACGCTAGGGCAGCTATTGGCTACTGGCTATGAACTTCCTTGTTTTAGTCCGGTCGTACGTCATCACGTACGAATCCGGACTTTGGTTGATCGTGTGTAAGCAAGTCCGTTCATTCGTTAAGTCCGTTGTAAAGTCCGTCGAAAAGTCTGCAGGACAAAGTCTGCCGTAAAGTCCGCTCGTGTGTACGCGGCATTACATTTGTTAGGGAATGAGTAGGGAGCGATACTTTGTCCCCCTCCCCCCCATATCAGTGCCTAGCTCTCCCTGCCTTAACCCTACAAATGGCTTGCTTGCTTTTAACCCTACAAATGGCTTGGATTGAGTAGCAAGATTACCCCAACTTCCTTCACCCTGTCCCGATTTTTCTCCCTTCCATTGACTTCCATGTAGTTTGCTGCAAAGTTTGCAAATTTTGAACTTTGAGCAAGATGTGTAAAGCTGTTCACGAGCTGAACCCAGACCTGTGCCATGTTCCTGGCATACAGGACATATTAGGAAGTTATTTTATGGATGGTGAGTTATGTATGAGGTTATTATGGGAAGGGACTGTGGGAAGGTGCAGCGTGGTGTGGTGCAGTAATCACACAGAGACCGGTTGCAGAGAACAGAACTTGTATTAATGCAGAATCCAGTAATTCACAACAAACCCAGCTGGAAGGCACCCAACTGGGAACACTTATGGCAATATCAGCAATGTGTAGCAGAGCAGGTCTCAGATGTGCAGACAGCGTCTGTCTTGAGGGGTGGCATGTCCCCAGTCTTTCCCTACTTGTCTCGAACCTCTTCCTGACGCTAATCGCTATCCCTATCAGACGGGTGTCCCTACACTACCCACATGGGAAATGCACGCCAAACCTGGGAGCCAGGGTCCTAAATAGACTTTGCCTAAACCAAGATGTCTGCTAGAGTCACATGGGGTGGCAGCACCCATTTGGATAGCTTTCCCAGTAACCCTTGAAACCATAGAGGAGCCATGTTCCTCTTGACTTCCTCTTCCCCTGCTATGCTGCTGTAGTTAAGCGCCACCTGCAAGTAGACTGCACCTGCCTACAGGGACGCCTGCGGTTATAAGTAAGAGGTTCCACTGCAGTTGGCTCTTTAAATTAAGAAGGGAAACAGAGTGACCTACTGTGAAGTGGGTGGCAGAGAGGCTCAGGATTAAAAATTTAGACTATGACCCAAGGTAAATGGGTTTATAAACAAAGAGCAGGTGCAAACAGAGGGTCCAAAAAGAGTGAGGGTGGGTATTGTGGCTGACAGGGAAGGCCACCAGGCTCAATGAAGAACCCAAAGGAAAAAAGACATGGAGATCCTCATAACATAGTGGGCGATGTTCAAGACCTTGGGGAAAATGTGCTTGATGGACAGCATTAATGGTATTAGAGAATGTCTTCACGTACTGATGTAAGAGAGGCATTATTATCTGTTTTTAATAGAATAAATGCATTCTGCAGTACTATTGCCAGAGGAACACTTTTTTGCTTATAATCTTGTCATTATCTTGTCAGGCTGAATGTACTTTGCTGTAGGTTATTCCTAGACTTTGGTAATTTGCTGTTATGAGGCTGGAGGGTTTGTGGCTTTGTAATTATTTGCAGCCAGCTGCACGTAGGTGTCAACATACAGAAATACCTGGCAACTCCTCCCATGGGGATGACAGGTTATTATAAGAGCAAATACAGTACACCTCTGAGAATGCTGTAAAATATTTCAGAGGAACAGGCTTTGCATACAGTGCTGTATCTCCACTGTTCTGCTCTGTACATTCTATACTCTGCACCAGTCTACTATGCACACTGTGCTATACATGCCCCTCTCCACCCTTATCTTCTCTGTACATGGCATTATACATTCTATACTTTTTTCGTTTAATCAGTACAGCTGTTGTTCGAAAATGCAATACAAATGCATTACACATGACATCACTTTCAAATTTTTATTCTGCTGTACGCAAATTGAGACTTTAGTAAACTCATCAGATTCAATCTGAGCTTAGCATGCAAATAAAAAACTGACGATCATTCGTCCGATAATCTCATTTTGTGTACCGGGCATTAGGCAGTGAAACTGATCAAATCACCTGTGCAAAATAATGGGAAGCCTGAAAACATGACCTGTTGGGGCGCCTTGAGGACTGGAGTTGAGAAACACTGCCCTACATTATTCTCTATGCACACTGTGCTATGCATTCCTGACTCCATCCTACTCTTCTGTGTACATGGTTATATCCATTCTGTACTCGACACTGCTGCACTTGACTGCTGAGGCGCAATGGGCCCAGGTCTAATTACTGTAACATAGATGTATAGACAAAACCTCCCCTCCCCCTTGCCCCCTCAATCCATTAAATAAACATACTTACAACCAATAGGTTGGAAAAGGCAAGGCCACAGCTTTATTAAATCCAAACATAACATGTGAACACCTATTCAACTAGTGCCAGTCACAGTTGTACTGTGAGCACATAATTCTGACAGTGAGGAAGGGGGGCCTGTCCTTACCATAAGTACTGGACAGGCCGCCTAATTCCGATTTCCATCCAGGGCATAGCCCATTACAGCCATTTTATGCTGGCAAGGTCAAGAAACCGCAGCAAGCTTTGACATACCAACGAAAAAACTTGGGGCGGTAGGGTGGGCAGCTCTTCCAACACGTTCCTTGAAAGACCAAGAATTCTCTGGGGCAAAACTTTTCTTGAGCTCAGGTCCAGCCCCATCCCCCCTAACAACCAATCCTTGGTGACCAATCAGCCACCTTGTCCCACCCCTGGCCATGCCCCCATCAGTCAAGGCTCTCTCTCCCTAAAGGGGCTCAAGAGGCCTTCATTGCACACTGTGCTGTTCATTCAGCTACTCCAACCTACTCTGTACATGGCACAATCCATTCTCTACTCTACACTGCTCACTTTGCATATTGTGTTGTGCATTCCTTTCTCCACTTTGCTCTTCTCTGTACAATGCATTATACATTAATACTCTACTATATGGTTCCACTATGCACACTGTGCTGTACATATCCCACTCCACCCTTCTCTGCTCTGTAAATTGCATTATACATTCTATAGTCTACTCTGTTGCACTATGTGTCATACAATCCTCTCTCTACCCTGCTCTTCTCTGCAGAGGCGCTATACAATCTATACCCTATACTGCTCCACTAGGCACACTGTGCTGTGAATTCTGATCTCCACCCTGTTCTTTTCTGTAGGTGACCCTAAACATTCTTTCACTATGAATGCTGTGCTGTTCAATCACCTCCTCCCCTTGTCAATGGCACTATACAATGCCTTGCCTCTGATAGGCTAAATTTATTTTTTAGGCTTCACTGTAGTCAGTGGAACAAGGATCTGTTTTTTGGTCCGGTCAGGGTTTCCTAGGCTGAGTGATTGCTCCTGTCTGTTTCTTGAGGGAGCTTCTAGAAAATAGAGCAGGGAGGGTCAGTCACACAGTTAGGAATATTTCTCAGACCCTGGTCAACCCCTGGGAGGGGGCACCCAGATGATGGCTAAGGAAGGTGATAAATATTTGGGAGGCCTAGCCAGAGTTCTCTTTCCTCTCTTTCCTCTGCTAGAAGGGGTCCAGTTCTCCTAGCATTTTGAGGCTCAGTAGATGCTGGGCTGTATTATTTCTCAGACCCCGGTCAATCCCTATTAGAAACTATTAGATAAGCACCTGAATGGGCGCAACATACAGGGATATATAATGTAATACTGACACATAATCACACACATAGGTTGGACTTGATGGACTTGTGTCTTTTTTCAACCTCACCTACTATGTAACTATGTAACTATAATCCCTGGGAGGGGGCACCCAGATGATGGCTAAGGAAGGTGATAAATATTTGGGAGGTCTAGCCAGAGTTCTCTTTCCTCTGCTAGAAGGGGTCCAGTTCTCCTAGCATTTTGAGGCTCAGTAGATGCTGGGCTGAGGACCTAAAAGCATTTTGCTAAAATATTTTTGCTGCAGACCACTGTCCTGGAGCTCTGGTGAAAAATCTTTTGTCTCCCACACTGAAGAGTGTCATATGGAAACTGGGTGGCAGTCAGCTCCTGCGATCTTGTGAGTAATTCCTGTGGGACTTTCATGTTCATCTATAAGCTATAAGTATGTCTTTGAGATTTATTGCTCAAAGAACTTTAGTAGGAGGGGGGTTAGGGCATGGGATACTCCAAAGACTGATTAGCAAGTAATTATTATACCCTGTACACACGGTCGGACTTTCCGAAGGAAAATGTGCGATTGGAGCTTGTGGTCGGAAATTCTGACCGTGTGTGGGCTCCATCTGACTTTTTCTATCAGAATTTCCGACACACAAAGTTTGAGAGCAGGCTATAAAATTTTCCGACAACAAAATCCGTTCGTGTAAATTCCGACCATGTGTGGACAATTCCGACTCACAAAATGCCACGCATGCTCAGAATAAATTAAGAGACGAAAGCTATTGGCTACTGCCCCATTTATAGTACCGACATACGTGTTTTACGCCACTGCGTTCAGAACGATCGGATTTTCTGCCAACTTTGTGCGACCGTGTGTATGCAAAACAAGTTTGGGCCAACCATGGATTTTGTTGTCGGAATGTCCGATCAATGTCCGATCGTATGTACAGGGCATTAGAGTACAATCTTCTCCTTGGGTAATTGTAAATATCGAACAGTCTAGGGCCCTACAGCTGTAGACCATGACACAAGGCTCTTTGGCATCTGGTTACCATGCACAACTTTGTGCGATTTCCAGAACACTGCACAGTCAAAGGAATCAATTTAGGGTCTTTACTCACAAGTCCCCAGGACAGCTGGCACTTTCCATTATTCTCTGGACATGGTCCAGTGAGGGAGACAGTCCTTCTACAAATCAGATCCCTTGTGGGGAGGTACTGCAACCAGCTTCTAATAGGATCCATCCAAGCTCTCAGCCCTTACACCACCAAGGCCTCAAGAACAGCTACACAGTCCATGGTCTGCCTCCGGGTAGCAGCCCCTCAGGCTCTGGAACCATCTTGGGGAGAGATAACCAGCTCTCCAGTGCTTCAGACTATGTATCACCTTTCCAGCCCCCTTCTGGACACTCCTCTCCAGAGATTGGCTGGAACATGATAAATATTCAGGCTGGTTATTTGGATCTCCCTCCCTAAGCTCTGGAAGCTTCTTCCAGAGGCAGGAGGGAAGCAATCAAACTCCCAACCTGTGAAACCCTGAACAGACCAAAATAAACAATGTAGGTGGAGTGCGTGTGGCAGCAGTAACTCACGCAGTCAGGTGCAATAGAAAACTTGTATTGAAGTAATGCAATGACAGTTCACAACAACCTGCAGGGATGCCTGCCCAGCCAGGTACACTCACAGTTTCCAGTGATGTGAAGATGACAGGTATCAGCTGGGTTGAAAGCTTCTGTTAAGAGAGCAAAATGTGGCCTGGCTGTCTGGTGCACAAGTGGGAAGATGTCCATGGAGTTGTGACCCTACGCTTTCTCTCCTTATCAGAAAACTTTTCCTACCGCTAGTGCTGTCCCTAACAGGTGGGGTATCTGTCCCTACTTTACCAACTCATGTAGGCTCTGCCTAACCTAAGATAGCCACTGGAGTCACAAGGGCTGGCAGCATCCTTTTGGATGGGAACCATAGAGGAACTGTGTTCCTCTTGACTTCTTGGACAATAGAAGATTGGAAAAACATGGCCTGGTCTGAATAGTCTCAATTTCAGCTGCGTCATTCAGATGGTAGGGTCAGATTTTGGCATATACAACATGAAAGCATGCTTCCATCCTGCCATGTATCAACGGTTCAGGCTGGTGGTGTAATAGTGTGGGGGATATTTTCTTGAAACACTTAGGGCCCCTTAGTACCAATTGAGCATCATTTAAACACCACGGCCTACCTGAGTATTGTTGCTGACCATGTCCATCCCTTTATGACTACAGTGTCCCCATCTTCTGATGGCTCCTTCCAGCAGGATAATGCACCATATCACAAAGCTCAAATCATCTCACCACTGGTTTCTTGAACATAACAATGAGGGCACTGTACTCCAATGGCCTCCATAGTCACCAGATCTCAATTTAATAGATCACCTTTGGGACTCAAACCAATAGATCACCTGATGTCACTATGGACCAAAATCTCTGAGGAATGTTTCCAACACCTTGTTGAATCTATGCCATGTAGAATTAAGGCAGTTCTGAAGGCAAAAGGGGGTCCAACCCGGTACTAGCAAGGTGTACTGTACCTAGTAAAGTGGTCGGTGATTGTATATATATGTCATCGGTTTGCCTGAAGCTTAAAAAAAAATCAAATCGCCAAAATCTCAGTCTATGAGCGTTCCATTTCTAGAAATATCTGATCTTTGAATGGCCACTTTCAATTCTCATTAGACTTTACCCTTGTTTGTCCCACAATTCTTTCTCCCTCCATCTGGCCATCACGTGGGACATCCTTACTGGCATCTGTCTGCTACAACATTTCCAATAAAAGACTTCTCGGATAGATTAAATCATATATCTTGCGATACCCCGTGAAAGAGATTAATATTGATCCCTGACCACTTTGTTAATTATTCCAGCAATGAAATGTATTTGCTTTTAAGTAAATGGGGAAAAAAAAGCAGCAGAGACAATAATGAAATTTATTCTTTAGACAGAGTTGTCTGCCCATGAATAATACTTCCATGCAAATAATGTTTTTCCATCCAATGCAGCATCATCATTAGCAAATGATAGAAATTGAATTTATTGTCATTGTGCTCTGCAGGCAGTTGGATCCCGCCGGGGTATCTCATTCCAGATTTTGCAAGTCTTGCACTTTCTATTAATACATCATATTTGACTTTTCCTTCTTGCGCCGAAGAGGACATGTCGTTTATTTCGACCATATTGCCCCAGTACGAAAGATTAATAGGAATGAATATGCAGTTCAGTTTTGGGAACCGCTTCACATAAAGGACGTTTCAAAACTAGGAAGAGTGCAGAGAAAGTCCACAAAAATTAAACCTGAACTCCAAATATTGTCCATATACAAGAGTCATGTGCATAGGCGTGCACAGGGGGTGTGCTGGGTGTACACCCTAATCACCCTGTGCGCCAGGGCTGATGATAAGGCAGTACAGCCTGCCCTGCTTTACCAGGCCCATGTCCTATTACGGTAGTTCAAAAGGGGGGCCCAGGAGGACCTGGCTCTACTGCCTTTTGCAGATATTGATGCTCTTGTTCCTCGCATTGCAGCACTTCCGGCTTCTCCTTCTCTCCCTCCCTCCAGCTGTGCTGTAAGGGATTGGTTCTAGCATCTGCACCTCCTCCATTCTGTCCTCAGTCCCTTTTTCTTTTTCTTTCTTTTTTTGTCTTAAATATAAGACACCAAGGGTCTGTTTGGAACCCTGATATTTCACCAAAGCCCCCCAAAAGGGCAGTTAAAGTGGTTGTAAACCCACTTTGAAAAAAAAAAAACTAACTCCTGCAAGACAAAGGCATAATGAGCTAGTATGCATAGCATACTAGCTCATTATGTAATACTCACCTGAGATCTAAGCCCTCGCTGCGGTGCCCGTACACAGCACCGGCCGGCGACATTTCTCCCGGGGGTTACTTCTGGCAGGGCTGGTGCAAGGATTTTTGACACTCTAGGCGAAACCTAATTTTGCCGCCCCCCTTGGCTCCACCCCTGACTCCATCCTTTTTCCCCTGCCCGTGTATGCGCCACCTTTTTAACGAAACACCTTTACCAGCGGCCATCAAATTCAGTCTCACCAGCGGCCATCAAATGCAGTCTCACCAGCGGCCATCAATGAATGTTTGCTTGCTTCCATTCATTTGGGAGTCGAGACACAGACACAGTTCTCTGCCACCGCTGCACCTCTGTGTGAATGGAGCGGTGGCTGCCTGCTGATGCTGAAACTTAGTTGCTTGCTACAGAGAGAAGAGAGTGGCTGGGTACCCTAGGCCCTGCCTAGTTTACCTAGTGGTAGCACCGGCCCTGGATATCGCGGCTCTGGCGCTGTGATTGGCCAGAGCCGCGATGACGTCACGCCCGTGCTTGCGCGGGGGAGCCGTCGGTAGTGGCACACTCACTTGAGCAATGGCACGTACGTGGCGTTGCTTCAGTTTGCTTCAGTGTGCATGTGCCAATGATGTCAGCACATGCAAATACAGGGGATATCTCCTAAACCTGCACGGCATATCCTGGGTAGCTACAGGTAAGCCTTATTATAGGCTTCGGGTGAGATCTGATGAAAACGGACATGCTGTCCGTTTTCATCCGATCCCTCCATAGGCAGCAGCGGCGCCCGACAAGCCCCTCCCCACTCAGTGAGCAGAGAGGGACCTGTCATCCGATCAGCGGCAATCAACGGAGAGATCTCCCGCTGAGCCAGCGGACTGAGGCGGGCTCCGTGGAAGCGGAGTCTGCCTCGTGTGAATGAGGCCCAAGGTTCTCTACTCAAACATCTGAGGGCTTCACAGAACAGCTGTATTTATACTGAGATTAAATTACACACAGGTGGACTCTATTTACTAATTAGGTGACTTCTGAAGGCAATTGGTTCCACTATATTTTAGTTAGGGGTATCAGAGTAAAGGGGGCTGAATACAAATGCCCCCCACACTTTTCACATATTTATTTGTAAAAAATTTTGAAAACCATTTATCATTTTCCTTCCACTTCACAACTATGTGCCACTTTGTGTTGGTCTATCACAAAAAACCCAATAAAATACATTTATATTTTTGGTTGTAACATTACAAAATGTGGAAAATTTCAAGCGGTATGAATACTTTTTCAAGGCACTGCTAAATACCTTTTCTTATCAGAAGTACATATAGCAGTCTTATGACTTCTCTCAGTGTCCAGCCGAGCACTGGTTAAAGCTGGTAGGAGGAGTTTTAATTCTCCTTTGACTGTCCCATGAGGCTGCATGACCCCTTACCCTATGTCTGGACTGTGCTGATTGGCCCTGTGCTGATCAAATGCACCCTCTTAGAAGAAAATGTAAAAAAAAACCTCTCTGGCAATACACAAAATGCCCCCAAGGCTCTGTACTGGAAAATCCGACCGTTTGTACGCTTCATCGGACAATTGTTGTTGGATTTTCTGGGGACAAATGTTGGAAGGCAGGTTTTAACATTTTCGGCGGACAAATGTCTGTTGTCGGATTTTCCGAGCGTGTGTACACAAGTCCATCACACAAAAGTCTAAAGTACAAACACGCATGCTCGGAAGCAAGGACGAGCCAGAAGAGGTCGGTCTTGTAAACTAGCGTTCGTAATGGAGAATTAACATTCGTGACGCGGCAAATTATGAAATCTCGAAATGCAGCGCACAATTCTCTTCTTCTTTAATGGGATAATAATGAAGCTGCTTTGCTGGTGATTTTGATGGAGTTATTGCAAACTAATTTTCAAAGGCTTTTTTTTTTCTAGTGATACCAAGAATAATATTATTATGTTTTTTTGTTTATTTTTTTATTTATGCAAGTTACCACAACACCATTATCCCAAAGTTTTTAAGATCAAAGATACAACTATGTTGATGTCCCTTGTTAATTTTACATTGTATTTTATAAAATGTAACTGCCTACTCCCAAACTGTCATTAGAAGTAAAACACATAGCCAAGTATTATTCTCCACAATTTTTTTATTGTGCATTAAAAAAAGAAAACAAATAAAATTAGACATGTTATCTGTCAATAGAACTTAACCAAAAAGTACATTCTATGCATCCAAAAATATAGAAAATATACCAAATCAAATCATTATTATTCAACCCAAAAATAAAATAAAAGCCTCATGCATGTGTCCTGCCTCTTAATATAGGGGTAAACAATGCCAAGAGTTGGTGAAAGCAGGGATCCGTCATCCGGAGATAATTCTGAAAATCATCTGGATTATTCTCCTGGAGCTCCCGCAGCAAAGGCATATGACATAATTGGTCACGATTAATAAAGCAACCAATTTTTAGTCAAAGAAATCCTCCTCCTCCTGTTCCTGGACTGGACTTGGGACAAAGCAATAACTCCAAGGCCAATAATAAATAACACGTTCTCTCCTCCAATTCCGCAACATGGCTGGTTGACGAACGGTCGTTCAGAAACAAACTGAAAAGCACGAAATGAAAAGCGCAAAATGAAAAGTGCGAATCAACACTCACCAAACTTCTACTAACATGAAATTAGCTGAAGGTGCCCAAAGGGTGGCGCTAAAGAGCTGAAAAAACATGTAGTAAGTCAATACGATCGTGTTTGTTGGCCGACAATTCCTTGCCATTTGTATGCATGACAAAATCCAGGCACACGCCTTTGGACAAAAGTCCAATTGTGTGTGCGAGGCTTAAGGCTACTGTCACACTGAGGCCACTGAGCACTAGCGCTAAAGCGATGCTCGTTTAAGCGGCGCTTTTTCTGTGCTTTTCAGCCGCTAGCGGGGCACATTTATAGCCTGCTAGCAGCCAAAGAAGAGGTTAAAAGCGCCCGTGTTGCAGCGCTTCCGAATAGCTTTCCAGGAGCTTTGGAAGCGCTGCCCATTAATTTCAAAGGGCAGGGCGTTTTGGGAGCGCTGTATACAGCGCTCCCAAACCGCCCTAAAGATGCTGCTTGGCGGACTTTTCACAACGTCTTGCAAGTGCACCGCTCTAGTGTGAAAAGTCACATTGAAATGAATGGGAGGTATTTTTCAGGTCTTACTTAGAGGCTATTTCTAGCGCTAAAACACCTGAAAACCACCTCAGTGTGAAGCCAGCCTTAAAGTTGGCTAAAGAGACATCAAAACTGATGTGTCTAAAACTCACATTGCAATATTGAGCTGTGTAAACAAGACTTTTTATAACAGACTATAAAGAGGTAGTTAAAAATTTGAAAAAGAATCAGGAGCTCCACCTGCTGGGTAAACAAATAAAAAAACAAAAATACTAATGTACTAGTTTTGAAGTACACTATATTATCAAAAATATTGGGACGCCTGCCTTTACTCTAAAAAAATCAATTTTTGTTTTTTTAAGCAGAGGCCCAAGAGAATAAAATGATGGGTGTTGTATTTATTAATGTCATACTGTACTTGCATAGCATTTTTCCAAACAAAATATTTTGAGAAACAAAATATTTTTAGTGAACACAAACACAATATAATACCCAATTTTTTTGTAAAATTTAAAAGATCATGTTATGCCGAGTAAATAGATACCAAGCATGTCACTCTTTAAATTTGCACACGCCTGTGGAACGCAGTGCTGTATTTTGGCCTAGGCCAACAAGGCCCAGGCCTAGGGTGCCACTTTTCAGGGGGTGGCACAAAAAGCCACCCCGCTTCCACCTGAGACTCTATTGAGCACTGGTTTCTAGCGGCTACTGGCGTCTAGCAACCAGTGATGTCACAGCTGCGACTCCCTGGCTGGAGGTAGGTGCATCACACACGCCTACCCACATACAAGGGGCACAGGAGGGACTCCCTTCCCCCTCTCTCTCCCACTCTCTCTCTCATCCCCTCACTTTCTCTCATCCCCTCTCTCTCTCATCCCCCCTCTCTTTCTCTCATCTCCTCTCTCTCTCTCATCCCCCTCTCTCTCTCACCCCCCTCTCTCACCCCCTCTCTTTCTCTCATTCCCTCTCTCTCTCATCCCCCCTCTCTCTCATCCCCGCTCCCATCCTCCATCTCTCTCTCCCACCCCCCCTTTCTCTCATCCCCCCTCTTGCTCTCATCCCCCCTTTCTCTCATCCCCCCTCTCTCTCATCCCTCTCTCTCTTTATCACTCCCCTCTCTCTCTCTTATCCCCCCCTCTCTCACCCCCTTCTCTCTCTCTCTTATCTCTCTCTCCCTCTCATCCCCCTCTCTCTCCCTCTGTCTCTCTCTCTCATCCCCCCTCTCTCACCCCCTTCTCTCTCTCTCTTATCTCTCTCTCTCTTATCCCCCCTCTCTCTCTCATCCCCCCCTCTCTCTCTTATCCCCTCTCTCTCTCATCCCCCCTCTCTTTCTCACCCCCTCTCTCTCTCTCATCCCCTCTCTCTCTCACCCCCCCTCTCTCTCTCACCCCCTCTCTCTTTCTCACCCCCTCTCTCTCTCTCATCCCCCTTTTCCCTCTCTTACCCTCACCCACCCTCCCCTCTCTCCCACCCCCTCTCTCCCTTTCACCCCCTCCCCCTTGTGAGATCTCAGGGGTTCATGCTGGGACTTGTAGTCCTTCAAATTTGGAGGGAGTCACATCCATTAAACAGAAAGAAGTGGGGCAATTACATAGCAGGGGGAGGGGGGCGCCCAACTTTATTTGGCCAAGGGCAGCACAAAACCAAAATACACCACTGGTGGAACGTCCACAAACTGCGGTAGTTTAAATCATCCATAGTCGATGCTTTTAAAGTGGTGGTAAACTCTAGGAATAAAAACATCATAAAAGCTGACTAAACCTCTTCGCTCCCAGGTTTCTCTACTTCGTTTGTAACCTAACGATAGTAATATACAACCTTACTTGTAACTCAACAAGAGTATCCTACCATTTTTTGCATAGTACATACTATCCGGCAGAGCATGTCATACTGTTCTCCACCCTCTCCGTTTAAGCCTGTTTATTTTTTTTTTTTGTTATACTATGTGAACCCAATAAAACTTATTTAACAAGAAAAAAATCATAAAAATATTAAATATCGCATACTAGTACATTATGAAAGACTTACCTTAAAACAAAGTTGTGGGGGTTTTTTGAAGTTGTAGTTTTTTGTCATAGGTTTTTTTTTCTTTTTTTTTTACATACAGTCACCAGTACAGTATAGTATCATCATATAACTGGTGTGGCGGTGATCAGGGACACTGACTGGTGACAGTACGGAAAAAAAAACAAAACATTTTTTTATTATTATTATTATTATATATTTATTCTTTTTTTACAATTTTTTTAACACGTTTTGACCAGAGCAATATAATGTTACCATAGTAACATTGTACTACTCTGGGGAAGTGATCAGAATTGTTTTTTTTTTTTACACATTTTGTTTGCATATAGCAATGCATTATGTTGCTTTATGCAAGCATTTTACTGAATGAAATTGATTCATTCAGTTTCTTTTGTTGTGATTAGCTGTCATTAGTCACAGCTAATCACATGGTACGGATGGGCTGCGATTGGCTCAGTCTCTACCATGTGATCAAGCTGACCAATCACAGCTAGCAACACAATTGTATTCAACGGATGGCTTGAAAGGAAGCTATCTATTGTTCACAACAGGTGATTGGTAACAGCGGTCACATGGTACCTGGCAGTGGGCCGGTACAGTGATCAGTCATTGGCTGTGTCCTTTGACAGATCGCAGGGCTGGGACAAGGGGTGGGCAGAAGGGACGGCTGCCCTGGGCACTGTGCTATCATGTGAGGTGGGGGGGGGGCAACATGGGGAGATGGGAGGAGGGGATTTGTGTTGGAAGGGGGAAGTTGGATGGTGGCAGAGGATAAGAATAGGAGGGGAAATTAGAAGAGGTGGTAGGAATGATGATTTGGAGGGGGGTGGGATCTGTGTTGCAGGGGACAATGGGGGAAGAGGGTTTGTACTTAGGGGGGATTGGGGGGGGGGTCTGTACTAGAAGAGGTGCTATAGTAGGAGGGGGGAATTGTGCTAGGAAGGGTATTCTTTTTTTTTAGGAGGTGGGGATTTCTGCTAGTAGGGGTGATTGGGGATGATTTGTGCTAGAAGGGGAAATTTGGGTCAGAGAATTTGTGCTAGGATGGTGAAATGGGAGTGTGGGGGGGGGGGGAATATGTGCTTCAGAGGGGGAATTTGAGGGGTAGAGGATTTGGGGGGGGGATTTGTGTGTTGCAAGGGGAAATAGGGGAAGAGGATTTGTACTAAGGGGGGATTTGTTGGGGTCTGTGCTAGAAGAGGTGCTATGGTGGGGGGGGGGGGGGTAAATTGTGCTAGGAAGGGTATTCTTTTTTTTGGGAGGTGGGGATTTGTGCTAGTAGGGGTGATTGGGGATGATTTGTGCTAGAAGGGGAAATTTGGGTCAGAGAATTTGTGCTAGGAGGGTGAAATGGGAGTGTGGGGGAGAATTTGTGCTCAGAAGGGGAATTTGAGGGGTAGATGATTGGAGGAGGGGGAATTTGGTGAGAGATCGAATATGAGCTTGGAAGGGGGGCAAACATTTGTGCTGGCAGTGGGGATTTCAGAGGGTGGGGGGCAGATTTTTACTGGGAGGAGGTGGAATTTATGCTTAGGAGGTGAGCATGCAGATTAGTGGGGGGGGGGGTTTTGGGGGGGGGGTATTTTTGTTATTGCTCTGACGTTCTCAGTGAGACCTCACATGTGTGATGCAATCACTGTTTATATATACATGAGGGACCGATGTGCTTGTTCGCTTACTGTGTAAGCACGAGGGGGGGGGGGCTTTAATTTTTTTTATTCAAATATATTTTTGTCTACAATACACTTGACATTTTTTTTTCTTTGATCAACTTTATTGCTATCACAAGGGATGAACAACATCCCTTATGATAGCATGCTGCAGGTATCACCCCCGGTGTAACCACTTCAACCGGAGGATGTCATATATGACCCAGCGGCAAGTAGTTAATGAGGTCATTTTGCAGGAGCAATGTACACATTCTGTATGCAGAGTGTTATGTGTTGTGGTTTACTCTGCAAATGTGTACATCGCTCTCGCAAAATGACCTCATTAAAATCCTGAGGTCGATTGGTTGAGTGCTGGTTCTTTCTTCTATTTATAGGTTAATATTTGCTGCCTTTGTCACTGCTGGGAAAATTCACCATCTACTGTGTGTTTGTGCTTGTGGTCACTGAGCTTGAGAGGGAAATACTGCAAACATCCCTTGTAATAGAAAAAAAGCATGACAGGACCTCTTGAATATGAGATCTGGGGTCAAAAACACCTCACATCTCATATTTATACTAAAATGCAATAAAATAAAAAAAAGTCTCTTTAAGAGCTATGAGCGGAAGCTTTCGCCCTGCAATGGTATGGAGACGGGTGGGGGCCATCTTCCCCTCACTCGTCTCCATACCTAACAGGGAGAAGGACCCAATCGCCGCTGCCGGTGGCTCCGGTAAGCGGCGGAAGGCATCGGAGAGTGGGGGGGGGGGCCCTCTCCTGCCGCCGATAAATGTGATCTTGCGGTGAATCCACCGCAGAGACTACTTTTATCTGAAAGCGGACCGCCAGCTGAAGAAGAGGATAACGGGGGTTATGGTAGATAGCTGCTGTCATAACAACGACATACCTCTTCAAAGTAGCGACGTATAACGGCGATGGGCGGTCTGTAAGTGGTTAAAGCGGACCTTTAATAATTTTTTCATCTTTCCATCTATTAAATCTTCTGCCCTTGTTGTTGTTTTAACTTTGGATAGCAAAACATTTTTTTCTCCCAGTAAATCCCTTATATAGCCCACTTCCTGTTTCCTGTCTGGTCATTAGCCTAGGCTTATGACATCATACACAGCTCTCTCTCTCTCTCACTCTGGTGAGAGTTTGCCAGGAAGGGAGGGGGGGATGAGGCATACGTGGGCCAATGAAATCTGCAGAGCTGGAGGTGTGCCTCTGTGTGTCTGTGTAAATCCAGGAAGTGAACAGGCGGCAACTTCAGCTGCCCACAGTTAAAATGGATGCAGCCAGACTCAGTGGAGGGAGATTTCAGAGTACAGAGTCACAGTATATATAAAAATAATATGCAAAGTGGCTGGAGGGAAACTTCAGAATGGCAAGGATGTTTTTATTACAAATTATGTGAGCAGACTGCAGTTCCTCTTTAACCTGCTTGCGAAGTGACACATTTCTATGATGTATACAACCTACTACAGCAAAACACAGAAAAATACAGGCAGTCCCCGAGTTACGAACGGGTTAGGGACTGCCGGTTTGTTTGCAAGTCGGAAGCGCATGCGCAGAACGGCAGAGACGTTGTTTTCCAATGTTTTGTCAAGTAGCCGTGCATGCGCAGACTTCGTTTTCCGATGTTTTCCAATGTGCCAGCCATCGAAAAGTGGCCGCGCATGCGCAGAACGGCAGAGACGTCCCATTCGTAAGTAGGAGTCGTTTGCACGTCGGTTGTTCGTAACTCGGGGACTGCCTGTATGCAGTTTAAAGTGATATTAAATCCAAAACCAAAAATTTTTATATACTGCAGTATACCAATCATCAGATGTGGGGACCACATTCGTTTTCTTTATTGGGCCTTTTCACTGTTTTCACTGATCTGGCCAGTATTATGCCCCGTACACACAAACGGATTTTCCGACAACAAATGTTGGATGTGAGGTTGTTGGCCGACCGTGTGTATGCTTCATCGGACATTTGTTGTCTGACTTTCTGCCAACAAATGTTGTCTAGCAGGTTCCTAAATTTTCCGCCAACAAATTTTTGTTGTCGGACTCTCCGATCCTGTTCGTCGCACAAAAATCCAGAAGCGCTCGGTCTTGTAAAACTAGCGTTCGTAATGGAGATATCACGTGACTATTGAACTTCCTTTTTAATCGACTCGCCGTATGTTTTGTACGTCACTAGGTTCGTAATTGTTGCCCATTATTTGTGTGACTGTGTGTATGCAAGACAAGTTGGAGCCAACAACCTTCGAACATAATTCCACGGTTTTGTTGTCGGAAAGTCCGATCGTGTGTACGGGGCATTAGAGGGGGGGCACTTTTGGACAGCAGCATTGTCAATCTTGGGGGAGGGGAGATGGGCTAGCAGCTTTGGATATACTAACAAATTGAAGCTAAACGCTAATACTTTATAATCAGTTACAACAAACTTTTTTTCGTTTCCTTTTGGGATAAAGGTTTTAAATTGAATAAATACAAGCTGACTATTGTAAGCATCCCTGCCAGTGTTATTCCGATCATGTGTAGGCCTCATCTGATTTTTTTTTTTCCGAAAATTCTGATGGACCTAAAAATGGAACATGTTATAAATATTTCCGACGGAACCAATTCCTATCGGGAAAACCGCTCGTCTGTATGCTGTTCCGACGGACCAAAAACGACGCATGCTCAGAAGCAAATACGAGACGGAAGCTATTGGCTACTGGCTATTGCACTTCCTTTTTTCTAGTCCCGTCGTACGTGTTGTACGTCACCGCGTTCTGGACGGTCGGACTTTGGTTTGACCGTGTGTAGGCAAGACAGCTTGAGCGGAATTCCGTCTGAGTTCCGTCGGAGAAACCTTCGGAGTTTATTCCGACAGCAAAACTAAATAAGAATTGGTAAGCTGCAATATAATAAATGTTTGCTTTTGGGTTTAATACGGCTTTAAATTGCCAATAAATTTCCAATAAGTTACTGTTTCCTTAATGTAAGCAAGAGAAAAGGGATTGCCTTCACCTATACCAGACCCTTATTCTACACGAGGATGTAGTATAGATGTTAATTAGGGACCCCACACAAAAAATAAATGGTGCGGGGTTACTACTAAAAATACATACCAGATCCTTATCCTTGATGAGGGTCCTGCATGGATTTCCAAGGTGACCCTACCCAAAAAAAAAAAAAAACAATATAACAGTGTCTCCACCAGGTTCCATACCAGAACCTAACCCCCCCCTGTCTGATATTAATTTTAGGGGGAACCTCACACAAATCTATACCCTTATTTAAACCCTTCACACCGATCGTACGCGTAGGATTTGTGTTCATGGCTTGAAGGGGTTATACCGAGATAATCACCCCGGTAGAAGAATTTTTAGAGTGGACGGTTGGCTCTTTAGTGATTACAACCGATGCTGCTAAAAGGAGCAGGAGGGGATGTCCCCTCCCCCCCTCCTGCCACCATCCGCCACCTTCCGCCGCTCTTCCCGGGCCTCCACCTCCTAGGCGCGTCCACCTTCTAGGCTGAGACCCGAACAAAGTCAGATTCGGCTTTGATTGGGTCTCCGATGTAAAATCCCGGAAGTGACGTCACAACGGCGCCGACTTTTAAAAAAATGACAGTATTTAGAATCGCCAATTTTGGTGATCTGAATACTTTTAAGTGCAAAGAAGGGATTGGGGGTCTTTTAGACCCCCGATCCCTCCATAAAGAGTACCTGTCACTGCCTATTACTGTCACAAGGGATGTTTACAATGTAAACAATGTAAAAAAAAAAATAAATAAATAAGAAATTTTTTTTTTTAAAGCGCCCCCCGTTCCCGCGTGCTCGCGCAGCAAAGAAAACGCATATGTAAGTCGTGCCCGCAATTGTAAACGGTGTTCAAATCACACGTGAGGTATCACCGCGGTTATCAGAGTGAGAGCAATAATTCTAGCAAAAGACCTCCTCTGTAACTCTAACCTGGTAACCGTTGCATTTTTTTAAAGTGTTGCCTATGGAGATTTTTAGGTACTGTAGTTTGTCACCATTCCACAAGTGTGCGCAATTTTAAAGCGTGACATGTTAGGTATCTATTTACTCGGCGTAATATGTTCTTTCACATGATAAAAAAAAAAAAATGGGCTAACTTTACTGTTTAGGTTTTTTTTTTAAATTTATGGAAGTGTCTTTTTTCCCCCAAAAAATACGTTTGAAAGACCGCTGCACAAATACAGTGTGACATAAAATATTGCAACGATCGCCATTTTTTTCTCTAGGGTCTCTGATAAAAATATACATATAATGTTTGGGGGTTCTGAGTAATTTTCTAGAAAAAAATACAGATTTTACCTTGTAAGCAACAAATGTCAGAAATAGGCTTATGCAGTGTACACACGGCCGAACTTCCCGGCAGAAAAAGTCAGATGGGAGCTTTCGGTTGGACATTCCAACCGTGTGTATGCCCCATCGGACTTTTTCTGTCGGCATTTCCGACAGACTCAGATATAGAACATGTTCTAAATCTCTCCGTCGGAAATGCCGACAGAGTTTAGCTCATTGGCAGGTCCAGCCGTGTGTATTAGAATGCTGTACAGCTCCTTTGTGTATCCTTAAATTAACCTAACACTGCATGCTGTGCCAAACAATATTCAAAATATATTTAAAACCAACATTCTAAAAAATATTATACACTTTTACAGAGATATATTAAAACCTATATATATATATATATATATATATATATATATATATATATATATATATATATATACAAAAATACACCCTGTGAATATGTGCCAAAATCAATTATATAGTCCCAAATCCTTCATACTGTGATCATGCAGCTTTCACACTCCACTGGTGATTTATATGAGCCCCCACTCCTTCCACCATAGGATCCCACCTCCATTTTTGGCCTATATATCAAAATAGGTCAGTATGGGCCTTTCCCTTTAAGGGTTATAATCCTCACCAATCCTCCAGCTGGGACCGTCCATTTTCAAATGTGAATTAAACCATACTTGTTAAAAAATCCTCCTCCTGAATGTGGTTTTTATATGGACACTCATCCAATTTTTTCTCTTAATGGCTCAAAAATGAAAAAAACATCATAGTGTTTTCTGCTAAAAACAACCCATTCATTATTAAAGCACTATAATGCACCCACGTGCAGTCCTGCTACTAAATGTGAGTGGTGTTGAGTCCTGGGTGATGATCAGATGATCGGCTAAATCCCCCGGTTGGCCGATGTAGCGGGGACGTGCGTGGAGGTCAGTGGCTGGTGGGGCACTGGTTAGTATCAGAGCCAGATACACACGGGTTACATATTCACAAGTTACGTGTTTGATTCTCATTATGTAGGCCATAGGTGTGCACAGCCTATTGCATTAGGGTGTCCACCTCATAGCTCAAACGCATATGTGTGTGTGCATGTGTATTTATACTGATGGTGTCAGTAGAGCAATGGATGGTGTCAGTAGGGCAGAGATTTGTGTCAGTAGGGCAGTGGATGGTGTCAGTAGTTTTCAGGCATGTACTGGCCATCGGGACTACAGGGAGTTTCCCGGTGGGCCGATGGCTCAGTGGGCCGATTTCAGTGACAGTGGACCGCCGCCTCCCTCCGGTTCTCTGTCCCCCCCGCAGTGCTCACCTCCTCTCCCTGGCTAGTTATGCAGCGCGCCTGAATACAGACATGATGCTCAGGAGTCAACACTGAGAAGCTCATCATTCGAAGGAGGGCGGCCTCACTTTCCTGCCTAATCTTGTCCCATTGGGGGGGGGGGGCGCCAAACTGATTCTTTGCCCCAGGTGAAATAATATCTAGCTTCCCCACTGGTACTGCCTATAAGAGATATAATGTAGAATGGCTAATGGCTAGTGGGGGGGCTTGGGTGGCAGGCCGGGGGAGGCGGGTTTGTCCAGCCGGCATGGGAGAGACCTGTCAAAGTGGGCCAGTCTGGATGAAGTCCAGGGCCAAATTTTTGTCCCAGTCTAGCCCTGGTAAATTTTATTTCTATTATTTTATTTTTTATTATTTCTTTTACAAAAAAAAATTAGGAGCCCCATTAGGAGGCTTCGGTGAAATATCAGAGGTTTACACAGAGGTAATCTGTGCCACGCAGGGTGATTAGGGTGTGCCCAGGCACACCTGGCACACCCTGTGCGCACGCCTATGATGTAGGCAATTGCAATTGTACTAGTTTTACTACTGTGTTTCCCCAAAAATAAGCTGGGTCTTATAATAATTTTGGCAACAAAAGACCCAGTAGGACTTATTTTCAGGGTAGGGCTTGTCATGTGCTGTCTTCCCTCCTGATCTCCCTCCCTGCCTGTCAGGAATCCCCAGTGGCCAGTGGAACTGAGTAAAAGTGGTTGTAAAATCCTAGAATACACTGTATAACAGTATTATATAATGTAAACTGTGTATGTTTCTGTAATCTATTTGTGATAAATACCTTCTTATAGCGTCGCTTGGCGCTTCCGTGAAATGCTGGACCGCTCTTCCCTGCTCTGAGCGCTGCAGAGGGAGGAGCCAAGATCACCTGCTGACAACTGGGAGAAGAGGAGAGCAGCAGGAATATATATTTACACTATATATGCACTGTAATACAGGGCATTCTAGGATTTTACAACCGCTTTAAACTAGGGCTTATTTTCAGGGTAGGGCTTATATTGCAGCCCTCCCCGGAAATCACAGTAGGGCTTATTTTGGGGGTAGGTCTTATTTTGGGGGAAACATGGTAGTTATACTCATTTTAAAAAATACTTACAAGCGGTGTCTCTTTAACTGCTTGCCGACCGCCGGCCGTCAATTGACGGCCAGGCGGCGCAGCTCTCGTGGCGGGCGGGCGTCATATGACGTCCTCGCATTCCTAGGCCACCAGGGGGCACGCGCGCGCGCGCCGTGTCACTAGGCACCCGGTGCGCGTGCCCGGCGGCCGCGATGTCCGCCGGGCACCCACGATTACCGGTAACACAGCAGGAACGTGGATCTGTGTGTGTAAACACACAGATCCACGGTCCTGTCAGAGGAGAGGAGACCGATGGTGTGTTCCCAGTACAGAGGAACACCGATCGGTCTCCTCCCCTTGTGAGTCCCCTCCCCCTACAGTTAGAATCACTCCCTAGCAACACAGTTAACCCCTCGATCACCCCACCTAGTTTTAACCTCTTCCCTGCCTGTCACATTTATACAGTAATCAATGCATTTTTATAGCACGGATCGCTGTATAAATGTGAATGGTCCCAAATATGTGTCAAAAGTGTCCAATGTGTCCGCCGCAATATCGCAGTCATGATAAAAATCGCAGATCGCCGCCATTACTAGTAAAAAAATTTAAAAAAATAAAAATGTTATAAATCTATCCCCTATTTTGTAGACGCTATAACTTTTGCGCAAATCAATCTATATACCCTTATTGCGATTTTTTTTTACCAAAAATATGTACAAGAATACATATCGGCCTAAACTGAGAAAAAATTTGTTTTAAAGAAAAAAAAATTGGATATTTATTATCGCAAAAGATAAAAATTATTGTGTTTTTTTTAAAACTTGTCACTCTTCTTTTGTTTATAGCGCAAAAAAATAAAAACCGCAGAGGTGATCAAATACCACTAAAAGAAAGCTCTATTTGTGGGGAAAAAATGATAACAATTTCATTTGGGTACAGTGTTGTATGACCGCGCAATTGTCATTCAAAGTGCGACAGCGCTGAAAGCTGAAAAATGGCTTGGGCAGGAAGGGGGCGAAAATGCCCTGTATTGAGGTGGTTAAGATGTTTTTCAGTCACCTTTTTGTTGATACTGGAAACAATATTACTAACAAAGATGACAATAAAGATTTTTTTTTTTTTTATTCATGAAAGTTATTTTTTTTAAATGCATTTGAAATATTGCTGCGCAAATACCGTGTGACACGGAAAGTTGCAATGACCACCATTTTATTCCCTAGGGTGTCTGCTAAAAAAAATATATATATATATAAAATGTTTTGGGGGTTCTGAGTAATTTTCTAGCAAAAAAATTATGATATTTTACATGTAGGAGAGAAGTGTCAGAATTGGCCTGGATGGCAAGTGGTTAAAGTGATCGTAAAGGCTCGTTTTTTTTTTTTTGTTTTGTTTTTTTTTTTTAATAACAAACATGTTATACTATACTTATGGCTTCATGTACACAAGACATTTTTACTACCTCTCCCAAACGATTTAACTTGACAGATAGTAACTGGCGTTTAAAACGTCCGTTTTGCCACGTTTTGCCACGTTTGCGTTTAGAAGCGTTTAAAAAAAAATTAAAGCATTTACAAGCTGTTTCTGGCATTTGGCCTTTCAAATGCCTCTGAACATCCGTCCTGAACACATTTTTTTGTGTTCCCAAAAATACTTCTAGACTCAACTGCCTAGAAACAACTATAAATGACCCTGTGTACATGTACTGATAAGATAACAGAGGAGAGTTCAGGGGAAGCTGAAAAAATGCCCAACTGCTCCTAAACGTTCGTTAACCAGCAGCAGTGTACATGAGGCCTTACCTGCTCTGTGCAGTTGGATTAGCACAGAGCAGCCCAGATCCTCCTCTTCTCGGGTCCCTCTTTGCTGCCCCTCCCTCTTATTGAGTGCCCCCACAGTCAGAAGCTTCCTATGGGGGCACTGGAGCCGAGACACAGCTCAATGTGTCCATTTAGATACGGAGCCCCGACCCGGCCCTGCCCCCTCTCTCCCCTGATTGGCTGACTGACTTTGATTGACAGCCGCGGGAGCCAATGGCGCCACTGCTATGTCTAAGCCAATCAGAACAGTCACAGACATCGCTTGAGAGAGATGGGGCTCAGGTAGATATTAGGGGGTGCTGGGGAGGCTGCTACACACAAAGGGATTTTCATCCTAATGCATAGAATGCATTAAGATAAAAAACCTACTACCTTTACAACTCCTTTTAATTACCATAAGTAAGTAATATACAAATAATTATTATATATTGTTTTTAAGGTAATTTACTATATTTTCAAAAACTGTACTCAAGCAGGTGGCTTAACAGGCAAATTACTGTAGTTTGAAGTTATAACTTCCAACCAGTAATTTCACAGTAAATAGATAAATGATAAATTATTATGTTATAACATATAGCATGATAATACAGTGGGGCAAAAAAGTATTTAATCAGCCACCAATTGTGCAAGTTCTCCCACTTAAAAAGATGAGAGAGGCCTGTAATTGTCATCATAGGTATACCTCAACTATGAGAGACAAAATATGGAAACAAATCCAGACAATCACATGATTTGGAAAGAATTTATTTGGAAATTATGGTGGAAAATAAGTATTTGGTCAATATCAAAAGTTCATCTCAATACTTTGTTATATATCCTTTGTTGGCAATGACAGAGGTCAAACGTTTTCTGTAAGTCTTCACAAGGTTGTCACACACTGTTGCTGGTATGTTGGCCCATTCCTCCATGCAGATCTCCTCTAGAGCAGTGATGTTTTGGGGCTGTCGCTGGGCAACACGGACTTTCAACTCCCTCCAAAGGTTTTCTATGGGGTTGAGATCTGGAGACTGGCTAGGCCACTCCAGGACCTTGAAATGCTTCTTACGAAGCCACTCCTTCGTTGCCCGGGCGGTGTGTTTGGGATCATTGTCATGCTGAAAGACCCAGCCACGTTTCGTCTTCAATGCCCTTGCTGATGGGAGGAGGTTTGCACTCAAAATCTCACGATACATGGCCCCATTCATTCTTTCATGTACATGGAACAGTCATCCTGTTCCCTTCGACAGCTCTTTGGTCTTCACCATAGTGGAGTTTGGAGTGTGACTGTTTAAGGTTGTGGACAGGTGTCTTTTATACTGATGACAAGTTCAAACAGATGCCACAGGTAATGAGTGGAGGACAGAGGAGCCTCTTAAAGAAGAAGATACAGGTCTGTGAGAGCCAGAAATCTTGCTTGTTTGTAGGTGACCAAATGCTTATTTTCCACCATAATTTGCAAATAAATTCTTTCAAAAATGTGATTGTCTGGATTTGTTTCCACATTTTGTCTCTCATAGTTGAGATATACCTATGATGACAATTACAGGCCTCTCTCATCTTTTTAAGTGGGAGAACTTACACAATTGCTGGCTGACTAAATACTTTTTTGCCCCACTGTATATTATTTAGCTTGATTAAAAAAAAAGTACCTTTTCAGCAGCAGCAGATTCTCCCTCTTAACTGTGTGAGAAAAACATAGGATTGTGAGTAAACCTTATACCCATAAACCCTTTACCATTGGTCCAAGGCTCCAAGCTGTCCATTGAGCTCAGTGCCTCTGACAAGAAGTCAGAGGCACTGTGAGTTCATCCTCTCAGTCTGCTGCAAACAGCGTGTGCCAGCTTGTATTTAAACTGGCCGTGCTGTATGTAGCTTCTGACCAGCTGCACAAGGAGCCCCATATCTCTGGAACCATAGGTCCTAGGATATTAGGATATTGATGATGGACAATAGTTGTCTAATTTTTACCAGTGGCGGGGTAGGACCAAATTTAGGGTCTCCGTGACCCCAGGTCACCAAGCTTTGACCCACGAAGCTCAATCGTGTTTTTAAAAAATATATTTTTTGAGGCTCTGCCTCACCTGCTTCCCCTGACTGCACATCCCTGCTCTGTAGGTGGGTGCAGCTTGATGTTGGAATAAAACACACTCAGTCTAGATGCAATTGGAAGAACTTGTATTAAAGTATAACAGTTCACAACAAGCCTGACGGAAGGAAGCCCAACCAGGAACACTCATGGCTGACAGCAGCATGTAGCAGAGAAGGTCTCAGTTGAGCTGACAGCTACTACCTTAAGGGGCAGAATGTGGCCTGGCTGGTCTAAGCCCAAGTGGGGAGGATTCCAAGAAGATCAGAGGATCCCTAAACTTTCCCTACTCACCTGGAACCTTTCCCTGCCTAATATCCCTGACAGACAGGTGACCTGAGGCTACACTATCCACACGCTAAATGTGCACCAAACCCAGGAGCCAGGGTCTTAAGTAGACACTGCTTAAATCTGACTTAACATTGCCACAAGAGTCACATGGGCTGTCAGCATCCAACTGGATCGCTGCCCCGGTGACCCTGAGACCATATAAGAACCATGTTCCTCCCGACTTCCTCTCCCTCTGCACTGCCACTGTGGTTGGAGGAAATATACTGCGCCTGCCTACACTGAGAAAGATTTTAGAAGCACTTTCAAACAGTGCAGGGTGAGAAAAAATAGTATATTATACTGATGATGGACAATAGTTGAAATATTGTCCATCATCTGACAAATATAGGTGTCAGATATTGCAGTACAGTCTGCTTTGAGAGGGGGGCGTGGGTGTTCAATAATAGTGTATTATTCTTCTGTTATTCAAGAGCAGAAATAAAAGTGGGGGTAGAGTGTGTAGTATAGTAAAGGGAAGGGAGGAAAGAAAAAAGATGAAATTGGCCCTTGCCTTCTCTCTTCATCAATGTTCCCATGATTCCCATCCCATGGTTAAAATCATCTTGTGAGCCTCCCAGAATGTGAAAGGAGAAAAGGAGTCAGAGATGTTTTCCTCAAAGAATGAGTAAAAGAAGATTTGAATAGAGAAGGGTTCTCCAAATCTTTAAACAAAGGGCCAGCTTACTGTGCTCCAGACTTTAGAGGGGGAGTAGACTGTGGCCATTGGGAATAGATATTGTCCTGGAGTCAGTGGAAGTAAACAATGAATCTTTGGTGTTAGGGAAAGGAATTAAGCCTCATCCCTGCTATCGGTGGAGGAATAGTGCCCCATGGTTGGTGTCAGTTTGAGGAATAGTACCCAATCATTGGTGTCAGTGGGAGGAATAGTGCCCCATTCTTGATGTCAGTAGCAGAAATGATGTCCCATTGCTGACATCCGTCAGAGAAATAGTGTCCCATTGTTGGTTTTAGTGGGAGGAATAGTGCTCCATTGTTGATGTCATTAGCAAGAAATATCCCCTATTGTTGACATCAGTCAGAGTCATAGTGTCCCATTGTTGGTTTCAGTGGGAGGAATAGTTGTTGATGTCAGTAGCAGGAATACTGCCCCATTGTTGGGGCGGTATCGGTGTCGGTGGGAGGAATAGTGTCTTGTATCAGTGGAAGGAAAAATGCCCCAAGGGCCGGATAAAGGCAAGCAAAGGGCCATATCCAGCCCCCGGCCGCAGTTTGGAGACCACTGGGATAGAGAATAGAGAAGAAGGGTAATAGAACAGTAAGCTGGGAAGGAAGGAAAAAAGTCAATGAGACATGTAGACTTGCCAGTAACTTGCATTATACTTGCAAAGGCCAGTTAGGCAAGACTACTGCATAGCAAAAAGCTCGTATGAGTTGGATGGAGCAGTTCACCCAGCTAAAATTAAGGTTTAATGCGCAATGATGGCCTTTGGATACAGTCAAACATAAAACTGAGCATGCGTACAATAAGTCCTAATATGAAATAATATCTAAGAGGTAAAACATATGAGAAACAAAGTTGTAAATCACACTCTGAAAGGCAGTATAGAGTGCCAGCTTTCACTTAAATGCAAAAATAGTAGCTACTGGTATATAAAATATGAAAGCAAAGTATAGGATATTAATGAGAAGTGAACCCCAAAAGAAAGTGTAGATTTAGACATTTGAAAGACTCTCTGAAATGGAGAAAACTTGTAGCAAAAAAAGGTGGAGGAACAGTTATCTTTACCTGTGCTGGTCCTGGGCATCCCAGGGGACCAATGAAAGGCCTCCAGCTGTAGCTTATATGCTTTCACAGTTTGAGCCCTTGCTTCCAGAGCTGACGGAGGGGTTGTCATGGTATCAGCTGGATTACTATAAAAATAGTCTGCACCCTATCAATTTTGCATGATCGTAGGCTATTATAAGAAACGTTGAGGGGTATTCACAGTATTTCTGGAACTATTAAGTTACTGAAGTAGGTTAACAAATGAAAACAACCACACCCAACATGGAGACTGCAGGTTTCAACATACTGTAGATTCATATCTGATTGAAAGAGTTGGAGCACATAGAGATTTGGTTCTCCTAGGATGGCGTTGAACCACCTGACCTGAAATCTTGCTCTTTTTGATGGGTGGTTTACATGGAGAACTTTGTGGGGAGACATTGTCATGTTGCTTGTTGGAGAGCAGATGGATTCCTCATTTCAACCTGATAGCTCTACTTGTGCAATACAGAGGTTGCTGCAGAAGTTTGGTAGCTCATCAGGAGTCCATAAGTAGGCAGATGTGGTCTATTTTCTCCACTGCAGGTGGGACTCATCTGTAGTGGCAATGCAAGTGAATGCTGGAGTCCCATGTGACTTTGGTGGCCATCTTTGGTCAGGCAGAGTGTATTTAGGACCCTGGCTCATTGGTTTGACTCGCAATTTGTATGTGGATAGAGTAGGTACAGGTCACCCATCTGTCAGGGACAGTACTTAGCATCGGGGAGAGGTTCCAGACGAGTAGGGAAAGTGCAGGGACATTCCATCTTTTGTGGAAGCCTCACCACTTGGGTATGGACCAGCCAGGCCGCCCCTCAAGACAGATGCTGTCAGCACACCTGAGACCTTTTTCTACTATTCATCACTGTACATCCTGTGAGTTAATCCAGTTGGGTTGTCTTTTACGCTGGAATTGTTGAACAATACTGAACTTCAATTTCAATACAATTCTGTTTTCTGCAACTGGATGAGTGTTTACTTATGCCGCACCATGCTGCACCTACCCACACATAGGTGGAATGTTTCTCCTGCTCAGTGACTGTCAGGCAAAAAGGTTATATCATTAGCACGTAACAGGTCTAGAAGTGGCATTTTCTTATGCTCTGGTCAAGATTTCCTCTTTAGAGGGGAATTCAGTAGAAAAAATACCTCTGGGAGAGTTATCTGAGGAGCTCCTAGGATGGAGAGTGCAGTGCAGATGATTAAACTGTATAGAATATTCAGCTAGATGTAGAAGAAAGTTACTGAACATAATATGAATGGTTGTTTTGAGCTGATCTTGACCAATCGTCTCAAGCACTCCCCTCCAGAGGCGGCTCTATAATTGGGCAAGTTAGGCGGTCGCCTAAGGCCTCGCCCTCACAGGGGCCTCGCGGCCGCCTAATTTGCCTGTTGCAGTGTTTAACAGTGGTGGTTTCCCAGTCTGTTATGCCGCAAGGTCACCAGCTCTGTGGCGATCTACCCGTCAATCACAGGCAGCTGACGGATAGATCGAGTATCGGCCGACATGCAGAGTAGCTCGGGATGCCGCAAAGTCACCAGCTCTGCGGCGATCTACCCGTCAATCACAGGCAGCTGACGGGTAGATCGCTGTAGTCCTTACTGTCCTCTCTCATATCACGCTGCTCCCCGGCGGCCCCTCCTCTCCTCTCGTCCATTCCAGGTGATGTCACAAGCATACAACGAGAGGAGAGGAGGGGAGGGGCCGCCGGGGAGCAGCGTGACATGAGAGAGGACAGAAAGGACTTATTATAATACAGCTGCTTCCCGCGCTACTCTGCATTTAAAGGAAACTGAAAGGAAAGTGTACCCTGCTGTGCCCAGTATTCTGACGTACACCATACCCTAAGCCCAGTACCCTGATGTACTGGGCTTAGGGTATGAACACTACAGGTTACAGCACACCTAAATTGTTAGCCCCACTTCTGAGCTCCCAATGATCGCCTTACCCATGCCCGAGTTAATTTTTAGTATTTTTCCCAGTATGGGCGTGAGTGGGGCCTCATGTCCAAGTTTTGCCTAAGGCCTCTCAAAGCCTAGAGCCGCCTCTGCTCCCCTCACTTTGATATTGTGTCCCTCAGCCCCACTTTGTATTAAATGCTATTAGGTAGGTAATATGTGAAGCGCTTACCCCCGGAGGAGCGGCTAAATAATTGTTATATCCGTAATTCACGTTTACCACCCAACTCTCGCAGCCTATAGATTCATAAAACACAGTCCTTAATGCTTTTTCTCTTGCTTTTTTTTTATTACCATGAACTGGGATGGGAGAAGGACTTCTTTTGAGATGCTCTTTTGTTACATTATCATATTTCACTGTCTCTCAAGGGAAAACTAGAATCAATTGCGGATAGTTGGGAAATCACTTTGTGTGATTTCTTCAATCAGGGAAGTAGATTTGATAGAGAATAATTGACAAAGAGTCACTCTGAATAACTTCTTCATATGCATGACTTTTCAAGAACAGTCTGTATCTCTATATGTGTGCTTGCAGCTTCACCGCTACCTTTTTACCACTACTTCCCATCTGCATGGTACTTCCAAGTTGAGCTAAAGAAAAGTCACTCTGAATAACTCCTCCCGCTTGACTGATTGGAATCCCGGGGCATTGCTGAACCCAAAGTCACAGGCCATCACTGCCCATCTCACTGACTTGCGTACCAACAACCCTCAGCCTCTGGTAGTACCCTTCCCTTGGGCTTTCATTCACGTAATCAATAGTCTATGTGCCACTCATAAACGATCGATTGCCCAGTTTCCTTCCGCTTTGTTGCTACTTCTCCCGCAATGATTCTTAGTTCCTTTTCTCCTTTATGGCCCGCTCCCCTCCCCGCAGGGGTGGCCAACGACACCAGCGATTACATGCTGTAAGATGTTGTCTCTTCCTCCATGGAGACCGGTTACCCATCCTTCTTGCAAGGGGGGAGCTCCGTTGGCTCCCCGGAGGGGGAACCTCTCCCCTCCGGGAACCAGGCTGGCTTCTCTCTCTCCTAAAGCACAAGACTCTCTCGTGATCATGTGACCCCGCTTTTATATGAGAGTCCCGGGCATTACCAAGCAAATTAATGATTGGCCGAGACTAGCATACAAACTACCTGCCACTCAAATGAAAAATGAACAACAACAGGCCTGCTGTAATAGCACAAGCCTGTTTAAATTTACCTGACATAGAAAACTACCAGGAAAGGTCACCTACCTAAAAGTAGGTGCCCGCTACATATGCAAAGCTATGGTCTGCTTAATGAAATGCTCTCTGAACTTGCCTATGTAAGATCTAATATGACTGCCAACAGATTCAATTTGATATCTGTGGTGATGAGAACCCTGTCAGCTTGAGTGGGTAACTGAGAAAATAGCTGACTTGTGTGAGGATGGAGATGAGGTAGTGTCATCTCTTTGTAGATTACATTTACCTGGTGGTGATGATTGGGTTAGAAAAGGGGCATCTCTTGCACCTCTTGTCCAACGCTCCTGATAGTGGTGACAGGGGAGTGGCATGATGACCGATGTTGCAGTCAGGGCCAACTGTTGGAAGTTAGACACATGTGACTGTGGACCCCAGATAAGGACCAGAGGCAGCAAAATAATGATGACTGCTGATCACCAGGTAAGGATCAGAGGTAGCAACACAATGACACTCAATTAGAAGACAGTAGCAAAGTCACAAAGTCAGGACATAAGCCAAAAGTTCATCAACAGCTGGACATTGAGGTACAGGAACATAAGGCAGAGGCCGAGTCAGGATATAAGTCTAGGTCAGGATATAAGTCTAGGTCACTTCATAGCTGGGCAGCTAGTTACTGAATCATTGCAAACACAGGCCAAGGTCTCAACAGGTAGACAGTAATCCAGGGACTAGCTGAAGGCCACTCAGCAATCTGTCCATGTCACAACCCAGCATAAAAAATGATAGTGCCGAGCATGCATGTGTACCTGTGTACACGCTGCTTAGCATGCACACTAATATGTTTGAGCATGCATTCTAATACATCTCTTGCAGTGAGCATTTGCTCAGAAATATGAGCGTGAGCATGCACATGCAATGGTCTTCTTGTTCTAGCACATACTGGACTTTTCTTACAGTAGACAAGGTGATTTATATAGGCACTCAGATCCAATGAGCCTTAGGGTCATATCCAGTACACTGTGGTCAGGACAGTCAGGCTTCTGTGAGAAGATAGCTCCAGATATTCCTTTGGAGTTTATAGGCTGGTGTGGAATGGTAATTTTCCCCCATTTTCATATTACAGCGTGATCACAGCATAGCCAGTCCCTCAGATTTGGAGGAACTCAGTGCTTAAGCATCTATTTTGCTTGTGTGCCAAACTAGGCCCTTCATTTTATGGGGACAAATTTCGGCAGATGGCCCCGGAGGCGGAGCAGCTTGGAGTCCCGTGCCCCGGTCGTTCGTGGGATCTCATATTGACACCGTTGCTGGTTCATAAGTCAGTGGCAGAGGATACTTGACGGGCTTATGAACGGGTGTGGAGAGAATGGCACAAGCTGGTAAGTAGGATCGGGGGTTGTTCCAGCGATGAAGACTGGCACACGTTGTACTTTCTGGGTAAGAATTGCAAGGAAGGAGTGTGTATTGCTAGGGTTAAAAGTAATATGGCAGCCTGGCTTTTTTGTTTAAATTGGGTGGAGTGGAGGATGTTACAAAGGCTTTCATAGTTCGGAAAGCGTTGAGGGGTTACAGAAAAGGACGCGGTAGGCTGGATACCCGGCGGCCAGTGTCTTTGGTAATTTGTTGGTGGAGTTGACGCGGGTGCTGCACAGTGTATGTTTCACCCCTTTTGAGGTTCAGCTGTTTAGGACAGCTTTTGTCGTGGCCTTATTCGGGGCACTGTGGGTGGGTGAGTTGGTCAGTCCTTCAAAATCGGTGGCTGGGGGTTTGGATGTCTCAGATGTTACAGTCCATGGCGATACTGCTATGCTCCTTATTCATAAGTCAAAAACCGATCAGATGGTTAAAGGAGCCAGGATGGTACTAGGTGCAGTGGAGGGTCTGGAGCTGTGCCCGGTGGCGGCGAAATGGGAATGGGTGGGGTTGCGGCCTGCTGGGCCTGGCCCCTTTTTGGTCCACAGGGACGGGTTGGCGCTGTCTCGGTACCAGTTTGTGAGTGTGTTCCAAAAATGCTTGGAGGCGGGTGGGTTCTTCTCATTCATTCAGGATTGGAGCGGCCACTGAGGCAGCGCGTTGGGGTGTCAGCGATCAGATACTTCAGCGTATTGGTCGTTGGGAATCTCACTAATTTTGGTTATATGTACGCCCTCATCTCCTTTGAAGTGGGTAAAAAGGGGGGGATGTGGAGCCCTCAACTTAAGGGGTTGGGGAGTCAAAGGGGGTATATGTCCTCTTGGTGTTGTTGTGTGGTGTTGATTGTGTGTGGCCTTTCTGGTCTGGGGATGGTAGTGCAATGTGGGGCTTCTGTGTGTTTGGTGTCTTGGGTCTTGTTGCCTATGTTCTTTTTTGTGTTTCTGTTTTTCTGTGGATCCTGGGTCACTCCTATGTTCACTGGGGGGCTAGGAGGGCTCTGGTTAGACCGGAAGGTAGGCAGCTGGGTTTTTTCCAGGGTGGAGGCCATGGTCCGCTTGATGGGTATACCTGGCATGCTGTGATCCCGAGTAGTGTCAGAGATACAGCGGTACGCTAGGATGGATAGGCCTCCTGATGTGCTGCTTCTGCATGTTGGGGGCAATGACCTTAGTATCAGGGCATCCAGGGACCTCATTAGAGACATAAAGTCGCATTTCCTGCGGTTGCAAACGGCCTTTCCAGATACTGTCCTACTATGGTCAGACATCATTGGCAGAGCAGCTTGGAGGGGGGCTAGGTCGGTGGAAAAGGATAAATAAGGCCAGGATCAAGGTCAACAAAGCAGTGGCAAACTTTGTGGTCCGCAATGGGGGGCTGGTGGTTCGCCATTGTGAGTTAGAAGGAGACTTTGGCCTGTATTTAAGGGGAGATGGGGTTCACTTGTCAGCTGTGGGCATAGATATTTGATTCCTGGGGCTCCAGGAAGGTCTCCAATGGACCTTGCGGCTGTGGTGGGCCACCCATGCGTAAGGTATCACTAGTGGGCGCCTGTGGCAGGGGTCTCTGGTTCATGAAGGTCGGAATGGTGGAAGGTATACAGTATATGGTGTGGAACGGGTTGGGCCTATTTCGATACGGGTACCTTCCCTATGTGGTAATCATGGGCTATCGGTCATTGAGCTGTATTGGGCAAGAAGGTGGCAATAGTTGTCCCTGAGCTGGTGGGATCGTGGCTAGGGGCCTGGATGGGGAAGTGGTGGTGGTACAGCCAATGCGATAGAATACCTTCCTTCATGAACCTCAGACATAACAGTCAGTATAAATGTTAAAGTTGTTTTATATATTTGTATATATTTAGATATATATTTAAATGGAAGTTAATTTATGGAATTTTGTTATGGTTGTTAATAAAGGGGCCAGATGGCCATTTAATGCAGAAGGCGTGGTGTATTTTATTGGGAAGGTAAGAGTAAGTAATACAAGAGTGGGATGGTTAATAGGTTGGAAAACTATACATCAGCATACACCAGTCATGTCTTATTTCTCCAGTGCATTCTCTCCTTCATTCTTTATTTTACATTTTGTGATGCAAGTTGTAATAAGTTATATATGATGCCTTCTTTTCTATCAATTTGTGTTACATTAAAATTGAAATGAAAGTGATCAAAACTGAAATAAAAATTACTACTTGATGACTTCAAAGTGTATCTAAACCCAAGAACAAAAAAATAATATATTGCTACTGGTGCTTGCATTAAGAGAGAGAACTTTTTTGGATAACAATGAAGCCAGGAGCAAGAAGAGATTTTTCTGGTCATCCTGCTATACTGTTTTCAGTGGACACTCTAGGTGTCACCCTATTTTTGCCACTCCATGTGCCCTTTTTTTTAAACATTCCCCTTTGGTTGCTAGGAAGCTCACACCACAACAAATGATACTGTCGTCTGGCTGCTAGCATTCTAGCAACCAAAGACGTCGTGCGGCTTTGTTATTGGTTGCTAGGAAGGGGGCAGCTGGGCTGCACAACATCACTGGTTGCTAGGACAAAGGCAGCTTTTAGGTCGATGCAGTGTGTTGCAGCAGCAATAACAAACACAGTCCACATCCAATGTAAAGAATTTGTATTGGAGTAAGGCAAGACAGTTCACAACAAACCCGGTGGGAAGACATCCCAACTGGGAACACTCACGAATTACAACAGCGTGTAGAGCAGTGTTTCTCAACTCCAGTCCTCAAGGCGCACCAACAGGTCATGTTTTCAGGATTTCCACTATTTTGCACAGGTGATTTGATCAGTTTCATTGCCTTAGTAATTACCATAGCTGTTTCATCTGAGGGAAATCCTGAAAACATGACCTGTTGGTGCGCCTTGAGGACTGGAGTTGAGAAACACTGGTGTAGAGAATCAGGTTTCAGCCAAACCAACAGTGCCTGTTAGGAGGGGCAGAATACGGCCTGGCCATCTTGTGCCCAAGCAAGAAGTCCAGAGAGGTTGCGAATGCTGCGCTTTTCCTCCTCATCTGGAACCTTTCCCTGCTGCTAGTACTGTCCCTGTCAGATGGGATACCTGTCCCTACATTACCCACTCGCAATGGTGTGCCAATTCCTTGTGGGGCAGGGACTTAAAAAGACTCTGATGGCCGCCATAGGTCACCTGGATCTAGCGCAGCCAACCGGAACGCTGTTTCCAGGAATAAGAAAATCACAAAGAAGCCAAGTCTCCCCTGACTTCCTCTCCAGGTTGTGATGCCATTCTGGTCAAGCACCACCTACAGTGGAGGAAGCAGACTGCACCTGCCTACAAGCTGGGCAGTACAGTATTATTGGTTACAAGGATGTAGGGAATCGGTTGTAATGGTACAGCTAGCTCAGCATACGCAGGGCAGAATTACTGAGCTGTAGTGAGACAAATTGTCTGGTATGGACACTCTGGCCTCAGTGCCGCCTACCACAGAGTGCCACCTGATGCAGTCACCTCAGTTTGCCTTTGTGGCGGTAGTAGTAGTAGTGATGGGTGAGCGGTTTGGGCCAAGCATCAGTTCTGCCCCGAACAGCGATGCACAGTGCATTCTAATTCCTGATTGGCTGAAGCAACCTGGGCACAGTGAATAGCTGGTTGTTACGGAGTGGGCTGGGAAGCCGGCCACTGTGTCCTTAACAACGGATGAGTCATCACCTGTCAGCAGGCTTCCCCGCTGACAGCTGAATGAAAAAGAAAACATTGCCGGCAATACAAAAATGTGAAAAAAAACTGTGTGGGGGGGGGTTCCCCCAATCCATACCAGGCCCTTAGGTCCTGGTATGGAATCCCCACACCAAAATAAAAAAAAAGGCTTGGGGCTTTACGTTTGTGTTCTATAGACTTTAATGTGGTTCGCAGTTCGGGTTTGAACTTTTTCCATGTTCGGGAGTTCTGGTGTGAACCAAACCGGGGGGGGGGGGGTTGTTCGGCCCATCAATAGCGGAAAACCCTCGGTCGTCACTCAAGAAAAGGAAATAAAGTGCAATAGCGGTTTTCTTCCGCCTACCACCCCTGCAAAACGCTTCCTCCTTTCATCTGGAGGAATAATACTTTCCTAAGTCTTGCACCCATCCCGACCTCTCTGCACCAGCCGTACGTGTCTCCATGCTTGGCCATACCCACTGTGCCAGTTTCTTCCTCTGTCTTTTGCGTTCTTTCAACTTTGACAGGTATGTTTGTTTTTACTTGGCCTCAACGATGCTCATTCCTGTGACTGTGAATATGATTTTGATGTGTGACTCTCATTATAGAATATCAATACAACAGCACTACTCTGTACGAAATGCTCGTAAAGAAAGGACTCTACATAGGTCCAGAAACACGTGCATAACAAGGAAGGTGGGACTTTGAATTGAAACGGTTGAAATGCGGAGGTGGTGGTGTATATGTAAAACATTTTATTATTTGTTTGTATAAAATTATTAAATTGCATTATTACATGTATACGGTAATACAAAGGTATAAAGCATATAACTGAATAGAACAGATTCATAACAACCAAGTAGATAGTATACAACAGCAAAACGGCCTCAACAAGCCAAATAAAGCATGCCCGGCACCTGTGTAAATGATCACATGGTAGATATCTAAGATAGCTAGGTTCGCAAAGGTAACATCATGGGCCATTAGTGAATGTGTCTGTGGCATCATATAGCTCTACGCGTTTCGTGGATTCGTTTCCACTCGTCAGGAGCGGATGCGACAGATCCCTGTAAATAAATAAATAAATAAATAAAATTCAAAGTCCCACCTTCCTTGTTATGCACCCAAATATAGGGATGGAGGCACGTATCTGTGCCTCATATCACAGTCCCACATTCCCCTTTTTTCTCCCAAACATAGGTCCAGAAACACGTTGGGCTCAGTATTGAATGATCTGTATTTTTATATCACATGACTCTGTCTATGTTGTATATGCAATCCTGTTTGGTGTCACAGGCACCACATGTATTTTATTATATACCACTTTATATTAATACATTTCTATGTTTTTTTTTTCATTATTTGTTGATCAGTTGCCTCAAAAGTCCCTTAGTATTCCTTGGAGGGGTACTCCTTTTCTAATATTATTCATATTGGGATGGTGGCAACATATGGGTCTCTTCGGTTAGATTTCTATAAATCGAGGAAAGGCTGAAACCGATAGGATCACCAGGGGTCATCACATAAAGGCACTTTTTGTTGGTGACCCTTTTTTGATTATTTTTGTTGATTTGGGTTTACAGAAGCTTTAGGAGAAAGCACAAGCAACCTTATGTTACTTTCATGGATGAATACAGCATACCTCACAGCTTTGCTTGATGTATGTAGGAAAAATACTGATGTTCCCTCGACACACACAAAAAAAAAAAATCTCAATTTTATTCACATTGGCTGTTAAGGACCAAAAATGTACCTAGAGAGAGCCACTAATGATTGAACATAAATGGAATAAATAGATACAATTTTCGGCACTGAAAATTGAGTGCCTTTTCTTGCCGTGCCACCCCTTCATTTTATTTTTTATTCTTTCCTGTAGTTGTTCGTTGCTTGCATCTGTTAAATGCTGGCATGCCTGCAGGGATGGTTGAAAAGCTGCACAATGTCAATTAAACTAGCCAAGCAGTATATCTTTTTGGAGTATGTGTGACCTTTTCTGTTTGTCGTTTCCTGGGCACTGCACCAAGTGATCCTCTTAGGATGCTGGCTTTGAGGAGCAGGCCCAGAGCAGTGGGCGGAGGGGGGGGGGGGGGGGGGGTGCACCAGCGGGGCGGCAGGTTTCTGGGCTTTAAGCCAAGGCTAGGATAATTGTCATCAGCAGGAAAGAGCTAGAAAAACCTTGTCCGACTACGCTGTATGCATTCATTGGTCCCTTCATGCCAATACGGAATGCAAAAGAGAGACACTAATACAGATGCACTGGAAAATGTTCATTGGAATCTACGTATGCTGTTCTTACTAAAAGGCCAATAAACCTTACAAACGTATTAGCATTTAAAGGACCAGCAAAGCTAGACAAAAATGTAACATTATCCTAATCTGAACTCTGCCTTAATTAGTACGTCATTATTGCTGGAGTTTGTGGGTATAGCAGTTTTTATTGCCATAAAAATTGCAGCTCTGTGTAAGGGAGCTCTCGACAACAGCTCTGAATTCAGGGAGCCATAAATCACCCATGGGCTTCCATAGCCCAGGCCTTGTCATAGCTCCCTCCTGTTCTCTGCAGCAGCCACTTACAGGGGTGATGGAAGCTGCGGGCTGAGGTGTATCTACTGCATTTTTTAAGGGGGTGGCGCTGCCCCAAGGCAGAAGGGACCAGTGGCGTCGCTACAGGGGGGCAATTGGTATAGTGATGTAATGGCGTCACTTGGTGCCCTTTAAGAAACACTGCAACAGCCAGGACTGGCTAAGAAGGAGGGAGTGCTGCCGGCCTTTGCCAGAAGCCTCGGGGCGGGGTACTGCTGTCCTTGGACTCCACTAAGATGTGTGACTTCCATCAAATCATCTACCGATACTATACAGAGAGGTGAGCAAATGGAAAGAATTACAAGAGACTTTTTCATTCCCTATGATGACCATGAATGATCATCACTGGGGAATCTTGTCCGCAGTCTCTGACCAGTGGCGGCTGGTGCTCAAAATTTTTTTTTGGGGCAGGGGGGGGCGCAAGCAAACTTAGAAATTCTGAAAAAAACCCCATCAATTCCAGCCTCACTGTACCATCAAACGCAGCCACTGTGCCCATCAATTGCAATTGCCGCCACTGTGCCATCAAACGCAGCCACTGTGTCATCAAACGCTGCCACTGTGCCCCATCAAATGCTGCCACTGTGCCCCATCAAATGCTGCCACTGTGCCCCATCACATGCAGCCTCACTGTGCTCATCAAATGCAGCCTCACTGTGCCCATCAAATGCAGCCTCACTGTGCCCCATCAAATGCAGTCTCGCTGTGCCCCATCAAATGCTCCTACTGTGCCCCATCAAATGCAACCTCACTGTGCCCCATCAAATGCAGCCTCACTGTGCCCCATCAAACGTAGCCACTGTGCCATATCAAATGCTGCCAGTGCGCCCCCCCCGCCCGCTGCCTGTACTTACCCTATCTTGGTGGCAGCGGGACAGCTCCTTGATGTCTTCTCCCGTCCTCTCTTCCCGTCCTCTGCTATGATTGGATGCCTGATAGGTGTCCAATCACAGTGCCTGTCGTTTCAGCCAATCAGGTCATGGGTAGCAGATCCGAGCACCTGACTGGCGGAGAGGCGGTTTAGTGTTAGGAAAGCGAATATTCGCTTTTCCAACACAGCTGAGTGACCTGTGAGCGCCCAGCAGGTCACCTTTTTTGATGCCTATTAGAGCCTATGGCTCGCTGTAGTTCAGGCGCCCGGTGCCCAAAAAGGTTCCGGGCGCCTGAATAGGGTGACAGCAGAAGCCGTATATAGATTCATGCAATGCATGAATCTATTGGTGCTAGAGGGGTGGCTAGAGAGTGGGGGCGGCGCCTTTGCGCCCTTATGGATGCACCGCTGTCTCTGACCATCTCCTCTATCCTGTCTGCAGTCTCTAACCAACTCCTGTATCATGTCTGAAGTCTCTAACCAACTCCTGAGGTGGAGCTCTAATAGGAAGAGGTGGAGCCTAGGGAGGAAGTGGTGGAGTTTACAGAAGAAGGGGTGGATCCTAAATAGGAAGGGGTGGGGCAAATTTAAATGGGGGGCACACGATTTTAGTCTTGCCTAGGGCAGCACAAAACCAAAATACACCACTGGCTGCAGGATCACGTGACCGGTCCAGATTAAAAATAGGTAAGTACAGTATATGGATCTTATTTTATACAGGATATATGGGCAGGATAGGTAGGAGGAGGGGGATTGAACATTTTTAAGACTAGATTTGGTTAGGCTATTCTTCCACTTTAACCACTTCAGCCCCGGAAGATTTTACCCCCTTTATGACCAGAGCATTTTTTGCGATTCAGCACTGTGCCGATTTTACTGACAATTTGCGCGGTCATGCGACGATGTACCCAAACAAATTTGGCGTCCTTTTTTTTACACAAATAGAGCTTTTTTTTGGTGGTATTTGATCACCTCTGTGGTTTTTATTTTTTGCGCTATAAACAAAAGAAGAGTGACAATTTTGAAAAAAAAGCAATATTTTTTACTTTTTGCTATAATAAATCTCCCCCAAAAATATATAAAAAAACTAATTTCTTGTTCAGTTTAGGCCGATATGTATTCTTTTACATGTTTTTGGTAAAAAAAAAAAAAATCGCAATAAGTGTATAGTAATTGGTTTGCGCAAAAGTTATCGTGTCTACAAAATAGGGGATAGATTTATGGCATTTTTATTTTTCTTTTTTTCTTTTTTTTCATTAGTAACGACTGTGATCTGCGATTTTTATCGGGACTGCGACATTGGCGGACAGATCGGACACTTTTGACACTATGTTGGGACCAGTGACATTTATACAGCAATCAGCTAAAAAATAGCCACTGATTACTGTGTAAATGTCACTGGCAGGGAAGGAGTTAAACACTAAGGGGTGATAAAGGGGTTAAATGTGTTTCCTCAGTGTGTTCTAACTGTAGGGGGGATGGGCTATCTAGGACATGACAGAGATCACTGCTCCCGATGACAGGGAGCAGTTGATCCCTGTCATGTCACTAGGCAGAACAGGGAAATGCCTTGTTCTGCCTCTCCGAGTCAGTGGTGGACATTGAGTTTACGGGACTTGCGGGCACGCTCCCGCGGCGCATGGGGTGTATGTGTAGCTGCTGACTTTTAATTTGTTTGTGCTGGGGGGGGGGGCGCAACTGCTCTTTAATATCTATTGGGACGTAGTGGCTGCGTTCCAGTAGACATGGATGGGGCTGCCTACACACAGATGTACGGAACACATGTGCATGCAATATCTGCAAAGATAGCCATTCGCACAGGTGTATGGATAGGTACACCCATGTGAATGAGACCTACATTATATTACCAAAAGTATTGGGACGCCCCTTCCTGTTCCTCCACCCCAAACTCGCTTGACCATGTCTTTATGGACCTTGCTTTGTGCACTGATGCACAGTCAGGTTGGATTAGGAAGGGGCCATCCCCAAACTGTTCCCACAAAGTTGGGAGCATGAATTTGTCCAAACTGTCTTGGTATGCTGATGTCTTAAGCGTTCCCTTCACTGGAATTAAGGGGCCGAGCCCAACTCCTGAAAAACAAACCCCACACCGTAATCCCCCCTCCGCCAAATGATTTGGAGGGGTGGCCCAATACTTTTTGTATTATAGTCTTGACCTCAACCCAATAGACCACCTTTGGGATGAATTCCAGCGGAGTCTGCGAGCCAGGTCTTCACTTTCAACATCAGTGCCTGACCTCACAAATGCGCGTCTGGAAGAATGGTCAAACATTCCCATAGACACACTCCTAAACCTTTTGGGCAGCCTTCCCAGAAGAGTTGACGCTGTTATAGCTGCAAAGGGTGGGCCAACTCAATATCGAACCCTACGGACTAAGACTGGGATGCCATTAAAGTTCACATGCATGTAAAGGTAGGCGTCCCATTACTTTCGGCAATATAGTGTATTTCAGTACTGGTTTGGATCTCAGCTACCACTTGGATTCTGCTGCTCCTCTTGGTGGGTGTTTCACCTCTTTTGCATCCAATGTGATGTGAACAAGTCCTAATTGAAAACAATACCAAAATAAAATGAGACAAGTACCCAGCTTCCATTGCAGCCTACATCCTACAAATATGCTTTCCTTGGCAGGAGGGCATGCACAAAGATGTATGCAGTGTACGTGTTGTAGAGGTTCTTCCACTGCCAGGAAATACACACAACGAGCAACGAGACAGAAGTGGCGATAAGCTGCTTTACACTAATTATGTTTTCTAAGCGTTGTGTAAACAGGTAAACAATGCGGAAATGATGCCGCATACACTGCTGGGAATAAGACGGTTTATTGATTGAAAACATAAACATATGTGCACTTGCTGAGCTGATCAGCCCGACAATAACCCAACCAGGTGCTGCTTTGTAACATAAAGATATTAATAAATCATCTACAGTGCTAATTTGAGTATCAAGAGGAGAATCTGCAGATTTGCCCAAATTAAACACAATGACATTCAGTGAATGCGATAATATTCATCTACACTCCTAAGAGACACGTAAATGTCATCAAAAAAAGTTTTGCATATGCATTCGCGTACTTTGTTTGCATATTTTAGAGAATTAATAAACAAAATACATAATTGCAGTTACTAAGCAAGAAAGTAAAACGATGCATCCGTTCCCGGATCGTTCAATCCGTTGGTTCACCCACTGCTTTTCTGACCAAGCTTTGTCCTCTACATTTTTAACATCCAACCCCCTTCAATACCGGGCACTTTCACCCCCTTCCTGCCCAGGCCAATTTCCAGCTTTCAGTGCTGTCACACTTTGAATGACAATTGCGCAGTCATGCTACACTGTACTCAAATGACATTTTTATCATTTTTTCACACAAATAGAGCTTTCTTTTGGTGGTATATATTCACTGCTGTTTTTTTTTTTTTTGCTAAATAAATGGAAAAAAAAGACTGAAATTTTTGAAAAAAAAAAAAGTTCTTCTTTTCTGTTCAAACATTGTGCAAATAAATAATCTTCCTTCATAAATTTAGGTCAAAATGTGTTCTACTACATTTCTTTGGTGAAAATAACCAAAAGTCCTGATTTACTAACGGTCTATCTCATTTCTTGAGGCCTGAAAACACCCAGAACAGTACAAATACCACCCAAATTACCCCTTTTTGAAAAGTAGACAGTCCAAGGTATTTAGTAGGAGGCGTGGTGAGTTTTTTGAAGTTGCAATTTTTTGTCACAGTTTATTTTTTTTACATACTGTCCCCAGTGCAATACAGTGTCATCTGGTGTGGCAGTGATCAGGTACCTTGACTGTGACTGGCGACAGTACGTAAAAAAAACAAAAAAAAAACCAAAAATGTTTTTCCCTGTTTTTTTTTTAAAGCGGAGTTCCACCTAAAAATTGAACTTCCGCTTTAAGGGAAGGGGACCCCCTGACATGCCACATTTGGCATGTCATTTTTTTTGGGGGGGGGGGGGCGGAAATCCTCTTTTTAGAGGGTTCCAGCCCCCGCTTCCTCCCGGGGCACCGCAGCGCCGGAAGGGAGATCACCTCTTCCCCCTCCCTCTCGGCAATCATCTGGGACACATCACAGGTCCCAGTTGATTGCCCGGCCAGTCACAGCGCACAGCGCTGCTCATGCAAAAGCAGTGCGTGCCCGGCTGTGAAGCCACAGCCGGGCGCCCACAGTGACAATGGCGGCGCCGCAGAGAGGAGGGGGAGACCATCGGGGGTTCGTTCCCCCACATCTCTGGATCCTGGGACAGGAAAGTGTCCGATTATTAAAAGTCAGCAGCTGCAGTATTTGTAGCTGCTGACTTTTATTTTATTTTTTTATTGGAACTCTGCTTTAATTACATTCTTTTCTTTTTTTAACACACTGTGACCAAAGCAATACAGTGCTACCATAGTAACACTGTACTCCTCTAAGTAAGGGGGGAAGGATTTTTTTTTTCACATTATGATTTTTTTTACACATTATGATTGCTTATACCAATGAATTTCACTGGTATGAGCAACCATTTTTACTGAATGAAACGGATTCCCCCAGTGTGTATTGTTGTGATTAGCTGTGATTGTCCACAGTTCACATGATACAGATGGGCCCTGTCTGTACCTTGTGATCCCTGTGACCAATCACAGCTAGCAACATATCTGTATGCAATGAATGGCATGAAAGGAAGCCATCTATTGATTACGATTGTCATGTGATCTGCTGTGATGGGTCACAGCGATCTCGTGGTACCGGTAGTGGGTGGTACACTGATCAGTCATCGTCTGTGTCTGGTGGATCAGTCATCGTCCCACCCTTGAGTAAAAACTGCTTAAAGCGCAATTAAACACATTGATTTAACAGTTTCAAAAAACAGTTACCGTATATACTCGAGTATAAGTCGAATTTTTCAGCACATTTTTTTGTGCTGAAAGTGCCCCCCTCGACTTATACTCGAGTCAAGCACTTTTCTGCAGCAAAAAATTTCATTTTCCGAACCGACTTTGGGGCCCCGTATCTCAGGACCACTTGGTGCTAGGAACCCCAAAGTTGGTGTGCAAACCCAGTGGGCCTGGTACCATAACATGTCCAAAGCTGGGGTTCCTACCTCCAAGTGGCCCTGAGATATGGGGCCCCAAAGCCAGTTCGGAAAATGTCATTCTCTGCTGCAGAAAAGTGCTTGACATTTTCTGAACTGATTTTTGGGGCCCTGTATCTCAAGGCCACTTGGTGCTAGAAACCCCAGCTTTGAAATGTCTATGGTGCTAGTGCAACTGGGTTTGCACACCAAATTCGGGGTTCCTAGCACTAAGTGGCCCCGACATACGGGGCCCCAAATTCGGTCAACTTTGTCCATCTGCAGCAATGTCATTTCGGGACCCTTTGGGTTCAGAGACCCCAAATTTTGGCTGCAGCTAGGGGGCATCTAGGAACCCTTAACTACCGAGTTTGAAGTTCAGGGGACCTATGGCTGCAAATGGGCACAGTGAGGCATGCAAATGGGCACAGTGATGCTGCAAATGGGCATTGTTGACCCTCTTTTCCACTTACAGTAGCTGTGCATTTCTCACCCTCGTCTTATACTCGGGTCAATAAGTTTTTCCCATTTTTTTGTGGTAAATTAGGGCCTCGACTTATACTCGGAACGACTTATACTCGAGTATATACGGTACATTCCTGGCACATGCCGGGAATGTAACTGTCACATTGTGTTCTCAACCAAACTGTCATGTGCAGCATCATGGCAGTTGAAGATCAAACAGAGGCCAACATGGGAGCTTCCCTGGCTGAAAAACAATAGCAGGGTTTAAATTATAAAAAAACTTGGCACAGCTTCCATGGATTCTTATGTCAACATTGACATTACTCGTGCCTCCTGGAAGCTCCAGGAGTTGGGCCAAGGTGTTTTTTTGTTTTTTTGGGGGGGTTTTTTTGGAACAAACTTTATTTTCAATGGTCATTTTGTATTTTGAGGGTTTGGACTGTGAGTAAATCGAGGGTCTGCTTTAATGAACAGGTTTTCTTCTGGAAATATATTTTAAAGCCTATCTTTGGGAAATCTGAAAATCCCCCCTTGCAGTTGGCTATACACTAGTAAAATTTTGTTTGGCATTTTTTGTCATAAGGAGACAGTAGAAATGTTCATTTGTTTTCCTAAACATTAGTGGGGGTCAAATCGAAGTTTGTTTTCAACTGCAGTGACGGGAAAATTTGAAGGAGCAAGATGGAAAATGTTTCTCGAAGTTAAGAATTTCTAATTGTGTATTTGGCTTTCGTTTAGTAAAGCCCTGTCCTTCAAAAATTGAGTGTTAAAAGCTAAAGAATACTACTTTCAAACGGAATTCCAATGTACTGAAAATTTTTGTACAAAATTTCATTCCAAATTTTTCTGTATACCAAGCTTATGCTCAAGGTCTGGACTGTCCCTTGGTGTCATCACACGCTATGTAGGCCTGTGGACCTTGCATTGGTCTTGATGCCATCATGACCTTTGACCACTTGAGCATGGGGTAGAAGATGTTGCAGGGATCGGTATAGCAGCAAGGGGGAAAGGAGGGTCGGGTAAGTAAATATTCTTTTCTATGCCCCTAGACTTCAGTGAGCAGTTAACCCTTGCATTCCTTCTAGGTTAAGTGTGTTTACCTGCCAATATGGGCAAGTATTCCATTCCCAAGCTCTCTTCTAACACTGCGCCATGTGCATGTGATAAATAGCTGGAGGAAAAATGGCATTTTTTACTGTGTAGTCACCAGTGTTAATTTTGGCGGAAAATTTTGATTTAGTTTTAGTCTTAAGCCTCATACACAATCGGATTTTTCAATGGGAATTGTGTGATGACAGGCTGTTGGCGGAAAATCCGACCGTTTGTACGCTCCATCGGACAATTGTTGGCCAACTTTCCACGGACAAATGTTGAATGGCAGGTTTATAAATTTTCCGTGGACAAATGTCTGTTATCGGATTCTCCGAGCGTGTGTACACAAGTCCGTCGGACAAAAGTCCAAAGTACAAACACGCATGCTCGGAAGCAAGGAGGAGCCAGAAGCAGTCGGTCTTGTAAACCAGCGATCATAATGGAGAACTAACATATGTGACGCAGCAAACTATGAAATGTCGAAATGCAGTGCACAATTCTCTTCTTCTTTAATGTGATAATAATGAAGCTGCTTTGCTGGTGATACTGATGGAGTTTTGCCAAATGTATTTTTCTAGTGATATCAAGAATAATATTATGCTTGTTTTTTTTTGTTTTTTTGGGGGGGCAAGTTACCACAACACCATTATCCTGTAGTTTTTAAGAGCAAAGATATTATGTTGTTGTCCCTTGTTAATTTTACATTTTTTAAAAATGTAACTACAGTTAAATGTAACTAAAATGCCTACTCCCAAACTGTCATTTGAAGGAAAACACATAGCCAAGTATTATTTTACACAATTTTTTATTGTACATTAAAAAAAAGAAAACAAATAAAATTAGACATGTTATCTGCCAATAGAAATTAACCAAAAAGTACATTCTATGCATCCAAAAATATAGAAAATATAACAAATTAAATCATTATTCAACCAAAAAATAAAATAAAAGCCTCATACATGTGTCCTGCTTCTTAATATAGGGGGTCAACAATGCCAAGAGTTGGTAAAAGCAGGGGTCCGTCATCCGGAGATAATTCCAAAAATCATCCGGATTATTCTCCCGCAGCAAAGGCATATGACATATTTGGTCAAGATTATAAAGCAACCAATTATAAAGCAACCAATTTTTGGTCCAAGAAATCCTCCTCCTCCTGTTCCTGGACTGGACTTGGGTCAAAGCAATAACTCCAAGGCCAATAATAAATAACTCGTTCTCTCCTCCGATTCCGCAACATGGCTGGTTGAACGGCCATTCAGAAACAAACTGAAAAGCGCAAAATGAAAATCGCGAAATGAAAAGCGCGAATCAACACTCACCAAACTTCTACTAACACGAAATCAGCAGAAGGAGCTCAAAGGGTGGCGCTAAAGAGCTGAAAAACAACATAGTACGTCACTACATTCGTGTTTGTTGGCCGACAACTCCTTGCCGTTTGTATGCAAGACAAGTTCCTGGCCAATGCCCTTCGGACAAAAGTCTGAGGTTTTGCCTGCGGAAAATCCGATCATGTGTACGAGGCTTTAGTCTTAGGACTAAAATGGCATTTTAGTCCTATTTTAGTCTTCTGCAAGGATTTTAGTTTTAGTCCTATGTAGTTGACTAAATCTCCAGTACATTTTAGTCGACTAAAACTCCTTTTAGTCAACTAAACTCATTTTAGTTGTCTAAAATCGAATGGGTGTAGTTAAATTGTAATGCATTATTTAAGCATTTCTCTACAATTTCCAAACTCATTATATACTACTGCTGGAGTGAAACATCGAATATGTTGTTGTTATTAATGGTTAGGTTTGAACATGCACTACAGACACAGATTAGTCGTTATATAACGTCTTTATTTAAGTAAAACCGTTTAGTCAAGAATATTGCTGTTTTGACAAAAGGGTAACGTAAAAATACCAAACCCCCCCCCCTCCAAAAAAATCCCTGCAATGACAATGTACATAAGACTGTTCCCAAAAAGAGAGGAGTTAAGTGTTGCTGTGCTTACCCTTGTATGAATTTCAGGATGAGTTGTCTGCAAATGACGCTTCACAGTTTGTTGTATTTTTACCAGCGAGTGTCGCTCCACATGGTTTGCAAAGAGTCTTGTCGTCCTTAACACCAAATGTAGGGAGATTTGTTTCATCGCTGTGTATCATCTGAGACTGTTCACTTCACTGGGTATACCAGAGAGTTTACATCCACTTCAAGTCTAAGCATAACTACAGAACATCATTCTCACAGCAGGGGCAAAGGGTCTGTAGATTCCTTAAAGAAAGGGGTAGCCAGAATTAAAAGCAAGAGTGGGATGGGAAGGAAGGGCTGGGAGGAAGGGGGAAAGTTGAGAAAAGTAAGGGGGGAAACAGATGGGCAAGAAAACCAGAAGGTCACCCTTCAGGGACCATACACCACCTGAAATCCAGGGGCAAGGGGACGACTCTCAGGTGCCTCGGTCGGCATCCAGCTCAGATTGGGACAGTGCCTGAAGATAGCCTTCAGTGCAGGTGAAGTATGTCCAAGGCCTCCACCGCTCCTGAACTTTTCCTTAGTATTATTTAGCATGGCAGTCAGTTCCTCTTTACAGTATGGAGGATATAGTTGATTTTGGCATACCACGGGACCCTACTCTGAGGCTGGGCCTGACCCAGAGTAAAGGAATGCAAGCTCTGGCCGCATCACCAGATGTATAGTTAGTAATTATTTGTATTTCCGGATGGGTCTCTCTGTCAGATGAAGGAGGCCCGCCACTGGGTTCCTACTCAGGTCTACTGTGGACGTTATCTTTTTAGGTAATGGGGATGCATTTTATCTTCAGTATTGTCATCTTATTTATGATGTTACAGTTAGAACTGTTTTAGAACTCTTCTCTTTTTTGGTAAAATAAAAAACCCAAATCTGATCCAAAGGTTTTTTTTCGCAATTCCCATGAAAGGCATTCACAAGTATCAGGTTTCTGGACCTATTTAGGATGCACAATACATTTGGTGGATTCAGTGATATTTTGGGGAACTGTTTGTGGGCCTTTTTGAAGTCCAGGTTCTTTGGCTTGAGCCAGAGGACTAACAGCAAGAAAGCGTAGTAGGAAAAGAAAGATAGACTAAAGATACAGAAGGCAGAAAAGAGATGGGGAAGAAAAAAAAATGATTTGAGGGACAACAAAAAGCCCAAAAAACATTTTGATCTGGTATTCTAAAAGCCCCGATCACGGATCTGCATTTGCGCATTTCTTTGTTTGCAGCTCTGCACAAAGAGGCGTGGCTAGGTGCACAGCTGCACACAGGAGTGTTCATGTTCATAAGCAAATATGTTCATGCCCAAGGTTAGCTTCGGCACTATTGAATGGATGGCCTGACTGGTCTTCAGTTTGTGCCCTGACCTGTTTTCTGCATATATTTCTCAGAGTGGACCCGTCTTTCTACTGACCAGATTTTGGATTATGCTCTGTACTGCTGCTTTACCTCAGCTTCATTGATGCTCTTGATCTGGCCTAAGATTTGGTACATGCACTGTCTGCTAATTGCTGACCTTGGTTGCTCTGTGACTCTGTTACTGCTTTTGATTCTGCTTTGCTCTATCGGCTAGTGCCTGCTCTGAACTACTCCAAGAATCAGCTGCAGACATCTACGTGATGCCTTGCTGCCTGCCTGCTGGTGTCACCTGCAGACTCTGTCATCCTGAGACCTATGACCTAGCCAGAGTTCCACTTTAACTTATGCTGGTTCTCCTCCTGGTTCTGCTGACTGTTCTGCTGACATTCCAACCTGCGTGTCCTGCTGGATCTTCCTGGTTGGCATCGCCAGTCTGAGGTTCTGAAAGCAACATCTTCTGACCCTTGTGTTTCTCTGGTCCCTTAGCACCATCTGTCTCACTTTCAGGGATGCTTGGCCTGGAGAGACAAGACAGGCCCGCCCTCATAACTTTGGTCTTCTACGAGTTACGTGACAGCACCACAATATTTCAATCGAAGTGTCCAGTGCTGCTCCATGTCTTTTAGGAACCCAGCCCTAGGCTTCACATTTTTCCTAATATCTATAGAAATACAGTCACCTCATATAAGCTTAAGCATTGATCATAATATTGTAAGCATGTACCAAGAATAAAATGGTCTATGCAGAAGAGGGGATCGTAGCACAAGGGTATCATTGCTTTGGATGACAAAGGTTATGTGTTGAGATAGAAGTCTGTCCCTGTCATTTGCACGCTGAAGGTACTGGCCCCTGTGCGGATCAGGAGGTAGGTTGAGGGAGGGGTTACTTTTATGAAGCATGATCTCTTCAGTGCTGTTACCTTGATGTAACCAGACACAGAAAACATTGTCTTCTCTCTCTATGGCAACTCGCGGTAATCAATCAAATGCAATCCTGTATCCAAATAATGACAGATAGAGAATAACTGTTTGATTTTAAATTGTTTCAAAGCAGCTTACCTTAAAACGGTAAGCTGCTTTGCAAAAGAACTGAGAATTGTTGGACATTCCTTGTTAAAGGATGTTTGCTGTGGATTGAAGCAGACTGGCTAGGGTATAGAAGGGTGGTCATAACCACCAGCAAGTGGATAGACTCTTGCAAGGTGCTGGCTGTGAGAGTACCTCTAATGCCGCGTACACACAGTCGGACATTCCGAAAACAATGAAAAAACAAATGTTCAATGGGAGCTTGTTGTCGGAAATTCGGAAATTCCGTCCGTGTGTAGGCTCCATCGGACATTTTTTGTCGGAATTTCCGACAACAAAAATTTGAGAGCTGGTTCTCAAATTTTCCGACGACAAAATCCGTTGTCGAAAATTCCGATCATACACAATTCCAACGCCCACGCATGCTCGGAATGAAACAGAAGAGCCGCAGTGGCTATTGAACTTCATTTTTCTCGGCTCATCGTACGCGTTGTACGTCACCGCGTTCTTCACGATCGGAATTTCCGACAACATTTGTGCGACTGTGTTTATGCAAGACAAGTTTGAGCCAACTTCCGTCGGAAGTAAATCACAGGATTTCGTTGTCGGAATGTCTGATCGTGTGTACGCGGCATTAGAGTGCCGTTTAGCGGTGGACTCAGTGGGGGAACCCATATTAGGAGGATATTCAATTGAGATTTACATTCCTGTGCTGTATTTATGGCCCAATGAGCAGCCTGTCTGTTATTATTGCCCTGGTGGCCCCCCTATTTTTGTACCAGCGTGTACATAGATCTATTGAGGATGGCTTAATTCCACTTCTTTTTCTTCTTCTTGCTTGCTCGATATGTGTTTGTGACCCTTAGAAGGCGAGTTTTGATATATACTATTCTAAAATAAGTGGAACTGCTATAAGGAATGCCATTGCATCTACGTTTAGAATTTAATATACAGTATATCTGGCTGATGCTATTGCATGGACCTGGGCTTTGTGTCTATGGTTTTTTGTGTACCTTACCTGGTTTTTTGGTCTCGGCCTACGCCATTTGTAGCATTTCTATATTAGCACCAGGTGCTAAATGAAACATGCAAAACATGTTGAGCTTCTTGTGAAGAGGTGGTTGAACCTCCTACTATTCATATCATTTGGATATACAATCTGTAACTAGATTTGTTGGGTGATTTGTACTAAGCCACCACCTTTAATAATATAGGGTGCAAATGTTTTTAAACTCATTTTTGTGCATAAATAAAGCTTTGTAATTTCATTGTACTTTGGTTGTACCTATAAAGTCCATGAACTGCGGTTCAGTTTGTCAGTTACAAATATCTAGATTATTTTGTGATGTTGCACGGTTGTAATACTAGTGTTAACGACTGTCCACACTACCACCCAGTGGTTCCTCATTTATCTATTTTCAAACTTATGGCACGTACACACGATCCGAAAATCAGACGAAAAATACCGCTTTCAAGGCGATCGTATGATAATCGGATCGTTAGTACAGAGCTTTCGAGAGCCGATCACGGCAACTCATCCGTCATTATTCGACCGGACAAGCACGAAAATTTTCCTCGTACGATACCAAAATTTTCCTCGTGCGATTTTTGTTTAGTCAGTAGAGTTGTCGTCCGAAAATACAATACAAATACATTACAACACATGACATCACTTTTTTTTTCTGTCCCATGAGAATTTTCATGACTTTAGTAACCCATTCAATTTCTACTTGCGACTATTAAGCGAAAAAAAGTCATACGATCTGACGTACGATATTCGGATCGTGTGTACGGGCCATAAGTGTGAGCTAGGAGGTTCTTGCTAGGTGTAACCAGAGCTGAATATCAGAACCTGTTTGATAACCAATCACATGATAACACAGTAAAAGTCAGAGCAAAGTGAGCCCAAGCAAATTCAGGACAAAAGAGACCTTCAACATTTGAATTACAGTAAAAAGTCACAACTAAAAAATGCCATGACAGACAACCTTAGAGGGATACTGTAACCACTCCAGCCCCGGAAATTTTTTTACCCCCCTCCCTGACCTGAGCACTTTTTACAATTTGCCACTGCGTCACTTTAACTGACAATTGTGCAGTCGTACGACGTTGTACCCAAACGAAATTTGCATCCTTTTTTCCCACAAATAGAGTTTTCTTTTGGTGGTATTTGATCACCTCTGCGGTTTTTATTTTTTGCGCTATAAACAAAACAAGACCGACAATTTAAAGAAAAATGTTTTTTTTTTACTTTCTGCTATAATAAATATCCCCCAAAAATATATAAAAAAACTTATTTCTTCCTCAGTTTAGGCCGATATGTATTCTTCTACATATTTTTGGTAAAAAAAAATTGCTATAAGTGTATATTGATTGGTTTGCACAAAAGTTATAGCGTCTACAAAATAGGGGATAGATTTATAGCATTTTTATTATTATTTTTTTTCCCGATGACAGGGAACAGAAGATCTCTGTCTTGTTACTAGGCAGAACAGGGAAATGCCTTGTTTGCACAGGCAGTTCCCCGCTCTGCCTCTCCTCGTCGTGATCGCGGGCTGCCAGCAAACATCTAGTCCACGTGATCCATGGGCACACTCCCGCGGCGCGCAGCGTGCACGCGTCCGCTATCCTGCTTTTGCGGACTAACGTACAGGTACGTCAGTTTGCGCAGGACTGCCATTCTGCCAACGTATATCGGCGTGAGCCGGACAGCAAGAGGTTAAATGGGAACTTTGACCAGACATGCTTTTACACCTGCCTACATGTGTTTGTGCAAGGTCACATCCCTAAATGTAAGCAGGAGGCATAAAGTGAAGGCTGATGCTGGCTTGGGGAGTCTGAAGTATGCCAGGATTCAGTAGAGGGAGCTGAAGAGCAGTGAGACCAAGGAGGTGCACCAAAGGAATTGGGAACTGGCCAGGAATGATGAGACAGCAAATAATGATTCAGAGCCAACTACTCAAAGCCTTACCTTGTTTCACATCTCCAACCATGATGCAGACAACCTCCAACTGCATGACTAGGTGTGTAACCAGCAGGTAAGTTCCTGGCAAGAATTTCTGTTGGACCTACACTGTGACAGACCGAAATGGGACAGAGGTTTTTGGAGGGGACTAGAGGCAACCCTTCTACCCATTGATTATGGCCCATGAAGAGAGCAGATCATTCTCTAATGATGGACAACGACGTGATGAATGCTGAGAGCGAGGCTTGGATTAATTCTCCAAATAAGGACAATAAAGCATCCCTTCTTGAGTGGTTGGAAAGGTATAATATTAATCTTGTACAGGTTAATGGTCAGAGGGAATATGGAGGCCCTCCTGCAGACTGGGTTGGAGAGGCTCCTTCTTATGAGACAGAAGCATTTATCAACAAAATCCCTCAAGAAATCTATCAAGATAAATTAATTCCACCTTCTCAGACTGCTGGAACATTGTATGAGTGTTGTCTCAAAGATGGTTGTAGACTGGTGGCGGCCAGTCTGAGATGAGGTGGGATCCCAGGTTAATCAAAGAATGGTCTGGGCACCTATGCTTGTTTAGGTGATTAATAGTTGTTAATTAGTTCATGTTAATTAGATCGCTGTCAGCTATTAGTTTCTATTTGTGGATTAGCATTATGTTTATGTTGCCTGTTCATTACTCTTTACAGTTTGCGGTGTCCTACTAATATCCCCAAGAATGTCCTCCTGGGGGGGTATAAAGTATTTGTCTGAGGTTTAATAAAGTGAGTTCCAGTTTCCATTTGCATCTATGCTAGTGTCGTCTAGTCTTGGGTGCTCAGCTATAATACCTGGTTCCTGGTTCCAGACCGGAGGAAGCTATAACCTGACGGAAGCACCCAAGCTTGGAGCTGAACGGTTCCGTCACATACACTATATACTGTAAATAAGAAATCCCAACTGCCTCTCCCCAGTAAATTAGATAAACTGAGCCTCCACACTGAGTTGGTATAAGCACGCAGCAAGCAAGTGTCCCAGGGTGACCTGTAAGAATATTTTGTAAAGAAAACAAAGAAGATTTAATTGAATATTGGAATGCACCACTTGTATACTACCATGACAGATTGACAAATGTAGGGTTTTATTCTTCTATTCCCATTTAGTTCTCAGAATCATTGAGATTCCGTGTACAGTACATACTGTACCTTCCTATATTTCCCCCTGTGCTACTGATATTCTATTTCTTTGTAAAAAGCCGCTCAATGTTCCTGTAAATGTTCTTCAGAAAAGTCAAAGAATGAAACTAGTTATTGTGTTATCCTTTCAATCAGCCTGTTTTTTGACAGGACTGGGGTCACCACGAACCGCCCGGGAGAGCCGAGACATTAAGTGACCCACTATATTGATAGATCTCTATGCTAGCTTCTGTTTTGTTACTTGTGGTTTTAGTTGCTGGGAGCTGTAGATTTTTATTTTTAATAACACTAAGCAGCTTGTACTCCTGGAAATACTTTGCCCCTAGAAATTGGTATGTTAGTGGTTGGCAGGTATATATATCTTTATTCTCAAAAGAAAATCCACACACATCCTTTACTTAATGCCCCTATAATCTATTTTTCATTAAATCATTTCTTACTGTTTTTCTGAATCCTTGTAATGTCCTGCTTGGGGGGGGGACGACCTCTCCTTTTCCCCTCACTTCCATTTGTTTGGAACGAGCAATGCATGTTAGTTACAGTCCTGTCCCCTTTACATGCACATTACACATCTCATAGTCCATAGTGTCTAGCCATTTTGGGAATGAACAAGATAAGGTGGCTATTTTTCAACATACAGTGGGACCATGGAGAATGAACGTAGACACCCTCTAACAGGAAGTCAGGTCACGGAAGCTAAAAAAAGACATTTGGAGATTTGGAGGAGGCTGAGAGCAAAAGAAGGTACTCAAAGAGGAGTTCCCTGGTGCTTATCCACTCTACTACTACTAGGTAAAGGGAGTGTTATTGCTTTCTGTGTAAATATGAGATTTTTTCCATGCACTAGCTGTAGCATTGCTATACATTTAGATGGGTTGTATTGGGTCTAGAAGGGATTTGTCACAGAACTTTGTTCAGAATGGCAGCTTAACTATATACAACTGTAACTCTGTACCCATTACATCTATGTGTACCAGACTTTACACCTTTTCTCTGTTATGCTCGTGTTGAGCATGATGTAAGTTTTGCAGATTTGTCTTTTGCATCTTTGTCAATAAAAAGAATTTTAAAAAAATACTGTAACTTCTGGCTTTTAATATTAGGACACTTACCTGTCCTGGCACCCCAGCCGATGTTTCCATTGGCTCTCGGGTGCTGCCACCTCCATTCGTAGTAAGGGAACCCGACAGTGGTTCCCTACTGCTCATGCGTGAAGCACGCTGTGCTTTCTGAATGGCCCGGCAGCGGAGGAAGGAGTGTTCTGCCCTCACAATGTGTTCAAAGTACAAGGCTTGGCAGACAGCTAACAGCTTCCCAATAAAGACTCAGGAGGAAGGGCTAATAGTTGTAATCTTTACTGAGAATACGTTTTTTGTAAAACTGCAAAACACAAATTATAAAAATATGCATTAGCATTTAACATTACATCACAAATGCAAATAGTAACAGGCATGCTACAATACTGTTAAGGCACTAGCTAGCACAAATGAGGCCTAGCTGAATGAACTCCCTGACAGAAACATCCTACCAAACAAACAGATGAAATGTATTTGAATTAGTAGAACATATACTAATTAATTGAAAACTAATAACAGCCTACTTACAGACTTATGCTTCCAAGGCCAGTATTAAGAAATAGTGGAGGTCTTTATCATGCTTCCTTCACTGTAGAAAGATTATCTGCTGGACAGGAAGTGGGAGTAATATACTACACTTCCTGTTAATAATGGATGCCAAATTAAAGCAACAGTACGATCAGTAAATATATACCTTATACTGATCAGAACAAGGAGGGTGGCCGAAATTTCCAGTGATCTTGCCGCAGCAAGATCTGTGGGAAGTGGGGATGGGTACCTGTCAAAAACAGGTACCCGCTCCCCCCCTCCCACCCGAAAGGTGCCAAATGTGGCACCGGAGGGGGTGGGAGGAGGATCATAAGTAGAGTGTCCACTTTGGGTTACATACTTGAAAAAAACTTGAAAAAACTTGAAAAACCTAAGTTGTAAAAACAGAGCTCTACTGATATGAAAATTTAGACTTTTTGTCAAAAGTCAACAGCTAAACTTCATTTCATAGCTGGGTCTCTAGGGGCAAACTTAAGCAATGGCAGGAATTTAAAAAAATTCACCCCACAGTGGGCCCCCCACCCTCGCACTGCAGGGATTAAATGATTGTTCTGGAGCTTTGCAGAAGACCTTGTCCCTGAATGGACAGGGCCCTAAAGGCAGATACCATTCGGTACAGCGTTCATCCCAGTCCAGCTGCAGCCTGCCATAGGCTTTGAAAAGCTGCCTGCAGCTGGGCTGCACACCGCACCTGGAAGCCTGGACTGTAAGTGCTCCTTTGGAGGGAAATGCCCTTTGGATTGTGAATAACATCTGAAATTGTAGAATGTGCCCTGGACTGTAAGTACTCCTTTGGAAGGAAATGCCCTTTAGATTGGGAATTACAGCTGAAATTGTAGAATGCACCCTAATTGTAGGCATTTAAAAGGAACTGATTGAGCACCAGGGTACTTAGAAGAAAAATAATCTTTGTCACTAATCATGGATTGCATTCCCTCCATGTTGGAAAAGGTATTGTTTGCTTTGCACCTTACTACTGGAAAGTCTGTTCTATTAAAAATCTCTGGAGTAAAGATGAAGTTTCACTTAACCAAACCCAACTGGACATTCATCTGCTGTGTGTTGGGAACATACTTAGCATCTGAGTGGGCTCTGTTCATGCATCGAGGGCTGGTATGCCTTGTGTCCAATCTGTTCTAGGAAAAGATAAAATGAGTGCTGAAGACTTCACTTATAAGCTCTGCTTGGGTAATTGGGACAAGGGATCTCTGTATTGTGTGTAAAAGTAACCTGTCAGCTTATGAATTATGCGATCATAAATTTGGCCAGCAAAAGACCGATGAGAGCTTTTGGTTGGAAAATGCGACCGTGTGTACGCTCCATTGTACTTTTGCTGGCGGAATTCCGGCTAACAAAAGATTGAGAGCAGGTTCTCAATTTTTCGGTCGGAAAAAGTTCCTATCCGAAAATGCGATTGTCTGTACAAATTCCGACGCGAAAAATTCCTACGCATGCCCGGAAACAATTTGACGCATGCTCGGAAGCATTGAACTTCATTTTCTCGGCTTGTCGTAGTGTTGTACGTCACCGCGTTCTTCATGGTCGAAAGTATAGAGAACTTTTGTGTGACCGTGTGTATGCAAAGCAAGCTTGAGCTGATCAAAAATCAACCAGTTCAAAAAGGACCAGACGAATTTCAATAAGTGTGCGGCCATCCCTGTTCGACAGATGTTGATTGTTTGCATTCACACACTGTTATGCCGTGTACACCCGAGCAGACTTTCGACGGACTGAACACCGAAGGACTTTTTGACGGACTTTCGACAGAGTTCAGATGCAACGGACTTGCCTACACACGATCACACCAAAGTCCGATCATTTCGAACGTGATGACGTACGACCGGACTAAAATAAGGAAGTTCATAGCCAGTAGCCAATAGCTGCCCTAGCGTCGGTTTTAGTCCGTCGGACTAGCATACAGACGAACTGATTTTTCGACCGGACTCGAGTCCGCCGGAAAGATTTGAAACATGTTCCAAATCTAAAGTCTGTCTGATTTTTCGACAGCAAAGGTCCGATGAAGCCCACAGACGATCGGATTGTCCGGCGGATTCGTTCCGTCAGACCTTTGCTGTCAAAAAGTCCAGTCGTGTGTACACGGCATTACAGTGGCAGGCAACAATTCTGCACACAGCTGTGCTTTGTGGTTTTAAAAGAAGGGGTCAAGTATGACTGTTCATGCATTAAGGTGCACTTCCAGACCATTCAAAATGAGGGGGTCTTAATTTACCTTAGCGAGCTTTAACACAATGTAGAGCAAAGCATAATGTGTAGGGGAATTCTTTTTTAATACCAGCAAAATATCGCTGAAGAACTCTCTAAGAGGGAAGTGTTTATGTGTATACAAGCGGGACTTTACACATCCTCGCTAATTGATTTCTAAATTGCTTTTAAATACAAGAAAGGCGACAATTCAGCATAATGTTGGTTGCACCAGGGTTGTTCGTTGCCTTCCAGATCACCACTTGAAGAGAGAAACAATTTGCTGCTCTCTGCAATTTAGTCAGCAGTTATTTAATTTGAAAGTGCAATCATCAGCTATGGTGCACAATTAACTACTGTAGATCAGACATTAAACTTGAGTTTACAGAAGGTCAGGTTAAATTTTTTATTTGGTTTGCTTGTAAAAGACTTGGGGGGGGGGGGGGGGAGTGTATACCCGCTGCCGCCCCTTGTTAAGAAGAAAAAAGTTAATTGCAAAGAAAATAAATATGTTTAATGTGTGGTTTTTATTTGTTAAAGCCAATTTAAACTTCAAAATTAGGTCTGCTGTACTCAGAAATAGCTCTCTAGAGTGGTATCAGAGACACAGAGAGGGATTGCCAGGAACTCCCTGGCCTTAGCTCAGAGACTCTGGCTAATCAAGGGAATAAATGGGCCTCTGGGTTGTTGGGTGTAACCCCTGGCCCATCTGCCTATTGGTGACTAGTGTAGTGACATCAGGGTCATGACTCCAAAATCACATAGTGGGCTGAAGCAGGGAACTATGGACCAAGAAAGAATCGGGAAGAGGCATGGCCTGGGCTCTCTCCTCCTATAGTACCTATCTCTAGGCACTGAGAGGACATGTGTGGCTAGAGAGGGAAGGAGTCTAACCAGGAGGTCAAGTGCCTAGAATAGGGGCAAATGCGTTGGGGACACAGGTTGGAGAGTATTCTTGTCCCCCTATATTCCTGTGTGTCATATTTATTAGTGTCCATTAATCACCCTTTGTGTCCCATTATTAGTGGCCACTCATATTCATTGCTGTCCTCTTATCTCTCTGTGTGCTGCATTCATTAGTGCCCCCTCACCTTCCTATGTGTCACATTTAATAATGTCACCTAATCTCCCTTTGTGTCACATTCATTAGTGTCCCCTTATTCATGTCACATTCATATCTGTCTGATCGTCTTTCCATTGACCACAACCAGGGATGAGTGAAATTGGGAATTTTCCCTTGGCTGAAATTTTGGCAAAATCTGGGAGATTATAGCACAATTTTGATAGTCTGCAAAATTCTTTGGAGTCATTGGTGAAGGCCTTTATGTAAATAAAAAAAATAGATACTTACAGTACTAGCCCATGAAGTCCAGCATCATCCTCTTCCAGGCCACAGTTCATCCTTGAGGCTCTGCTCCTACACCCCCATATTATATTGATATCCTGCACATGTACAGACATGCCTCTGGTCTATAGGACCTGGCAGAGACTCACGACATGTCCATGGAAGTGCATTCATGCTGTGGGTCTATGCCAAGCTATAAGATGTGTAGCCAGATGCTGGACTACAGAAACATTCCCCTCTTTACAATCTGTTCACTTTTAATCTCTGCTGTTATGCTGGATGTTGTGTTGCACTATCCCCTCCAGTCAGCAGAGGGAGAACTATAGCCAGGAAAGCCTATGGACTTCTATGCAGAGTGCTGAGGATCACGGGAATTACAGTCTGAAACATCAATCACAGAATGGTACTTATGAACCTTTACAATACAGTTCCCATTGGACATTGGGGAGCAAGGGGAGTGGTGGAACAGATTTTACCAGACTGTGCTGGAAACCTCTTCTTCTTTGCAGCATGGGAGCTGAGATGTGCAAATCAGTTCTGGTGCACATGGATTATCTGCGGGGCCAGTGACCAGTGCCAGAGACTGAGACCTGAGGGAAGAGACACCCAGAGCAGCACAGCACAGACCAGAGCAATCACATTTACATCAATGCTGCAGGGAGAATGGAGCATCCTCTCACCCTCTACTTCCCACTACTGATCACCAGAGGCATTCTGTACAGAGACCGAGGGAGCCCCTTCTACAGTGAGAGTTCACAGCTGCACCGCAGAGTCTGGTGAGAGGGATCATTATTCACATTATGAGTTACTGGGGATATTAAGTATATGGCACCTATACCGCACCTTCACTGCATCTTCACACCTTCACTGCATTTTTACTGCACTTATACCGCATGCTGCTTTACTAAACCTGTCGTTAAGTGCACAAAAACTTATTTTCGCAGAACCCCCAGAGACAGGTAGACTGTTGGGCACAGGACCACCAGAGGCAGGCGGATCATCGGGCAAGAGACCCTCCAGCTGGGCATCCAGAACAGGACCCTCCGGCTGGGCATCAGGAACAGGACCACCAGGCTGGGCATCAGGAATCGGACCACCAGGCTGGGCATCAGGAATCGGACCACAAGGCTGAGCATCAGGCAGAGGAGCATCACAGGTAAGCTTGGCAGCGGACAGCAGGTCACAAGCGGCAGGCTTAGCAGTGGACAGCAGGGCACTAGTGGCAGGCTTAACCCCACCAGCAAGCATAGGGGCAGGCTGAACCCCAACGGCAAGCATAGAGGCAGGCCCGACCCCATCAGCAGGCAGCATGGAATAGGACTGGACCCAATCAATAGGCAGCATGGATGAAGACTGGACCCCATCAGCAGACCATCAGGCTGGCAATGGTCAGGGGATCAGCAAGCAAAGAGTCTATGAAGCCAAACTGAACAGTGGACAGAGAACCAGTAATGCCAGGATGGATAGCTGACATATCACTGAAGTTAAGCTGGGTCACTTAGAGGCAGGGTGGCTTGGAGAAAAGGGAGAGGGCCCCTGCTGGCTAAATGAGGTAGTCTGTCCAAAGGATGAATGGAACTCCTTGGACAGTTTTGAACAAAGGCAACTGCAGTAGAGTGAAACCAGGTTACCAAAAGTCCAGAATATAAAAAAGTAGAAGACTCAGCTGGCATGGGCTGAACCGGAGTAACAGGCATGGTGGCAGACTGGAACGGATCAGCTGACGTGGAGGGAGACTGGAGCAGATCGGCTGGCATGGAGGCAGACTGGAGCAGATTGGCTGGCATGGAGGCAGACTGGAGCAGATTGGCTGTCTTGGAGACAGATTGGAGCAGATTGGCTGGCGTGGAGGCAGACTGGAGTAGATTGGCTGGCATGGAGGCAGTCTAGAGCAGATCAGCTAGCATGGAAGTAGACTGGAGTAGATCAGCTGGCGTGGAGGTAGACCGAAGCAGATCAGCTGGCGTGGAGGCAGACTGGACCGGATCAACTGGTGTGAAGGCAGGAGTGGATAGTGGCAGAATTGTGCGAGTTGGAAAAAAAAAAGTTATTTTTTTCTTGGGTTTAGCCACTGAAGTTCTGCATATGTTTGCAGGACTGTGAGCAGGGGGTGCAGTTGATGAAGGAGAAGAACCGAGGGATGGGGAAACAAGAGGGAGCAGTTGCTAAGGAGGATTTCTGAGGGGTTGCGGCAGGCAACGGAGTAGAAGAGGTTAAAGGCAGGGTAGGTGCAGCGGGTGGAAACAGGATACTGACATATACCGTACATTATACGCATCCCAGTCTTATGCCCCGTACACACGGTCGGACATTGATCGGACATTCCGACAACAAAATCCTAGGATTTTTTCCGACGGATGTTGGCTCAAACTTGTCTTGCATACACACGGTCACACAAAGTTGTTGGAAAATCCGATTATTCTGAACGTAGTGACGTAAAACACGTACGTCGGGACTATAAATGGGGCAGTAGCCAATAGCTTTCATCTCTTTATTTATTCTGAGCATGCGTGGCACTTTGTGCGTCGGATTTGTGTACACACGATCGGAAATTCCGACAACGGATTTTGTTGTCGGAAAATTTTATAGCCTGCTCTCAAACTTTGTGTGTCGGAAAATCCGATGGAAAAAGTCCGATTGAGCCCACACACTGTCAGAATTTCCGACAACACGCTCCGATCGCACATTTTTCGTCGGAAAATCCGACCGTGTGTACGGGGCATTAGTCTGTAGGGTTCAATATTGAGTTGGCCCACCCTTTGCAGCTATAACAGCTTCAACTCTTCTGGGAAGGCTGTCCACAAGGTTTAGGAGTGTGTCTATGGGAATGTTTGACCATTTTTCCAGAAGTGCATTTGTGAGGTCAGGTACTGATGTTGGGCGAGAAGGCCTGGCTCATAGTCTCCGCTCTAATTTATACCAAAGTTTATCTGTCGGGTTGAGGTCAGTACTCTGTAGAGGCCAGTCAAGTTCCTTCGCCCCAAACTCAAACTCATCCATGTATTTATGGACCTTGCTTTGTACACTGGTGCACAGTCATGTTGGAACAGTAAGGGGCCATCCCCAAAATGTTCCCACAAAGTTGGGAGCATAAAATTGTCCAAACTGTCTTGGTATGCTGACGCCTTAAGAGTTCCCTTCAATGGAACTAAGGAGCCAAGCCCAACCCCTGAAAAAGAACCCCCACATCATAATCCCCCTCCACCAAATGATTTGGACCAGTGCACAAAGCAAGGCCCAATACTTTTGGTAATATAGTGTACCAGGATATGATAAGCATAGACAGTGTCAGAGCCAGGGTCATACATGGGAGATCAGGGAAAAGGAGCAGGGAGCAAGCCAGGATAGGGAAAGGGTAAACAGCAGAAAGAACAAACAGGCAGGTATAGGATCAGGCTGCAGGGTCAGGGGTTAGGATCAGAATGCAGGATACAGGATTCAGGATCAAGATGCATGAACACAGATCAGGGGCACATTGACAAACACAAGGCAAAGAGGAGAAGCACAGGCAGGGCTTAAAGCGGAGTTCCACCCAAAAATAAAACTTCCGCTTTAAGGACTCCTGACCCCCTGACATGCCACATTTGGCATGTAATTTTTTTTGGGGGGGAGCAGGTACCTAGTTTTGACAGGTACCCAGCTACCACTTACGCTCGGGCTGCCTAAGCAGCCTTTTCCTCTCTGCAATCTTCTGGGACACCTCACAGGTCCCAGAAGAATGCCTGGCCATTCAGGACACGCAGTGCGATTCGCGTATGTGCAATGCGCACCCAGCTGTAAAGCCACAAGCTGCCACAGCCCACAGTAGTGAGGCTTCGGGAGGCCGCATCGCTGAACCGTGGGACAGGTGAGTGTGTTTATTAAAAGTCAGCAGCTACAATTTTTCTAGCTGTTGACTTATAATAAACACAGAAACGGCTGGAACTATGCTTTAAATACACTTCCTGCAACATACGTAAAGTGTTGCTAAAGTCATTTTTAAAAAAAGTTAAAGTAAAAGTTAAAAAAACGGTTTAGTAACACTTTAAAGAGGAAGTAAACCCCGATGGGTTTTACTTCCTCTTTTTCTCCCCGCAAGGCCTGCAAATGAAAAGCATAATGGGCTAGTATGCATCGCATACTAGCCCATTATATGACACTTACCTGCAAACGAAGGCCGCTCTGTCCCCTGAGCAGGCCGCGTCCATCTTCTCCCCTCTTCCTTCCGGGGCCACGGACTCCAGCTCTGTAAATGGCCAGAATCGGGTGACGTCACTGCCGCACATGCACGCAGGAGCCGTTTACAGACACTTTAAAGAGGTTGTAAACGCGGAAAAAATAAATAAATAAATAAATAAAAAAACCTGTAAGACAAAGGCATAATGAGCTAGTATGCATTGCATACTAGCTCATTATGAAATACTTACCTCAGGTCGAAGCTCTCTCAGCAGCATCCGCACACCACTGAGTCGGCTGACATTTTCCTCAGAGTCTCTTGGGGGTTCGCGGGCTCCGGCGCTGTGATTGGCCGGAGCCGCGATTACGTCACTCCCACGCATGCGCGCGGGAGCCGCTGGTCATGGCACATGGTCCTGAAGAAACGGCATGACCGGCCGTTTCTTCAGAGTGCATGCACCGTTGGCATCGGCGTATATAGTAAATATCTCCTAAACGGTGCAAGTTTAGGAGATATTTACAGTACCTACAGGTAAGCCTTATTATAGGAAAACTTTACTTGCTCTTTAAAGTGTAAGTTCACCTTTACAGAAAATCTGTAAGGTGAACTTACACTGGACCCCCTCCCCACCACCCTCCGGTCCTGCTAACCTGGAGTCCGGCAATCCCTCACACTCGGTGTCCGGGTGCGGACAATCCGGGTGCGGCAATCCCTCGCACTCGGTTTCAGTCCAGGGATTTGAAATCCACGTGGCTTTCTCTCCTCTTCATCCGCGGTGACAGGACGGGGGCTACTTGGGTTCTGATTGGTCGGTGCTGCCCATGTGACGTGGCCGACCAATTAGAATGCTACTAAATGTACCTCCTGATGAGGTACATTTTGGAGATTAAAGCAGAGTTCCACCCAAAAGTGGAACTTCCACTTTAAGCACTCCTCGTCGCCTTACATGCCACATTTGGCATGTAATTTTTTGAGGGGAGGTGTGGGTACCTGGTTTTGAAAGGTACTTCCTGTCCCACTTCCTCCTTCCATTGCTTGGCTGCCTAGACGACTCCTCCTCTCCCCCTAGGCTGCCCCTCCCTCTCTGCAATCTTCTGGGATACGTCACAGGACCCAGAAGATTGCCTGGCCACTAGGAGAGCTCAGCGCAGTGTGCGCCCGGCTGTGAAGCCGCAATCTGTCACAGCCGGGTGCCCACAGTAGTATTGACGGTGCTGCAGAGAGAAGAGGGAGAGGAGCGAGGCTTCGGGAAACCGCATCGCTGGACCGGGGGACAGGTGAGTGTCTGTTTATTAAAAGTCAGCAAGTTTTTGTAGCTGCTGACTTTTAATAAACTGAAAAAAGACTGGAACTCCTTTTTAAGCTGCGGGGGATTTCTAAGCCCCGGACCGGTGAGGCGTAGACCTGATGTCCCCCCTCTACCCAGGTCAGCGGGTATGAAGGGGGGGGTGAGGAGGACGTCCAGTGTAAGTTCACCTTACAGATATTTCTGCAAAGGTGAACTTACCCTTTAAGGTAATGCCTGATTTCCATGAGCTTCTGGCTGCTGAGAGACACCCACTGGTGGACACCGGTACTGCAGCCTATAGGTCTGGGAGCCACAGTGCCACCAGCAGATAAACCCTTCCTGACAGTCCCACCCAATCACAACAGAGCCCTGTCATCATAAGAGAGTCCCCCCATCACAACATAGTCCTCCCTCTTCACAACATAGCCCCCCCCTTCACAAACAGAAACAAATGATTCTTTGAATCCTGGTCTGCCTTCCCCCCCCTCCCGTCGCACCATGGAAACAAATGCCATGCCAACTTGGCACTGCCGAGGATGCACACAGCCCCCCAGCCCCTCTACTTCCTGATACCAATGTCACTATTCCTATTGGGGGCGCCACTGAAATCTGAGGGGGCAAAACCCAGCCTAGAACCACCCTAGGTCCTGCCCTGTTTGTACTGCAGATCTAGGTACCACAAAAAAAAGGCTGGTGATAATAAGCAGCCTAAATATCTTTCCTATCTTATTTTTATATGGAAATGTCATACAGATACTTCTTGTTTTTTTCCCCTAAATTTCATTTATAGAGGTTTTTTTACAGTTAAGTACACTATCATTTCAATTCACATAGGGAGACAAAAATGCTTTCTGTTGTGACAGAGTATGTAAATATGTTTTACATTTTATATATCTTGAGTTGTAAAATACCAGTCCTTTGCCTAATAACGGATTTTTGGTTGCTTCTAACAAGTGCTACTTGTACAAAATCAGGTGTTTGTCACCATTTAACCATCTCCTTTAAAAGACACAAAATCAAGCATACATACTCTCGTCCATACTGCAGCATCCCCTGAGATCGAGAACTGAGTGATCAAATGGCCACTGATCACTCAGTTCACTGCTCTGAGCGGAGAACAGTGGTTTTCAGTCACCGCACTCTGCTTTTCAAGCGCTCACTGGGCTGGAGAGGGGGCACATGCAACTGGCTCCACCTCTCAGCTGAGAGGCAGAGCCAGCTGCCAAGCAACCAGCTTGGTGAATCCTGATAATATTGTCTGGATCCTTCCAGAGACTAGAGCAGATCTGCCTGATCATCTGATAATGGGCAGTGGTCCACTATTAGCAGACTTTGGGTCGAAGGAGAGAAAAAGTAAGTTCACTCCTGTAACCCACAAAAGAAGTATGGCCAAGAAATCTTTGGCTATACTTCTCTTTTATAGGCACGTTTTACCCAAGACCACAATTTGCCTTAGCCTTCAAAGTGAGCCACCGCCCTACCACATATCCAAATCCTGCTGCCTCAACCTCCGCAACATCTCCAAAATACGCGCCTTTCTAACCAATGACACAACAAAGCTCTTAATTCACTCGCCGGTCATCTCTCGCCTCGACTACTGCAACTCTCTTCTCATTGGTTTACCTCTACATAGTCTTTCACCTCTTCAATCCATCATGAATGCTGCTGCCAGACTCATCCACCTTACCAATCGCTCTGTCTCTGCTACCCCTCTCTCTGTCAATCCCTCCACTGGCTTCCGGTAAGCCAAAGAATTAAATTCAAAATACTAGCAACTACGTACAAAGCCATCCACAATTTAGCCCCCAGCTATATCGCTAGCATAGTCTCTAAATACCAACCTACTCGTTCTCTTCGTTCCTCTCAAGACCTTCTGCTCTCTAGCTCCCTCGTCACCTCCTCCCATGCTCGCCTCCAGGACTTTTTCAAAGCCTACCCCAATCTGTCCGCTTATCTCCTACTTTATTAGCTTTTAGACGATCCCTGAAAACCCTTCTCTTCAGAGAAGCCTACCCTACCCACACCTAACAACTGTTTGTTTTTGTTTTTTTGTTTTTTTTTAAATTTTCTCCATCAGCTCACCCCCACAGTTATTACCTTTTGTTTCCACTTGATCCTCCCCTCTAGATTGTAAGCTCTTAGGAGCAGGGCCCTCTGATTCCTCCTGTATTGATTTGTATTGTAAGTGTACTGTCTGCCCTCATGTTGTAAAGCGATGCGTAAACTGTTGGCGCTATATAAATCCTGTATAATAATAATACCACATAAACCATTTCTAAATCCAGGAAATGTAGTTTATTGCAGTTTACCCGTTCTTAGATGCTGCAGCTGTATCCCAGTGATTCTTCTCACCCTTTACACTGTATCAATGGCATTGTCACCCTATGGCAGGACTACAGAACACCACATCCATGTCTCTTTCTCATAATATATAGGGGGATATTCTGTAATCCACATAGGAAAACTGGTTGATAATGTAGGGATCTACTAGCCTCTACAGTCTGAATTTGTAAATGCCTATAAATGCCTGTAAATATATTATATATGCACATCCTGCCCCTGGGTCATTGGGTTTGAAAACCTGGAAGAAGAAAGTCGAGAGATAGGGAAAGACTCAGCTTGTCATGACCCCAAATATGAACCTGTAACCTCTGTGTCTGGCAGTATCTCTTCTTGCTAAGCCACCTGAAATGCTGGACAGCTCCCTGGACAATTCCTTGGACAATCTTGTCTTTTACCTTGTTTCTGGTGAACCTTGAACTCTTTGCTCCTCCTGTGAATTTCCTATTTAAGCAATGCCTTTGCACTGTTTGACAAATTATTGTGCTCTCTCCAGCCAATATTTCACTCCTGCTGCTGTCTGTATCTTTGCTACCACTTGTTACCGACCTTTGGTTTGTTCCTCAACTATGCTTCTGCTTGATCCCAACCTGCAACCACTTATTACCGACCTTTGGCTTTCTTTTACTGACTATGCTTCTGCATGATCCCAACCTGCTATATCCACACCTCGGGTGAGCCTGCCTCATCTGCCAGAGTGACCTGCTTGTATATTTATCCTGCTGATTGCTGGAGTCCTCTTTCCTGCTATAGCCACTGGTCTTTGAGTCTGACCCCTGACCATGACACAACCACTTGTCCTGCCCATGCTACTAAATCCTGGACCAGAAGAGACTATTATACAAGTATTCCTTAGATCTAATAGTTTAACTGCAGCTGCTGAGTGTATATCTAAATCTTAATATGGAGTATCTCTGCCCTGTCTTTTTTATTAGCATGTCTGTGCTGCTATATGTGTAGTGGTCACCTTGCTATATATTATTAAGTGAACCTGTTTATTGCAATATAGTTTATATACAGCTATTTTTATTTCAGAAACTACTAATGAGGGAATAAAGCACAGAGTAGATAGGCTGACTCTGAGTTCCATTGCTACGCTACAGTTCCTGTCTGTGAGAAGTTCCATTCCAGGCTGGTCAGACAGCAGCTGGCATGTCCCCCCGTGACCGCTGATTTTGTCTTTGGGTCTCCAACACAAAGATAGATGCCGCATTAACCTTAGAGGCCCTATCCTGCATGAAGGTACTGCTAACTTTATTATCAGTCCCACTGTTCCACTTAGCAAAGGTTCTGGTTCTTTTGTTCACGCACAGGTTTAGCACAATATCATGTTTGTGGAGGGCCATTTCTCTTAAGCCCAAAGAGACCTATTATAACATTGTTTCAGAATTTAGCTCAGTGCACAGGAAGTTACACCAGACACTGAATTTTTGGCAAGATCAATAAGTATTTTTTGTACTTGTTGGCCTCAGAATCGAGGAGCCAGGCATAGGATCAGGGCATGCAACAGGCTAAAAGATCCAAGAACACTATGGGGGGTCAAACCAAGACAACCATCACAATAACCAAGATACACAGGCAATGACAGGAGCTTCTGCGTAGGTAACAACAGATTTAAATCTACCCGCCTCAGTGATATCATAGGCATACTCACTTGTAGTTAGACATTTACTGTAGGAGAACAACACTTCCTGCAAAAAAAGATCACATTTTGGAAGCAAGAGCAGTCCATCTTTCTTGAGGGAACTACCTGGCCTTTACAACAAACCACTGACTATCATTTTATCACTGCAAGAACCATCCTTTAGTTGTTCTAATTCTAGGTTGAATGTGCAATAGCTTCATATATTTATATACATAAATATGGTCACCCTCACCGTGACCTAGCAATCAGTACTGGATTTATTGGTTTATCAGATAGGCAAGGTTTAACAGTCACATAATCTGTCCATTAAAGATTTTATTCCTGTAACATCCAAGCTTCAGTCGTTTTTATCCTCTAAAAATGAGATATTTAAAGCAATTAAAAGGCTGCCCAACATATAAATTACCTCATTAATTAGAGGAGAAAACCTTGATTATGATTCTAAGTGTCTGTTCCGGGGACATGAAGCATAATAAAATAGAAATACGAAGCAATCCGCAGGCACCTTTGAAATGAGGTCAATGAATAGAAGTGAAAGTCATACAACAGTCGCGGGTTATTTTCTGCTTAAGCGAAAAGATCAATTTTCACAATCCTAAACTTTAGATCAATCATTCAGCCATTGATTTCACATCAAGCCTTCATTGCGCATTTTATAAGTTTCCTTTTTAGCATCCAAAGAATAAAGGGAAAATATTGTGTATTTATCTTTGTGATTTAAGTTATTGTAAAAGACTAAATCTAAATCCTTAACATGATTTTCAGAGAGCTCCATGCTTTACCCTCCAAATGGAACTGTCTGCGGTGCCTACTTTTTGCATGTTCCTTTTTTTGGTGGCAGCAGCTTACCACGTGGCAGTTTGGAGTGCATTCAGACATAGGGGTTGATTTACTCATACTGGAGAGAGCAAAATCTGGTGCAGCTCTGCATAGAAGCCAATCAGCTTCCAAGTTTTTTTTTGCCAAAGCTTAATTGAACTAGCTGACGTTAGAAGCTGATTGGCTACAATGCACAGCTGCACCAGATTTTGTACTCTTCCGCTTTAACCCATAGAATAAAGTCATTGAACTCAGATATAGAACTTGTTTACTCTAAACAGCTATGACCCCCAAGTGTCAATCTTATCCCTACCCTTACCCTGTCTGTAAGCTTAAAGCTGAACTCCAGAATCTAGTCCACTTTGGTCTCCTAGCACCCTGTCCCCATGTACAATAAAAATGCTATAGCCATTTTAAATAATACCTTGCTTTTTCAGTAAGTCAGTATTTTCTGCCTTTGGGAAGCCATCAGGTGCTTCCAAAAATTGTATTGTGCCCAGGTGCCTAGGTGAGGAACTATATGGGCATCAAATGTCATGTCCTATTTTCTTTAGCGGGTAAAAATAAGAGCAATTCCCATGAATTAACGGGTATTCAGTGACATTGTGGAGTGTATGTAGGCAGCGGTAGGGGTGTTCTTTGATTCCTAAATGCCCACATAGCCAGCCACCAGACAATGCCTGTGGAAGAATCATGACCAGGTGCTGTTCAGACTGTACCCACCCATAGAAGGAGATGTTGTTGGAAGAACAACAACATGTAATGTAAATTAATGTGATCTATATAGTGTATGCATTATACCTTTCTATCCAGCAGGTGGCACTGCAGTATGATAGTGTGTATGCTATGGTACAAAGTAATAACAGGATGTACCGTCTGTATCTGAATATGTACTTGTATGCTTCTTGTTCCTGTTCTCTTCCTGTTCTATGATAAAAGGCTTGTAATGTATTTCTCCATAAAAGTAAAGCCGTTTGCTGTATCCAAGAAGCTTCCAACGCATGATTTCAATACTCAGCTAATAGGTGTGACGTAAACACATCAACATTCTCCTTTTATAAACTACGAAGAAGAAGAAATGCAACTGGGAACCATACTTCGTAGGGGATAAGAGCAGATCCCAGGAGACATGTTTGTAATAGAAAAAGTCTTCCAAAATTTGACTTAAAAAAGGAGACCATTTTTGGAGGCAAGTCTTATTCCACTTTAGAAGGAAGTAACCTGCATATGTCTTTTCTTCCTGGTTGGAGTTCAGCTTTCAAGCACTCAAGGCAAAAAGAAAAACAGTTCCCACCCTACTCAAATCTAACCTTTTTTTACTTACTTTTACTTACGTAAATCTACCATCACATACTTGATCTTCCATGGCACCTCTTCTGATAGTGATGACCGTAATCAGAAATTACTCTCCTTTCTCTCCACTGCTCTCCACTTACCCAGCATCACTCTTTCAAGACCTGTGCTTTGCAGCCACACGTAAGCTACACAATCACCACTCCGGTAGCTTCCTGGCCAGACTTTGATTATCTCCAATATTACCTATACAGAGGCCTTTTACTTAGCTGAATTAGCAGCCAGGTCCTCTCCTGCAAGGGAGGATCCTTTAGTTGCATGTGTAACTTTTTATACTTCCAAGTGGCTATCCAGTGGTGGGAAATCCTTTCAGGTTCAAGAAGCCTGCAATGGCATGATGACCTCACAGCAAGGTGTGGAAAGAAGACTGGTCAACTTTGGGCCTAGACTTCATCGTTGGTTTACCGGTCTCCACCCTTGGAAGAGATACTGGTGAGAGACACATGACAACAGAGTTCTCTTAAAAAATGTGAATGGACGGGTTTAGAATAGAGGAAAAGGATGCGGTACTTACATTTGCCCAGAGGTGGGCTTTAAGTGTAAGTTGCTTTGTAGTTTGGGGAAGGATAGATTTAATGGAGGTGATGCGTGTAAGCTATGAATGCATACAATAAAATACATTTTTTCTTTTGTCCCAACAGCCATTTTACATGCAATACTCAACTTTTCTCTGTGACTACCCCCTGTAGGTTCACTTCTCCAAGGTGCAGCACCACTCCTCTTTTGAGGTGAATGAGCATCATTCAACCCAATTCCTGTGGGCCAGATTGTCGCGGACACAGCTTCTATTTTGAGAATGACACTGGCATAATGTGAGCTTCACTTTCTGCAGTACTGAGGACCACTGTTGATGGAAGGAGAAGAAAAGGATGGTGAAACGTCATGTTGCAATCCAGAACACTATTTTTTATATACAGTATAATGGGTATTAAAAAAAAAAAATAGGTGTGGGAAGGATACAGTTTTATGTAACATGCTTTACAAAAATGGGGGCGTTTTACAATGAAGCAGCAATGACAGTAAAGCTTTCTGACCTCATCACCCAGTGCTGCTGGCCCCATTCCCCTAGCAGTTACACACTAGTATGTCCTCTAATGAGCAGTCCTGCTGGTCCCCTCTAAGATTTATATTCTACCACCAAATGAAACAAATAATGTAGTGTCTGTTTTAATTGATCTAAAATCATTCTCCTTTTTACAGAGCCTATCATTAAACTCGAAAATGTTATGACAGAATCAATCTTCTCTTCTGATAATAATCAATGAGAAGCACTTAGACATAACAATGATCATCCTGCCCACAGTACAATTCTTTTAATTAAAGATAATCAGATGAAGGAGAATGCAATCCTTTAAGCTGATATTCCTTTATGAATTTCTGTGCTTTAATACAAAAGCTTTTGTCAAAACTACAATATAAAAGTAATGTCACCAATTACACCTAATATGTCTGTGCTCAATTAAACAGCAGATATTTCAGCCCTTAAAATGACATAGTGTAGATGCGGGGAAAGATGTGTGTGTGTGGATAGATAGAAAGATAGAATAAGTCAGATATTTTAATGGAAATTATTTCTCTTGATTTGGTATGGTCTCCCTCCTAGTAATTTCCAAAGTTTTCTTTGTGGCAGATAATCTAGTCTATGATAGCTGCACAAAGATGGACTCAGCCCTGGCCCCTAGGTTTGGTGTGCATTTTGCGAGTGGGTAGAGTAGAGAAAGGTTCCTGACGAGGAGGGAAAGCGTAGGGCTCGCAACTTCTCTGGAAATCTTCCCGCTTGGGGCATGAGATGACCAGGCCACATTCTGCCCCTCTCAACAGACGCTGTCAGTTCAGCTGAAACCTGCTCTCTACGTGCTGTTGGACCCGTGAGTGTTCCCGGTTGGGCTGTCCTCCCATTGGGTTTATTGTGAACTGTCTTGCAACACAATACAAGTTCTTTCAATGCACTTGGACTGTGTGTGTTATTGTCGCTGCACCACATTGCCTCCCACCTACATGGTAACAGAGACATTTGTGCCTCATGAACATGAACTGTTTTCATGAGTTGAGCAGGGACTTCTCCTCATGCTGTTTGCACTTTCTCTGGTTTGTGTGTACCTTTGCATCAGACTATCACTCTGTCCCATTTGAAGGTCAAAGTCTGACGCCTCTACCAATGATCGGTCTTTAACAAACTATTGGATTTCAGGCTGGAATTATGGAGGCTAGAGTGTGTTTAGGCTCCTCTGTGAGCACTTTGGCCTGTAGGTCTATGGGCTCCCCGAGAGTATTTCCAAACCTATATGTGGTAGGATGAACAGCCTGTTGGGAATGTACTGCAAGGTTGTATTTTCAGACGATTTTGGCTAAGTAATGGGTCCACTTCCTTAAGCCTTTCAACAGTTGTATTAGGTTTGGTTGCCCCATTGCCTTTGGTACGAGGTAATGTGCATTTTCCTAAGGCTCAATGTGTGGCACAATTCTCTTAAGAAAGCGCTTTTAAAACAGGGTCCCTGGTCTGAATGTATCTTCTGCAGACAGCCATAAGGAAAGCAGAAGTGCTTCTACACCATCTTAGTGCTATTTTTTTGAGTCTGGTTGTGGATACCACCACTCCAAACTTGGCAAAGTGGTCTACCATGTCTAGAATGCGACAGTCTGTTTTCTGACATGCCAAGTGCAAGAAAGTCTATGGTCAGTAGCTCCAGTGGGACAGACATGTAGCAGGCCATAGGTGGAATTTGGGCCCTAGCACCCTTTGACACTGAACAGACCACACAGTGTTGGCAGTGTCAGGAAGCCAGTTCAGCTAATGCTAATTCTCATCCGGCCAATGCGGATGCTTATACAGCTAAGGTTCACTCTCCTGCAGCTACTGCTCATTCCCATGCACCTAATGCTCGTGCACATGTATAAGCACACAGATAAGCTCAGGCTAATGTTCAATGGGCAGGGACACGTAGGCGGATTGGCGCGCACGTCTTCGCGCATTAGCGCCAAACAACCTATTTAAAGGAGATTCTGCTGGATGTTCTTCAGCTTCCCTTAATCCGTGTTCTTGTGTTCCTACTTGTGCCAACTGATCTTCTGACCTGGCTTGTTCCTGACCTTGCTCTGTGGATTCTGGATTCTGATCTTGGCTTGCCCTTGACTATTCTCTGCCTAATATCCTGGTGTTGACCCCGGCTTGCTACTGGACATTGCTCTGCCTGCTTCCCTGGTACCGTCCCTGGCCTACCTTCTGACTACACTGCTGTCTCATGGTGTATGACCCCGGCTTACCTTGGCTATGTCCCTGACCATAGCAGTTACCTGCTCTCATTTTTTTTGAGTCTTGAACTGTTGTCACCACATTCAGGGTTGCTCGGACCAGAGCGACAAGGGAAGCCCTTTCATAAGCTCATCCTCCAACCAAGGTACATGACAGGCAGACTTGTTCAATCAACTGGAACAGACCTACACACATGGCTTGTCTCTTGAACCAGGTGAACATTTTGTGGACTCCCCAGTGTGCTGCTTCTGTGTGCATTGTCTATGCCAACAGAGGGGGTCTGGGCCCTTTACATTATAACATGTCAGGTCACTAATGACTCATAGGGAAACATTATTCTGTGCTCTAGCATACCATCCCTCAGGACGAAACTTACTCAGCATTGCAATTACTTGGTTTTTGGTAGTAGCTTTGATCTTCCTCTAGAAAAAGATTAATTTCATTATATGCATTCATGTCTTTCAGGTACCTTCCTCTGAACCGCAAGACAACCTACACCTAAAGTCCTTTTTTGGGCAAATGTAAACTCTCCATCCATCCTTTTCTACTACTATTCATTCACATTTTTCAATCATCACATGCCCCTCGCCGGAATCTCTTCCAAGAGTAGAAACCAGTGATTCAGCGCTGCAGTCTAGGCCCAATGTTGACCTCACTGTGAGGTCATCATGTCACACTTTCTTGACAGACCTCACTGTGAGGTCATTATGGCTCTCTTTCTTGACAGCTCCAGATGGTGGCCTTGCCCATCTGCGCCTGCAGCTGGGCATGGTGAGTAAATGGGCATTCTGCTAAAGATACCATACTATAAGATAGATGGACGGACGGACGGACGGACGGACGGACGGACGGACGGACAGAATAAATCAGACATCTCAATGAAAATTCTTTAGTCTGATTTGGTATGCAGTCTCCCTCCTAGTAATTTCCATCTGTTACAGATTTCTTTGTAAGTGTCAGATAATCTAGTCTATTGTATCTAGATTTGTACATTGCAGAATTACATTATGCAGTTATTTGAAAAGAAACTTTGGAATCTAAGTGCCCTTGAACCAATTACTTAGACGTAGATATGCACAGAGCGAGGTCTGCTCATTGTGTTAATGCTTTGTCACAGATAAACACTGAATGTGTGAAATACATATCGCTGTATAATGTATGGAGAGAAAATAACATGAAGAAAAACAGATTGATCTTGAGAATAAATTAACACCACATCTGTACACACATCGTGTGAAGCCTAATAAACACTGTGACAGTTTATTGTTATTCTGAAGGTGAACAGAAAGAGCAAGAAAAAAAACACAAAGATTGCATAGAATCAAGTGAGCAATGACATAGATAGATAGATAGATAGATAGATAGATAGATAGATAGATAGATAGATAGATAGATAGATAGATAGATAGATAGATAGATAGATAGATAGATAGATATGCTAAATGTGATGGGGAATAAACTTCAAAAAACACCGCACTGTCCTTGGAAAGAATGGATAAAGCAGGAATATATCTTCTCTATTTTTAGAGACACATCTCTAGAGAGAATCGTAGTTGGCAATACCTGGGAACTTCAATACAGCACAGCTCCTTAATTCTGGAACAAAATTAGCATCTACTACTCTCCTGGAAAAAAATAGCTTTTATCTTTAGTTTTTATTTTGAAATCACAGTTCAGGTCTTCGAGTAAATTCACAAAAAAAAAAAAAAAAAAAAAAGGAAAAAAATGTATAATTCCTCTCTTGCCCAAAGCCACTTTTACACAATTTTCTAAATTGATGTACATTCCAGAACACCTTGAATGCAAATAATGCTATTCTATGTGGATTTTACATGATATGGTGTCAACATTCCACCTAGTTTTCTAGACTTTTAAAGTGTTCTTGTGATTTTAGGATCCTTCCAAAACTAGGAGTAATCCTCCAAATATAGTAAAATTTGGGCTGAGGTTTGGATGAACCAGAGAATACCCTATATTACCAAAAGTATTTAGACACCAGTCTTATGCCACGTACACACGGTCGGATTTTCTGATGGGAAATGTTCGATGGGAGCTTGTTGTCGGAAATTCGGACCGTGTGTAGGCTCCATCAGACATTTTCCGTCAGAATTTCCGACAAACAAAATTTGACATATGGATGCCAAATATTCCCACAACAAAATCTGTTGTCGGAAATTCTGATCGTGTGTACACAATTCCGACGCACAAAATTCTACGAATTCTCGGAATCAAGCAGAAGAGCCGCACTGGCTATTAAACTTCATTTTTCTCGGTTCGTCTTACGTGTTGCACGTCACTGCGTTCTTGACGTTCAGAATTTCTGACAAGATTTGTGTGACCGTGTGTATGCAAGACAAATTTGAGCCAACATCCGTCGGAAAAAAAACATGGATTTTGTTGGCATTAGTCCGTAGGGTTCAATATTGAATTGGTCCACCCTTTACAGCTATAACAGCTTCAACTCTTCTAGGAGGCTGTTCCACAAAGTTTAGGAGTGTGTCTATGGGAATGTTTGACCATTCTTCCAGAAGCGCATCTGTGAGGTTAGGCATTGATGTGGACGAGAAATCCTGGCCCACATTCTCTGCTCTAATTCATCCCAAAGGTGTTCTATTGGGTTGAGGTCAGGACTATGTGCAGGCCAGTCAAGTTCCTCCACCCCAAACTCGCTCATCCATGTCTTTATGGACCTTGCTTTGTGCACTGGTCCAAATCATTTGGTTAAGGGGGGATTATGGTGTGGGGTTGTTTTCTAGAGGTTGGGCTTGGCCTCTTAGTTCCAGTGAAGTGAACGCTTAAGGTGTCATCGTACCTAGACTTTTTGTACAATTTCATACGTCCAACTTTGTGAGAACAGTTTGGGGATGGCCCCTTCCTGTTCCAACATGACTGCGCACCAATGCACAAGGCAAGGTCCATAAAGACATGGATGAGTGAGTTTGGGATGGAGGAACTTTACTGGCCTGCACACAGAGTCCTGACCTTTTTCCATAAGAAGGTTATTGAAGAATTTTACAGAAAAAAAGGAAATGTACAAAACAGTATTAGAGCAACACAAGGTTACCAAACTATAACCCCGATAACAAGGGAGAAACCCCCAGTTGATGGTCGCCCATACCAGTTAAACAAATAAAAAAAGACTAAAACCTGAAAAATGCTGGGATGGGAAGGGGGGAAAAAAGGGACACTACTGTGGAGGGTAGAGGATACTACGGGGGGGGGGGGGCTAATGTGAAGGGGCAGAGGACCCTACAGGCGGTGGGTGGATGATGTGAAGGGGGCAGAGGACACTGCGACAGGGGGGTTACAGAACACTAATGTGGGGGGAGGGGTGCAGAGAACACTGCTATGGGGGGCAGAGGACACTACAGTGGGGGGGGCAGAGGACACAGCATTGGGGGATCTTTGCTTTCCTCCATGTTGTCCAGGTAGATCTCAGCCTGATCACCAGGAATAGCAGATCTCTCTCTACTTCCCTGACAGAACGGGGATCTGTCTGTTTACATTGACAGATCCCCGTTCTGTCTCTCTCTGGAACGATCGCAGGTTGCCGGCAGACATCGCGGCCGCTGGCCACATGCATCGGCTCTGGCGTTGCGCCGTGGGCACATGCACGCTCCCCCTAGAGCTCTTAAAGTGGCCGATGTACAGCTACGGCGATTCGCGCAGCCATGCCAACCTGCCGCAGTATAACTGTGGCGCCTGGTAGGCAAGCGGTTAAAGCAAGTTGCTCAAACTTTCTGACTTATTTCACCCATTTTGCTTTTAGCTTAGTTTCTTTACATGTGTCCAGATTTTTGCTCATGATAAGAAATAGATTTTTGGACAGGAAGTCACCTGTGTACAAAAAAGTTGACCTCTTAGTGACGTTAGAAGCCTGCATCAGCAAATTCCTGAAATGGCCCAATACATAGTTAAAGAAATTTCTGACAAAAAAAGCAGTCCTCGAGCTTTAGAGAAGTGACAATGCCAAAGCCTGAGTGAAGAAGCATCTTAAGAAATTGATGTTATTAGTCTAGCTGCGAGCAAAAAGAAAACATTTCCTCATTCTCCCCTCCCACAGTGATCGCTCACTGGGAACGTACATTGTAACTTTCTGTCAAATCACAGATGGAGAGGCAGCAACAAGGGACTGAGCTGTGTTTGACAACCTGCCTACACAGCCAAGAATATAATGGCTAACAAGAGATGCTGGGATTACATAATTGCATCATCCCTGGACTAGGATATTAAACATTTGATGCTGACTCTGGATGATGCCTAAACAAGGACAGTGACAGGCTTCTGTGGAGAATGGAAGATGAAGGCATTGTCAGGGAGAGGAGTCTAATGCCGCGTACACACGAGCGGACTTTACGGCAGACTTTGCCCGGCGGACAGGATTTCGTCGGACAATTCGATCGTGTGTGGGCTCCAGCGGACTTTATTTTCTCAAAAGTTGGACGGACTTAGATTTGAAACATGTTTTAAATCTATCCGACGGACTCGAGTCCGGTCGAAAAATCAGCTCGTCTGTATGCTAGTTCGACGGACAAAAAGCCACGCTAGGGCAGCTATTGGCTACTGGCTATGAACTTCCTTATTTTAGTCCAGTCGTACGTCATCACGTACGAATTCGACGGACTTTGGTTGATTGTGTGTAGGCAAGTCCGTTCATTCAAAAAGTCCATCGTAAAGTCTGTCGAAAAGTCCGCCGGGCAAAGTCTGCCGTGAAGTCCGCTCGTGTGTACTCGCCATTACTTCTGTGAAATTTAATAAATACGTGAAGATGTTGTGCTCACCCATTTATGACTATGCATACTAATACAAATACATATTTATATAGTAGAACTGTGGCCAAGCTTTGGACATTAAAATATTTACCTATTCTTAACAAGCAGCAAATTAAAATATGCCTTTACTGACCTCTGTAGTTACAGCCACAGTGGAGCAGTTCATTCTCAAAGGTTGTAGTTTAAGCAGTGAAGTTGTCCAAGTTGTGTATCAGCCAGGGCCGGACTGGGAATAAAAACCCATAGCATTATTATACCAGCCCAACAGCATAATGTCATTATTTGAGACCACCTTCCGCAGAAAGAATATACTAGGGTGGAGGGTTACTGATATAAGGAGGAAACCTTTATATCAGTGCCTCCTTACATTATTGTATTCACTTCCCCCTTACATCAGTGAATCAGTGACCCCCCCCCCCTCAGACTGGCCTGGTATCGCTGTCACTGACCTCCTCTCAGGTGCACCAGTCTCCTCTCCACAATCCACATGTCTGACTTCTCCCATGTCCCCCATCTCGGCGGCACTCCCCCTCTTGACTCCTCTCCAGACCCTCCCCCCTCAGAAGAGACTGCAGACATGATAAAAGACAAGAGATGGTCAGAGACTGCAGACGTGATACATGAGATGTCAGAGGCTGCAGGCATGATACAGGAGATGTCAGAGGCTGCGTGCATGTTACAGGAGATGTCATTGGCAGCGGGCATGGTACAGAAGATGTCAGAGACAGCAGGAATCGTACAGGAGATGGTTAGAGACTGAGGGCATGATACAAGAGATCAAAGCAGCCTCACCAGTGCCCATCGAATGCAGCCTCATCAGTACCCATCAAATGTAGCTTCATCAGTGCCCACCAAATGCAGCCTTATCAAAGTCTGACAAATGCAGCTTATCAGTGCCCATCAAATGCAGCTTCATCAGTGCCCATCAAATACAGCCTCATCAGTGCCCATCAAATGCATAACATAAAAGAAAATGTTTTGTATGCCCATCAAATGCAGCCTACAAGTGCACATCAATCGCGGACCTCACTTTGCCCATCAATACTGCCTCACTGTGCCAATCAAATGCAGACTCACTATGCCCATCAATGCAGCCTCACTGTGCCCATCAAATGCAGACTCATTGTGCCTATCAAATGCAGACTCACCAATGCCCATCAATGCGGCCTCACTGTGCCTGTCAATGCAGCCTCACTGTGCCCCTCAATGCAGCCTCACTGTGCCCATCAATGCGGCCTCACTGTGCTCGTCAATGCAGCCTCACTGTGCCCCTCAATGCAGCCTCACTGTGCCCATCAATGCAGCCTCACTGTGCCCATCAAATGCAGCCTCACTGTGCCCATCAATGCAGCCTCATTGTGCCCATCAAATGCAGCCTAACCAGTGCCCATCAAATGCAGTCTCACTGTGCCCATCAATGCAGCCTCACTGTGCCCATCAAATGCAGCCTAACCAGTGCCCATCAAATGCAGCCTCACTGTGCCCATCAATGCAGCCTCACTGTGCCCATCAATGCAGCCTCCCTGTGTCCATCAATGCAGACCCACCCGTGCCCATCAATACTGCCTCACTGTGCCCATCAATGCAGCCTCACTGTGCCCATCAATGCAGACTCACCAGTGCCCATCAATGCAGACCCACCAGTGCCCATCAATGCAGCCTCACTGTGCCCATCAATGCAGACCCACCTTGTCTATCAATGCAGGCTCACTGTGCCCATCAATGCAGCCTCACTGTGTCCATCAATGCAGACTCACCAGTGCCCATCAATGCAGCCTCCCTGTGCCCATCAATGCAGACCCAACAGTGCCCATCAATACTGCCTCACTGTGCCCATCAATGCAGACTCGGTCTGTGCCCATCAATGCAGACTCGGTCTGTGCCCATCAATGCAGTCTTGGTCTGTGCAGACTGACCAGTGCCTGGATCACACAACGGGTATCTCCCGCTGTGTCACAGAGCTTGCGTCTGAATTCTTCAGCAGCGCTGTATCAAACTCCCACCTCCTAGACCACCTGTTCCGTCTATCACAGGAGGAGCCATTCTAGCAGGAGGGACTTTGTTACAGCTCCACCAAAGAATTCAGACGCAAGCTCCGTGACACGTACACAAGAAGAGGAGGAGCAGAGGACTCTCCACTTGGATCGGCGCTGGGCGCTGCTGCAGCTACAGCTATAAGCGGCCCCAGGGCAGGCGGCCTACCGGGAAATTTCCGGGTATCCCGTTAGGCCAGTCTGGCCCTGGTCTCAGCCTTCTGATCTCTCTCCTCTTCCTGTGCATTTGCTCCATGATTACATTAGAGATTAGAACGCTGTCAGGCTGCCAAGTCACTGCTGGAAAGTGTGAGCTGAGCTACAGAGGGAATGTGATGTATTACTCCAGAGTGGACACAGCTACAGAGGTCAGGGAAAATAAGGTGTATTTATTGCTTGTTAAGAAAATGTAAATATTTGGATGTCCATAGCCTTGCCAAAGTTCTACTTTAATGCCGCGTACACACGAGCGGACTTCTCATCGGACTGAACTCCGAAGGACTTTTCGACAGAATTCCGAAGAAACGTACTTGCCTACACAAGAACCCACCAAAGTCTGATAGTTTTGAACGTGATGACGTACAACCGGACTAGAAAAGGAAGTTCAGTAGCCAATAGCTGCCCTTGCGTCGTTTTCGGTCCGTCGGACTAGCATACAGACAACCTTTTTTTTCGATAGAAATCGAGTCCGTCGGAAAGATTTGAAACATGTTCTATTTCTAAGGTCCGTCAGATTTTTCGACAGAAAAGCCCACACACGATCGGAATGTCCGACGGATTCGTTCCATTGGACCTTTTCTGCCGGAAAGTGTGTACGCAGCATTAGGCTCCATTCACATCTGTGTGTTTCAGGAAATGTGGGCCACACTTGCCGGTGCCATTAATTGTTAAATTGCAGATGCTTCCCCTGCCCTCCTACAAGAAGAACCATCAGAGACCTCCTTACATCAAGATCTCCATCAGAGCGCCTCTTACATCAGGGTTCCCATTAGCCCACCCCTTACATCAGAGTCCACCTTGAACCCACCCCCCTTACATCAAAGTCCCCATCAGAGACACCCTTCTATTAATGTCCCCATCAGAACCCACCTTACATCAGAGTCACCATCAGAGACACCCTTCTATTAATGTCTCCATCAGAACCCACCTTACATCAGAGTCACCATCAGAGAGACCCTTCTATTAATGTCTCCATCAGAACCCACCTTACATCAGAGTCTCCATCAGAGACTCCCTTCTATTAATGTCTCCATCAGAATCCACCTTACATCAGAGTCTCCATCAGAGCCTCCCTCACATCTGGATCTCCCTCAGAGCCCCTTCTACATCAGGGTCCCCATTAGAGCCCCTCTTACATTAGAGTCAGCCTTAGGAGTCCTCCCTTACATCAGGGTCCCCATCAGACTTCCCCCTTACATCAGATTCCCTATCAGTGGTCCAGCCTTATCTTGTTTACAGCGGTGAGAATCTGACCCTGCTGGGGCAATCCCATCATTGTTTGCTAGGGCGCCACCTGTCCTAGCAACCGACAGGGGTGATCCAAGCATGGGAGGTGGGGACTTGATCCTAGCAGTCTTGTAATAGGACGGGATGGATTTGGGGTTTGGAGACCCCTGTATTAGGAGAATGCTTACTTAACTATTCATGCAAAGTGGTTCTACGAGAGGAGCACCCATTCACAGACTCTGCAGTGTGAAAGAGGTCTCTGGAGTGGTCCAGAGGACCCTTTTACCAGTTCACAAGCAGACCAGGTCACCCAGCGGCAATCGGCGATGATATGTGGTAAATACTCTTTCAGCTTATCACTCATAACAACTCTAATTATCTCGAAAGGCCTTCCGCTCTGATAAGCACCTGAATCTTTTACAGCTACAGGAATAGTTCTGCATGGATCTACTACATAAGCCGTCGCCTTTGATCCACGCAGCGTTCTGCCACAACTAATTACAAGCATTACTAATATTATTAATTACTAAAAATTTCACAAACTAATGATAACATTTCTGGGCGGTTTGAGTAGCTGTCACGCTGGATAAATTCTGAAAAGGATCCCGGGGTTTGTTTTCCTCAGTAACACCCAAGAAAATAACTGCGTTTATGAAAAAAAAAAAAACCCTGTTATTAACAATTGTATAAATTCTAGCACACATGGTTTATAAGGCTTTGGGGAAAATACTGGAGATTTAATTAGGTACTGTGCAGCACGGAGAGACGGCAGATCTCACTGCATTGTGCTGAGGACACCTGCTGTGCAATCAAGGGTTTCCTATTAAACACTTCATTAATCCCCGTTTTCATTTATTAAACTGTAATATTTCCACCAAACTAACATATTTTATATGCACATAATGCTTTGTGGTATATTTGTCAATTTCCTAAGACAAAAAAAAAATATGTGCAAATAGATTAATAGTTAAAGCTGAAGTTTAATCTGCTTATGTTTTGCCTTTCTTGGCTCCTCACTCCCCGCTCATCAACATGATATTGAAATTTAAAGAAAAAAAGAAAAAATCATTTTTTGTTTTTATTACATGCCTTAAAGTGGTGTTCCGGCCAAAATTATACTTTTTAAATAAAAATACCCCTATAATGCACAAGCTTAATGTATTCTAGTAAAATTAGTCTGTAAACTAAGGTCTGTTTTGTTCGTTTATAGCAGTAGTTTGTTTTTTTATAAACTTACAGCAGGCCGTGGCCATCTTAAGTGTGGGCATCTGAAGCCAGACTGTATTTCTTCCTGGATCTCATCCTTGCAGATCTCGCACATGCTCAGTGCAGCACAAGCAGTGTAATAGGTTTCAAGTCAGGTTTCCATAGCAATGGCAGTTTCAGAGGAAGTTGCCGCCCCTTCCCAGAAGGCATTGCAAGCAGGAAATGTTGTGATGGGCCGCGGCCAGGGAGGAGGAAGTCAAAAATGAATACAGCAGATATACAGTAGGTGCTGAGAAAAAAAAATAAAAAAATATCCAATTTGTTTACAGTGCACAGTTTAGTGAGGGATGCTGAAGAGTTGTAAAAGTGGGTGGAACTCCACTTTAATTTGGTCCAATAATGTAATCACCGGGTCTCTGTGTTTCTCTGTGCAATGCACACAGATTAATTCAGGACTGTGGTAAACGGTCTGGACAGCTTCCCATAGAGAAGATGGAGGAACATCCGTTTCCCCATCTCCTCTGTGACCAATGAACCCGGAAGTGACGATAATTTAGACACTTCCAATTTCAGAGCTGTCTTTCAAGGGGTTTGTAACAGCCAGGGAAGCAGCTAACCAAGTATGATCTGTGCTTGGTTAGTTGCTTTGGAAGGCAGGGAAGACATCAAGGTTCTAATTGATCTGTCGTCTGCCCAGAGCTATCACAAGGAGGCTTTTTTTGTGTGTGATAGCAATAAAGTAATAAATTAAAAACTATTTTTAAAAAAGTGTAAAAAAATGCATTTAAATAAAAAAAAAATAAAAATAATTTAAAAAGTTTAAAAGCACCTTGATCCTTCAGTGCATCCATGGTGTAGGTCTGGCAATTACAACAGATGTAAATGGTGATTGAACCACATATGTGAGATATCAATGCAAATGTCAGAGTGAGAGCATTAAAGTGGTGTTCCGGCCGAAATTATACTTTTTAAATAAAAATACCCCTATAATACACAAGATTAATGTATTCTCGTAAAATTAGTCTGTAAACTAAGGTCTGTTTTGTTAGTTTATAGCAGTAGTTTGTTATTTTATAAACTTACAGCAGGCCGTGGCCATCTTAAGTCTGGGCATCTGAAGCCAGACTGTATTTCTTCCTGGATCTCACACTTGCAGATCTCGCACATGCTCAGTGCAGCACAAGCAGTGTAATAGGTTTCAGGTCAGGTTTCCATAGCAACGGCAGTGTCAGAGGAAGTTGCCGCCCCTTCCCAGAAGGCATTGCAAACAGGAAATGATGCGATGGGCCACGGCCAGGGAGGAGGAAGTGAAAAATGAATACAGCAGATATACAGTAAGTGCTGAGAAAAAAAATTAAAAATTAGTGAGGGATGCTGAAGAGTTGTAAAAGTGGGTGGAACTCCACTTTAATTCTAGTGCCATAAATTACGATTAACCCTAAACTGATAAACTGTAAAGGCTTTTTAAAGCGTCACATATGGACAATTTTAGGTACTGTAGCTTGTTGCGATTTCACAGGTGTGTACTGTTTTTAACCGCCTATGGACCAGCCGCCGCAGTTTTACTGCGGCAGGTTGGCTCCGCTGCACGAAATCACGTTATTGTACGTGATCTCGACAGGCTTGGCTAGTGGGCCGCCCCGAGTTCCTTGAGTCCGGCTGCGGGTCCCGTGGACTCGCTGTCTGCGGGGATACCCGCGATCGCCTCACGGAGAGGAAGAGCGGGGAAATGCTGATGTAAACAAGCATTTCCCCGTTCTGCCTAGAGGGACTGTCACTGATCACAGCTCCCTGTAACCGGGAGCGTTGATCAGTGTCGCGTCACACACAGCCCCTCCCCCCCACAGTTAGAATCACTCCCTAGGATACACCTAACCCCTGCAGCGCCACCTAGTGTTAAGCCCTTCACTGCCAGTCACATTTACACAGTAATCAATGCATTTTTAATCGCACTGATCGCTGTATTAATGTAAATGGTGCCAAAATAGCGCCAAAAGTGTCCGATGTGTCCGCCATAATGTCGCAGTCGCGATAAAAATCGCTGATCGCCGCCATTACTAGCAAAAAAAAATTAATAAAAATGCCATAAAACTATCCCCTATTTTCTAGACGCTATAACTTTTGCACAAACCAATCAATGAACGCTTATTGTAATTTTTTTAACCAAAAATATGTAGAAGAATACATATCGGCCTAAACTGAGGGAAAAAACATTTTTTTATATATTTTTTGGGGATGTTTATTATAGCAAAAAGTAAAAAACAATGCGTTTTTCTCAAAATTTTCATTCTGTTTTGTTTTTATAATGCAAAAAATAAAAACCGCAAAGGTGATCAAATACCACCAAAAGAAAGCTCTATTTGTGGGGAAAAAAGGACATCAATTTTGTTGACCACGCAATTTTGTTGACCGCTGTTCACGACCACGCAATTGTCAGTTAAAGCGACGCAGTACCAAATCGCAAAAAGTGCTCTGGTCTTTGGCCAGCCAAATGCTCCGGGGCTGAAGTGGTTAAAGAGAATTTTGGCTTTAAAAGAAACAATCATACTCACCTACATGGCTGCTGCACTAATCCCAGCTGCAACTGTGACCGAGAACTGAGCAATCAAACACCGCAGATCGCTTAGTTCTCTGTCTTCAGCCTACAGAGAACTGGTGACTGTTAGTTTTAATCTCATTTCTTGAGGCCCTTAACCACTTAAAGACCAGCCACCGCAGTTGTACTCTCCTGGCCAAATCACCGTCATTGTATGTCGGCCACTTTAGGACCACTGGGGGGTGCACGCGATGCTGGAGCCAATGCGCCCGGCCAGTGGCTGCGCTGTCCGCTGGCCACCCACGATTGCTCCTGTGAAAGACAGAACGGGGATCTATCAATGTAAACAGACAGATCCCCATTCTGTTAGGGGAGGATAGACAGATCTGCTGTTCCTAGTGATTAGGAACAGCGATCTTTCTCCTCCTCCAGTCACTACACTCCCCCCACAGTTAGAAACACCTCCCTAGGGAACACCTAACCCCTTGATCTCCCCCTAGTGTTAACCCCAGTGACATTTATACAGTAACTAGTGGCTATTTTTAGCACTGATCGCTGTATAAATGTCCCTGGTCCCAAAAAAGTGTCCGATCTGTCCGCCACAGTGTCGCAGTCCCACAAAAAAAATCGCTGATCACTGCCATTACTAGTAAAAAAAAAAAATATATAATAAAAATGCCATAAATCTATCCCCTATTTTGTAGACGCTATAAATTTTTGGATTTTGCAAATTTTCGAATTTCTGGATTTCCAAATTTTTCGAATTTCTGGATTTCTGAATTTACAAATTTATGAATCTCGAATGTACGAATTTTGGATTTTCAAATTTACAAATTTCGAATTTACAAATTTCGATCATAACGAATGACCCGAAAAATGAAAAAAGTAAAAAAACGAATGAAATTAAAACTAACAAATTTTTCGGCAGTGTGCATGTCTACTCTGATCATTCAGGCTTTATTATGGTGTTGTCACAAACGTGAATGCTCAACTCTACCAAATGGTTGCATGGTTGTTACGAATTTAAGATGTTGCAAATTTTCACATTTCTGGATTTCCGAATTTCTGAATTTTCGAATTTTCGGATTTTCGAATTTACAAATTTACGAATCTCGAATTTACGAATTTTAGATTTTCGAATACACAAATTTACGAATTTCGATCATAACGAATGACCCGAAAAAACAAAGAAACAAAAACTAACAAATTTTTTGGCAGTGCACATGTCTACTCTGATCATTCAGGCTTACTATGGTGTTGTCACAAAAGTGAATGTTCAACTCTACCAAATGGTTGCATGGTTGTAAATGGAGGGAAGTTGGGCAAGAGATGAATCATATAGTTCCTTCCCTAGTCCTTCTCATTATATTCTAAAATAGGGTAATAAATCTTGGATCAGGGGTGTCCAACCTTTTGCCCTTCCACATTGGAAGAAAAGGAATTGTCTTGGGCCACACATAAAATACATCAACAATAAGGAGAGCCAAGGGGCAGAAAATGTCCGGCAATATATCAATGAAAACTTTGTCTAGATGGTGACTAAGCTTATGCCCATCAAGAAGTAATCCCAAAGCAGGTACCAGAAAGGATAATACTTGTGTGGTAGTCCCTGGATGTTGTCCCTATGTGCATCCTAAGGGAGGTATCGCCACAGGAGTTCTACATATTTGTTTTGTTCTATAATGTCTGATTTTTTTCAGCGTTGTCCTACTCTTCAGTCTGCGGTATTACTTCTGGGAGGGATTTTAGACTTTGAGGAACCTCTCTCTTCCACTAAGAGGTAATCCAGCAAGGGGTTTGAGTTAACAATGATTGCCTCAGTATATCTCCACTTCACCGCTAGTCACCACATGAACCCAACTAAATGTATATGGGATGTTGGTAGACCCCCAAAAGGAAAAACTATTTAATTAACCAGACCTTGAAATATATGTGGTAAAAGGGCTGTAGAAGACCTGAGGCACCCTTGGGTACACTACTGCTGCAGGAAAAGTTCAAGTGCCTATATCATCCTAGACAGTGGCTTAACCACTTGAGCCCCGGACCATTATGCTGCCTAAGGACCAGAGGTCTTTTTCCAATTTGGCACTGCGTCGCTTTAACTGCTAATTGCGCGGTCATGCAATGCTGTACCCAAACGAAATTTGCGTCCTTTTCTTCCCACAAATAGAGCTTTCTTTTGATGGTATTTGATCACCTCTGCGGTTTTTATTTTTTGCGCTATAAACGGAAAAAGACCGAAAATTTTGAAAAAAAATGATATTTTCTACTTTTTGTTATAAAAAAAATCCAATAAACTAAATTTTAGTCATACATTTAGGCCAAAATGTATTCGGCCACATGTCTTTGGTAAAAAAAATGTCAATAAGCGTATATTTATTGGTTTGCGCAAAAGTTATAGCGTCTACAAACTAGGGTACATTTTCTGGAATTTACACAGCTTTTAGTTTATGACTGCCTATGTCATTTCTTGAGGTGCTAAAATGGCAGGGCAGTACAAAACCCCCCCAAATGACCCCATTTTGGAAAGTAGACACCCCAAGGAAATTGCTGAGAGGCATGTTGAACCCATTGAATATTTATTTTTTTTGTCCCAAGTGATTGAAAAATGACAAAAAAAAAAAAAAATATATATTTACAAAAAGTTGTCACTAAATGATATATTGCTCACACAGGCCATGGGCCTATGTGGAATTGCACCCCAAAATACATTCAGCTGCTTCTCCTGAGTATGGGGATACCACATGTGTGGGACTTTTTGGGAGCCTAGCCGCGTACGGGGCCCCGAAAACCAATCACCGCCTTCAGGATTTCTAAGGGTGTAAATTTTTGCTTTCACTCTTCACTGCCTATCACAGTTTCGGAGGCCATGGAATGCCCAGGTGGCACAAAACCCCCCAAAATGACCCCATTTTGGAAAGTAGACACCCCAAGCTATTTGCTGAGAGGCATATTGAGTCCATGGAATATTTTATATTTTGACACAAGTTGCGGGAAAGTGACACTTTTTTTTTTTTTTTTCATAAAGTTGTCACTAAATGATATATTGCTCACACAGGCCATGGGCATATGTGGAATTGCACCCCAAAATACATTTATCTGCTTCTCCTGAGTATGGGGATACCACATGTGTGGGACTTTTTGGGAGCCTAGCCGCGTACGGGACCCCGAAAACCAATCACTGCCTTCAGGATTTCTAAGGGTGAAAATTTTTGAATTCACTCTTTACTGCCTATCACAGTTTCGGAGGCCATGGAATGCCCAGGTGGCACAAAACCCCCCCAAATGACCCCATTTTGGAAAGTAGACACCCCAAGCTATTTGCCGAGAGGCATGGTGAGTATTTTGCAGCTCTCATTTGTTTTTGAAAATGAAGAAAGACAAGAAAAAACTTTTTTTTTTCTTTTTTCAATTTTCAAAACTTTGTGACAAAAAGTGAGGTCTGCAAAATACTCACTATACCTCTCAGCAAATAGCTTGGGGTGTCTACTTTCCAAAATGGGGTCATTTGAGGGGGTTTTGTGCCACCTGGGCATTCCATGGCCTCCGAAACTGTGATAGGCAGTGAAGAGTGAAATCAAAAATTCACGCCCTTAGAAAGCCTGAAGGCGGTGCTTGGTTTTCGGGGTCCCGTACGCGGCTAGGCTCCCAAAAAGTCTCACACATGTGGTATCCCTGTACTCAGGAGAAGCAGCAGAATGTATTTTGGGGTGTAATTTCACATATTCCCATGGCATGTTTGAGCAATATATCATTTAGTGACAACTTTGTGCATAAAAAAAAAAAAAAAATGTGTCTCTTTCCCGCAACTTGTGTCGCAATATAAAATATTCCATGGACTCAACATGCCTCTCAGCAAATAGCTTGGGGTGTCTACTTTCCAAAATGGGGTCATTTGGGGGGGTTTTGAACTGTCCTGGCATTTTATGCACAACATTTAGAAGCTTATGTCACACATCACCCACTCTTCTAACCACTTGAAGACAAAGCCCTTTCTGACACTTATTGTTTACATGAAAAAGTTTTTTTTTTTTGCAAAAAAATTACTTTGAACCCCCAAACATTATATATTTTTTTAAAGCAAATGCCCTACAGATTAAAATGGTGGGTGTTTCATTTTTTTTTTTCACATAGTAATTGCGCAGCGATTTTTCAAACGCATTTTTTGGGGAAAAAACACACTTTTTTAAATTTTAATGCACTAAAACACACTATATTGCCCAAATGTTTGATGAAATAAAAAAGATGATCTTAGGCCGAGTACATGGATACCAAACATGACATGCTTTAAAATTGCGCACAAACGTGCAGTGGCAACAAAATAAATACATGTTTAAAAGCCTTCAAAAGCCTTTACAGGTTACCACTTTAGATTTACAGAGGAGGTCTACTGGAAAAATTACTGCACTCGATCTGGCCTTCGCGGTGATACCTCACATGCATGGTGCAATTGCTGTTTACGTTTGACGACAGACCGCCGCTTGCGTTCGCCTTAGCGCGAGAGCAGGGGGCGACAGGGGTGCTTTTTTTTTTTTTTTTTTTTTCTTTATTATTTTTTTGCTTTTTTAATCTTACTTTTAAACTGTTCCTTTCATATTTTTTTTTTTAATCATTTTTATTGTTATCTCGGGGAATGTAAATATCCCCTATGATAGCAATAGGTAGTGACAGGTACTCTTTTTTGAAAAAATTGTGGTCTATTAGACCCTAGATCTCTCCTCTGCCCTCAAAGCATCTGACCACACCAACATCGGTGTGATAAAATGCTTCCCCAATTTCCCAATGGCGCTATTTACATCCGGCGAAATCTAAGTCATGAAATACTCATAGCTTCCGGTTTCTTAGGCCATAGAGATGTTTGGAGCCACTCTGGTCTCTGATCAGCTCTATGGTCAGCTGGCTGAATCACCAAGTGCATTCTCAGGTTCCTTGTTGAGACAGGAGAGCCAGAGAAAAACACGGAAGACGGTGGGGGGGGGGCATTCCCTCCCACTGCTTGTAAAAGCAGTCTAGAGGCTAATTAGCCGCTAGGATTGCTTTTACATGAAAGCCGACCGCTGGCTGAAAAGAATGATACCAAGATGATACCTAAACCTGCAAGCATCATTCTGGTATAACCACTCAAAGTCGTGAATGGCGTACCTGAAGACAAAAAAATGGTTAACAATGGTTAACAGTAAAGCACAGTAAACAGTAAAGTATAAATAATTACACACCTGAAAAACAAACATGATAAAACATAATAACAATAACAATAAAACATTGCAGAATAGAATACAGTAAAAAAGAGCAGAACAATAGAGAGAGAATAGAGAGAGAGACAACAATAAAACGACAACTATTTTTTTTTATTTCATATTTTTTTTTTTTTTTACACTTTTTTTGTAACTAACTTTTATAACTGTAACCGGTTCCAGGTTCGGGTCTCTCAAAGTGCGATGGCATCTTGGGAGACCCTGTGAAAGTGTGCCTAGTCTGTGCAATGCTGTACCCTACGCTAATACTCAACTAGTGAATGGTAGCGTTCAAAACATTCACCAATGCAAAGACCAGGATTGTCAGGACAGGAGGGACAATAATAGCGGGTGTCACGCCTATATCCTCGCTTGCTGCAGACACGACATCTTTTTTGGGGGGGTTCGTTGGGTAGGGGTACTCGGGAGGACATAAAAATGCCTCTCATGCAGCCGACTGCATTTGGTTGGGGATGTGAATGGGGGAAGTACGGGCGCTGCAGAAGCGGTGGGTTCCCAATTAGGATTGGCGAATGCAGCAGGAAGGGCACTATGGGCACGACGGGCCTGTGTTTGTCTTCTTGGTGGCAGCGGGACACTACTTGTGCTTGCCACCTCACCAGCTTGAACTGCACTTATGGGACTCGCCACGTCACCACGTGTTACTGCAGTGCTGGTTTGACTACGACCGGGGTGTACTAGGCCGCTGGCGCTTGCCAGTTCCCCAAAACGCTACCAAAAAACTGTTAGCGATCGCAGGGATCAGGCCTGACTCTGCGAACGCTGCAGTTATGCGTTTAGTGTTTTGTAAGTGACAGTGATCGATCGATACTGCACTTGGGTGGGCTGGGCTGGGCTGGGCGGAGGGGCAAAACGCAGGTGCTAGCAGGTATCTGGGCTGATCCCGCTAACACTGCGTTTTTGGGAACCCTAAACTGCTGGTGACGCTAGTATAGATCTGATCGGATCAGATATTGATGCGATCAGATACTATACCACTAAGGGAGGTGTACAGTGCGTGCGTGGGTGTTAGCGGTACTGGCGCTAACCTGACGCTGCCTGGGGCTGGTGCTTGCCAGTTCACCAAAACGCTACAAAAAAAACTGTTAGCGATCGCAGGGATCAGGCCTGACTCTGCGAACGCTGCAGTTATGCGTTTAGTGTCTGTAAGTGACAGTGATCGATCGATACTGCACTTGGGTGGGCTGGGCTGGGCCGGGTGGAGGGGCAAAACGCAGGTGCTAGCAGGTATCTGGGCTGATCCCGCTAACACTGCGTTTTTGGGAACCCTAAACTTCTGGTGACGCTAGTATAGATCTGATCGGATCAGATATTGATCCGATCAGATACTATACCACTAAGGGAGGTGTACGGTGCGTGCGTGGGTGTTAGCGGTACTGGCGCTAACCTGACGCTGCCTGGGGCTGGTGCTTGCCAGTTCACCAAAATGCTACCAAAAAAACTGTTAGCAATCGCAGGGATCAGGCCTGACTCTGCGAACGCTGCAGTTATGCGTTTAGTGCCTTGTAAGTGACAGTGATCGATCGATACTGCACTTGGGTGGGCTGGGCGGAGGGGCAAAACGCAGGTGCTAGCAGGTATCTGGGCTGATCCCGCTAACACTGCGTTTTTGGGAACCCTAAACTGCTGGGGACGCTAGTATAGATCTGATCGGATCAGATATTGATCCGATCAGATACTATACCACTAAGGGAGGCGCATGCTGTGTGCGTGGGTGTTAGCGGTACTGGCGCTAATCTGACGCTGCCTGGGGCGACGCATATCACCGCCGGGCGATCGGGGGGCTAAACCTTTATTCGGTAATAAACGGCGGGTGCCCTGACACTATAAAAAATAAACGAACTAACCAGCGTCAACCGTAACGGTTATACGGTGATCAGTGGTGAAAGGGTTAACTAGGGGGCAATCAAGGGGTTAAAACATTTATTCGGTAGTATATGGGGGTCCCTGACGCTATAAAACGCTGACGGCGAACCTAAATATTTACCTCACTAACTAGCGTCACCAGCGACACTAATACAGCGATCAGAAAAATGATCGCTTAGCGACACTGGTGACAGGGGGTGATCAAGGGGTTAAAACTTTATTAGGGGGGGTTAGGAGGGTACCCTAGACCTACAGGGGGGTAACAGTAACTGTGCTAACACAGTAACTGTCACAAACTGACACAGCAGTAATCAGAAAAAAAAAAAAAAAAACTGCTGGTGTCAGTTTGTGACAGGGGGGGGGGTGATCGGGGGGGGATCGGGGGGGGGATCGGGGTGTAATGTGTGCCTGGCATGTTCTACTGTGTGTGTGTGTTGGTGCACTCACTCACATGTCGTCTCTCCTCGGGCCGGAACGGAAACTACCGACCCGAGGGGAGATGACATCACTTCCTTTGCTGCTGTTTAGCATACAGCAGCAAAGGAGTGTTCCCATTGGCCGGCGGCGATCGCGAGGGGGGGGCCACGAACGGATGGCCTCCCCCTCGTCTCTGATCGCCGGGGGACAGAACGGGACCGCCTCGGGCACCGGGGGGGGGGGTCCGATTGGACCCCCCACCCGCGGGAGGCAAATCACGTACATGTACGTGATTTTGCCTGCCCGTGCCGCCTTGCCGACGTAAATCGGCGTGAGGCGGTCCTTAAGTGGTTAAAGCGGAGTTCCGCCTATTTTTTTTTTTTAAGTCAGCAGCTACAAATACTGCAGCTGCTGACTTTTAAAATAAGGGCACTTACCTGTCCAGGGCGCCCACGATGTCGGCACCTGAAGCCGACCCCTCCCTCGGCTCTCGGGTGGAGGCGCCGCCATCTTCAGTAAGGGAATCAGGAAGTGAAGCCTTGCGGCTTCACTTCCGGGTTCCCTACTGTGCATGCGCAACTCCCACTGGTCCCTGCTGTCTTCTGGGACCTGTGTGTCTCCCAGAAGACAGTGGGGGGTGGATAGAAAAGGCGCCGGAAGTGGTGTAGATACCCGCGGGTGGCTCGGCTATCTATGCCCTGAAGTGGGAGCAAAATACCTGTATTAGACAGGTATCTGCTCCCCCCTACCCCCTGAAGGGTGACAAATGTGACACCGGAGGGGGGGAGGATTCCGAAAAGCGTAAGTTTCATTTTTGGGTGGAACTCCACTTTAAAGGGACATGGCCAAATAGACTTTAAGCCTGCTTGCTGTTTATACTGCATGCAGCATCCACAATATACTGTATGCCTTAAAGTGATTGTAAACAGTCCCCTTGTAAAACAACCCATTCAGTTTAAAATTGAAATGAAAGATAGAACATATGTGTATAAATATAAAAAATATATAAATACCTTTTTATCCTTTTTTAGAAGTTCTCAGCTGTATAAGAGCTGGGGGGAGGAGAAGCAGCCGCACGCTGAGCTTCCCAATGAATGGCTGTGTAGGGGGGAGACGTATTAGGACAAGTCTGATCAATGGAGTAGAGCAGGCTGAGTTCCCAGCTTAGCTCAAGAACTGACCACAGCGTGCACTCCTGCTTAGTGTGGTCAGTTTTTAATAGGAAAGCAGAGAAACTGTCAGCATCCCCGGGGATTTCACACAAAGGAAGCAATAAAAAGAGAACAGGATACTTCTTCATACAAGTGCATGGTACAGCAGGCACATATCTGGAAAATGAATTTCTGGGGTAACATACTGTTTAAGTGACCCTTTGTATTACATTACAATTATAGTTTCATTATTGATAGGGGAGTTTGAACCAAACCAGGAATGCCATTTAAAACAGAAATAATGAGAGCGTTAGAGAGCCCATATGCTGTAAAAGACTTTCATGTAACATAGAAAACCTAATGCTATCCACAGCACAGTACAAAAAAAATCCAAATACCGTTTTTTATTAGAGTTTTAAAGCAGTCACATGACCATTATATCTATGACTATGAAGGATGGAAGGAGAGATCTAATAGGAATAGACAAATCTGCTGCCTAATACTAGTCTCTGAAGGGGAGTCTCTGAAGGGGAGCCACTGTCAATCTACAGCCTGGGATATCGTTGGCTGACTAGGGCACTGCAGGCTTGCCGTGCCAAGGCTTTGCCGAACTGAACTGAGCTTATCTGTCAATATTATGTCATCCAAGGACAGCCAGTCAAAATGGCTGAAAATGCTGAATCTGGAAGCAGCTAAGTAGATGATGTTAATGGTGGAATGAGGCTTGCATCAGTAGAGGTGAGTAAAGCTTAGCTTAAATGTTTAAGCCCATTTTCTGGATCCCCCCCAAAAATGACCACCTTGTGGTTTCCACTAGTGTTAAGTTTAGTTTGTGTGTTTTTTGTTTCACTGCAAGCTTATATCTAAAATTTAAGAACATACTTTGCAGGGTCCTTTTTTTATATCCACCTCTTCTTCAGGCTGGGTGGTCGGTGATGCCAGGTTGGATGTCCCATGGTGATGCCAGCGCCTCTCTCTGCACAAGTACAGTGGAAACCATAGGGTGCTGTGGTGTCTCCCCCTAAGGCAGGGGTCTTCAAACTATGGCCCTCCAGTTGTTCAGGAACTACAATTCCCATCATGCCTAGTAATGTCTGTGAATGTCAGAGTTTTACAATGCCTCATGGGATGTGTAGTTCCTCAACAGCTGGAGGGCCATAGTTTGAGGATCCCTGCCCTAAGAGGTGAGGCTATGATACCTTGCATTCACAGTACAGTCCACCGTCTTCAACCTGAAAAAATGAGGACATCTTGTAACCAAGAAGCCTGGTCTGCTTTATTATAGTACATGGACTACATTAAAAAAAAATAAAAATAAATTTAGCCCAGAGTTGGGCTTTAAAGTTAAGTACCAGGACCAGGTTAGTTTCTGTACCAAGAAATAAAAATAATAATAATTCATTAACGATAAGTTAATAATGGCTAACCTTCCAGAGTCATGTTTCACATTTAATAAATCTAAATTCTGATAATTACAGCGAGAACTTCACTGCATGAACTGATTTCTGGAACACTTTGATGACATACTGTAATCCGAGCACCAGAACAAGTCGGTACTCGGCCATGCTAAATTTTCAAGTTATTTCACAGTGTACAGCCTATTAACCTTGTCAGTTCATATCATCTCATCAGCTTATTAACAAAGACAGAATTATGTACTGGCATTAAACAAGGCCATTAACTAATGTTTACTAATATTAAATTCCACTTTCAAAGCTTCAAAGACAAATTGAGCTATTTATTCCATATACAAATCTGACTACGTTAATGGGAGTTATTAACATTTACAATAGCCCTCTTTTATTTATTTTTTAATAACTGCTTTTAGGTGAATGCTGCTTTTTTTGTTTATTTAGAAGGACCGTGAACACTCAAAAAATGAAGATTATATATAAAATAGTAGAAATTTATTACAAAAGATAAATAAAATTATACATCAAAAACAAAAACACATGATAATAATGAGATGATCCACACAACAAATGAATACATGAATAGTGGAAGAGGCCCAAACCAACTGTCAAAAAGACAGATAAAATCTGATAAATTTGGATTCTAGCTGTCTTTTTGACAATTGGTTTGGGCCTCTTACACTATTCATGTATTCATTTGTTGTCTGATTGTTATCATTATATTATTGTTATCATGTGTTTTCATTGAATGACCTTATATTTGGACCTAATATCACGGATTTGGATAGCCAAAAGGAATACAAATATCAGCTATTTTTTAAGCGTTCTGATTTCCAAAAGGTGAAAGGGATCAATGGCTGCTCCAAATGCTGGTTCTGTGTCACCTACCTGACAAGATGATGAGGGTGGCCTCTTCTGCAATACACAATCAAGCACCCCTGGTAGTGGAGACAGGGACTGCTAGGGCAGTGGAAGGGAGCTGTTGTAATGCAGGCCTCTTGAACCCCTTGGGAAAGAGAGCCCTGACTGATGGGGGCATAACCTGGGCGGAGTATGGTGACTATGGGGTCACTGCAGATTGATGGGGGGGACAGGACGGGGTTGGGCCTGAGCTCACTAGTGTGGCGCCCCAGGGGATTCTGGGCCTTTTCGGAAGAAGATTGGTAAGAGCTGGTAAAGCAAGATTGGTAAGAGCACCCTCCCGCCCTAATTATGGTTGGTATGTCACAGCTTGCTGCGGTTTTTGGTGACCTTGCCAGCAAACATGGCTGTAAGAGGTACGCCCTTCATGTTAATTGGGAGATAGACGGCCAGTCCGGCACTTATGGTAAGGACAGGCCCCTCAGTTATCTCCCTTTCACCATTTGGAATTGAGTGCTCACAGTGCAACTGTGACTGGCACTGTTGGAATGTTTAATGTTATATGTTCAAGTTAATAAAAGCTATGGCCTTGCCCTTTCCAACGTTAATGGTTGTAAGCGTTTTTTATTGGATGGGACGAAGGGGTAAGGTTAAGAGTTGGCTGTAAAATGGTATGGTATGGGACCTGGGTTTATTGCACCTCAGCAGTCATGAGTTGAAGCTTGGAAATACAGTGGTTGTATGGAGTCAGGTCACAAGCCTTGTTCAGCAGCAGCCAGGCGAACACGTGCAGGGTCCAGATCAAGTTCAAGGTCAGAAACAGGTAGAAGTCAGTAATGTGCTGGCAGCGAGGTACCAAGATAGGAGGTGAGGACGTGGTCAGAAATCCAAGTCGAGGTTGGTAACAAAAGCGAGCAGCAGACATAACAGGCAGGGATAGTCCAAGAGAGGTGTCAGATGTAGCGGGGTGAGGAACAAGGTTAGCAGACTTTCAAGAACCAGGAACCAGAGCTGAAGACAAACCGGCACTGAGGCCTGGCAGACTCTCAGTTAAAATAGGCTGCCGGGCGCCACGATCTGTGGACATGTGCGCATGTGTACGCCGACGTGTGTACGCAGGTATGCACCATTCTAGGCCTTGCATGTCTAGTTAGGCTTCTGTGCTCATGATTGTGCACGTGCAGATAAGAATGAGCACCTGCACACAGAAATGAGCAACTGCTGTACGAAATCCCTGACAACTTGCTTCTGCTGTTGACTGAGCACCTTTAGCTTGACTTCTAGTGCCACCAGGTTCCACCTTTCTATTTTAGTGTAGCACCCCCTTACCCCCTAGAGAAGCCTTTCTCAACCTTCTTTTTCCCAGAGGAACCCTTGAAATAAATTTCAGGTCTCATGGAATGGCTGCTGAAACAAATTCACTGGGGGCCAATGGGAAAAACACCCCTTGTATTAGTGGTCAGTGGAAAGCATGCCCCATTACAGTGGTGTCCCAGAATGCCCTCCTTACAGACAGCTAAAGAGACCATTGGTGCCATGCAGTTGGCTCTGCTTTGGAACTAGACACAATAAATATAATAGAACAGACTCCATCAAATAAGAAGTCAATCAGCCATAGATCAAGGAACCCCCAAAAACTTATAGAGCAACCATGGTTGAGATTGGCTGTCCTAGAAGACCTTAGAGACCCCCAGAGGTCAAGTGGATTTATTTTTCACCTCAGGGTTGGATTCTTGACTTGTAATTAGGATGTGAACTGATAAATCGCAGTCACTTTTAGTCTGATCATTGGAGGAGAGCAGGCTGAGTTCCCAGCATAGATAGAGAACTGACCACACTGTGCTCCCATGCTTAGTGTGGTCAGTTTTTAATAGGAAAGCAGAGGGACTGGCAGGAACACCAGGGATTTCACACAAAGGAAGCAATATACAGATAACAGGATACTTTCTCATACAAGTACATGGTACAACAGGCACATATCAGGAATATGAAGTGTTGGAATAACAAACGCTTTAAGTACCTAAATTTGACTTGGTAACAGATTCTTGTGTAGCGCTACCCCCATAAGAGCCACTGATTAGGATGGGTTCTCTGTTTTTTGCCTTGACCTTTCCCAAGAACTTCAGCCCTTCTAGCACACCAAGTTGAGTGTACAAACATGCAATATTACAGGAAAACACTGAAGGTTATACTTACTCCCCAGTAGTAGCACTACATAAAAGAAAACAGGCACCAAACCAGGTAGTAAAGGCAAACTTAATATATTGTCACCCAATATGATTGGTAACTAAGCATGCATAAATGGCTTAACAATGGTAATAACACAATTTGGTATAAAAAATGATTAGCAATAAGATCTAGGCATAAGATGACATTTGGCATCCAGATCAGCATAAAAAGTAGCAAGGCGACCTTAAGGGCAGCAGTGAGCAGTAGTAAAGTTTATTCTGCTGTAACTATGTTGCCAAAACACAATTATGGCAGTGATGCTAGTCCTAGACCAACTGGGTATGCACTGTCAGGATTAGACAGGGGGAACACAAGGGACTTACAGAATAACTATTCAGTTGGGAGGTCGTCCTTTTGAGATGTTCTTCTGCCGGCTATCACTGTGGCCCGTTTAAGAGCGTTGGTGCTCTTAATGACAGTCCCAGTTAACTTGTTTGCAGTATAGGTAAAGTATAGGTATGGTATAGTCTCACCACAGGTGCAAGGTAGATCTGGTTCAGATATGGTAAAGTTTCAGTTTATAATGCGTTATAGGTTTGGTATACATTATTTTTTTAATGTATTATTAATTTAATTTAATTTATTTATTTATTTTTACACTGTTTCTTTAACCACTTCAGCCCCAGAAGGTTTTACCCCCTTCGTGATCAGGCCTTTTTTTGCAATACGGCACTGCATTATTTTTACTGACAATTGCGCGGTCGTGCGACGCTGTATACAATTAAAATTTATGTCCTCTTTTCCCCACAAATAGAGCTTTCTTTTGGTGGTATTTGATCAACTCTGTGGTTTTTATATTTTTTGCGCTATAAAAAAAGAGCGACAATTTTGAAAAAAATATATATTTTTTACTTTCTGCTATAAAACATATCCAATAAAAATTTTTTTTAAAAATCTAATTTCGTAATCAATTTAGGCCAATATGTATTCTGCTACATATTTTTGGCAAAAAAAATCCCAATAAGTGTTTATTGATTGGTTTGTGCAAAAGTTATAGTGTCTATAAACAATGGGATATTTTTATGGAATTTTTATTTCTTTTTTTTACTAGTAATGGCTGCGATCAGCGATTTTTAGAGGGACTGCAACATTGCGGTGGACAAATCGGACACCTAACTGACACTTTTGACACTTTTTTTTGGAGACTAGTGACAGTGCTAAAAATATGCACTGTCACTGTACTAATGACACTGGCTGGGAAGGGGTTAACACCAAGGGCGATTAAAGGTTTAAAGAAGTTGTAAAGGCAGGAGGTTTTTTTATCTTAATACATTCTATGCATTAAGATAAAAAAAACTTCTGTGTGTAGCAGCCTCCCCAGCACCCCCATAATTACTTACCTGAGCTCCATCTCTTTCCAGCGATGTCCAGGAATGTCCACCGGACCCGCTGATTGGCTCCCCCTCTGTCCAATCAGCTCCCCCAGAGGCTACTGCACAAAGTGACATACAGGTACATAGTTTCGCGCAGCCGGGCCACCTTGCCGCAGTAAATGTGTGGAAGGCGGTCCGGAACCGGTTAAAAAAAAATGTTGATTACTTTTATTGCTGTCACCATCCCTTGTGACAGCAATAGCAAAGACAGATACTCTTTATGGAGAGGTGGGGGGTCTATTGGACCCCCCCTCTCTCTTTTGGCCTCCAATACAGTTAATCAGACACAGATCGGTCTGATTGGCTGCTTCACTGGCCGCTATGCGCCCAGTAAGCAAAGAGCTGGAACAGGAAGTGACTAAATAGTCTTCGCTTCCAGGTTCTGACGTCACACAACAGCTTCAGTTCCTCCCACTGTGAGTGCGGATTTGGATGCCGAATTGTTACTGCTTCTCGATCGCTCAGGAGAGCCCAGTAAAGGCGGCGGGAAGGGGGTGGGAACCCCTTTCGCCACCTGTAAAAGTATTTCAACGGCTGCTTAGCCATATGGATTATTGTTACATGAAACAGACTCGCTGGGGCTAAAAAAATGATACCAGGAGTGTGGTTGTAGCTTCAAACGTTTACTGTACAAAATAAGGTTCGTTGGCATGGACCATAGGGTGAGTACATTGATTGAAAACTGGCTACAAGGGCGTGTTCAGAGGGTGGTGATAAATGGGGAGTACTCAGAATGGTCAGGGGTGGGTAGTGGGGTTCCCTAGGGTTCTGTGCTGGGACCAATCCTATTTAATTTGTTCATAAACGACCTGGAGGATGGGATAAACAGTTCAATCTCTGTATTTGCAGACGATACTAAGATAAGCAGGGCAATAACTTCTCCGCGGGATGTGGAAACCTTGCAAAAAGATCTGAACAAATTAATGGGGTGGGCGACTACATGGCAAATGAGGTTCAATGTAGAAAAATGTAAAATAATGCATTTGGGTGGCAAAAATATGAATGCAATCTATACACTGGGGGGAGAACCTCTGGGGGAATCTAGGATGGAAAAGGACCTGGGGGTCCTAGTAGATGATAGGCTCAGCAATGGCATGCAATACCAAGCTGCTGCTAACAAAGCAAACAGAATATTGGCATTAAAAAGGGGATCAACTCCAGAGATAAAACGATAATTCTCCTGCTCTACAAGACTCTGGTCCGGCCGCACCTGGAGTATGCTGTCCAGTTCTGGGCACCAGTCCTCAGGAAGGATGTACTGGAAATGGAGCGAGTACAAAGAAGGGCAACAAAGCTAATAAAGGGTCTGGAGGATCTTAGTTATGAGGAAAGGTTGTGAGCACTGAACTTATTCTCTCTGGAGAAGAGAAGCTTGAGAGGGGATATGATTTCAACGTACAAATACCGTACTGGTGACCCCACAATAGAAATTAAACTTTTTCGCAGAAGAGAGTTTAAGAAGACACGTGGCCCCTCATTAAAATTAGAAGAAAAGAGGTTTAACCTTAAACTACGTAGAGGGTTCTTTACTGTAAGAGCGGCAAGGATGTGGAATTCCCTTCCACAGGCGGTGGTCTCAGCGGGGAGCATTGATAGCTTCAAGAAACTATTAGATAAGCACCTGAATGACCGCAACATACAGGGATATACAATGTAATACTGACATATAATCACACACATAGGTTGGACTTGATGGACTTGTGTCCTTTTTTAACCTCACCTACTATGTAACTATATGTGTGCAAACAAAAATGCATTCTTTTTCTTTGCATGTGATTGGGTATTCTTTGCAAAGTGAAGTTTTACCTCATTTACTAAGCTCTGGAGCAACTGCAATTGCAGATGAAACTGTCTTTTTGCTTTTAGAAAATCAACCCCAATGTCTCCTTCCCCATATTGCTGTAGCCCAGCACCTGACTACACTTGCAATCTCCTTTACAGCAGTTCTCAGAGTGGGAGTGGGAGAAGCATCACATGGAGCTATTCAGGTGTCTTGTAGTGCAAGAAGCATGCTGAAAGAAGGAGAGAGCAGAGTGACAGAGAGCTGGGCCCATCAGTGTGGAGAAGCAGCACAAGCAGCCATTAAGCCTACAGTGTTCATGTGCTTACTAGGAATATGCTCTTAGGAAGAAGAGAGAACGAAGTGACAGGGAGATGAGCTCAGCCGAGGAAGGACAAGACTTGTTAGTGTCACTTAACTGCAGCAGACAAAATCAGGCCTCCTGCCCTGACAGAGAGGGCTGTGCAAATCTCAGGACTGGATGGACAGAAATGCAAATCCTTCGACAGGTAAAGCATCTCTTATATTTGCATTTCATCAGTGTATTTAGCTGTTTGCCTGGAGTCGGCTCATTCTGGAGAATCGCCGTACCTGTACATCGGCTCCTTCAAGAGCCATAGCAGGCGCGGGTGCGCGTCTGCTGCACGGCGGGGGACTGATGCGCATGGCCGGCAGCCGCGAGAGCCAGAACAGGGATCTGTGTATGTAAACACACAAATCCCCGTTCTGACAGTGGAGGAGAGACAGATCTGCTGTTCCTAGTAATTAGGAACAACGATCTGTCTCCTCCCCCAGTCAGTCCCATCCCCCCCACAGTTAGAAACACACATGAGGGAACACATTTAACCCCTTGATCGTCCCCTAGTGTTAACCCCCGTCCCTGCCAGTGACATTTACACAGTAATCAGTGCATTTTTAGAGCACTGATCGCTGTATAGATGTCGACGGTCCCAAAAAAGTGTCAAAAGTGTCCGATCTGTACGCTGCAACGACGCAGACCCGCTAAAAATCGTAGATCGCCGCTATTACTACCCTGTTTCCCCGAAAATAAGACCTAGTGTGATTGTCAGTGATAGCTACAATATAAGCCCTACCCCCCAAATAAGCCCTACCCTGTTTCCCCGAAAATAAGCCCTACCCTGAAAATAAGACCTACAAGGACTTTAACTAGGGCTTATTTGGGGGGTAGGGCTTATATTGCAGCCATCACCGACAATCACACTAGGTCTTATTTTCGGGGAAACAGGGTAGTAAAAAATTAAAAAATAAAATAATAATAATACAAATGCTATAAATCTATCCCCTATTTTGTAGACGCTATAACTTTTGCGCAAACCAATAATATACCTTTATTATGATTTTTTTTTACCAAAAATACGTAGAAGAATACATATTGGCCTTAACTGATGAGGAAAAACTGATGAGGAAATCCGTTATTGTTTTTAAAATTTGGGGATTTTATTTATAGCAAAAACTAAAAAAAATTTTTTTTTGTTTTTTAAATTTTTTTTGTTTATAGCGCAAAAAAGTGAAAACCGCAGAGGTGATCAAATACCACGAAAGAAAGCTCTAGTTGTGGGAAAAAAAGGACGTCAGTTTTGTTTGGGTACAGCGTCGCACAACCGCGCAATTGTCAGTTAAAGCATTGCAGTGCCGCATCGCAAAAAAATGACCTGGTCATTAAGGGGGCAAATCCTTCCAGTCCTTATTAAGTGGTTACATTGACCAGGTCGCTTATTTTAAATACTTTCAGGGCATCCCTGGCCTTTCCTTATTATTACTATTATGATGATAAATGAATGTTATGGCCAGATAACACTATCACACCAATAATATCATCCATACCGCTAATAAATGTTCTTGACCCACAAATCAATGGTGCAATGCATAACACGCCAACCTCTACTATAGTATGCTAATAAAACGATTGTCTTTTTATCCGCTGCTGGATGCTTAGAACTGATCACTTTGACAAGGACTATCATGTCTCGTCCTACGCAGCAGAGGTGTATAGTTATGATCCGCTGACAGATAATCTATTTCAATACATGTCAGCCATTTATCACAATCAAGAACATGAATGAATGTCCGCTCCTTGGAGATCGATGATTAATATATGTTATCATTTTTATTTTTACATTCATCATTAGCTAACAGGCTTTGCAGCAGTATAATGGAGCGGATGTTGCTAGGGCGTTGTGTATATTCATCAATTATCAATCAACAATTTCTCCATATTCCATGTACAACCCGGTTTACTATTCTTCATGGTCAGAGCAATGTTTAGGTTTTGGTGATAACTGAAGTCTTTATTTCACAAAAATGTTGTTGAAAATTTGAATATTTCTGCAAAATGTTACTATTTTAGCAGAATGCAGGCCTCTTGAACCCATTGGGAAAGAGAGCCCTGACTGATGGGGGCATAACCAGGGCGGAGTATGGTGACTGGGGGTCACGGTGGATTGGTGGGGGGACGGGGTGGGGTTGGGCCTGAGCTCACTAAGGTGATTGCCCCAGGGGATTCTGGGCCTTTTGGTGAAGAAGATCGGTAAGAGCTGGCTGAACCCCGCCCTGTCCCTCCAACCATGGACACCGAGCTCCTTCTGGCCAGGGTCCGAGAGATGGCTCTTCAGGGTCAGGCAGGGTGGCTTTTCTCCCTCCTGACTCCTGGGGATCCCTCTCCTATTCCCACACCTGATCCCCCTCAGGTTTCCCCCCCCAGGGTTAGAAGGCGAACTCGGCCGCCTTCCCGCCTCAGCCCCAGCCCCTCTAGGGCCTCCTATTGCTCCCCTCCACATCCGTCCTCTTCTCCCCCCCCTCCTGCACCTGTCTCCCCCCCCTCCTGCACCTGTCTCCCCCCTGCCTGTTCCGACGGGGAAACACCCTTCCTCTGCCCCCCCCCCATTGTCCTCAGGCACGGAGAAGGTCCCCTGCGCGGGCTAAGGCCTCCACTCGGGCCTCGTCGCGCTGTCCCAGGTCACGCAGCCCCCGCTCCAGCGTTCACCCCGCCCCCCCCCCTCTAATGTGGGAGGCGGCCGCGCTGGAGCCGCAGCGCTCCCCAGCCCCCTCACCCATCCTCTGAGTACTGCCGCCAGCGCGGAGGGCGGGGGGGTCCTGAGCGGCCGATCCGCTTATTCCTCCGCTGGGCAATCCTCGGGCATGAAGGGGAGGAGGAGGCGGGTCGGTCCGCCGGCCGCCGCTGCGTCCTCCGCAGCTGTCCTCGGAGCCGGCGAGGATTGCTCTGCTGGGGACTTGGAGCCGGTCCAGCGCCATCTGGTGGCCGGAGTGCTCCCTGCGCCTGACAGGGCGGGAATTTTAAATCTCCACACACCACATCTGGATTCTAGGCACGCTGGAGACAGCAGTGTGGTGTGTGGAGAAAGAAATGATGGGCCACAGCACTATCCCCCTGCGCCTGCCTGGGCAGGCATGTTAGCACAAGTGCAGGATCAATCCTGCGGAGTTCCTTCTGTGCCCGGCAGGGCAGGGGACATGTGTCTTCCTCCCACGTCCCAGGATGCGGGGGTTGGCGCGAGGCACATCTCCCCTGCGCCCGGCAGGGCGGGCGATGTGCGGTTAACCCCTCCCCCTCTGATACCCCGTGCCCACCGGCGGCCTCCTGCGCCCCACAGGGCGGAGGCCAGCCGAGTGCGTTTAACATCCACCCCGTCGGTGGGGCAACTGTGTTCCTACGTGCCGGTCCGGGCTGGCGGTCCTGATGGGATGCCCGCATCGGTTGCCCTTTCTCATCCCCCTGCGCCCGTCAGGGCGGGGGATCTCGGCTCCAGACCCGGGCTGGCGGCGGCATCCGCCCCGGGTCAACCAAGAGGAGCTGGCAGGTGTACCTGCCGTTGCTCAGCCTCTGTCCATGGTCAGTCGGATTCGACCGGGTCCGTGGTTGGACCCCCGCCCTTGGACCTTTCTCTGAGTCGGGACAGCACAGCAGATTACGCAGCCCGCCTACGCTTGCAGTCTCCTGAAATTGCCTTGGAATCGGATTCGCTGCCGGGCCCGGTGGCCGATCGTCCATCACCCGCGATGCCTCCTCGACCAAGTGAGTATGACTGCGAGTTAATTTGGGGTAGAGCTGCTGATGCTTCCGTATCGGGCCCGGAGGATCGCATAGCGTCGGTTGTAAAATCTGTTCTCTCTAGTATGGGTGTCTCGGGATCGCCCAACCCCACCTCCGCTTATGGGGGTGCGTTGTGGGCTGTGTCGCCGACGGGTACCCACTTGGCGGAAGAGACGAAAGAGAAGATATGGCGTCACGAATTCATCGACTTTCTTACCCTCGTTCCGCCGGACAGGGAGACGATCGACAAATCCCGACGGGTTGACGTATCGGCGCAGGGTGACAAACCCAAACAGCTTCCTAGAACGTTCGGGAACTGGCTGCAGGGGTTTTGTGCCTATGCGGGAGTGCTCAGTGAGCGGTTCCCGGAGTTGGCTACCTCGTTATTTTGCTATTTAGACCTTATTTGGGGTGCATACAAGGTCTATGGGGGCCAGTGCTGGTTCCACTATGACACCCAATTTAGGCAAAAAATGGCGTCACGTCGGGAATTTCGTTTTGATTGTCAGGACGGTAGCCTGTGGTTGCTGCTTATGTGCCCTCACAGGCCTTCGTCCTTTCAGTCCGCGGTCGGCGCCCCTCAGTCCGGAGCGTCGGCCGCTCAAAAGAAGGGTATCTGCTGGCTTTTCAACGAAAGCCACTGCAAGTGGTACTCCGCCTGTCGTTTCAGGCATGAGTGCTCCAGTTGTGGAGGGGCTCACCCCGCCAGTAAGTGTTTTCGAAAGGGAAAACAATCGTTTTCTAGACTCGGCACCAAGACTGACCTTCCTAAGCCGGAGGACGCCGGTGAACGTCATAGAGATGCTTCCCTGGCTAGACCGGTACCCCCTTCGTAGAGAGGCCCTGATTTTGCGGGACGGTTTGGAACGCGGTTTCTGGATCCCTTTTACCCCGTCAGCCACCCCGACCATGTCTCATAATTTAAAATCGGCGGGAGAATTCGAGTCCGTCGTGGCCGAGAAACTCTGGAGGGAATTGGAACTGGGAAGAATGGCAGGCCCATTTGATCTCCCTCCTTTCCACAACCTGAGGGTATCTCCTCTCGGTGTGGTCCCAAAAAAGGCGGAGGGAAAATTTCGCCTCATTCATCACCTTTCCTACCCTTCTGGTTCCTCGGTGAATGATGGCATTGACAGGGAGGAATCCAGAGTGCACTATGCGTCCTTTGACAGGGCGCTTCAGCTGGTTAGGGCAGCGGGGCAGTCTGCCCTTCTGGCGAAAGCGGACATAGAGTCCGCATTTCGCCTCCTCCCAGTCCATCCGGACTGTTTCCACCTCCTGGGTTGCTACTTTCGGGGTAGCTATTTTTTCGACATGTGCCTTCCTATGGGTTGTGCCATCTCGTGTTATTTCTTTGAGCTATTTAGTAGCTTCCTTGACTGGGTGGTCACCCAGGAGGCGGGTATTCAGTCCCTCTTGCATTATCTTGATGACTTTCTTTTTGTGGGTCCAGCGGGCAGTGGGCAGTGTCTGCGGCTGCTCACTATTTTTCAGGATACATGCCGGCTTTTCGCCGTCCCACTGTCCGCTGACAAGACGGAGGGCCCCGTCACAGTCCTGTCGTTTTTAGGTATTGAGATAGACACGGTGGCGATGGTTTTTAGGTTGCCTAGTGACAAGTTGTCTGGGCTTCTCTCGTTGGTCCGCTTGGCTAAAGGGGCAAAGAAATTACAGCTGAAACAGCTTCAGTCGTTGTTGGGTCATCTGGTTTTCGCCTGTAGGGTCATCCGGATGGGGAGGGCCTTCTGTAGGCGACTATCATGGGCCACGAAGGGCATAACTGGCCCTCACCACTATGTCAGGATCACCAAGCCTATGAGGGATGACTTGGGGATATGGCTATCATTCTTGCAGACTTACAATGGACAGTCGTGCTGGTTGCGGGAGGAAGTGCCGAACCCACAGCTGGAGTTATATACCGATGCGGCAGGCTCCTGTGGGTTCGGCGCTTTCTTTCAAGGGGAATGGGCTGCTGAACGCTGGCCGGCCTCATGGGCCCACATGGATTTGTTGCGGAACCTCACCCTGCTGGAGCTGTTTCCAATTATTGTTGCTGTTGAGCTCTGGGGTGACAGGTTGCGCAATCACCAGGTGGTCTTCTGGTCGGATAACATGAGTGTGGTGCAGGTGGTGAACAAACAGTCAGCCAGTTCTCCTCCGGTCGTTTCGTTGCTACGGTTTTTAGTTTTAAAATGTTTACATTTTAACATCTGCGTTAGGGCTAGGCATGTACCGGGTGCTTCTAATGATATTGCCGATGCTCTTTCTCGTCAACAGTTCTGCCGTTTTCGAACACTGGCTCCGATGGCTTCTTTGGAGGGCCTCCCCTGTCCGGCCCACTTATGGAACCTCGTTTCCGGCGTTTGACAGAGCTCCTTCGGTCGTCGCTTTCTTCACGGACGTGGGCGGCATACTGCCGGGTTTGGCATGAGTGGGTCCAGGCGTCGGGTGGTGAGTTCAACATTTATTCCCCAGACGACCGTCGTTTAACCATATTTGCCTATTTAGTCTTTCTGGCGGAAAAAGGCGTCTCCGGGTCGACGGTTTCATCCGCCTTGTCGGCCCTGTCATTTTGGTTTCAGCTCTTGGGGTGGGAAGATGTAACTAAATCTTTCCCTGTCCGGCGGGTTGTTCGGGGTTGGAAGCGGGTTACGCACCTCCCGGACACCAGGCGCCCTGTTTCCATTCAGATTCTTTTGGCCATCTTGTCTCTTCTTCCGAATGTGTGTTCATCGGAATATGAGACCCTTATTTTCCGGGTATCCTTTTCTTGGGCTTTCTTTGGTGCCTTTCGCATCGGTGAATTGGTGTCAAAATCAAAATTGTCCTCGGGGGGGCATCCTATGGGAGGACGTGTCATTGTCGCGCCGCAGTGTCACGATTTTCTTGCGTTCATCCAAAACTGATTGTTCTGGCAGGGGTCGCCGGGTAGTCTTGCATTATTGCGGCGGCCCCTTTTGTCCGGTGTCTCTGGCCCTCTCTTTCGTGCCTTTGCGCCCCCTGTCCCCTACATTTTTTGTCCATGCTGATTCAACTTCTCTCAGCCGTTTTCAAATTTTGGGCTTTCCTGCAAAGGAGTTTTCCACCCACTCTTTTCGCATTGGCGCCGCGACCGCCGCTTCGGGTTTGGGTTTCACCGATACGGAACTTCAGCGTTTAGGTAGATGGGAGTCATCTCGTTTTTCTCTGTATGTCCGACCACATCTGTTGTGTTGATTTCCAGGTTCCTTTCCAGCACAGATTTGGATCCTCGGGGATTCTTTTATATACTGGGCCGCTCGCCGGGCAAAGATCCGAACTTATGGCAGGAACTTGGGATTCTCAAACGATGTGGCGAGGATACGCTGGATTGGGTTGCGCGGGTTACGTTGGCCTCAGGTCCTTCAAGAATGTCAGCAACTTCGTGCCCACGTCTCTGGTCCCATCATCCTGGTCATACATGCGGGTGGGAATGACGTTGGATATATGAAATCTGTGGACATCATATCTGCTGTAAAAAGTGACATTGCCCAATGTTGTGCTTTATTTAATAACCTGACTGTTTGGTCAGAAATCGTGCCTCGCTCGGTATGGGCGCGTGATGTCCCTGGCCCCCTTCTGGAACATTTTCGTAGGAAGGTCAATGCCCAAGTGGCTAAGTTTGTACGTCAGATAGGGGGGATAGTGGTCCGCCACAGAGACCTAGAGGGCGATAATCGCGATTTGCTGCGTAGAAATGGAGTTCATTTGAATGACATTGGGCTGGATATTTTTAATCTGGGTCTCCAGAGGGGCGTGGAACAGGCGCTGGCTGCGGTGGGGCGCCCGTCAGTAGATTACTGACAGGCGGGTGGCGGTTTTTGGTGACCTTGCCAGCAAAACACGGCGGTAAGAGGTACGCCCTTCACGCTAATTGGGAGATAGACGGCAGTCCGGCACTGATGGTAAGGACAGGCCCCTCAGTTATCTCCCTTTCCACCAGTCGGAACTGAGTGCTCACAGTGCTACTGTGACTGGCACTGTGGAATGTTAAATGTTATGTTTAAGTTGTTAAAGAGTTGAATTTAATAAAAGCTGTGGCCTTGCCCTTTCCAACATGAATGGCGGTAAGTGGTCTTTATTGATGTTTAGAAGGGGTAAGGTCTAAGTTGGATGGATCTTGGTGTGGACCTGGGTGTATTGCACCTCAGCAGTCATGCAGGCCTCTTGAACCCATTGGGAAAGAGAGCCCTGACTGATGGGGGCATAACCAGGGCGGAGTATGGTGACTGGGGGTCACGGTGGATTGGTGGGGGGACGGGGTGGGGTTGGGCCTGAGCTCACTAAGGTGATTGCCCCAGGGGATTCTGGGCCTTTTGGTGAAGAAGATCGGTAAGAGCTGCCCACCCTCCCGCCCTATCTATGGTTGGTATGTCACAGCTTGCTGCGGTTTTTGGTGACCTTGCCAGCAAAACACGGCGGTAAGAGGTACGCCCTTCACGCTAATTGGGAGATAGACGGCAGTCCGGCACTGATGGTAAGGACAGGCCCCTCAGTTATCTCCCTTTCCACCAGTCGGAACTGAGTGCTCACAGTGCTACTGTGACTGGCACTGTGGAATGTTAAATGTTATGTTTAAGTTGTTAAAGAGTTGAATTTAATAAAAGCTGTGGCCTTGCCCTTTCCAACATGAATGGCGGTAAGTGGTCTTTATTGATGTTTAGAAGGGGTAAGGTCTAAGTTGGATGGATCTTGGTGTGGACCTGGGTGTATTGCACCTCAGCAGTCATGCATGGAGTCAATTAAAGTAGAGCTATGGCCTACTCATAAAAAAAAAAAAAAAAAAGTGCTGCAACACTTTATTATGAACTCATCTGTACTAATCTTTCTTTTAGACCCCATTCACACCTGTGCAATGTGCTATGTGATTTTTTTAGCCTGTTTGTCATACAACATCATAGGGCAGCATAGGGCAGCTTATTCACTTGAATGGGCTGCCCTGAGCACGACCAACGCGCCAGTGTAGCCCCTGCACCTTTTTTGGGCCATGTGCTTTATTGCGTTTGTTGCGTGACACAATGCACGACTCCTATCCACATTTGGGTTGTCATTACAGATTAAGGGAGAAGCAGGGTCAAAGCTCTTTTGGTCATATTTCTCCTGGAGATCACAGGAGTGCGCTTCGTTTTGCACTCCTGTGGCACATATTTAGCCGATAGTGGGCTAAAGGCTGCTGTCCGTTGACATCACTCAGCCGGCTCAGCCTCTCAGCGAGCCGCTAAGAGCATGAGCCAAACACTCTTGCACAGCCTGGCACTCCAGTGAGCGCTGGAGGGGCTGAGCAGTGAGCCGGCGACTGACAGTGACCTGCTCTCTGTTCACAAAAGGCCAAGAACTGAGATGTGTAGAAGTGGTGGGGGACAGATGCAGCTGGAGGGGCAGAGCAGAGAGCTAATGACTGACAGTTACCGGCTCTCTGCTCACTAAAGGCCAAGAACTGAGCTGTGTAGACGTGGTGAGGGACAGATACAGATGCAGGGGCAGAGCAGAGAGCCAATGACTGACAGTTACCGGCTCTCTGCTCACTAAAGGCTGAGAACTGAGCTGTGTAGATGCAGTGCGGGATAGATACAGCTGGAGCAGGGGTCTCAAACTGGTGGCCCTCCAGCTGTTGCGGAACTACAAGTCCCATCATGCCTCTACCTGTGGGAGTCATGCTTGTAACTGTCAGCCTTGCAATGCCTCATGGGATTTGTAGTTTCGAAACAGCTGAAGGGCCCCCAGTTTGAGACCCCTGATCTGGAGGGACTAGGAAGAGACCCAATGACTGACAGTTACAGGCTTTCTGCTCACTAAAGGCTGAGAACCGAGCTGTGTAGACGTGGTGGGGGACAAATGCAGCTGGAGGGCCAGAGCAGAGAGCCGATGACTGACAGTTGCTGGCTCTCTGCTCACTAAAGGCAGAGAACTGAGCTGTGTAGATGAGGTGGGGGATAGATACAGCTGGAGGGACTAAGAAAAGACCCAATGACTGACAGTTACCGGCTCTCTGCATACTAAAGACAGAGAACTGAGCTGTGTAGACGTGGTGGGGGACAGATGCAGATGGAGGGACAGAGCAGAGAGCCAATGACTGACAGTTACGGGCTCTCTGCTCACAAAAGGTGGAGAACTGAGCTGTGTAGATGAGGTGGGGGACAGATACAGCTGGAGGGACTAAGAAGAGAGCCAATGACAGACAGTTACCAGCTCTCTGCTCACTAAAGGCCGAGAACTGAGCTGTTTAGATGTGGTGGGGGACAGATACAGCTGGAGGGGCAGAGCAGAGAGCCAATGACTGACAGTTACCGGCTCTCTGCTCACTAAAGGCCGAGAACTGAGCTGTGTAGACGAGGTGGGGGACAGATACAGCTGGAGGGAATAAAAAGAGACCTAAAGACTGACAGTTACCGGCTCTCTGCTCACTAAAGGCTAAGAACTGAGCTGTGTAGACATGGTGGGGGACAGATACAACTGGAGGGACGGAGCAGAGAGCCAGTGACTGACAGTTACCAGCTCTATGCTCACTAAAGGCCGAGAATTGAGCTATCATTGTAGAAGCAGCATCGGATTGATGCTGCATCCAGCTAGGTAAGTATAAATATTGTTTTTTGCAATCCTGAACTTCTCTTTTAATGGCACAGCAAGTGTATTGCGCGTATTGGTGCGTTTCTGGGAACGCCTCCAGGAATGCACATTTCTGTGAACATTAAAAGTACGTACAGGTGTGACTGGGGCCTTAGTCCCCCTGAAAAGTCCCATAAATACTGTTGCTCCTGCCAGTCTACCTAATGCAGCTTCCCTTGATGGTGTGGCAAGGATGCTGCACTGCTCCTGAATTCAGAGCAGAGTTGCCACTCTCATGTACATTGCTTGTACTTCAATGAAATGGAAACATTATGCAGTGACCATGGCTCTCTGCATTGTAACTGTTGATTCACAAATCTATAGCTTGTCAATCAACAACTGGCACCACCTAAAGCCGCCAAATGCTTTATGGTTGGACAGCACTGCATCTGTTGCTGAAATCCTCTACTGCAATGTCAGGGAGGGGGAGCTTGTGAAACACAAATTAAGGGGTAATGATTGTAATGCAGGCTTGTCATAGTCTTTTCTATTAATCTTCCAAATCCCTGCTCTGTTCTTTCCTTTCATTCATTATTGGTAATACAGATAAAATTCATTTTCATACAAAAGTTGTTTAAAGTGTTACTAAACCCACAGCAGTAAAATCAGTCTGTATATGCAGTAAAGCCTGCTTGTTATACTCACTGTGGAACCTAAGGGGTTAATCCTCTGCATCGTGTAAAAAGACTGTTTGATCCTGTCTTCTCTGCCCCCTCCCCTTCTCTTACTGTCCCCAATCCATCTGCTAATAGAACAGATCCTTGGGGACACTCTGCACATGCTCAGGTTGATGTGTATTGCTAGAGAGTTGTTTTTTTTTTTTTGGGGGGGGTGCATGTGATTAGCACAGGACCAATCAGCACTGTCCAGACAGAGGGTCAGGAGTCATGCAGCCTCATAGGATATTCAGAGGAGAATGAAAACTCCTCCTACAAGCTTTAACCAGTGCTCTGCAGGACACTGATAGAAGTCACAAGACTGCTATATACTGCTGATGAGAACATGTATTTAGCAGTTTATATTTACTAAAATAATTGTATGTCCATGGCCTGTGTACTGTGGGAGATATAGTGAATGCAGGGTCCTGGGTTTAGTAACACTTTAAAGCCCTCTTATGCCCTGTACACACGGTCGGACTTTGTTCGGACATTCCGACAAAAAAATCCTAGGTTTTTTTCCGAAGGATGTTGGCTCAAACTTGTCTTGCATACACACGGTCACACAAAGTTGTTGGAAAATCTGATCGTTCTGAACGCGGTGACGTAAAACACGTACGTCTGGACTATAAACGGGGCAGTAGCCAATAGCTTTCATCTCTTTATTTATTCTGAGCATGCGTGGCACTTTGTCCGTCGGATTTGTGTACACACGATCGGAATTTCCGACAACGGATTTTGTTGTCGGAAATTTTTATATCCTGCTCTCAAACTTTGTGTGTCGGAAAATCCGATGGAAAATGTGTGATGGAGCCTACACACGGTCGGAATTTCCGACAACAAGGTCCTATCACACATTTTCCATCGGAAAATCCGACCGTGTGTACGGGGCATAAGGGTTATTTTTTATATATACACTATAATATTTTATTAATTCATCCCTAGTCCTACCTTGCTAAACATGTAAACCAGTATCAAAATCCACATTAGCATTATGTTTAACTCCCATAATTGAAAGACTGGTGGATATTCCATCAAATAATGTTGACCCTATTCTGTGTCATTAGAAAAGGGTCATGTATAATTTTGATACTCCATAATGGATATGTGGACCTTTTATTGAAATTGTACTGTTGAACAAAGTATGTAATACTTTACTTACTTTGCATTTGTCAAAGCTTTAATAAAAATTATTGAACAAGAAACAGATGTAATTGCAAGAATACCTATAAATATTTAATATTTTAATATCCAGGTAGATGATGGAGCTCCATTCTTTTCCCATACTCTCCTTAGCTGCTTTTCATAAAAACATATTTTAATAGGATTTAAAAGATTTAGGGGAAGTCAAGTAATTATAGTTTGATTCCTGGCTAAGTCTTGCCCACTGGTCCCATGGCCTTGTCAAACGTAACTCCATCAGTGGCCAGTAAGAGTACTTTCATTGTGAGGGAGTCGGTAGTCTATGGAGTTGAACCATGCAGTTCAGGGAACACCAGGCCCCACTAACAAATGAAATCTAAAACAGAGGTCAAAGGAAAGACTTTTTTTGGCTAATAAAGGTAATTAGGTGTGGAGTCTGCTCTAAGCAGAATTTTGGGGTTGATTTACTAAAACTGAAGAGTGCAAAATCTGGTGCAGCTCTGCATGGTGGCCAACCAGCTTCTAACTTCAGCTCGTTCAATTAAGGTTTGACAAAAAACCCGAATAAACTCCTTTGTCTTAAGCCCAGTACACACAATCAGAAAATTGGACTAAAAATACCACTTTCGAAGCGATCGCACGATAATCGGATCGTTAGTACAGAGCTTTCGAGAGCCGATCATGGCAGTTCATCCGATATTATTCTATCGGACATGAACAAAACTTTTTCTGCACAATGCCAGATCGCACAATTTTCATTCAATCAGTACAGCTGTCGTTCGAAAATGCAATACAAATGCATTACAACACATGACATCACTTCCAAATTTTTATTCTGTCGTATGAGAATGATAATTTTATCGTGTGTACCGGGCATTCGAGTTTTAATTTTAAGTTAGAAAAGGTGGTATTAATGAGACACTGTTAATTTGCCCAATTAGGAGTGGGCTATAATGTGGCATGGTGCTGAATGGGCAGGTGACAGTATCTCTTTAAATCTCCAAATCTATAAAGGACGTGTAGGGATCTGCTGCCCTCTACTGTCTGTAGTTGTAAATAACTGTTGATTCTTAGCTACCACAGAGTTAGCTGGTTATAGAGGGATACTTCCTGTGCCTGCTAGCTGTGTCATAACCCCAGTTGGAGGACTGTAATATTATATACAGTAAAGTGGAGTTTTCAGGAGGTAGACACAGAATTGGACCACATGACTATCCATGCAGGGGCTGCTGTATCTTACCCAGACGAGAAGCACAGACTATTAGGTACTTGTTTCTGTGTTTTGGCTGTTTAAAGCGGTTGTAAACCCCGCTTGGATATTTTTACCTACAGGTAAGCCTCTAATAATGCTTACCTGTAGGTAAAATTAATATTTCCTAAACGTGCACCATTTAGGAGATATTCACCCTGCATGCAGGAAGTGACATCACTAGTGTATGCACTCCGAAGGTTCGGCACACCTTGCCGGAACTTCATAGCTTCGTGCCTTAACTAAGGGCCCCCCGCGGGCATGTGTGGGAGTGACGTCACTGCGGCTCGGCCAATCATATAGCCAGAGCGCGCGAACCCAGAAGAAAGACATGGGGAACATGTCAGCCCACTCAGCGGTAACATTACAGCGCTGGAGGGCTTCGTTCCTAGGTGAGTATTTCATAATGTGCTAGTATGCAATGCGTACTAGCACATTATGCCATTGCCTTGCAGGTTTTTTTTTTTTTGCAAGATCCACGAGCTGAGTGACGTCACGTCCGGTTCCAGACTGCACCGAGTGTGTTCCAGGCTGACACGCACGCCACTGTTGAACTATACACAGACTGGCAGGGTCCATCGCAGGCCGCCTGACATGCTCGCCCCTGCTCAGCATAAGCCAGCTTGGCTGATTATATTCTCCGGATCCCCCCATCATATCCAGGATCATCTCAGCGATCTAGGACCACACGCAGGATGCATCCCCGGACAACAGAGTGACTGCACACCCCATATTGAGATAAACCCATGCTTTTTTCTCACAACTGTCATGTGAGTAGCCACTTGGCTGATTATACTATTATTAAACCATTCTTTTTAAAAACATAATGCACTGAGAGGTGCCCCTTTTTGTTCTTTTATCTTGCCTTCCAGAGTCTGCTTCACTCATGAGGGAGCTGCCATCTGTGCTACTGTTTTATCGTTTTATGGACTTTTTGTCTTGTTTTATACCGGGACTTTGTTCTTCTTAGGCTGATTTATTTTACTACAGATCACATTATATCTTATACATAGCCCTGTGTTCTACACATGGTCCTTTATGTAATGTTTTTAGTCCCATAACGCAGTGCTTGTACCCTTCCTTGCGCCATTTCTTCCTTTTTATTTAGGTGGATGGCCATGTCTTGGTAGGTTTGTAGTTGTGCTATACTCTTTCCATTTTCAGATGATGGATTGAACAGTGCTCCGTGAGATGTTCAAAGCCTGGGATATTTTTTTATAACCTAACACTGCTTTAAACTTCTCTATAACTTTATCCCTGACCTGGCTCTGGCTAGTGTATTCCTTGATCTTCATGATGCTGTTTGTTCACTAAGGTTCTCTAACAAACCTCTGAGGGCTTTACAGAACAGCTGTATTTATACTGAGATTAAATTACACACAGGTGCACGCTATTTACTAATTAGGTGACTTTTGAAGGCAATTGGTTCGACTAGATTTTAGTTAGGGGTATCAGATTCAGAGGAAAGGGGGCTGAATACAAATGTACGCCACACTTTTCAGATATTTATTTGTAAAAAAATTTGAAAACCATTTATCACTTTCCTTCCACTTCAGAATTATGTGCCACTTTGTGTTGATCTATCACATAAAATCCCAATAAAATACATTTACGTTTTTGGTTGTAACAGGACAAAATGTGGATAATTCCAAGGGGTATGAATACTTTTTCAAGGCACTGTATATAAACATCCTATATATCAAAAATAACAAAAGTGTTGTTAACCTAGTGACAGTGAATTACCAATTTTAGCAATATACAAAGATGACCATTTTCACAATGGATCAAAAAATAATAATATGATCAACTTTCCATCAACAATATAAACATTGGGCTCAGCCCAAGTGATTAAAGAAAATTTCCTGTGAAATCAATATTTTTCTACCAGCACTATAGCGCACCTCCTCCCACACAATGTGATTATTATAAGTCCACAATTATATTCCCTTGCGTATCATTAACCTCTTCATCTTCCAATTCTATTTGTGTTGTGATCCACCTTCTTACTCATGCACACTACACTTCCCCTGTGTCTTAAACACTCACTGATATTACGGATCACTTAAATTAATAAGTGGGTCTGCAAGCACTTTCTTTTATTAATCCGGGGTCCCCTGATATCAAGTCTTCTTTTCACCACAAACCTCAACAACCAGTAAACCAGGCCACAAGCTGGCTCAGAAGGTTCAATTCCTCCGCTCTACTTCATACTCTCTACTCCAGTATATTAACAACCTTAATTTCCCTCTCTTTCAGATCCAGAGCCATATCTCATATCTCCCATGAAGTCTCGTAAATGTCCAAAAGTCCCTTTATCTTAATCTGGTGAAAAATCCAGGAGATAAATGTTGCATCCCAGCAGTGACAAAAGATGATGATGATCAATGATATTCAATCCACCTCTCCCTCATCCATTAAGATTGCATCTCAGGAAATTAAATACAAAAAGAGGATCTTATTGCATAAACCATTTCAAATCTTCATTTGAATATTAAAAGTAGCAAACAGATTATTGGGTGGGGCTGGGGAAGACACAGCTGTCATGGTACACGTTGGCACCAATGACAATGTGATAGGAAGGTGGAGAGTACTAAAAAGTGATTTCAGGGACTTAGGGAATAGATTGAGGAGAAGGAACTCCGAGGTGGTTTTCTCTGAAATACTACCTGTGCCTCGAGAAACACCAGCGAGGCAGCAGGAGATTCGGGAACTGAACAAGTGTCTGAGGAACTGGTGTAGGAAAGAAGGGTATGGATTCCTGGAGAACTGAGCTGACTTTTTAGTCTGTTATCTGTTAGTCTGTTTAGTCTGTTAGGTCTTTAGTAAGGACAGGATGCACCTTAATGGGGACGGTACAACTCTATTGGGAAGAAAGATGGCCACAAAGTTGGAGGGGCTGGAGGGGCTTTTAAACTAGGTGTTGAGGGGTGGGGGTTTAGAGGTAGCAATAACCGGCAGTGAGCATAGGACAGGGGGGAAATATATACTCATCCTCATAAACATCCAGGTGTATTCCTTGTATCGGAGGAACAGGGAGGGTAGGAGAGGGGGAGTGGTGTGTCTATATATTTACGGGTAGAATAGCGGAATGACATCAGTGATGGGGTAAGGGGGAAGTGGAGTCCGTATGGGTGGAACTTCGAAGGGTGGAAGAAAGCAGGAAATTACTAGTGGGGGGTATAATACAGGCCCCCTAACCTGAGGGCAGAGGTGGAGTTGGATCTCCTTTCACTGTTAGAAATGGCAGCAAGGCAGGGAAATGTCATCACAATGGGGGACTTCAACTATATCGACATTGACTGGGTGGAAGGGACAGCCCACTCATTAAAGGCCCGCCATTTCTTAAATGTTCTACAGGACAACTTCATGTTACAATTGGTGGATTCCCCCGACTAAAAGTAATGCATTCCTAGATCTTTTAATTACAAATGATACAGATCTGATTGCAGATGTGGAAATATAGGACAACTTGGGAACCAACGACCACAGAATTATTACATTCAGCATAAATCATAGGAAAGGGAAGCACAAATAACACTAAATTTCAAAAGAGACAACTTTTTTAAACTGCACTCAATGCTGCAGGATATTAAGTGGGACCAAATCCTTGAAATCGTGAACACAGAGGAAAAATGGGAATGCTTTAGGAATATATTAAATAAAACTGTCACTGAGTGCATTCCAAGGGGTAATAAATATAGAAGAACAAAGGTTAAACCTGGGTGGTTGAACCAAAACTTAAAATGTCATATTAAGGACACAAAATGGCCTTTAAAAAGTACAAAGCAGAGGGATCATTATCAGCATTCCAACAATACAAGCAATGTAATATGCCCCATACACACGATCAGAAATTCCGTCAGAAAAAACTTGGATGGTTTTTCCGATGGAATTCCGCTCAAGCTTGCCTTGCATACACACGGTCACACAAAATTTCTCTGAACTTTCGACCGTCAAGAACGCTGTGACGTACAACACTACGACGAGCCGAGAAAATGAAGTTCGATACTTTTGAGCATTCGTTGAATAGTTTCCAAGCATGTGTGATTTTTTGCATGTCCGAATTGCATATAGGCGAACGCATTTTCGGATAGGAACTTTTTCCGACCGAAAAATAGAGAACCTGCTCTCAATCTTTTGCTGGCTGGAATTCCGCCAGCAAAAGTGCGATGGAGCATACACACGGTCGCATTTTCCAACCAATTCCTCTCAGCGGGGTTTTGCTGGCGGCAATTTACGGGGCATAAGAAAGCAATCAGGATGGCTAAAAAAGACTTTGAAAGACACATAGCGGAGGAGAGTAAAACAAATCCCAAGAAGTTTTTAAAATATATTAACAGTAAAAAGGCGAGGTCGGTGTCAGGGCTGGAGTCAGCCCAATCCTTCTCTGAGCTGGCCGCTCAGCTGTCGGCTAATTGCCAGCTCCTATCTCTCTCCACAGTTACTCAGCTGTTGTTCATATCCTGCTTATCAGTCCTGCCTACTTAAGCCATCCAGTCCAGAGGGTCTCTGCCTTCGCCTTGGTCAACATCACAAGACTGGCTTTGCTGACATCCCTTCTGGCTCCAGATGCTGCTTGCTGTTCCACTACTTTGATCCCTGACCAGGTTGAGACTTACTTTGAGATGCTGCCCCAGGCGTTTCCCACGGACAGAAGCAAAGTAGGTTTCGTGATATCTTTGCTTTCTGAGAGAGTCTTGGCCTGGGCAAACCCTCTATGGGAGACGCAAAAACATGTTGTCTTGAGCTACCCTGAGTTTGTGGCTTCATTTAAAAGGGTATTTGATGTTCCCGCACGCTCCGCTTCGGCTGCCAAGTGCCTCATGTCCATCGAACAGAGTACAAGAACTGTTGCCAACTACACCATTGAATTACGTACTCTGGCAGCAGAGGTTTTGTGGAACAATGAGGCTGCTTTTTCTCATGGTCTCTCGGATACCATCAAGGATGAGATAGCAGCCCGAGATATACCCACTGAGCTGGAGAAGTTGATCACGTTTGCCATCCTCATTTACTCCAGACTCAGAGAAAGACTCTCTTTTAACCACTTGCTGCCCACCCTATTACCAAATGACAGCGACAAAGTGGTTTGATATTCCTGACCGGACGTCATATGACGTGATCAGGAATATCGAGCCACTGCGCACCCCCGGGAGTCTCAAGGCTGCCTTCGCTTCTGCTCCTGTGTTGGCACATCCAGATCCTACGTTACCTTTTATCCTTGAGGTTGATGCTTCTGAGACTGGTGTTGGTGCCCTTCTGTCTCAACGTCCTAACTCTGAGTGTGCTATGCATCCTTGTGGCTCCTTTTCCAAGAAATTGTCACCTTCTGGCTCCAGATCCTGCTTGCTCCAGATCCATTACTTTGATCCCTGACTTCTGGCTTGGCTGACTATCTGTTCCGGTTACTGAACTCTGGCTATGTTTTAACTACGTTTGTTCTTTTTACTTTTATTATTAAACAAGTGTGATTTAACTGTACTTCTGTCTCGGTCTGATTTAATGGTTTCTGACAGTTGGAACACATAGGCCCCATAAAGGACGAGGAAACAAAGGTGGTTACAGATGACAAGGAGAAGGCAAATGCTTTCTTCTCCTCAGTCTTCACACAGGAAAAGGAGGCGTATACCGACCACGACAGTATTGTTAGTAACACGTCACAGGATCTACCCTTGTGGCTAACAGAGGCCGGAGTCTGGAAAAGGATTAGAGAAGCTTAACATAAATAAATCACCACGACCAGATGGCTTTCACCTGAGAGTCCTTAAAGAACTCAGTCAGGTTATAGCCAGACCACTATTCCTAATCTGGACAGCATACAATGGGATTGGTACCAGCTGATTGGCTAAAGGCCCACGTGATACCAATATTCAAAAAAGGGCAGAGATCTATTCCTGGGAACTATAAGCCTGTCAGTCTAATGTCGGTAGTTTGTAAACTATTTGACGGGTTGATAAGGGACTATATCCTAGAATTTGCTGACGAAAACAGTATCATTAGTAGTAATCAGCACGGGTTTATGAAAGGTCGCTCTTGCCAAACCAGTCTATTAACATTCTACGAGGAAGTGAGCTGCAATCTGGACAAAGGTAGGCCGGTGGATGTGGTGTATCTGGATCTTGCAAAAGCATTTGATACAGTCCCCCACAAATCCCTAATCTACAAGCTGAGGTCTGTAGGCATGGACCATAAGGTTTGTTCTTGGATAGAAAACTGGCTACAGGGTCATGTCCAAAGGGTCGTGATAAATAACGTGTACTCAGAATGGACTGGAGTGATTAGTGGGGTACCCAAAGGCTCTGTTCTGGGACTAATTCTGTTTAATTTATTTATAAATGATATAGAGGGTGGGATAAATAGCTCAATCTCAGTGTTTGCTCAAGACACAAAAATATGCAGGACAATAACAACACAGCATGATATAGAAACTTCACAAGAGGACCTGAATAAATTAATGGAGTGGGTTACTGCATGGCAAATTAAGTTTAACATTGAGAAATGTAAGGTAATGCACTTGGGGGGTAAAAATATAAATGCAAGTTATTCATTAGGGGGAGAACCCCTAGGTGCTTCCAGGATGGAGAAGGATCTAGGGGTCCTAGCAGAAGACAGACTGAGCAATAGCATGCAGTGTTAAGCTGCGGCTACCAAAGCCAGCAGAATATTAGCATGCATTAAAAAGGGACAATTTTTTCTGCCACTTTATCAAACTCTGGTTTGGCCACAAACCAGTTCTTGTCCAGTTCTGGTCACCAATCCTCAGAAGAGATGTGCTGGAGCTGGAGGGAGTCCAGAAAAGAGTAACTAAATTAATATGGGGACTGGAGGACCTCAATTATGAGAAATTACTACAATCGCTAAATGTATTTTCCTTGGAGAAGAGATGGTTGATTGGAGATATGATAGCGTTATACTAATATTTCAATGGTGATCCCAGCGTACAGTGCTTTGAAAAAGTATGCATACCCCTTAAAATTTTCCACATTTTTCATGTTACAACCAAAAACGTAAATGTATTTTATTGGGATTTTACGTAATAGACCAACACAAAGTGGAACATAATTGTGAAGTGGAAGGAAAATGATAAATGGTTTTCAAAATTTTTTACAAATAAATATCTGAAAAGTATGGTGAGCATTTGTTTTCAGCCCCCTTTACTCTGATACCCCTAACTAAAATCGAGTGGAACCGATTGCCTTTAAAAGTCCCCCAATTAGTAAATAAAGTCCACCTGTGTGTAATTTAATCTCAGTATAAATACAGCTGTTCTGTGAAGCCCTCAGAGGTTAGTTAGAGCTCCTGTTCCTTTAAGGGGGATTGGGCTGCCTCCAGGCCCACCTGCCCCTCATCTATCCATTTTAATGCATGTGCTTCCATTGTGGAGACGCTTATAAATTCAGTAGTGTTAGGACTGCAAGCATACACAGGGTGCCGTGAAGAGGCCTTGCAGCTTATGCATGCGTTTGCAAATGCGTGCTAACTAAACCCCTGTTTTTAACGCAGACTGTTGGACAGGTTAATTTGGTCAGTTGGCAGACTGGTTGATGAGTTGAGCTATGGAATGTTCTGTTTTTGTCTTTCATGTGATAGCCCTTCCATGTGCTCCTTGCTGTGAAGGCCAGTTATAAATGGGGGCAGGGGCCATTTGTTTGTTATTGGTATATATTGGTCCGGGGACACACTGTACACCTTTGCTGCCATTGTGCTCTTGCTGGGTGTCCAGTGTGCTCCTGTTCCTTTAAGAGGGATTGGGCTGCCTCCAGGCCCATCTGCCCCTCATCTATCCAATTAATGCATGTGCATCCATTGTGGAGACGCTTATAAATTCAGTAGTGTTATGACTGCAAGCATACACAGGGTGCCGTGAAGAGGCCTTGCAGCTTATGCATGCGTTTGCAAATGCGTGCTAACTAAACCCCTGATTTTAACGCAGACAGTTGGAGAGGTTAATTTGGTCAGTTGGCAGACTGGTTGGTGAGTTGAGCTATGGAATGTTCTGTTTTTGTCTTTCATGAGGTTAGTTAGAGAACCTTGGTGAACAAACAGCTTTATGAAGACCAAGGAACACACCAGATAGGTCAAGGATAAAGTTGTGGAGAAGTTTAAAGCAGGGTTAGGTTATAAAAAAATATCCCAAGCTTTGAACATGTCATGGAGCTCTGTTCAATCCATCATCCGAAAATGGAAAGAGTATGGCACAACTGCAAACCTACCAAGACATGGCCTACCACCTAAACTGACAGGCCAGGCAAGGAGAGCATTAATCAGAGAAGCAGCCAAGAGGCCCATGGTAACTCTGGAGGAGCTGCAGAGATCCACAGCTCAGGCGGGAGAATCTGTCCACAGGACAACTATTAGTCGTGCTCTCCACAATCTGGAAGAGTGGCAAGAAGAAAGCCATTGTTGAAAGAAGGCCATAAGAAGTCGTGTTTGCAGTTTGCGAGAAGCCATGTGGGAGACACAGCAAACATGTGGAAGAAGGTTCTCTGGTCAGATGAGACTAAAATTGAACTTTGTGGTAGGGTTGCCACCTGTACGGGTTTCTCCCGGGCAGTCCGTGTGTGAATGACGTGTACGGGTTTACATCTGCTCCAGACCCAGACACATCATTCACACCGCACTGCACCGAGAGTGACGAGACTGCTCAGTGGATGATGTGTCTCCCCTCCCCCGTCGTCTCACTAGCTACACAGTGTCAGTCCACCCTGCACTAATGCTGAGTGCAGGGGGGGTCTGAACTTTGGCCAGGGATTCAGTGAGCCCCCACTGCCTGCCAATGATTGCATGCAGGAGGGAGGCAGTTCGCAGGCCCGGACAAGGGGGAGGCAGCTAAAGAATCCAAAAGCAGGGACGAGGATGCCCCCATATCTATTGCCAGCTTCAGGTGGGAGGAGCAAGCGAGACAACCCTACACTGCAGCCCCGATCACTGCTTCCTGCCCAGCTGACATCAGGACTCACCCAGGGCAGATGAGGTTAACAGAAGACGGATGCCACACTGCATATTCTCCTCCCGTGAGTCCCAACCTGTTCTGCCTGCCGTCGGCAGTAAAGCGGCACTGTCTTACTGTCGTTTTAGCGGCGGTAAAACAACGGTTTGGCGGCCCTGCCCCATTGTTTTCAATGGGCAGGAGCACTTCAGGAGCGGTGTATACATCGTTCCTACAGCGCTGCAAAGATGCGGCTTGCAGGACATTTTTTACCGTCCTGCAAGCGCAACGCTCGAGGGCTTTCACACTGGAGAGACAGGAGAGGCTCTTTCAAGGCGCTTTGCAGGCGCTATTTTTTATCCCTGTAGCGCCTGTAAAGTGCCTCAGTGTGAAAGTAGCCAAAGTCTCAGCAACATTGCATACCATACAGGAACATTAACCCTCTATGGTACAATGAGGATGATGGAGTGCTACCACAGCCTCTCACAACTTTCACAGAAGCTGCAGGTGACCAGTCACAGAGATTGAGGGAATCAGGCAAAGTTGGGTACACACAGAGTAAATTTGTTCCAATTTACTATGTATATTATGCTTCAGAGAAAGGAACTGGAAAATACTACTGACACCGTCCACTGCCCCACTGACACTATCCACTGCCCCACTGACACCGTCCACTGCCCTACTGACAGCGTCCACTGCCCTACTGACAGCGTCCACTGCCCTACTGACACCATCCACTTTCCCACTGACACTGTCCACTGCTCTACTGACACCGTCCACTGCCCTACTGACACCGTCCACTGCCCTACTGACACCATCCAATGCCCCACTGACACCGTCCACTGCCCCACTGACACCATCCACTGCCCCACTGACACCGTCCACTGCCCTACTGACACCGTCCACTTTCCTACTGACACCGTCCACTGCTCTACTGACACCATCCACTGCTCTACTGACACCGTCTACTGCTCTACTGACACCGTCCACTGCTCTACTGACAATGTCCACTGCTCTACTGACACCGTCCACTGCTCTACTGACACCGTCCACTGCCCTACTGACACCATCCACTGCTCTACTGACACCATCCTCTGCCGTACTGACACAGTCTACTGCCCTACTGACACCGTCTACTGCCCTACTGACACCGTCCGCTTTCCTACTGACACCGTCCACTGCTCTACTGACACCGCCCACTGCTTTACTGACATCGTCCACTGCTCTACTGACACCGTCCACTGCCTTACTGACACCATCCTCTGCCCTACTGACCCCGTCCACTGCCCCACTGACACTGTCTACTGCCCTACTGATATCATCCACTGCCCTACTGACACCGTCCACTGCTCTACTGACATGTCCACTTTCCTACTGACACCGTCCTCTGCCCTACTGACATCATCTACTGCTCTACTGACACCATCCACTTTCCTACTTACACTGTCCACTGCCCTACTGACACCGTCCACTGCCCTACTGACACCGTCCACTGCCCCACTGACACCGTCCACTGCTCTACTGACACCATCCACTGCTCTACTGACACCATCCACTGCTCTACTGACACCGTCTACTTTCCTACTGACACCATCCACTGCCCTACTGACACCGTCCACTGCCCCACTAACACCATCCACTGCCCCACTGACACCATCCACTTCTCTACTGACACCGTCCACTGCTCTACTGACACCGTCCTCTGCCCTACTGACAACTTCCACTGCTCTACTGACAATGTCCACTGCTCTACTGACACCATCCACTGCCTTACTGACACCGTCCACTGCCCTACTGACACTAACCACTGCTCTACTGACACCATCCACTGCTCTACTGACACCCTCCACTTTCCTACTGACACCGTCCACTGCCCCACTGACACCATCCACTGCCCCACTGACACCATCCACTGCTCTACTGACACCGCCCACTGCCCTACTGACAGCATCGACTGCTCTAATGACTGACACTGTCCACGTTTAAGGTAGGCTAATTCATATTTTTACAGTACCATTGGTTTTATTAATTAAATCATATTTTATGGGTACAAAAATGCTTTTGTTTTATTTAACAATGTCCTTTTCAGTCCCTCCGAATGCAATTTGACAAACACTTACTGTTCACCGTGGTGCACCTAGCAGCGCGCTGCATTACTACTCTCCTAGGTCTTTTACAATCCTATAGTGTATACAACACTAAAAAAGAAAATGTGCCGTTAGAGTGTTCGGGTTTGGCTTGAAGAAAAGGTGGCAACCCTACTTTGTGGCCTAAAAGCAAAACGCTATGTGTGGCGGAAAACTAACACTGCACATCACCCTGAACTAGACATGTGCACACTGAAATATTTTGTTTCGGAATTTCGGTTTCGTCTGAAAAATAAATGTATTTAGTTACTCCCGAAATTCGTTTTTATCTACGTTGTTTCATTTAAAAAATGCATTTATAGGAAAATCCAAATTAATTAAGGTCGAATCTGTCAATTGAAGGCTTATGGTGTCTGTTGGATGTTCTAAGAAGATTTGACGAAGCAGCTAAACTGTACGATGCCGCGATCATACATTTCCGGTCGATTGCTCACAAGCTGTAGTAGAATTCTAATGTTGTTTGACTAGTAATAATTATAATTATTAATTATCATTACTAGCCAAACAACATTAGAATTCTTCTATAGCCTATGGGTGGAGCATTTGACCATAAATGTCCGCTCGCGGCGATCGTATGTTTTTAGCTGCTTCGTCGAATCTTCATATCAAACTGTTGTCGCCACCTTGCGAAAATATAATAGATATGAAAATAAAGCATTTTTTTTATTTCAGATCTTTCGTATTTCGGATTCTGCGCGTTTGTTATCGTTTTGTTAAAACAAACACGAAAATCCCCAGGAAATTCGGACGAAAATGCATTCGGACGATAAAGAATGCACATGTTGAATAAAAATAGGTAGGTGTGGAGCTGTTCTAGGGTGCAATAATTGCATGTCCCTGTTTGATACTCTGTGTATCTCTATATTATACTCCCAATGTAAAAATAAATAAAAAGAGTTGCTAAAACGTGTTTAAAGTGTCAAATGCTTAGTGCTGGTGTGAGCAGGTGCTGACAATGCACATGTGCAAGAGTAAATTAGTGTGCTGTGATCATATATAGTCAATTTTTCAATACATAAAATTAAATACAAAAAAACTAAAGTGACAGGTGCTCTTCAAAACCGTGCCTTGGTTATACTCATATATATATATATAAATATATATATATATATATATATATATATATATATATATATATATATATATATATATATATATATATATATATATAAGAAATTTCATGCAAAAAAAAATATGTATACACTGTGATCATATACAGTCCATTATTCATTCCAGATGATCAAAAAGTAAAAAAAATATATATATATAAAAGTAAAAATGGGAAGAAAAAGTCATTTATTCCAATATCCCTACACAACTGGTAATGTACAAAAGTTTTATAGACGATTGCATTGTAGTTTGGAATGGTGACCAGAATCGTCTGATTCAATTCTTTGAGAAACTAAACAACAATCAAAAAAATATCAAATTATCGTATGAGATCCATGAGCACACTATTCATTTTTTGGACCTGAAAATACAAATAGAAGAGAATCTAATAACAATGAAAACATTCTTCAAGTCAGTAGACAGAAACAGTTACATACCAGTGGATAGCTGCCATCATGATCCGTGGCTTATAAATATACCAAAGGGACAAATGATACGTTTAAGAAGAAATTGTAGTAGTCAGAAAGTTTTTTTAGAACAAGCACAGATGATAGAGGAGACATTTATCCATAAAAGCTATAATGAAGAATTCATAAAGGAAAAGATCTAAGAAGTATAAGCCCCATTGGAGGGGAAGCAATAGGGTTAGAGAATTAAGTAAATGTGAATCAAGATGGATTACATAAATACATACATTGGCTCCTGTCTAAACTGACAGCACTATATAGCTTACTGAGCAATATAGGACAAAAGGCCATCCCGCTGGCGCATTTCACCCTATGATTATTATCTCCATTATCATGGCCATCATGCAGTATTTTCCTGAAATGCCCCAATCAGAAAGAAACCACTGTTCATCCACTAGATGGAGCTGATGATCAAAGGCAATAAGCATACTAGGCATTGCTTCAACTTTGTTATGACTGTGCGGATGCATGAGACAGTTACACAGTTATTTATTTTTTTTGATAAATACATTTTTTGCTGTTCAAGCATATCAAAATCCCCCCCAAAAAACAACAATGTAATATATTGTATTTTACCAGTACTTAAATACAGTGGCTGCATTTGTTTTAATTTTTTAGGATGTATTCTGTTATATTCATCTGATGATCATTAACACACTTCCTGTCCTATGGAAGCTATGCTCCCTCATTGCATTGTCTCTATGGAGGAGAAGCATTGTCACCCTAGGTTGCCATCTTTATTTGAATTACAAACACCCCCCTCCCCTTCTCTGCTCATCCCTGTTCCATAGGGAGGGCTAGCCACTGTGTAAAACTACAAAACAAGAGGCAGAACTTTCATCTGTGAAGCGCAAAGAGCCCACCCAAGTTGTGTGACATTAGCCAAATTAATATTCCCTAATGTTTTTTTGTATCTCCTTCTAAGACCCCATTGGCCTGGGGTCTGAAGATCCGATTTGCCGGGAGGAGAAGCAGCGACCACAAGGACATGGAGGGGGGAAGCTGCAGCAGCGACCTGGATGGGGTAAGAGCCGATTGATCGGCGAGCGAGGCGGCAACCGGGGGGGCTGGTGTGGGATGGCGGCCTGAAACGACCTGGGGGGGTAAATGTCTCAGGTTTGCCACCACTAGGGAGGAGTAGTGCCTCAAGGGCTGGATACGTTTGGAGACCATTGTCCTAGATGTCCTCCAGCCAGGAAATGAGGCAGGCTCTTTCTGACTTGCTGCAGCTTCCACGGCCCTTGATTGGATGGTATCCACGTGGTTGATCTATTATAATTTGGAGATCATTACCATTTTGTAAGGGAACTGACACACTTGATTTCAAGGTGCTTTGGGAATATGGCGCATAGATTTTCACTTATTTTCAAGATTTCACAAGTAGACTTGAATAAATATTTTTTTGAATTATACTCTTTTATCAGCACAAGTTTCAGTTATATGTTCTGTGTTGGACACTTTACCATGTATTTTGACGTATAATGTGTATGAAGTCTTCTGTTATGATTATATACAGTATGATTTATTATTGACTTATTGATATTTTGGATTTGCGCACTTTTGAAGTATGGTAGTTATTTTTAGATTTTGTCCTTGTGTCCAGAATATATAAGTGCATCATCACCCTTTTGCACTAAGCGCACAATTCTGGTTTTAACTCCTTCAATGCCAGGCAGAGCTGTGTAAACATCAGGAATGAATACAAACACAAATCCCTTTTCTAGGTAATACAATTTGTTTATATCCTTTTACAAGGTGCTCATATTAACAGCAATGAAAGATAGAAAGTAGATGTAATCTGAGTAAAACCGGCTGCATTGAAAAAAGTGCAATGCAAAGTGAAGGCTGCCAAAAATTCCAGTCTACAGTATCCTTTAAGAGTAATTTCACGTTTCAACAGCTGCTCTTGAGATGCTTCCAAAATGTGTTCCAAAAGTCCATGTACAAAAGCCCAGATCTTGTCTATGCATTTATCCTGTGTGCCTTGAATGTCTGACATATCTGCCCAGCCCTAGTTCATCTGGATCCCCAAACCATCCTCTTGAGTATTTCATCTCCTCCTCTAGTGATAGTTGAAGCATTATGTGATCATCTTCTGCTAAGCTCTCTAGGGCTGAGACTGTAATTGCTAGTTTTTGTTAATTGTTCCCATTGTCTTGTTCTTGTGTTATGTCCTTCTCCTGCCCTGTGACCACTTGTCTCAGCCAAGCTCTCCTTTCTTCATGTACATACCCTCAGCTTTTCCTATACAAATAGTCTCAACAGAGGACCCCTGACTTACAGCTGTCTGCCAATGCTCTTTCCTATCGTTTGTGATTTGGAAACGGTCCACTACTTGTGCCTCAGTACGTCTTGGCCTTGCTTTGCATCATCCATGTTCCAGTATCTCTCCTATTCCCTTGTTTTCAAGTCCATCATCTTCTCTGTTCCAATGTGACCTCCTTGCTTGCCAGGTGTAGGAAGATGTTTGTTGTACAGTGACCTCTGGAACATCTAAATCCCAATAGGCACACTGAGTCTTCAATAAAAGGAAAACCACTGTTGGTTGAAAAGCACATTAACACCAAACACCCCTTCCTGGATATCTTGCTGGGAGAAAAACCTACCCTACCTAACATTCCCTGTTATACTCAAGTTCATTCTCCTTTCTACACCTATATAATATCCTTGCTTACCAGGTATAGGAAGATGTTTGTTGTACAGTGGGTTCTGAAACATCTGAAATCCAGTAGGCATACTAAGCCTTCAATGAAAGGAAACCGCTGCCACTTGCTAGGAGAAAGCCCACCCTACCTAATATTACCTGTTATCATGCTCAAGTCAATATTCTTTCTGCTACACTATATTATAATTGCTTTCCAAGTATAGGAAGATGTCTATTGTACAGTAAGCTCTGGGACATGTGAGTCCCAGTAGGCATACTGAGCCTTGAAAAAAGGAAACCACTGTTGGTTAAAGAGTACACTGAAGCTAAATACCCCTTCCTGGATATTCTAAGGGGAGATCAAAAGTATCCTTTATTCCTTATTTTTGAATAAGTTAGTTAATAAGTTAATTAAATTCAAAATACTAACAATAAGCCATCCACAACTCTGCCCCCAGCTACATCACTAACCTAGTCTCAAAATACCAACCTAAACGCCATCTCCGTTCCTCCCAAGATCTCCTGCTCTCTAGCTCCCTCATCACCTCCTCCCATATCCGCCTCCAGGACTTCTCCCGAGCCTCGCCCATCCTCTGGAATTCCCTACCCCAATCTGTCAGACTGTCTCCAAATTTATCCACTTTTAGGCGATCCCTGAAGACTTTCCTCTTCAGAGAAGCCTATCCTGCCTCCATCTAACAACTGCATTATTTTCTCCATTAGCTCATCCCCCACAGCTATTACCCTTTTGTATAACTTGACCCTCCCTCCTAGATTGTAAGCTCTAACGAGCAGGGCCCTCTGATTCCTCCTGTATTGAATTGTATTGTACTTGTACTGTCTGCCCTAATGTTGTTGTAAAGCGCTGCGTAAACTGTCGGCGCTATATAAATCCTGTATAATAATAATAATAATATCCTACCAACCCTAATGCCCCGTACACACGGTCAGATTTTCCGATGGAAAATGTGTGATAGGACCTTGTTGTCGGAAATTCCCACTGTGTTTAGGCTCCATCACACATTTTCCATCGGATTTTCCGACACACAAAGATTGAGAGCAGGATATAAAATTTTGCGACAACAAAATCCGTTGTCGGAAATTCCGATCGTGTGTACACAAATCCGACGGACAAAGTGCCACTCATGCTCAGAATAAATAAAGAGATGAAAGCTATTGGCCACTGCCCCGTTTATAGTCCCGATGTACGTGTTTTACGTCACCGCGTTCAGAATGATCGGATTTTCCGAAAACTTTGTGTGACCGTGTGTATGCAAGACAAGTTTGAGCCAACATCCGTCAGAAAAAATCCTAGGATTTTGTTGTCGGAATGTCCGAACAAAGTCCGACCGTGTGTACGGGGGATAAGTCTGTGTTTGTCAGTATTATTGTGCTAAATAACTGACCTCTGACCCTTGTCCTGATTCTGCGACTCTTGCTTACATGACTACCAGCTTTCGTAGTTCAAGTCCCAGAAAGCCACAGGTCCATCAACAGTGATCATTACTAAACATTACTATTAGATTGAAATGTGTTCAATTTTCCACACAAATTGAAAAAAAAAATTTACTGATGAATACCTATCACTTGACAAATTGCCAAAATGTTTTTTCTAAGGGTTTTATCAGTATTTTGTACAACTTCTGTTTTTGAATTGAACCTATCAAAGGGTGAAGAAAGAAAATGATGATAGTGTTAAAACTTGATGCACACTGCTGGAAAATTGGGTCTGGATTCACACTTTTGCATTTTTGCTTAATGCTGTTGCTAATAAAAATCAATAAAAGAGCACTAAAACACATGTCAATGCATGCGTTAAGAAGCATGTGCGCTTTGATTCATTTCCATTGGGAGTGCATGCTGAGACCTGACTTTCGTGCTAAGTGACCTTTAGCTAATCTTTTGTATTATCTTGTACCCCGTGTCTGCTGATTTGTTGACCTGTGTTAGATCCAGCTTCATTTGGACTTCAACTTGTTCCCGATCACTCAGTAGTGTTTAATTGCTTGGTTCTGATTCTGCCCTAAGTTTACAACTGCTAAATTATATCCTTGCCTTTGTATCTTCTCCATCCACTGCTGATCCTGGTTCCTTAGCTTGTGTTAAGCTTCCTAAACTCAAAATTTTCACAATTTGCCCTTTAAAAGCATACATTCTCCCAACCTTCAGATGGTGAACTTGAAATAGCAACTTGGATGTTACCTTGCAGCAAAGCTCAGTTGCAACTTTAAGGGCTCTGGTGAAGGCCAAATTCTCCTTAGAACCTTTGTCCCAGGGAAGCTCACATTCCTGCTGGTACTGGCTATCATATTTCATGTCTGGTCTTCCACCTGACACATGAACCTCCCATCATAATTTTGTGCTGCCATTTCTGATGGTGCTGGAAGAGTGTTAACAATGCATCTACTTGCAAAGTGGTGGCAGGCAGTAAGTCAGGGAAAGCTTTGGTGTGTTCAGCACAGAATATGGGTTCTTAACATTTCAATTGAGCTTTTTTTGGAAGCCTCCTAAAATTTTACAAATCATAGGAAAGGACCACACTTAAAAATATGTATCAGAATAATGAATAATCCAGGAAAAACTTTGGAAAATATTCCCATCAAACATATTCCTGGAGGTAGCTTCTAATGGATGGGTGGCAACAGCTGGCTGGGAACTGGTATCAACACAAAGTTAAAATATATATTGCCAGCACAAAATGGATCATCAAATGAAGCCAAAAAAGTTTTCTAAAGTGATCGCATAACAGCAAAAGTTTGCAACATTTTGGGGGCACGGAGGACCCCTTCACATGCCTAACTCCCATAGCACACATTCTTGAAGGTGGTTTTTAAGAGGTGGGCACTGTAGCAACAGCTGGCTGGGAACAGATAGAAACACAAAGTTAAAGCATATAACATCAGCGCACTGTAGATCATCATCAAATAGCACCAAAAAAAGTTTATTGAAGTGATCACAGCAAAGGGTTGCAACGTTTCAGGGCTATGCAGGACCCTTTCACATGCCTGGTTACAACCCTTTCCTGTGATATGAAAGTATAAAAGGGGTGGTTCCGCACTATGGACTAACTGATAGGTATCTAAAGCTGCTGCCTCCACTGGAACAGCTACCAAGGTAGGTGTTAAGGTATAATAGAGATGGTGAAAGTGTATGTGGCGCTGCTAGTGTTAAGTGTGTGTGTTTCTGTGTTTTAATCACAAAGCTTATATAAAACAATTATGTGACCAAAAAAAGAGAAATAAAAATATTGTATGCTGAAACTCTGGACAAAGTGCCAACTATAACATCAATATACATTCATATCCCATAAATGTGAATACCAGAAGACTTAACAGTGCAGAAATGCACCATCAAGATAGCTAAATACTGGAATTTTTAGACAGTATGCCAACTAAAACATCAATATATATTCACATGCCAATTAAAAAAATAAAGGTGCCAAAAACTTCATTGGTGCAAAATTACATTAAAGTGACAAGTGCTATAATTCATTTGGTGAAAAGTGACATGTGCTTGGAGTTTTTAGTCCTGCCAGTGTGTCAATATTGCCGGTGTGTCGGTGTCTCAAACTATGTTCCCCCTTATGTTCCCGCTTATGTACCAGAAAGCTCTCCCCTCTAGGGGGTATCCAGCATTAACACCATCAATGGCTGCAACTAGGTTCTCAGTGTAAGCGGCATCATGGCTCTTTTCTCTTTAAATTCCACTGCCCCAGCAGCCTCATGCATATGAGGAAACAATAATAGACACTTCCATAGCGTTGGTTACATTTATTTAAAAGTAAATAGTAGTGAACTTACATTAATTAAAATAATGACGATCGGTTTGTGTATAGAAAAGCCAGGAAGTCCAGGACGCAATGCGCTTCACGGGCTTAAACCGGAAGTGATGCAATGACGTTGTGGATCCACCCTACGTGTTTCCTCACTCATCGGGAGCGGCTGCCTGTACACCATTTTGGAACGATATGCAGGTACCAGCTGAATTTATTCACCACAGTAACAGATTTTTATTTGTTCACAACCAATTGTCATTTTGCAGCGATAAGTCCTCTTAGGTTAACGCATTTCAATGCACTTCTTCAGGACACTTGGAGGAAGATTTCAGCGGTAACTAGAGAGAAAAAAAAGTCATTAACAATCGCTACTACTTATAAACACATACAATAATGATCAGACATGGTGTATTGTGTTGCTCTGTGCTGCTCTGTAAAAAAAAGTACTGCATGCTGTATTTTTTTTTTTTTAGTGTACACGACTGCAACAAGGTGGTGTGAAATGGCCTGATAGGAGAAAGGTATTTTGTGGATGAATTATTCCACAGCGTATGCAGCAGCAATAATCAGTGAAGCCATGTTTTGAAACCTATTTACTACTTGTTAATAATATATACAGCATCTCACAAAAGTGAGTACATTCCTCACAATTTTTGTAAATATTTTATTATATCTTTTCACGTGACAACACTTAAAAAATGACACTTTGCTACAAAGTAAAGAAGGGAGTGTACAGCTTATATAACAGTGTAAATTTGCTGTCCCCAAATAACTCAACACACAGCCATTAATGTCTAAACCGCTGGCAACAAAAGTGAGTACAGTGAAAATGTCCAAATTGGGCCCAAAGTGTCAATATTTGTCAATATTTTGTGTGGGGCATGGAGTTCACCAGAGCTTCACAGGTTGCCACTGGAGTCCTCTTCCACTTCTTCATGACGACATCACAGAGCTAGTGGATGTTAGAGACCTTGCACTCCTCCACCTTCTGTTTGAGGATGTCCCTGCTCAATAAGGTTTAGGTCTGGAGACATGCTTGGCCAGTCCATCACCTTTACCCTCAGCTTCTTTAGCAAGGCAGTGGTCAGCTTGGAGGTGAGTTTGGGGTCGTTATCATGTAGGAATACTGCCTTGCGGCCCAGTCTCCGAAGTGAGGGGATCGTGCTCTGCTTCAGTATGTCACAGTACATGTTGGCATTCATGGTTCCCTCAATGAACTGTAGCTCCCCAGTGCCAGCAGCACTCATGCAGGCCCAGACCATGACACTCCCACCACCATGCTTGACTGTAGGTAAGACACACTTGTCTTTGTACTCCTCACCTGGTTGCCGCCACACACTCCAAAGACATGCTGGTAGGTTAATTGGCTTCTGTCCAAAATTGGCCCTAGTATATGAATGTAAGTTGGGGACCATGGATTGTGGGCTCCTTGAGTGTAGGGACCGATGTGAGTGTGCGATGTATGTGTGGAGTGCTGCGTAAATTGACGTTGCTATATGGGTACCTTAAATAAATAGGGATAATTGTAGACACTCACTCAGGCTAAACTAGATGGACTGGTGTCTTTATTCAACCTTACTAACTATGTAACACAGTTGAGACCATCTGAACCCAATAAGTTTATCTTTGTCTCATCAGACCACAGGATGGTTACAGTAATCTATGTCCATAGTCTGCTTGTCTTCAGCAAACTGTTTGTAGGCTTTCTTGCGCATCTTTAGAAAAGGCTTCCTTTTGGGATGACAGCCATGTAGACCAATTTGATGCAGTGTGTGGAGTTTAGTCTGAGCACTGACAGGCTGACCCCCACCCCTTCAACCTCTGCAGCAATGCTGGCAGCACTCATACGTCTATTTCCCAAAGCAACCTCTGGATTTGATGCTGAGAATGTGCACTCAACTTCGTTGGTCGACCATGACGAGGCCTGTTCTGAGTGGAACTTGTCCTGTTAAACCACTGTATGGTCTTGGCCACCATCCTGCAGCTCAGTTTCAGAGTCTTGGCAATCTTCTTATAGCCTAGGCCATCTTTATGTAGAACAACAATTCTTTTTTTCAGATCCTCAGAAAATTCTTTGCCATGAGGTGCCATGTTGAACTTCCAGTGACTAGTATCAGAGAGTGAGAGCGATAACACCAAATTTAACACACCTGCTCCCCATTCACACCTGAGACCTTGTAACACGAGTCACATGACATTGGGGAGGGAAAATGGCTAATTGGGCCCAATTTGTACATTTTCACTTAGGGGTGTACTCACTTTTGTTGTCAGCGGTTTAGACATTAATGGGTGTGTGTTGAATTATTTTGAGGGAACAGCAAATTTACACTGTTATACAAGCTGTACACTCACTACTTTACATTGTAGCAAAGTGTCATTTCTTCAGTGTTGTCACATGAAAAGATATCATAATATATTTACAAAAAGTGTGAGGGGTGTACTCACTTTTGTGAGATACTGTAAATATTTGAATGTATATAGCCTGGTCACTGTTCTATGTTAACCGCTTGCTGACCGCATTACGAGGATGTATAGCGGCAAAGCAGCTCTCCTGCGCTGGGTGCCGAAGAATGGATGTCCGCCCGACAGTGGCGTCAGGAGGGCTGGAGCCCTGAATCGGTCCCCGAAAAGCTCTGGGTCTCAGGCATGCACAATTGTGTTAGTAGCCACAAGCGCCCCTGCCGAGTGGGGAATGATCTGATCCCGAGCGCCGCAGAGTGCGGCCGAGTCACATAGCAAGTCCCAGCCTTCTGGAGCCTGCAGCGCCTATGATGGACGTCCCACTGGTCCAATGGCGGGACTGCGGGATGTGTGACATCCATCATGAGCGCTGCAGGCTCCAGAAGGTAGGAATTACAATGCGGCCGCCGCGCCACATCACTGTGAGATCCCTGCTCGGCGCTCAGGCGGGCGGCTCTCCTCTCCTCCTCTGGCTGCCTGTTGTGATGATGGGCGCACTGCCCACCACATACCACGGCTGAGCTGAGCTGCTGCTGCAGGACACATGAAGTCTGTCTCCTGGTCAGGTAGGTCAGTGTATGTCACTACCGTCAGTGTATGTATGTCAGGTAGATCAGTGTGTGTCAGGTAGGTCAATGTATGTCAGGTAGGTCAGTGTGTGGCAGGTAGGTAGGTCAGTGTATGGCAGGTAGGTCAGTGTGTTTCAGGTATGTCAGGTAGGTCAGTGTGTGTCAGGTAGGTAGGTCAGTGCGTGTCAGGTAGGTCAGTGTGTGTCAGGTAGGTCAGTGCATGTCAGGTAGGTCAGTGTATGTATGTCAGGTAGGTCAGTTTATGTCAGGTAGGTCAGTTTATGTCAGGTACGTAGGTCAGTGTGTGTCGGGTAGGTAGGTCAGTGTATGTGTGTCAGGTAGGTAGGTCACTTTAGTGGTCAGCATTGATGGGCACTGGTAAGCCAGGCAGCAACCACCAAGTGAGCTTACCCCCGCCACACAACCCCACCGCCCAGCCAAAAAACCCTGCGCCACTATCGCCACCCCCCCTCCATGTTGGCCTTGGACTTTGGGCTGAAGCCCCTGGTCTTTTTGCCACCTAGGAACGCCCCTGCTGCCCGCATCCACTGATCGTCAGGAAAACACACAGAATGGAGCTCTGCCTGTGTAAGCAAGGCAGAGTTTCGTTCTGACAGTGGGGGAAGGGATGGATTTTCTTTCCAGGGGAAATCTATAACTTCCCTTAGTAAAAGCACCAAACAAAGTGCACACAAACACGGGCTAGGCATGCATTTAACCCTTTGATCACCCTAGCTGTTTAACCCCTTCCCGGCCAGTGTCATTAGTACAGTGCATATTTTCAGCACTGATCACTGTATTAGTGTCACTGGTTCCCACAAAGTGTCAGAAGTGTCAGTTAGTGTCAGAATGTCTGCCACAATATCACAATCCCGCTATAAGTCGCTGATCGCCGCCATTACTAGTATAAAATAAATAAATAAATAAAGATTCCAGTATATATACTATAGTTTGTAGATGCTAAAACTTTTGCGCAAACCAATCAATATACGCTTATTGGGATTTTTTTTAACCACAAATATGTAGCAGAATTAATATTGGCCTAAATTTATGAAGAAATTTGTTTTTTTACAGTTTTTTTATTGGATATTTGTGGGAAAAAAATTACGTAAATGTTATTTGAGTACAGCGTTGCATGACAGTGCAATTGTCAGTTAGAGTAACGCAGTGCCATATTGCAAAAAATGGCCTGGTCATGAAGAGAGGTAAATCTTCCGGATGTCAAGTGGTTAAAGTTGGTGTAAATACAAAATAAAAGACATTTTAAACTAATCTAAAAGTTAAAAAAGAAAAAGTTTACCCAAAAGCCCCTTTACTTAGTGTACTTTACTGTAGTGTGAAGGGTCCTTCTTGCAGTTCCTACTTTGATTTCTGGTGATGTGAATGCCACTTATTGGCTGTCAAAAGAGCTCATTGGTGGGCTCCTCACAGTATCCTTAAAACTTCCAATGGTGGCACCATAGCAACACAATGTGAGGGCCGGTATGCAACAAAAGAGGTCAGCAGGCAGAGTGTTACTGGTCTCCATTACCAGATGAGATGCTGCCTTGGGTAATATGATGGAGAACTCCAATAAGTAGAAAAATGGTCTTATGCCGCGTTCACACGATCGGACATTCCGACAACGAAATTCTGGATTTATTTCTGATGGATGTTGGCTCAAACTTGTCTTGCATACACACAGTCGCACAAATGTTGTCGGAAATTCCAATCGTCAAGAACGTGCTGACGTACAGCACGTACGACGGCACTATAAAGAGGAAGTTCAATAGCCAGTGCGCCACCCTTTGGGCTCCTTCTGCACAGTTTCCTTCAACGCCACAGGAATGGCAGACTGTGGCATCCCACTTTGCCCAGTGGTGGGACTTTCCCAACTTCAGAGGGGCAATAGATGGTAAACATGTCCACATCGCCCCACCTCCCAACTCGGGGTCATACTATTACAACTATAAGGGGTTTAATAGTATTGTGATGTTGGCGGTGGTGTCGGCGACATATGAGTTTCTCTAAGTGGACGTGGGGAAGAATGGCCAGATGTCGGATGGTGGAGTCATCGCCCAGACTGAGTTCTACGGACGGCTCCAGAGTGGTGGCTTGGGATTGCCACCTCCGGAAGACAACATGGCTTGTCTGCCATTCATCTTTGCTGCTGATGAAGCGTTTGGGCTTGGTGATCACTCAAGACCAAACCCTTGAAGCTGCCCGTCCTGGCTTGCCCCCCCCAAAGTGCCCGCGAGGTCCGTCTATAATATATGGAGTACTTTGCGGGTAGGGGGGCCATTAATATGGCAGAAAATGTTTAAGAAACATTTTCAAAATAAATTTTTATTCTAAAATGAAATAATATTTCCTTTGATTTACTGCTTGTGTTTCTTTTAGCTGTCTCCTAGGTTATCCAATGGGCTTTTCTTTTTGGACATTTTCTTCAATAGTGCAAACGTAATTTTTTTTAATACATGAGGTGACAATCTCTTCTTCAGCTAACTATTATGTTGTGTGTCTGCTACACACACATACACCTTGTTTTTGTTGTTAATGTATGTAATGCATTACTGATAAAAAATATTCATCATTTTCAGCACCATGAATTAATTTTTTGGGGTCACGAAAATGGCCTGATTGTGGCAAATTATAAAGCACTGTGGGTGTTATTTACTAAAGTAAAATCCACTTTGCACTACAAGAGCACTGCAAAAGTGCACTTGAAACTGCACTGAAAGTGCACTTGTAGTGCAAAGTGGATTTGCCTTTAGTAAATAACCCCCATTGTCACTGTAAACACCAACTTACTCAAAAAACTGCTATTGAGCATTGAAAGGACAAGTGTCACGTACCTGGTGATGGAGCCTGATATGCAGAGGACGGCCTCTCTTACAACTCTGACTTGGAGCCCCTGATAGAGCTGACAGGAAGCACCAAGATGCAGAGTCGCACGAGTGCCTGGTGGGATCACTGAACCTGGAGCTGTATCGGAGCACTCGGCCGGGCTGTAGAGGTGTCTGTAGGAATCCCAGAGCAGTGGTAGGCAGGTAGCTGGAGTGAGTAGACAACCGGTCCCCACAGGCAGAAGTGCAGGTGCAGCAGAAGGGATGGTGGCACCCTCGAGGCTGAAGAGAAGGCAGGTATAGGCAGGCCGGGTCATACACAAACGGGCACGTCAGGAACAGAGGCTGAAGCGGAAGCGGAATCAGATTACAGGCCGGGTCATCAGCAGACTGGCAGCGAAGTGGCAGAAGGAGCAGGCAGATGCAGAGTAGAGGACAAGCCGGGGTCGGATGCAGGCAAGAAACAGGAACGTCAGGAAGCAAGCCGGGTCACAACAGGAACAGAAGTCAGGTAGGTAATTGCAGGATACACAGGGAACGCTGTAGAGCAGACAGCACTGAGTCTGGAAACTAATTGAGTTTAAGTAGCCTGTTTGGGTGTCAAAAAGCTGTCACAGGGTGTGTGTGCACCAATGGAATTCTGACAGGGGCAGAGGTAACAGGTCATCTTCTTCGGCAGCCATTTTGGGTGCTGGCATGCCCTTCCTGACAGGCAGAGGTAACAGGTCGTCTTCTTCGGGAGCCATCTTGGGTGCTGGCATGCCCTTCCTGACAACAAGCCACACATTGTTGAGTAGAAAACTTTTTACTCTGTGCACATTCACATGCGCGTTAGGAAAGGGTTTTTGAACAAGCCAACATATTTTTTGGTTAAAATTTTTTTGGTTGACAATAGAAATATCCTTTTTTGGGGTAAACAGGCATGTTTCAAACCATAAAACAATACACAACTCAGGAACTTACAAAGTTCAACTTTGATAAATTGAAGGCAATATCAGACATCATGTTGATATTGCCTTCATCAGATGGAGTGATGTCACCCCCGTGAAAGCCAAATTTTGAAGATGCATACAAATTGGGAGTCAAAATGTGGATTTCCCTCCTGATACCATGCCTAATGTCAACATGTGCTAGCTCCCATCAAGGGGGATCAATGGACGTGTTTCGGGGGTGCAACCACTTCCTCTCAGCTACTTTAGTTGCGAGGAAGGGGTTGCACCCACAAAACGTGTACATTGATATCCCATGATGGCAGATAGCACATGTTGACACACTGTGTGCATCTTCAAAATTTGGCTTTTAATATTTTTTAAAAAGTTAGAAAAATATAAACAATTTGACTAATTTTGGTGTGTTTTAGATTCTGCCTAAAACATCAATGATGTTTTTGAGTCTTTTTTCAACATCATTGATGTCTTCCTTGATCTTTTGTAAATCCCTATTGGACACCATGATCTCCCCGATGAGGATCTGTGCACTTGTACTTGTGAAATGAGTTTCTTCTTCCACAACATTCACATCATCTAAAATAAAAAAACACACCATGTATTATAAATATGCAGGCATACATCTATTACCTGAAGCTGTGGTCTCAGACACTCACCTGTTGTGGTCACTATTTCGCCCAATTCATAAACCTCTCCTTCCTCCACATTCTCTGGTTGTGGTTTTGTGATTTCCCCTTCTTTAGGAGGTTGTGGGTCCCTGGTGTCCTCTGATGTCCCGAGTCTTTTCTCCCCTATGTGAAGTAAAAAATGTTATACTTAGCAAATAGATATTTGAGGGCAGAAATAGTAATATGAAACATTGCTTGGAAGTGTCGTACAATTGTCTGTTTTGGCAGAGTTCCAAGCTGAAGACATGATTTTTTCCCTTTCTTAAAGCTGGAATACTTACCTTTTTCGGTAAAGTATCACACATGTGTGGGACACCCTAAAAAGTTTGTTCTGGTGTCCCACACTAGTGCTCCTGCATCCAGTTGTGTAAACAGCTGCTGAGTGTCCTCTCCTTACACTGAATCAAGTTTTCATTTCATTCTAGTTACAAACCCATCTAGACAACAATGTACTAAACTTCTTTTAAGACAAATAGGCATGACCAAATGTAGTTAACCTGCATCTGCAAAAAACATTGTATTAGTGGGTGAACGAACAATGTTTACTATGAACGATTACTGTGCCCACAAACCTGAAAATTGCCATTTTAAACTGTACAACAGTAAAGAAAAGCACATGGAGCAGCATGCAAGTAATAATAATAATAATAGGAACACACGACAACTAATTACTTTTTTGCAGAACTCTCTTGATCCTTCTGTACCGATCGTGCTCCCTCAATTTCAGCTCTGACCAGGTCTTTCCTCAATTGATCCTTGGACCAGGTCTTTCCTCAGTTGATCCTTGGATTGTCGTACCCCAAAATTCCTGTGCAGACTATTCACAACTTTAGTCATGATCTTGGCCTTTCTCACATTTGGGTTTGGGTAAGGTTTATGCTTCCCGTCATAGTCGGCCCTCTTCAAGATGTCCACCATCTCCTCCAGGACGTTCGTGGCTCCGGGCTTTCATCGTTGCTGCTGTCTTCATGCACTTGTTCTTTCTCCGCCATGTGCTCTCCCACTGCACCGAAAGTGAAGGGGCGGGGAATATACTAGAAAGAAGGTCAGGGGCGGGTGAAGTTTAATGCATGTGCAGTGTATATAAAGCGGAACACGCATGCGTCGTACGTACGATCTGTGAGCGGAGGAAGGAGTAGCGGAAGCGCCGGTCATTCTAATGAAGGTACAATTTTAACTTGGTGCATCAGTGGCCTATAATGCTTATAGATTGAGGCCTATATTGGGACAAGATTAGGAGAGTTTAGCCTGACATTAGGGTTTGTCTTGTGTTGTGTCTTGCAGATAAAATGGATCGATTCAACGATCATGATTTCCTCCCCCAATTCATTGATTTGTACAGAGAGCTGCCCTGTCTGTGGCAGACAAAACACCCCTTTTATACAAATCGAATAAAGAGGAAGGCAGCACTGGATAAATTTCGGGAATTTGTGAAGCCGCAGATCCCCATGGCAAACATCAACTATTTGAAGTGCAAAATTGGTGGTCTGAGGAGCACTTATAATAGGGAGCGCAAGAAGGTCCAGACTGCGGTTTCTGTCAGACCAGACTGAAATCAGGCCATCACTCTCAACCCTTCCTTCCACTCTTCCTTCCACCCCAACTGAAGCTTCCAATGTCCAACCTGGGCCTTCCACCCAGGAAAAAGATGTGGAGGAGCCCAGCTTAAGTCAGGTATAGCATTGTTAAAGATATTTCTGAAAATTGTGTGTGATTGATGAGCAATAAACTAAAACTGTCCCTTTTTCATACACAGGAAAGCCTCAGCCAGGAGGAGGCTGTGGAAAGTGGCAGCCAGGAGGTGGCAGGGGAAAGTGGCAGCCAGGAGGTTGAAGGAGTAAGTGGCAGCCAGGAGGTGGCAGGGGTAAGTGGTAGACAGAAGGTGGCCGGGCCCAGTAGCCTGACCGAATCCCAGGTCCCTCCCCTCCGCCTTCAACAAAAAAGGCCCAGGATGGGGAGGAACCTGGAGGAGTCAGCACTTGGGTTAATTTAGCAGCCTTCTGCGGCCCTCAGAACCCCCCCAGTCCTCTTGAGGCCTATGCCTGCATGGCTGCCAGCAAAATGCAGATAATGGAGGTGGGCCAACGCCTCTTTTGTGAGGAAGTGATCTATCTGGCCCTAAATAAGGGGTTGAGGGGCGAACTCACAAGCAAAACCCACCTGTGTGAGTTGCACCATCCTCTTCCTCCTCCACCTCCTGCCACAACTCCAACACAAAAGCTACAGCCTGGAAGCAAGCATAGAAGGAAGTGTGTAAGGAAGTCAAGAGAGTGATGGCCTGGGTTTGGTCTGGTCTGGCAAAAGACGCAGGCTGTTGTAAGCCCACAGCCTGGGGACATATATGTCATCTGCTGCTGTTCCTGATCTCTCGGAATCCTGGACCCGATTGTGCTCCCTATTAAATGGACTCCTCAGGCTACCAATTTTGCCAGTCAAATAGTTGATGTGTGCCCTGGGGTACAAAGGCTTCACTAATTTCACCAGTTTATCCAGTGTCGCCTTCCTCTTTATTTTGTTATGATCCCTTAATAAATGTCTATTTTCTTCAAAAATCATTGGTTATGTGTTTTAATTAAAAAAGGATAGTTTGTTCTTGAGTAGGCAGGTACAGTTCACAAATGCAAGGTCAAATTAACAAGGGACACCAACACCAACCAATCTCCTTGAGGTTAAAAAATACAAGATCATAATGGTGTTGTGGTAACTTGACACACAAAATGACAAAAAATATTATAAAAAAAAAAAAAAAAAAAAAAAGGAGATCTTGATTTAAAAAAAAAACAAAGAAGATCACTATAAACAAAAATTATAAACATTATTCTGGAGATCTGGCAAAAAAATTTAAAAAAATGGTTCATGAGATCACAAGAGATAATAAAGAAATCAGTTTGTGAGAACTCTGTATGAATATCAGCAGCAAAACAAATTCATTACTTTAGCATTATAAAGAAGAAGAGAATGCGCTGCATTAAAAGATTTAAAAATTTGCAGTGTGATGAATGTGCTATCTCCATTACGAACGCTAGTCTTACCAGACCGAGCGCTTCCGTCTTGTACTTGATTAAGAGCATGCGTGGAATTTCGTGCGTCGGAATTGTGTACACAAGCTCGGAATTTCCAACAACAGATTTTGTTGTCGGAAAATTTTAGAACCAGCTCTCAAATTTTTGTTGTCGGAAATTCGGACAAAAAATGTCCGATGGAGCCTACGGTCGGAATTTCTGACAACAAGCTCCCATCGAACATTTGTTTTCGGAAATTCCGATTGTGTGTATGGATTTTTTTTTTTGTTTTAATGTGTGAACAGGTATGAGCAAATGGAGTGGGAGGGATTGGTGGGGCTTGTTTTGCTCTAATGTTCTAATGGTGCAGGGCCAATGGTTATGTGTATTGTAGCCACATGGAATGCAAAATTATTTAGAATTTTTTTAAAATACTTTTATCTCCCTTAAGCAAATATTTTAACTTACCTAAAGTTGAATTCATTTTGTAGACATATTTTATTTTCCAAGTACAAAGAATTCACTGATCTAATATTTATTTATTCAAATAATGTTGTATGTGTTGGAAAGCCTGTGCCCTTTTCTAAAGCCATTGACTTAATTTGGCAACATTGATCTTTTCATTTATTTTCCCTAAAAAAATTACAGTTAATTTTTTTTCCACTTAGCTATTTAATAAAATGGCAAAACACAATATAACTGATATCTGTTTTATGCCTCAATGTCAATAGAATATGTAATTGTTTATCTCTGGTCCAGCTGCATATGTTTTACTTTTTTATCCAGAAAATATTTTTGTTATGATGGGGGACACATGGGAAAAACACCAAAACATGTTCTTTTGATGTCCCCATTTAAAGCCTGGGTTCTGCCAAGTTTCAATACACTCGGTGATGTTTGCCAGATTTCTTACTTAAGCAATAAATGCTCAAAATTTAAAAAAAGGAAAAATATTTTATAAGTACGTCTTAGACTTGCATTTTAATTGTGTGAGGTCTTAAGCAAGACAAACAAGAAAATAAAAAAATGTTGACAACAAACTTCACAAGACAAAAATTGGTATTTTGCTTCAGGACGGCACAGAGTTTGTCCAAGTTGGCATGTCGTTGAAATGTTGCACCCTGGACAGAATTGCAATGTTCCAACCAGCTCATGTTAAAATAAAGAATAACTGAACTGTGTGGTTTTAAAAAAAACTTTCCTTGTATTCTACATACTGAAAAAAGGCAACAGATGGTTCACCCTAAATATGACCACCTCAAATTTCCCCCAGGGAAAGGTTCTCATAATGTGGTCTTATGTCAAGGTCTTGTAGTTTCATGGCTCCAGAGAATGTTTTCTGACTCTGATTACCTCTGCACACGTCCTCCATCATCTAGCATCCAGTGTTCTTATTCTAGATCAAATGAATAATATTTCCAACCAAAGAACTGGACCTCAGTTACACAGTATGATGGGAGAAATAGGGCCATAATGCTATAGGTAGACATGTGCGGTTCATTTAGTTCCGAATTAGAAATTCCGACTAATTTTTCATTATTCGGAAATTCGAATGTATACAAATTTCTGATTTACAATAGTAAAGAATTTAAATTAATCCAAAATAACAAAATTTCGGACGAAATTCAGTCAAATTAGAAATGTTTTTGAAGTCGATTGGAATTCAAATCGTTTTCAAATTTGATTCAAATTCTAATTTCTGTATCAAATAAAATCAAATAGAAAATAAAGGAATAGAATATAAAATAATATGATAGAATGCAAAAGAATAGAATAGAACAGAAAATAATAGAAAAATCAAATAGAAAATAAAGGAATAGAATAGCAAATAAAAGAATAGAATATAGTAAAACAGAATAAAATGGAATAGAAAATGCAGGCAATGGACTAGAATAAAATAGAATATAACCATTATACGAAATTCAAATTTGGAATAGAATAAATTCAGATTCGAATGGAATAAATTCAAATTAAAGTAGAATAGAATAGAAAATAAAATAATAGAATAGAAAAAACAATAGAATACAATAGAATGAATATAACCATTTCCCAAAAAACAAATAGAATGAATTCAAATTTGAATATATTAGAAAACAATATATTACAACAGAATAGAAAAAAGAAATGGAATAGAATAGTATAAAATAGAAAGAATATAATCATCTTCCAAAATTTGAATTAAAAATAGAATACATTTGAATTCAATTAGTATAGAAAAGAATAGATTAGAATAGAAAATAATAGAATATAATTGAATAGAAAAAAACAATAGACTAAAATAGAATAAATAAGAAAGAATATGGTGGTCATAGGATGACATGGCCACGCCCCCTTATGACCTCACAGTCCCAGCATGCCACGGGATTGTGAGGTCATAGGGGGGCGGGGTCACCGCCTATATAAGTCATAGCAGAGCGCACAGACAGCATTACAGCCGGAGAGTGCGTCGTGTCAACATCTCTGGAAGAGAAGAGGGAAAAAGACAATCCAGATGTCCGGGCTCCTCCACTAGCAAAAGAGCGGCAAAAGAGCAGAAGATAGCGGAGGAGCCCGGAAGAAGGCACCGGAGAAGAACCGGAGAGAGGGAGAAGATGCTGGAGAGACCCCCGAAGTCAGAAGAAGACCCCCGCAGTCAGAAGAAGACCCCCAAAGTCGGAAGAAGACCCTGGAGCTGCCTAATAAATTAATTTTAAAACCTGTGTAGTGTGTTTTATTTATTGACACTTTTTTTCCCTAGGTGAATGGGTAGGGGTACGCTGTACCCCATACTCATTCACATAGGGTGGGGGGCCGGGATCTGGGGGCCCCCTTATTAAAGGGGGCTCCCGGATTCCGATAAGCCCCCCCCACAGACCCCGACAACCAACGGCCAGGGTTGTCGGGAAGAGGCCCTTGTCCTCATCAACATGGGGACAAGGTGCTTTGGGGTGGGCGGGCCGCAGGGTGCCCCCTCCCCCAAAGCACCCACCCCCCATGTTGAGGGCATGCGGCCTGGTACGGCTCAGGAGGGGGCACTCGCTTGTCCCCGCCCCCTTTCCTGACCGGCCGGGCTGCGTGCTCGGATGAATGTTAGGGGGAACCCCACGTCGTTTTTTCGGCGTAGGGGGTTCCCCTTAAAATCCATACTAGACCTAAGGGCCTCGTATGCCCCTAGAGGGGAACCTATTTTTTATTTAAAATTTGGCATGGAGTTCCCCCTCAAGATTCATACCAAACACAGTGCCTGGAATTGGCGGGGATCCAAGTCAGGTCCCCGCACCAGTGCGAACCCGGCTCACAAGGTGTCAATCTCACCAATAAAAGTGGCGAGATTGACACAATATCAGACAACAATACAGAAGTTGACCAAAGGGTGGTGGTAAAGAGCTGAAAAATCACGTGATTTGGTGAAAGTTGGCTGGAAAAGTCCTGTGGTCTGTATGCAAGACAAACTTCTGGCCAACGCCCTTTGTACAAAAATCCAAGGGAAAGTTTGTACAAGGTCCGATCGTGTGTATGGGGCTTAAGAGGAGTATGTCCATTGTATAAGCTTCCCTTGCCCGGTAACACAATGATACAAGATCCCGCAGCCCACCCAGTCACTAGTCGGGACACAGTGTAAGGTGGTGAAAAACATGAAAACTGTTTATTAAAAACTCAGGCTGGGTTCACACTTGTGCGATCACAGACATCGCATGTGATTCGCACTGCATTGCTGTGCAGATCACATGCGATGTTTGTGCGATGCAAATTCAGCCATACAAACTGTATGACTGAAATCTCATTGCATTCACACCAAAATGGTGCAGGACCCTTTTTTTTGGTCCGCACTGGAATCGGATCGCATGGGTGTTCACACCCATGCGATCCGATTCCTGCACCATTTGACAGTTCTCTCTGCAAATCGATCTGGGGGTTTAATTAACTTTACATTGACACCTGCAGCGGTTCGCAGATGTCAGTGTGAACCAGTGTGCATTTGAGGTGCGATGTGGGAACCGACACTAAATCGCAGGGTTTGCCGCATTGCACCAGTGTGAACCGGGACTCACAGAGAATTTATATTCCACACAAAACCAGACAAGGGCTTGATCACATTATCGTATGCAAAGGAAACTGTTAAAATAACTAAAGAGCAGCCAACATAAACTATGCTAATCCACCTCTAGCAACTAAGAGCTGACAGTAATATAATTAACATGAGCTAAAGAACTAGGCACTTCAACCAGTCTAGGTGACCAGACCGTTCGGCACCTACAACCCTGAATGCAAAGTACTGTACAATACACATTATTACAAGCAGGGCCTATTTTCTCAGAGAATAGGTGCAGGAACTCAACCATGCCCGACACACTCACATACCTGCCAAATGGCATCAAATAGTAGCTCTCCCTCTGCATACAACCCCTCCCTCCACTGCCCTCATCTTCTCTCCCCTCCTTAAAAGCTCCACCATCTGCCATATGTCTTACCTTTGTTGCAATATTAAGCTGAAACACCTATCCGGCTGTAGTACCTCCCAGCATACTAGATTACTATACTAATCTCACTTGCAAGGGAGATTATGCAGTAGGAGCATCAACAACTGGTCACCAGGGAAAAAATGGAGACCACAGAGGGTGCAGCCTACCACGCACCCTCTCCTGCCCATGACTGTTCTGTATCTCCCTTGTCCCTGTCCGGCACTCATTGGGATCTGCACAGGAGATCTGACCCGTGGGAGCTACTGGGAGATAAGCTATCACTTGTAATAGTAGAAGCTGGACTTCAGTCCAAGTGATAGTGGTGAGCAGAGAGCAGAAGACCTGAGCCAGAGGTGGTGAAACTGAGTTCCCCCTAGTTCCTGCTGAAAAAAAGCCCTGATTACAAGTATAAAAACCTATATGAGAAGACAAACAGAATCAATGGGGGATCCAATTAACAATGGGAGAAAGACACGTAGAAGGCACACTATGGGAGAGACTTAGTTACAATAAACACACTATGACAGGCGGCCCCTAGTGGTGATTACAGTAACATCTATAGTCATTGCTGGTTTGAGGCATAGAGGCCCCAAATATGTATATGGAACCTCCAGTTTCCAGAGTCTGTGTGTTTTGGGGAGATATGGACTTGAATCCAAAAAAGACCACTCCAAGGTTTCCCCAGGCACACACCTCCCAAAGAGTAGTGTTCCGTTAAAAGCCAGGGCCCATAGTCAGTAGGCAAGAGGCCACCCTGCAGTCCCCTCCAAAAGCCCATGTCCTGGGTGGGTCTATCATAAATCTACAGTATCTCACAAAAGTGAGTACACCCCTCATATTTTTGTAAATATTTTATTATATCTTTTCATGTGACAACACTGAAGAAATGACACTTTGCTACAATGTAAAGTAGTTGTTCATCCGACAACCTGTGCTTCGAGCTTCGCATTTGGAGATCATCACAGCAGATCCGCTGCACGATCGTCACTCCGGGAGCTGCTGTCCAGAAGGCATTGAATAGGCCTGGTCATTGGTGAGAGGGCAGTTGCCCACCTTTGCAAACCTTTCCTTATTACATCACTGGGACACTGTTTACAGACAGCTTTACCTTGGGAATACTTTACTGCACCTATCTTTGAACACTGTACATAGACATCTTTTGCTTCTTCCATTTCAAGAAATCTCATTGCTTGTTACTGCAATAATTAATGAGCTTCAACTGCCGGTGAAGACCATCAGGCCTGCAACGAGGACATTGCTGTCATTACTACTTAAAGGGCCCTCATACCATTTCTATTGAGCCTGATCTCTCATTAGGATTAAAGGTTAAAAGGCCAGCCTGGGTTCCCCCTTGAGAAGTTTGCCAGTATAAATACTTAACCTTTGCCTATCCTTTCAGGTTCAAGTAGTATTCTACTGTACATATGTGTATTTAATATACTGTTTATCTGCAAATTATCTTGCCTTGTGTTACTCTAGAGCAGGGGTCTCAAACTGGCGGCCTTCCAGCTGTTGCGGAACTACAAGTCCCATCATGCCTCTGCCCATGGGAATCATGATTGTAACTGTCAGCCTTGCAATGCCTCATGGGAATTGTAGTTCTGCAACAGCTGGAGGGCCGCCAGTTTGAGACCCCTGCTCTAGAGGGATTCCTCTACTGAGCTAGGACTGTTTCCCAAAGCTCAGTAGATCTGTTGCCTCATTGGTGTGACAATATCCTCTTTGAATTGTACCAGTAAACGTTAATAGAATAAAAACAAGAGTTGTTTGACTTATTACTTCAAGGTGGTGCAAAGATGTCTGAACCCAGAGTGTCAGGTGAGTTGGAATGTTCACAAGATCATGGAGATGAGCTGGTAAATCCAAGCAGTCCCCAAGGGTTCATGCTACACTCATCTATCACTGACTTTGGTCTAACTGTTCATACCCTGGATTATTCATATGTATTTTTGTACTTCTTGTGCTCAATGTGATCATTGGCCTGTTGCCTCTGCTGTTTTCCATCATTGCTTTACCATTTATTTACCTAAAACCTACTTAGAGGTAAATGGGGTGGGGGAGGGTTGCTCACCCTGAGTGCTGCACTATCAGGCCCGGATTTACTTCCTTTGCCGCCCCAAGGCCGGGTCCTTCAATGCCGCCCGCCCCCCCCCACACACACCACCATTCTCGTCCTTTATCGATGACGTCTACAATAGATCAATTAAAAACATATCTCCACACATGAGAACACTGAAAATAACTGGCTTTAATTGTACAGACTAAAAATACTTCAGGGTAAGCGCGCGAGGGGTAAGGATTTTTCGCGGGCAATTTTTCAGAGCAATGGCTGGTGTTAGTGCCTCAATCATCCCCGGCACCATGGTTGTTATGGTGTCAGGATGATTGAAACACATTATTTCTATCATTACATTGTAATGTAAAATGAAATAGTTCAACTCACCATAATGCAGAATCATTGGGAGCCCTGAGCATGTCACTTGCCACCATCGCTTGTCACTTGACACTATGCCTGCCACCAGATGGGGATGTCACTTGCCACGCTGCCACCAGATGGAGATGTCACTTGCCACGCTGCCACCAGATGGGGATGTCACTTGCCACGCTGCCACCAGATGGGGATGTCACTTGCCACGCTGCCACCAGATGGAGATGTCACTTGCCACACTGCCTGGCTGCCACCAGATGGAGATGTCACTTGCCACGCTGCCACCAGATGGGGATGTCACTTGCCACGCTGCCACCAGATGAGGATGTCACTTGCCACGCTGCCACCAGATGAGGATGTCACTTGCCACGCTGCCACCAGATGGGGATGTCACTTGCCACGCTGCCACCAGATGGGGATGTCACTTGCCACGCTGCCACCAGATGGGGATGTCACTTGCCACCAGATGAGGATGTCACTTGCCACCAGATGAGAATGTCACTTGCCACGCTGCCACCAGATGAGGATGTCACTTGCCACGCTGCCACCAGATGGGGATGTCACTTGCCACGCTGCCACCAGATGGGGATGTCACTTGCCACGCTGCCACCAGATGGGGATGTCACTTGCCACGCTGCCACCAGATGGGGATGTCACTTGCCACGCTGCCACCAGATGGGGATGTCATTTGCCACGCTGCCACCAGATGGAGACGTCACTTGCTATGGTGCCACCAGATGTTGATGTCACTTGCCACGCTGCCTGTCTGCCACCAGATGAAGGAGGGCGGAACAGCGGTGCTGGCAATGAGAGATGTCATCTCTCTCCCCTCGCCGCCGCACCGCTGTCATTACTTCTTAATGTTTTCAAAAATGGCGCCGGGCGGCGCAATTACGCTACTGCGCATGCGCCGCCCGCCCGAGCGCGTACGACCTTTCCCGAGCCCGGCCGCTTCAGAACTGCGCATGCGCAGTAGTGGGCGGCTCGCGGCCATCTTATTTAAGGGCACCGGTGCCCTTAATCAACTTTAACGGGCAGCCTGAAAGGGGGGGCGGCCGCGAAGTCGCCGCAGGAGCGGCGCCGCCCCTGCACCGCTGCCGCCCCAAGGCCTGGCCTCGGTGGCCTTATGGCAAATCCGGCCCTGTGCACTATACATGCTCTTTTGTTTGTTACTTACTCCTGACCCCTACACTCTATACTATATGGTGTTCATTACATAGTCCTGACCAAAGTGTTCAATGTCAAAAACAGTTGCTGGGCTTTAATTAAGTTTTTCTTTAACCACCTGCCACAGAATCATGTACATGTATGTGATTGTGTTAAAAGTGATTATACCAAGGTTATGGCTACAGCTGTATGCCATAACCCTGGTATTTTTTTTAGCGGGTAATGCTCTTTCTTCTAAAAGCAATTCTAGTGGCTCATTAGCCACTGGATTGCTTTTACAGGCGGTGGGGGGGATATTTCCCCCCTCCTGCCACCCACTGGTGCCTCTCCGGGCTCTCCTGTGTGATCGGGGAGCCCAGTATCCGATCTGGCGGTGCCACCGGGTTATCATAGACCTGGTAGAGGACCAGAAGGTCCCTGGCCATCTCTATGGTCTAGGAGGCCGTAAGCGGCATCAATACCTCACTTCCAGTTAGGGCCGATGTAAACACTGCTTTTTTTTTAAAGCATAAGATCAATTTTTTTTTTGATCTCATACTTTTCAGTATGAGAGGGTAGAGGAGATACCTGGGGTCCTATAAAGAGGACCTCTCATGCCTTATTTCTATCACAGAGGATGTTTATATATCTTTTTGTGATAGGAATAAGAGTGATACAAAAAAAAAGGGACAGTGGAAAAATTTAAAACATTTTTTAAAAGCTCACCTGTCCCCCCATGCTCTTGCGCAGAAGTGAATGCATACGTAGGCAAATGGTATTTACACCACACATGTCAGGTATTGCCACGAACGTTAGAGCGAGAGCAATAATTCTAGGAATTCTGAGGCAGTTTACAGGCGCTTTAGCGCTAAACATAGCGCCTGAAAACCGGCTCCCATTCATTTGAATGGGTGCTTTCACACTGGGGTGGTGCTCTTGCGGGGCGGTAGAAAAAGTCCTGCAAGCAGCATCTTTGGGGTGGGTTTGGAGCGCTGTATAAACTGCTCCAAAAATGCCCCTGCCCATTGAAATGAATGGGCAGCACTTCAAAAGCACCACAAAACTGTTCATTTTCACTTTTTTTTTAGGATCACATTGTCACGCAAAAGTGCTACTAAAGCACCGCAAAAACGACCGGCGATTTAGCGGATGTTTTAGCGGCGCTTCAGTGTGAAAAGGGTCTAACTCTAAACTAAACCTGTAAAAAAATTTAAAGCGTCGCCTACTATTCCAATTTTAAAGCATGACATGCTATGTATCTATTTACTCGGTGTTACATCATCTTTTATATGTTACCAAAAAATTGGGGTATATATTTTGTTTTTTTGCATTAAAATTAATTAAAGTGTATTTTCCTCAAAAGATTGTGTTTGAAAAACCGCTACGCATATACCGTGTGGCATAAAAAATTACCACCAGCAGAATAACTCTAGGGCAGCAGTCTCAGAACTGTAGCTTGAGGGCACATGTGGCCCTTTGCTTGTTTTTATCCGGTCCTTGGGGCACTAATTAATACACTAATACCAACAATGGGGCATAATTCCTCCCCACTGACTCCAATGAAGGGGCACAATTCCTCCCAATGACACCAGTAATGGGGCAAAATTTCTCCCAATGACACCGACAATAGAGCACAATTCCTCCCACTGACATCAAAGATGGGGCATTGTTTTTTTCCACTGACATCGGGACCTTTTCTATGCCCTATGGCCATAGTCCGACCCCTCAAAAGTCTGAAGGACAGTAAACTGGCCTTTTGTTTAGAAAGTTTTTGTAGACCCCCTGCTCTAGGGCATAATATAAACAAAAAAGTCAGTGCTACTACCCATACATCACATAGAAAGTAGAGATCCCAGGCGCTCGATCCACAGTCGCTGGCTGAGTAGGTAAATGAGGAAAAGATGATCTGCACTCCGGTGATTACTCTTAAGAAGTATAATATTTATTGACAAGCCACACTGACCAAACGCAAATAAGAACAGTTGACGCGTTTCAGCCTATAAGGCCTTAGTCATAACCACCATGCTCTAGGGCATCTGCTAAAAAAAATATATAGTGTTTGGGGGTTCTAAGTCATTTTCTGGCAAAAAATGCAGATTTTTAGTTGTGAACCAAAAGTGTCAGAATAGGCCTGGTCATAGGCGTGCGCCCAGGCACATCCTAATCACCCCATGTGCATTAGTGTTATTGCTCTGTGTAGCAACAGGAACATGGGAAAGATCTCCCTCTTACCGGTTCTGCCATAAGAGAAGTGTTTATGCTCTTCTCTTTCACTGTGCCAGCAGGGAGATCAATGTGCCGGGGTCATATATATATGTAGATACATACACATGCATGTTTGAGCTTAAGGGTGCACATCCTAATGCACACCTATGGGCCTGGTCCTCAAGTGGTTAAGGTAGGCTTACTCAAAGTGATATATTTTTGTGTGCAGAAAATAATATGCTTCATACGCACACAGACGTGGGCATCCCAGCACTAGATTTTTACCAGCCAGGTTGCATACATTGTTGAAGGCCATCAGATGGGGTATGTAAGGACCTGCAGAGTGGTGGAGGGAAACAAATAGTATGGAAGAAAATAGGCAGTGGGGCTTTTTTTTTTTGCTGAACATGAATTTAAAGGATAATAACTCTTTATTGAAGAATGCTCCTGATGTTAAACTGTTGGCACATGTAAAGTCTTAGCAGGTTGAAGAGCACTTTCACATTTTGTGATGTCTAACTGAAGGGGCTATGTCTACAAAATAAATATTTTTGTCCACAGACTCAAACTAGCATTACAAAAATGGTAGAGGAAGCCCCCACAGTTCATGCAGATTTAAACAAGAAGCTTTAAGCGTATAATATCCTTATTTTTCTGACAAGGGGGCAAAAATTCTTAAAAACGTAAAAAAGCAAATGAGATAGAAACAAATATTTACCAGATGAACCTCCTGTAATGGATTCACCACTGAGATCATTTGTATTAAAATGTTTACATTAAATGTTAAGTTTAGAAGACATCATGCGACAAATAATGCAAACAAGATTGTGTTTAGGCATGCAATGTGGAATAAATAAAGATGAAAACATATGTACGCTTTGAAGTCGAAGAAACGTCAGCCGCAAGTTGCGAAACCTGAATTCCTCTCTGTGTATTGTGTTAGGAGTTTGACATATAGCAGGATTTGGAAAACATTTTTTCTAAAACAGAAATTAAAATGTATGTAAACCTTAACGAATAACGTATCTTATTTGCTCCCCTTTGATCTGTTAACTATACAGTACCACTGAAATTGTTTTGCTTTATTTGTTCAATAGGTGCAAAAAATATACAGAAACATTTCAATAATGGATGGGACTTCTTCGCATCACAATTATACAGGGGGAAAACAAAGTAAAATGTTAAATGTTATTTTTACGTAATGTGACAGACCCAACCAGGACAGGAACTTTTGGAGGGGACTGCAGGGTAACCTCTTGCCTACTGACTATGGGCCCTGGCTTTTTAGGGGGCTCTATTCTTGGGAGGTGTGTGTCTGGGGTACCCTTTGGAGTGGTCTTGCTTCAGATTCAAGTCCATGTCTCCCCAAAACACACAGACTCTGGGAATCTAAGACCTGCATACATATTTGGAGCCTTTGTGCCCAAACCAGCAATGACTGCTTTAGACTGTGAGACCCAGAGTAGATGTTAATATCATCTGTTCAAACCAACCTGATACTGGGGTCTCCTGCTATAATCTGTATACAGTGTTATATGTGTCGTCACCCCAGTGTGTGCCTCCTAGGTGTGCATTCCCATTGTTAATTGAGTCACTCATTGTTTCTGTCTGTCTGCTCATCTCTGGGAGATGTGATTAATATTGTGTCCACTTTACCTTGTTATCGAACCATTGTGGTAGGTTATGTGTTTTATGCTTATGATAATGCCTAATGTAATTTGTGTATCCAGAGATGTGGGCTTGGTGCTGAACAGTCTGGGCACCTAGGCTTGTTTAAGTGACTAGTTTTTTAATTAGCTTAATGTTTATGTTTATGTTGAAAATACGCAGCCAGCTACAATAGACCCCTGGCAGCAACAACAGATCTCCCCGCAGTCAGCATCAATAGACCCCTCCCTCAACAGTAGATCTCTCCCAGCAACAACTGTTCCCCCCAGCAACATAAGACTCACCCCCACAAAAATATATCCCTTCCAACAAAAACAGATCCCCAGCAGCCAGCATCAATAGACCCTACAGCACACCCCAGCACCCCTTGCCATTACATACTGTACATATAGTGTTGGAGGTGCCGGAACTGCATTCCCTCACATTCCTGCTAAAAAAAAGCCCTGACCATAGTATGATTTGGGCAAGAGACCAGTAGGCATTGCTGGTGACCCTGTGGCTGCAAGGTGGTGAAGAGTTCCCCAGTAGGTGAAAAAGATAGGTAACCCAAAGCTCATGAGTTAAACTGTTCTACAGGAGGTCCCCAGGATACTTACGATCAAAAGATAGGAATAGTATTTAACAGAACACGGTATATTATTAATATAGAAGTTAAAGTATCTATGTATTAGAATGTTGCCCCCTAGGGGCACCTTAGGATACTGCAAGCCACTTGTAAACCCTTACATATACCCAGTGAAGTGACTAGCCTCAGGTGTTTGTGTTTATCTGCTGCCCTCTCTCCTCTACAGCTGTTCAAAATGCAAAATGTATGCAGCTTATCTGAGCTTTCAGAAAGCAGGGGGCAGAGAGCTTAAGTTACACTCTGCAGAGTTCAGTGAGAGCTGATTGGAGGAAAAGGACACACCCGCTTCACACAGTACACAGGAACAGAGCTGAGGCTGTCAATCATAGCTAAGCTATGGGCTGGAGCTCCCTCCCCTGTCACCTTTTTACTACTTGGTGTCAGGGAAACTTGTCAGAAGTCACTCATAGAGATAGCAGAGCTACAAGGCAGTAGACATAAATTACACGTAGTGCTCTGGATTGAGACACAACATAAAGAGATATGCTTCTTTTCATATTTCATGTCAGACATTTACAACTGCTTTAAATCACTTACTTCATGTGGGCATTAACACTTCACAGGCCAGAAGTCATTTATCCTCTGTAGCCCCACACATGTATCTTCTCCAGCCATGGGCTAGATCTGTTCCTACCTGCTACCTGTTCCTACAAGTCCCTTTTGTCTGTTTATGAGAATTACCTAGATTACAATTGGCTATACTCTTTCTCTGCTCCCTCTCATGGTGCTGCCCATATCTGCTTTCGTGCAAAGTCCTTATGATGGTAAGTTCATGCCGGTGGAATCCTGAAAAAGGGTTGATTTCCAAGTAAGTTGTTTCCACATCTTGCAGCAAGTCCTCTCACAACCTTTCCTATCCCAGACAGCAACCACAAGGCTGCTCATTCCCCATATTTATACCCTTCAAAAAGGAATTCATGTAGACATAGGGGAAAAAATGGTTCCACAATAAAGTCTTAACCCCTTACAGTACCTTATAGTGCCAACCACCGATTGAAGTTATAGAATATATAAGCATAATTTAAAAACAGAACACGCAACCAACTCAGACAAATGCTGGAGATGTTTACAAGCACCGGGCGATCTTCTACACATCTGGTGGAGTTGCCCAACCATCCAAGCCTATTGGAAGCAGGTCTACGGCCAAATCAGAAAAATAACTACATACCCCCTGGAATTTACATTGGAACAATTATTACTCCACCACCAAGATTCCAACGACATACCTTACTATAAATCCTTAGCCATGATGTTAGTTAACGCAGCCAAAATGTGCATACCTATTCTATGGGCCACCCCCAAAGTCCCCGCCTTATCAGACTGCTACAAACGGATAAATAAAATCACAGAGATGGAGGAACTCATCTCAATCTCCCGAAACTCCCCGCATAAATTCTCAACTCCATGGGCTTGCTGGATCCATTTTCAATCTTCCAAAGATTATCTGAAAAAAATGAACCTTCCTCTCTCCTAAACTGCCCTCATCATACCATTTAGTCTAAGATAACTTCCACATTATCGGACGCTCAACCAGCCTGCCATGCTGACACGATACATACCTCAAACGTCAAACATTCACTTGTCCCTCTCACATCAAACATATACACACATATTCAGTCTCTCACCCAATAGTACATATAACCACCACAGCCCACTGCTTACCGCCCCTTTCAACCTCCCAAATTCCTCCCCACACCTCTCCTTTTATATCTTCCTCTACCCTTTTTTTCCTTTGAACTTACCCCCCCTTTCTTAATCCCTTAAACAAGACCAGACCTAACTACAATGGGGGTGCTGGTCACACATATACATGTACAAGTAGACCTTTCTGCATTATTCACTCTTCCAACTGCCAAAAACTAATCAGACCACATAATCGCTATGTAACATATCAGATGAGGAGTAATAAAAGCAATAAAACCCCCCACGCCGTCCCACTCTCTACTTATGAAACTAGTTTTATATCCTGGTTAAAATCATTATAGTACAACTTACTGTTATTGAGGCAATCTAATATTGATCTTAGTATCATACTTGTTTCATATACTTGTTAATACGTTCTGACCTTGTTTCTGTGAATATAACACTTATCTTTATGATGTTCTTGTACTTTTTTCTCTATTTTCAAAAAAAAAAGTTTGAACTATTTTCACTTACAGTTTTCTCTTAGTCCCCCTGCAAAGTTCCACAAAGTTCCGCAAAGGCAAGTTGAAGGGCATACTCCCTAAAGCCTTCAGAGACAAGGTTCCACCAGAGGGTGTGCACTGCAGTCCAGTGCCCAAGCACATAGTAAAGGCCATACCTGCTTCTAGGTAAAAACATGCTAGAGTAAAAAAAAACAATTAAGCTAGAAAATTAGATGTCCATTCTCCTAGGACACTAGCTAGAAAACTGAGACATGCTTGTAATGGCAAAGGTTATACTAGGCTGTCCTTACAGTTTTTGCTTGCTAATGTGCCATTTCAGGCAGGCAGCAGCATAACCCAATGTACCCATATATTTCATTCCGTGTCCCTTACACTGTTGCCACCTAGGTATATATGTGGCTGCAAAATGGTGGTATTTAATGCCCACATGCCACACATACTGCATGCTCCAAGCACAGAGACCGAGCTGTGAAAGACAGCTTTCAGTTTAGACTAATGATTGGCAACCTGCGGGACCAGCTCTTTATCATCTGACCACTGTGATGACCAATGAGAGGTCACATGATCACTGTCCATTCCAGCCTCTGGGAGTTATTATAATTATTATTATACAGGATTTATATAGTGCTGACAGTTTATGCAGCGCTTTACAACTTGAGGGTAGAAAGTACAGCTACAACTTTGACACAAGAGGAATCAAATGGCCCTGCTCATTAGAGCTTACAAACTAAGAGGGAGGGTCAAGAGATACAAGAGGCAATAACTGTGGGGGATGTGCTGGTGGAGAAAGAAAATGTACAGTTGTTAGGAGGGGGCCAGGTAGGCTTCTCTGAGGAGATGAGTTTTCAGGAAGCGACTGAAAGTGGTCAAAATAGGAGATAGTAGGACAGATTGGGGTAGAGCATTCCAGCAGATGGGAGAGGCCCAGGGCCGGGAGAAGTCTTGGAGGCGAGCATGGGATGAGGTGACAAGCAGTGTTAATTTTGGCAGCAAATTTCAATTTAGATTTAGTCTTAGTCTTAGGCCTAAAATGGCATTTTAGTTTTAGTCCCAATTTAGTCTTCTGCAAGTGTTTTAGTTATAGTCTTTGACTAAAATGCCATTTTAGTTTTAGTCCCATTTTAGTCATCATATTTTAGTCGACTAAAATCTCCAGTACATTTTAGTCGACTAAAATCATTTTAGTCAACTAAAATTGAATGTGTTTAGTTAAATTGTAATGCATTATTTAAGCATTTCTCTAGAATTTCCAAATTCATTATATACTCCTGGAGTAAAAAATATAATATAATGTTATTATTTATGGTATTAAGGTTTGAACAAACTCACAGATACAGATTTAGCTGCTCTGGACGGTCTGAGGAGGCCTGTAATGCTGCACAGTGCTCTGGATGCTGGTGTGAGGAGGCCTGTAATGCTGCAGAGTGCTCTGGACAGTGGTCCGAGGAGGCCTGTAATGCTGCAGAGTGCTGGATGGTGGTCTCAGGTTCCGAGGGATGGCCTTTAATGCACAGTGCTCTGGATGCCATCATGCCGGTGGTAACTGGTCAGAGGAAGCCAGTAATGCTGCACGGTGCTGGATGTTTCTTCTCAGGCCTGAGGGATGGCCTGTAATGCACAGTGCCCTGGATGCCACCATGCCAGTGGTCACTGGTCAGAGGAGGCTGGTAATGCTGCACAGTGCTGGATGTTGGTCTCAGGTCTGAGGGATGACCTGTAATGCACAGTGCACTGGATGGCGCAATGCCGGTGGTCACTGGTCAGGGGAGGCATGTAATGCTACACAGTACTGGATGGTGGTCTAAGGTCTGAGGGATGGCCTGTAACGCGCAGTGACCTAGATGCCACTGCCAGTGGTCAGAGGAGGCCTGTAATAATGCACGCACAGTGCTCTGGATGGATGGCCTCAGGCCTGTTGTACTTGTAATGTACACTAGTACTACACACTCACAGTCTGCTCTCTGCTCTGGGGGTGGGCGGTCATCTCAGGAGCCGGGACTCGGGAGTGGGACAGTCTCATGGGGACTCGGGAGGCCTGCCTGTAAAGCACAGTTCTGCTCTGGTCTCTGGCAGTTGCCACGGACGGTGCACACAGTCGCAGCAACTCGCTTGCTTGCTGGGAGTGGAAGCATGCGGAGCTCTGTGAAAAACGGAAGTTAATCCACGAGGGTAAACGTCTCTGCCTTACATTTTCATCCAGTTTTCGTTCATTAACGAAATTTGATTGATTTGATTTTCGTCATAGTTTTCATCAGTGGACCAACTTGTGCTGTACTTTTTGTTTCGATTTCATCACTGTAAAAATGCCATTGACGAAAACTTTGACGAAAACTTTTTCGTTGCCAAAATTAACACTGGTGACAAGGGATCTGGAGAGCAAGAGGTCTTGGGAGGGATGAAGAGAATGATTAGATTGGTATTTGAGACTAGGTTAGTGATGTAGCTGGGGGCCAAGTTGTGGATGTCTTTGTAAGTTATTGTTAGTATCTTGAATTTAATTAGTTGGGTGAATGGCAACCAATGGAGGAATTGGCAGAGAGGGGTAGCATACGCTGAGCGGTATGTAAGGTGGATGAGCCTGGCAGCAGCATTTGTATTGGACTGAAGGCGGGATAGACTATTTAAAGGTAAACCAATGAGGAGGGAGTTGCAGTAGTTGAGGCGAGAGATGGCTAGGGAGTGAATTAGAAGCTTTGTGGTGTCATTAGTTAGGAAGGGGCATATCTTGGAGATATTGCGGAGGCTGAGATGGCAAGCATTGGACAGTGATTGCATGTGGGGCCGAAAAGATAGTTCAGAGTCCAGGATTACAGATAAAAACTTGGCATTGGGGGACGGGTTGATAGTTGAGCCGTTGATTTTGACAAAGAAGTCAGAGGAAGGGGCACATGGGGAGGAAATATGAGCTCAGATTTGGATAGATTGAGTTTGAGGAAGTGATCTTTCATCCAGGCCAATATGTCTGTTAGTAAGTTGGTGATGCGTGAGGAGACAGATGGAGTGAGCTGGGGGGTAGAGAGATAGATTTGGGTGTCATCTACCTAGAAATGATATTGAAATCCATGGGAAGCAATCAACTGACCCAGGGAGGAGGTTTAGAAGGTGAGGTCCAAGAACAGAACCTTGGGGGGCAAGAGAAGAAGAGGAAATAAAGTTGTAAGTGACACTGAAGGTGTGGTGGGATAGGAAGGAAGAGTATAGTCACAGTTCAGGACTATTTAAAGGGACGCGGGGGCGAGTGGAAAGGGGTTTTGTACAGTTAGGAAAAGGAGGCAATCAGCGCATGTGCTCACAAGAATCATGATGACAGAAGGAGAGCGCAGAGTCATAGAGAGATGAGCTCATCACTGTGCAACTTTTCCTTTCACTGTCCAGTCACAGGCTGGTGCGGGTCTAGGATAACCTAGGCTCAGGAGAAGTGGGTTGAATGATGTTGGCCAAGCTAGTGGCAGCAAATAGTACTATGGGGGATACATATGGATTAAAGATGAATATTTCAGCAAAAGGTTTCCAAGTTTTATTGTCTGTCCTGAGCCACAGTCACTGTTACAGAACAGCTTGGTCTGAGCATAAGTATGGAGCAAAATATAAAAACCTTGTGAAAAAAAAGTAAATGCTAAATACAAATATATCATTAACCACTTATGGGGCGTACACACGGTCGGACTTTTCGACCGGACTGGTCTGACGGACGCCGACGGACCAAATCCGGCGAACAATCCGATCGTGTGTGGGCTTCACCGGACTTTTCCAGTCACAAATCTGACGGACTTTAGATTTGGAACATGCTTCAAATCTTTACGTCGTAACTCCGCTGGTCCCAGAAATCTGCTCGTCTGTATGCTAGTCCGATGGACAAAAACCGACGCTAGGGCAGCTATTGGCTACTGGCTATCAACTTCCTTATTTTAGTCCGGTGTACGTCATCACGTACTAATCCGTCGGACTTTGGTGTGATCGTGTATAGGCAAGTCCGGTCGTTAGAAAGTCTGTTGAAAGTTCGCCAAAAGTCCGTCGAAAGTTTGTCCAAAGTCTGTCGGACAGGCTGTCGGACTTTTGTAGCTGAAAAGTCCGACCTTGTTTACACGGCATTATAGTTGTCACAAACTTACTTTTTTTTTACAAAAAAAGTCCCGTAAGTAGTGACATTGTAGTACCTTTCAAAACGACTGTATAGTCAGCCATAAAAGAAAATGAATATTTTTTGTATGAATTCATCATTCAAACATATATTTTTGTTAAATGATATCTCTAATGATCTTCGCAGGGTCAGTCAGATGTAGTCGATAATGGAAACATGAATAAAAAAGAGAACTAAAATAAATATACAGCCTTACAAACTCTGTCTGAGGGATTTGGGTTATTTTATCACAGTGACCATAAACTATTTCACATTTGGCTTCCACCAGCTGTGTTTATTTAGTATTTCCTTTTTTTCAGCCTCCTTCATAAAAAAACATGACAACCGCATGAGTAACTGGAGCAGAGTGAAAAAAAAAGGATTTTAAATGGAGTCATAATTTATGTGCAAAGCAAAATGACTTTTCTCTTTATTAATGTAAAACAATTTTGCTAGAAAACATGGTACAACAAAATGAAATATGCAATGAGTTTTGTGCTATATAAAATACTTAGGGATGATTCAGCCTGGATTCAGTTCACAAAAAGTTTAATGAATTTTGCTGGAAGTTTGGACATTTTGCAACAAATTCTATTTATGTCTACGGGGGAAGGGAGGGAGCGTCTTAGGAATTGTTGACTATTTGTAGGTTAACAATCAAGCTATTCTCAGCCAAATAGCTTTGCAAGCTGGGCACTGCCATGAGGGGTGCACCAACGCCAAAATAAAACAAAATAACAAAAAAGTGTCATTCCTTGCATAGCTCCATGTCTGCTTGAGCTCACTCTTTTAGGCGGGCTGCGACCAGTACCAAGACAGGTTCATCCACCACCCAGGGTGCTGCTAGTGCATGACGTAGAATGGGCGTACCATTCATTCTCTACCCCTTTGCTCCGGTTGCCAATGGTTGGCATTCGGTGTGCACTGCACATGCATGGCCAATTGCTTGCTTGCTTTCAAGCATCTAGAAGGTAGTTGTGCATGTATAGTGTGCTTTTCTTGTCAGTTGTGGGCAGATGGGATGGGCATGTTGGAGCCCATCCCATCTGCATGACAACAGTAGTTTTTAGAGCATTCCACTGACTGCTGGTTGTCAGCCACTGATCTGGAACGTGTGATAAGGGGTTTTCCCCCCAACCCTCACCATTGCAACCAATGCTCCTCCTGCCCACCTCTGTTTTTGACTTGGCTGACCAGGAGTAACATTATAGGGTTGCTCCTTACTTCTGGTGTTGAACCTCAAAAGTTTTTGGCTAAAAGTTTGCAATTCACGAACAAACCCGTTGTAGCAGTGAACCAAAACCCCCAACCTCACTTTGTAGAGATTTTGTCAGGAACATCATGTCAGTCATCAGAGAGATCAAGCCAACGTTTTCAGACATGGCGGCCTAACAGAGTGCAAGAGTGTGCGCACACATCTACCACAGATACTGACACCCAGTGGACGATTTAAACCTGGGCCCTTTATGGGATCATTGCTGGATGGTCTTTCAGCTTCTATCTCTGTTATCCCTGGTTCAAAATCTTGGTTGACTCTGGTATTGACCAAGCTTTTGTCTGACCTGCCTCTGGATTAGCCCTGCCTGTTCTTGTCGGCGGATTACCTGTGTTGCCGACCTTGGACTTGACTTTTGACTTTTGATTTTGAATATTGATTCTGTACCTCGCTGCCTGTACACTGCCAACCTCTGCTCATCTCTGACATTGATCCTGCTCTTGATTTGGTGCCGCCTTCCTGCTCGACTGCTACCAAAAGTGGCTTGTGACTCAGCTCTGCCCTCTACTATTCTGGGTAAAGTTGGGGTAACCTCATTGCTGCACTTCTGCTTACCTGACACCGGCGCTGCCAAGTTCAAGTTTGCGGTTCCAGCTTCCTGCACTCTTCCATTCCCCAAGTAGTCTCTGTCTGAACTTTCGTGTGTGCGAAAGGGAATTGTGCAAGAGGTCACCGTCATCATCTCAAGATCATCATACAGGTGCGTGATAAATCTCCTCTCACTTCCTGTTGCATCTCTGGAACAGGAAATAAAGCAATATCTCCTCAACGGGACACAGAAAGCAAAATATAAACCAACATGGGGTTTTATTTATTATCAATTTTATTCCAAACTAAAAAGTTTTGGCTCTTTTACATTATCTTTAAAGTGTTTGTACATCCAAAATCCAAATATGCACCATTAGCGGCCAATAATATTGTTCAATAATTCTGTTCTTTGTATTTTGAAAAAGCACTGCATAAAAGTATAAATACTTGCTGATCCTGCCAGTTTGTTCATCCTTCTTCTGCTTCTCATTTCGCTGTCCATTCACAGTTTGGGGGCAGAACAGGACCTGTAAGTGTTACTAAATTGTAGCAGAGGAAAATTAGGTCTTCTAGGGCTGTGCTGTGTGACAGAACTGTGTAAATCTCAGGACTGCATGGAGAGAAATACAAATTCTTTGGTAGATAAAACAGATCTCATCCATGTATGAACTTAGTTGTTTGTTTTATGATAATAATTACAAACTGAATTATGAATATTGACTAATTGGTTCCATTTATTATATTGTGTGGTCAGTAAATATATTGACTTATAATTATGTTGAATAATACTTTAGTGATGGTGCCAAATTGATATGATGACTGGTAAAGAATGATGACATCCAGATATGATGAATGGTTATGACTAATTATGATGGTAGGTTATGGTGAACAGTGATGTTTCCTCCAGTTGATCATGATGATTGATAATGATAACTGACCATCATTATCATGGGCATTTGTAATGCAGCATACACACAAGTGGACTTTTCGACCGGACTGGTCCGGCGGACCGAGTCCGGCGAACAATCCGATCGTGTGTGGGTTTCATTGGACCTTCAGTGGACTTTTCCAGTCGAAAATCTGACGGACTTTAGATTTGGAACATGCTTCAAATCTTTACGTCGTAACTCCGCCGGACCCAGAAATCCGCCTGTCTGTATGCTAGTCCAACGGACAAAAAACGACGCTAGGGTAGCTATTGGCTACTGGCTATCAACTTCCTTATTTTAGTGCGGTGTACGTCATCACGTACGAATCCGTCGGACTTTGGTGTGATCGTGTGTAGGCAAGTCCGTTCGTTAAAAAGTCCGTCGGAAGTCCGTCAAAAGTCCGTTGAAAGTCCACTGGAAAGTCCGTCGGACCAGTCCGGTCGAAAAGTCCGCCCGTGTGTACACGACATAAGAAACAGAAACAGAGGCCAATGTTACACTAGGGGTTTAATTTCCTAATGGAGAACAGACTCTTCACTATGCAAGGGAGGTTACAATTTGCAAGGGAATTTAACCCAGAGCTTAGTGAATGAAGTGAAGCTCTGTTGACTACCATCATCCAATCACATGTAAGCAAAAATTCTGTTTTATTATTTTCCTTGCGCCTGATTGGGTATTCTTTGAAAAGTGACATTTCACCACATTCACCATGCTCTGTAGAAGATTCCCTTGCAAAGTGCAACCACCCTTGCAAAGTGAACAGCCTATTTAACTTTAGTAAATCAAGGAATTTAAATTATGTCTGATGGCTGAATTTCTTATGGTTTTGTTTAACAACTACTGCAGTAGGGAACAGACACAAAAAGGTACACTCAGCATCTTTCCAAATAACTGTTCTGTTTACTTTATAACCATGCTTAAGTAGGTAACACAATAATGTTCCAATTGAACTCTTCAGGTACCTGTAGGGACCTGAACCCAGGACCATTTGCTGTATCTAGCAGTTAGCACTTCTTGCTAAGCCACCTGAGATGCTGGACAGCTCCCTGCATGATCCATTAGACAAACTTACTTTCTATCTTGTTTCTGGTGAACCTTCAACTTCTTGCTCCTCCCATGAACTTACCATTTAAGCCATGCATTTGCACTTCTGGTTTGCCAGATTATTGTGCTCTTCTCCAGCCAATATCTTGCTCCTTACATTTCTGCTGCCATCCGCATCTTCCTTACCATTTGTTACTGACCTTTGGCTTGTTCCTAGACTATGCTTCTGCTTGATCCCAAATTGTAACCATTTGTTACCGACCTTTGGCTTTTTTACTGACTATGCTTCTGCTTGATCCCTACCTGCTACATCTGATACTGCACTCCAGCTTGCTCACCTCCTGGTGGAGCAATTGTGAGGACCATGTCACTGGTCCCAAAAAAGTGTCAAAACTGTCCGATCTGTCCGCCGTTATGTCGCAGTCCCGCTAAAAATCACTGATCACCACCTTTACTATTAAAAAAATAATAATAATAAAAATGCCATAAATCTATCCCCTATTTTGTGGACTCTATAACTTTTGCGCAAACCAATCAATATACGCTTATTGCGATTTTTTTGTTTACCAAAAATACGTAGAGGAATATATATTGGCCTAAACTGATGAGGAAATTATTTTTTTTACATTTTTTGGGGGAGGATATTTATTATAGCAAAAAGTAAAAAATAGTTTTTTTCTTTTCAAAATTGTTGCTCTTTTTTAGTTTAGAGTGCAAAAAATAAAAACCTGCAGAGGTGATCAAATACCACCAAAAGAAAGCTCTACAGTGGAACCTTGGATTACGAACATAATCTGTTCCAGGAGAATGCTTGTAATCCAAAGCACTCGCATATCAAAGCGAGTTTCCCCATAGAAGTCAATGGAAACTAAGATCATTTGTTCCGCATTGACTTCTATTGCATGCAATACCGCATGTGGTCAGAGGTGGGGGGGTGCTGGAGAGCCTCGGAATGACTCGGGGACAGCTCGGCTGAACTCGGAAAGGCTCGTAAAAAACTCGGGAACAGAGTATTTCCGAGTAATTCCGAGTATTTCCGAACGGCTCCGAACCATTCCAAGTCTCACCGGTTCCCCCCGCACCTCTGGCCAAATGCGGTACTGCACACCCCATAAGCTTGAATTCTGCTCGTTTTGCGAGACAACACTCGAGTCAGAATTTAAAAAAAAAAGTTGCTCGTCTTTCAAAACGCTTGTTAACAACGTTACTCGTTAACCAAGGTTCCACTGTATTTGTGGGGAAAAAGGGACATCCATTTTGTTTGGGTACAGCATTGCACGACCGTGCAATTGTCTGCTAAAGCAGTGCCGTATCGCAAAAAATGGCCTGGTCATTAAGGGGACTAATCTTCCGGTCCATAAGTGGTTAGAAGAAACAAATCCTGAAAAAGACAAAAAAAAAAACGTAAAAGTAGTCACAATATCGAAAAAGTAGTAAGCTGCAATATATTTCTGCTCTTGGGTTTGGATACACTTTAGATTGAATTGAGCGGACTTAGGCACAGTTGCAGAGTTGGTTGAATGGCATTAACATTTCAGTGTCTGGTTCCACTTGTTGCCTGGGAATGCTTTTAAAATATTTTTTTTTTATCTAATAAAAAGAATAGGAAACTAACTGCCTACACATCATCAGCACAACAAACGGGACATAATAGAACCGTTGCTAGCAGCATCCAAATAAATACATTTTGTTTTTTGGGCAGGATTCAATATCCTTCTATAATTGCATATCTCTCTTAAATCGACTACATTCTCACATAAAGGTCTCGGCCTGATTCTTGTCCAAAATACTTTTAAATCCCCAGGTTTATTCAAGCAAATGCAGATGTTAAAAGCAGGCCAAGACAGCTTAATGGGCATATGAATTTAATTAGATCCATACCAATTTAAAAGTTAATGTTTACAATTCATACAAAAATGTTATAGATTTTTCCTTAGCCTGATTGTCTGGGGTAAACTCCTTGCATTTAATAATTTTCCTTGGACGAAAGCCATTAACTACAGTAATTGAAAACTTGTCAAGCTCAGGCTGTATCTGTCTAGCTAGCTGTCCATAATTTAGCATGCGTAGAATAGGTGAGAACTAGCTTTGGAGGGCAAGATGAATGGAAATTTAGAACGAAGAGCCAGATGTTAGCTTAGAAATTATTTTTCAAGATGTAAAAACATTTTCAAAATAAATTTCTGCAAAAGGGTCGCTTTTAATGACATTTCAGTAAGGAAAGCTATTACCGTTCTAAGTTAAAGAGATCAAAGTCAGCAAGGTGGAACAGTCATACAAAGTAAAATAAGACATTAAAATAATTTGACAAGCTAAAAGAAATATTCACAATTTATTTTATCTCCCGAACATATCTCTAAAAAAAAAAATCAACCCCACGTTTTATTTTAATTTTTTTTTTATTCCATATATTTTTTTTTTCTGACACTTTGTTGACCTCAAAGGTTGGACTTGTTGCCAGTTATTTCAGAGTCCGTATTTCTTTTTACGTTCCTTAGCATGTACAGTCACACATTATTCGTTTACAGTGTTCTCCCCGCTTTTGCAACACAAAACAACTTCTCCTTCTGGGAATATGTTGGCAAGGGCTTTGGGCAGCTGGAAATGATCAGGAGTGTAATTATTTCCTGTGTTGATGCACATCTGGAAAATCAATCTTGGAGACGATTTGAAACGGCGTTAAACATGCCTGGGAAGAGTAGAGAGGTGATCTTAACGGGATCAAAGGGGGGGGGGGGGACGCTTATATAAGCTGGCATGATAGCTAGGAAACACTGGAGGAAAAAAACACACATTTTCTTTAAATGTTTAGTCACAATTTCTCGGTATTAGAAATTAGTAAAAAAAATAACGACAATTATAATTATTAATTATAATAATAATAACTATTATGAGGGTGAGGGCTTTAAATTAAAGATTGAAGGATCACAAAAATATTGTATGTAGTTAATGATAGTATTCAATATATGATTTTTTTCCCATGCCTTTATATTTAATGTAATAATTTTATTTTATTTTATACTATTTTATATTTTATTTTATACTCAATATTCTAATAATTGAAATACTTAAAATACTATACTTAAATACTATATTTCAATACTCTAAATACAATTTTTTTTCCACACTGACAAGCTGTCTAGCAAAAGTTGACTGTGGTTGGAACTAGACATGTGCAATTTGTTTCATTCCAAATTTGTTTAATGAATTTTGACAAATTCGTTAATTCGGAAATATCTGAATTAACGAATACCCGTTTAACAAATTTTTCTGAGTATTCTTAAAATCAAATATTCAAAAATTCATAAATTTGTAAATTCGAAAGTTCGTAAATTCGTAAATTCTGAAATTCGAAAAATCCGAAAATTGGAAAATTGGAAATAATAACTAACTAATAATAACTTTAAGTGGTTGTAAACCCTTACAGACCACTTTGACCTACAGGTAAGCCTAGATTAAGGCTTATCTGTAGGTCGAAGAAATATCTCCTAAAGCGTTTAGGAGATATTTGCAAAAAGACAGGCACCGCTGTCTACGTAGACAGCGGCGCGCAGGCGCACTGAGCATGCCGCTGCTAATGGCGATATGCTGTTGGTGGCGGCTCCCATGCGCATGCGCGGGAGTGACGTCATCGCAGCTCCGGCCAATCACAGCGACGGAGCCACGATACCCGGAAAGAAGATGGACACACCGTAGCAGAGGGAACAGCGGTGACATCGCAGGCTCCTGTGTCAAGTAAGTCACACATAATGGGCTACTATGTGATGCATAGTAGCCCATTATGTTTTACCTTTGCAGGGAAACAAAGAGGAAGTAAACCAATCAGGGTTTACTTCCTCTTTAACTATTACTATTATTATTATTATTATTATTATTATTTATTGATTTGTTTTGTTTCATTTGTTTATATGCGGCATTTGTTATTTTAGATAATTCGTAACCTCTGATAAGTCTGTATTTGTTATGTTCACTAACAGCCAAATTTGAAAGGAAATTCCAACAATACCTATAATTTAATAGTTAGTAATTATTAGTTAGTTAGATATTCTTTCGAATTTTCAGATTGTCTTTCTTATTTTCGGATTTTCGAATTTTTGAACTTTCGAATTTACGAATTTCCAAATTTTCAAATTTACGAATTTTTGAATTTACTAATTTTCTAATTAACTCGTTTTCTAATTGACTAATTTTCTAATTGACTAATATTTGAATATTTCGAATTTACGAATTTACGAATTTCGATCATAACGAATGACCCGAAAAACAAAAAAAAAAAAAAACAAGAAAGGAATGAAACAAAAATGAACACATTTTTCGGCAGTGCACATGTCTAGTTGGAACAAGCTATAACACTGCCTGGGGTGATTGAACAGTTGCAAAAATGTTTTTTAGACCATTGTAGCCATTGTATTATAAGTGAAATATTAAATGTGAAAAACCACACTAATGCCAAACAAACAAATCAATATAGAAATATTGTGCAAAGCGGCAACTCAACCATGTGATATTAACAAAGTGCATTCAACTATACATATATCAGAGCTGGGTTAAGCTGACAGCAAATCACAGTGACAAAATATCAGAAAGGAAAAGACTAAAAATATATAGTAAAGTGAAGTCCACGTGAATAAGCAGAAATTATTCTTTAATACTTGTCCCCAAATCACGTACCTGTACGTCATTGGCTTTAAGTGGTTGTACCGGAGTGATGCCTACAGCTGTACAGCTGCACCCCAGTACCATTTTTAGAGCAGACGGTCGGCTTTCTGAAAAAACAACCAATGCGGATAAGCAGCCACTCGATTGTTATCACAAGCAGTGGGAGGGGGGGCATTCCCCCCGCTGCCTTTGGCCGCTTACCCGGGCTCTCCTATTCCACCGGAGCGACCAACCACCACGTCCACCGGTTGCCACGTCCACCGGTTGCCACGTCCACCGGTTGCCACGTCCACCGGTGCCAGCAGCACACCACCAGCTGTAGAGTGTAGCAAGCAAATTTCTCTGCCCCAGCTGCTGCAGCGAAAAAATATATATACAGTCACTGCCACCCACATGCCCAGCATTTAGATTCCAGCTTGTCAAAGCTGCTGACTCCTCCTCTGTTGAATTGTCCTATGAACCACCAGTACCCCCTAAGCATTCAAGGGGCTATTCAATGAGTCAGGCTAAAAGGTGCCATGCAGTGCTTCAGCTGGTGTGTCTAGAGGACAGGATCCACACCGAAGCAGAGATTCTTGCAGCTCTGCAGGGGCAGGCCCAGAGGTGGTTCACGCCAAGCCAGCTTGAGCCAGGAATGGTGGTGTGCAATAATAGCGCTAACCTCCTGCCTGCTCTTCGACAGGCAAAGTTGACATATGTGCCATGCCAGGTGGTGCAGTATTTCTTAAAGATCTGCTAAAACAGGCCTGAATAGTCTGTAGCCATTTCAGGAGGTCTTACACAGTGTGTGCTCAGTTTGCTAAAATTCAGCGGGACTTCCACCTGCCCATAAACTACCTGATTTGTGACATGCCCACCAGGTGGAACTCAACTCTGGCAATGCTGCAGTGGCTGGACATGCAGCAGAGGGCCATCAATGAGTACCTTTGTGAGTATGGCACAATGACAGGCTCAAGGTTGCTCTGCTTTTCTTCCCCACGCCAATGGTTCCTGATAAAGGATGCATGCACTGTACTGTCACCATTTGAGGAGCCAACAATGATAGTGAGACAAGACAATGCATGCATCAGTGACACAATCCCTTTTGTGTTCCTGCTTGAGCAGAGTCTGCATGGCATTATGGACAAGGCACTCGAGGCAGAGCAACAGGAGAAAGAGGAGGACTTTTTTCCTCTCAAGGCCTGCATTATGCAGACACCATTTCTGTGACATCACAGAACACACAGAGAGGAGGAGGAGGATTCTGGCAGTTTTGGAGGCATTATAGCAGAGGAAGACATACGTCAAACCTTAATGCCGCGTACACACGGTCGGACTTTGCAGCTACAAAAGTCGGACAGTCTGTCCGACATACTTCCGGCGTACCTTCGGCGGACTTGGGGCAGACTTTCTTACGAACGGACTTGCCCACACACGACCACACAAAAGTACGCCAGTTTAGTACGCTGTGACGTACACCAAGTCCGACGAGACTATAAAACGGAAGTTCAATAGCCCGTACGACACCCTTTGGGCTCCTTCTGCTAATCTCGTGTTTATCTCGTGTTAGTAGAAGTTTGGTGAGAGACGATTCGCGCTTGTGAGACTCGTATTTTTCAGTTCGTTTTAACTGTTGTTCAGTCTGTGCTTGTGAGGTTTGTATCTGCTTTTCAGTGCGTTTGGTCAGTTGGCATTGAGAAATCTTTGTTTTATTGGCCGCTCGTTCCTGATTTTCAGGTCGTTCTTCACAGGCCTTGCTGTTCTTCAGTGCGTTCTGTTTAGTGCGTTCTGACCAGCCGACCGTTTTGAAGCCATGTTACCTGTACGTACTCGTCGTAGAGCTCGTGCATTGTATGTGCTTGGTGCTGTAGTTTATTCTTCAGCCCAAGACCAGTCCATGAACAGGGCGAGGAGGAGTTCATGGACCAAGAATTGGTTGCTTCAGCGTGACCAGTTCTGTCACATGCCTTTGCTCCGTGAGATCCGTGAGAATAATCCTGAGGATTTCAGGAACTTTCTCCGGATGACGGACCCCGTTTTTGATCGTTTGGTGGCTTTGCTGACCCCCTATATCAGCAGGCAGGATACCTGCATGAGGCAAGCCATCACTCCGGAGCAGAGGCTGGTCGCTACCTTGCGGTATTTGGCCACAGGGAGAAGCCTGCAGGACCTTAAGTTCTCGACAGGCATCTCCCCCCAGGCTCTGGGGATCATTATCCCAGAGACCTGTTCTGCCATCATACAGGTCCTGCAGAAGGACTATATTAAGGTAAGCTATTTTTAGTTTATTAGCATCACATGTTCTTTTATGTAATCTTTGATAAAGTAATGTATTTCTTGCTTCAAACACTACTTCCCATCATTGCAATATAGTGTGAATGTCCCCTTTTTATCCTCACACATGCTGGGATTTTTTCCTGTTATTTTTTGGCATGCATGTATAGTTTCCTTCAATAACCTTCCCAGCATGAAGTGATGGGAACATATCCACCTAGTCTACTCATTTTGAATGTATTTTGTTGGAGTGTATTTAGTGTGCTTAGAATTAGCAATTAGCTAGATTTCACAACCCCCCCCCCCACCTGAACTCACTCCAAATAGTGTGCTGCTAATTAGCAATTAGCTAGATTTCACAACCCCCCCCCCCCCCACCTGAACTCACTCCAAATAGTGTGCTGCTAATTAGCAATTAGCTAGATTTCACAACCCCCCCCCCCCCACCTGAACTCACTCCAAATAGTGTGCTGCTAATTAGCAATTAGCTAGATTTCACAACCCCCCCACCCCCACCCTCGTTAAAATTTGCTTGAATGTTCTGTGGTGTTGATTTGTCTAAAGCAAATCTATGTTGCACTTTGCAAAATGCATGTGCACTCTACAAGTGCATTTGTTCCAGTGCTTTAGTAAATGAGCAGAAGCTCTGCTGATTTCCATCATCAAATCATATGCAAGCCTCAAAGTGTTTTCATTAATTGCCCTTGCATGTGATTGTGTACTGTTAGCAACATGAATGCCTTTTGACATTACCTCATTTACTGTAAGCTGGTTTGCAACTGCACCTGCAGAGTGCGACAACTGCAGTCTTGTAGCCTTTGTTATCCCTAAATTCCTGCGTGTTGTTAAAGTAATTTTTTTTGGGGATTTCACAACCCCCTAAAATGTAATCAATGTTCTATCAGAGGGGGTGAGCAATCTGATAAGTGTGCCTTTTTCCATATTAGTTATTCCAGAAGAATTAAATTATTGAATGTTATACTGATGCTGGGGAATAATGTTTTTAATTGTCTAATTTTCTTGCAATGTTAGCTTCCAAATTAATTGATTTTTGTTTTCTTGTTTGATTCCCCAGTTTCCTTCAACGCCACAGGAATGGCAGACTGTGGCATCCCATTTTGCAAGCCGTTGGGACTTTCCCAATTGTGGAGGGGCTATAGATGGGAAACATGTCCACATTGTGCCACCACCCCATTCGGGGTCATATTATTTTAATTATAAGGGGTTCCACAGTATTGTTTTAATGGCGGTGGTGTCGGCACACTATGATTTTTTATATGTGGACGTGGGGAAGAATGGCCGGATGTCGGATGGAGGAGTATTTGCCCAGACGGAGTTCTGCCAGCGTCTCCAGAGTGGTGGCCTGGGATTGCCACCTGATGAGGATAACGTGGAAGGACTCCCCTTTGTCTTCATTGCCGATGAAGCCTTCGCTCTGAGCAAGCACCTCATGAGGCCATTCCCCCAAAGAACCCTCACCCCGGAGAGGAGGGTTTTTAATTACCGGCTGGCCAGAGCTAGAAGAGTGGTTGAGAATGCGTTTGGAATTCTGGCCAGCCGGTTCCGCCTGTTTCAAACAGCCATTAATTTGGCGGAATACAAACTTAATTTTATAATTTTATCATGCTGCATTCTGCACAACTTTTTAAATAAGCATTCAGCCAATTATATAGGCACAGTTGGGCCTGAGGCCGGACAAATAGAAGCCAACCTTACAGGCCTGGATACTGTCCGTACTGGCTTGGCCCCCCAAAGTTCCCGTCAGGTTAGACAGCAATATGTTGATTATTTTATGGGTAGGGGGGCCATTGCAATGGGCCAGGATATATAATTTTTTTTACAATAAAAAAAATATTGCTGAAATCTGGCATTATATTTATTGCTTGCCTTTCTTTTGGGCTGTCTCCTAGGTTATGGTCGAGCAGTTGTAGTGCCAACTGTATTTGAATTTTAAAAATGTATAAATAAGCTCCATTGCCACTGTAAACAACTTTTTGACAATTATAACCAAACTGATACTGAGCCTTGAAATAACAAACCACACATTTGTTAAAATCCTATAAAAGGAGATGTTTTTATTAATGGTTGGTATGCATTCAGTTCTGCATTTAGTATAAAATGTTCCGAGACAAAAATATAATGGTATCTTAATGATGTAGCAAAATATAATTATATTGAAATATTTCTACCTAATCCACAAAAAAATATTTTGGGCTTTTGGATTTTCAAAAACAGGCTTTGTTTTTGGAAAATCAAGTTTTTTATTTTTTTTTTTGTTTTTTTAAAATCAATTTTTTTTTTTTTTTTGGTTTTTTAACATTAATTTTCTTAATTTTTTTGGTGTTTTCAAATCAATTTTTTTTACTTTTTTTGGTTTTTTAACATTAATTTTCTTAATTTTTTTGGTGTTTTCAAATCAATTTTTTTTTTTTTTTTGGTTTTTTAACATTAATTTTCTTAATTTTTTTGGTGTTTTCAAATCAATTTTTTTTACTTTTTTTGGTTTTTTAACATTAATTTTCTTAATTTTTTTGGTGTTTTCAAATCAATTTTTTTTGTTTTTTTGGTTTTTTAACATTAATTTTCTTAATTTTTTTGGTGTTTTCAAATCAATTTTTTTTACTTTTTTTGGTTTTTTAACATTAATTATTTATTCGATTTTTTGGCTTTTTTAAAATCACTTTTTTTTTTTTTTTTTGGTTTTTTAAAATCACTTTTTTTTTTTTTTTTGGTTTTTTAAAATCACTTTTTTTTATTTTTTGGGTTTTTTAAAATCACTTTTTTTTTTTTTTTGGGTTTTTTAAAATCACTTTTTTTTTTTTTTTGGGTTTTTTAAAATCACTTTTTTTTTTTTTTTGGGTTTTTTAAAATCACTTTTTTTTTTTTTTTGGGTTTTTTAAAATCACTTTTTTTTTTTTTTTTGGGTTTTTTAAAATCACTTTTTTTTTTTTTTGGGTTTTTTAAAATCACTTTTTTTTTTTTTTTGGTTGTTTTTTAGAAAATCAATTTTTATTTTTTTGTGGATTTTTGACAGCCCTCCTTTTTGACATTAGGTTAAACAGCCATTTATGTTATGCCAAAAAAACAAAGAGAAGACCCAGAATGGGGTCAGCAAAACAGGAAATGAAGGACATGATTGATGTTTTGGGGTTTAAAAAAGGGCATTTAGATTCGACCCAAAACATCAATCATGTCCTTCATTTCCTGCTGCATACGATCCAGCCTATTACGCATTTGATCCATGTCTTGATTCCAGGCCATTATTTGACCAATTAGACGTTGGGCACTTTCCGAGGTGAAATGGTCACTTCTTGTTGTTCCTAAAGTGGAATGAAACCAAAAAATGTCTTTACAAATATGCACACATACATAGTTTACCTTACCAGAAATAAAGCTGTTGTCTCAGACACTGACCTGGTGGGGTGGCCATGTAGCCTAATTCCTCCACATCCTCGGGGGTGTCACTGTTGCTTGAATGAAGCAGATCCCCTAAAATAGAGTAGACAAATTCAATTAAACAAAAGGCAGCCATGCATAGATTAACGTAAGCTGGTGTGTCAGACACTCACCTGGTGGGGTGCCCATGTCGCCCACCTCTCCTTCCTCCACATCGTCAATGGGACTTGGACTGATTGCCCAATCCTGTTTTGCTTGTGGTGGACTGTGTTCTTTTGGTTGGCTGAGTGATTTTTCCCCTATGTGAAACAAAAAATGAGTAATCTAATTAGCACACAGATATTTTAGGACATAATAATTTTCCAACATTTGTAGTGAAGTGGTTTGTGTAGAGTTCCTATTTTAGTTCAATATTTAAAATTATTAAAGACATACCGGATAGATAAGATATCAATATCTCAAAATATAGTTAATAATCTTTTGATCTCTCTCTATATCTGTAACAAAATCTCTAAATATCTAACTAAATGTAAATCCAAAAAATTAAGAGAATTTCAAATAGATATATAATATATATATATATATATATATATATATATATATATATATATATAATATATATATATATATATATATATATATATATATATATATATATATTTATATTTTTATATTTTTTTATATTTATATTTTTATATATTTATATTTATATTTATATTTATATTTTTATATATTTATATTTTTATATTTTTTTATATTTATATTTTTATATATTTATATTTATATTTATATTTATATTTTATATATTTATATTTTTATATTTATATTTAGATATTTATATTTATATATTTAGATATAGATATATATAGATATATATATATATATATAGATATATATATATAGATATATATATAGATATATATATATATATATAGATATATATATATAGATATATATATATAGATATATATATAGAGATATATATATATATATAGATATAGATATAGATATAGATATAGATATAGATATAGATATAGATATAGATATAGATATAGATATAGATATAGATATAGATAGATAGATAGATAGATAGATAGATAGATAGATAGATAGATAGATAGATAGATAGATAGATATATTTATAGATATATAGATATATAGATAGATAGATAGATATATATATAGATATATATATAGATATATATATATATATATATAGATATATATAGATATAGATATGTAACGAGGTTTCTTCAAAGATCGTTTAGAACGATGAACAAAAATCGTATAGAAAGGAAAAGCACATGGAGCAGTATACAAGGTAATAAACACAAGAGAAAAACACGACAAGTACTTACTTTTTTTAAGAACTTTCCGGATACGTCGGTATTGATCCGGCTCCCTGATTTTCAGGTCAGACCATCTTTTGCGCAATTGATCCTTGGAGCGCTGGACCCCAAATGATGCCTGCAAAGTGTCCACGACCTTTGCCATGATTTTGGCCTTGCGCAAATTTGGCCGTGCGTACGGCCCATAATTGCCATCATAGTCGTCTTTGCGAAGAATGGCCACCATCTCCACCATCTCTTTGAAACTCATATTAGAGGCCTTAAATCTAGGCCTCACAGATTTGGTTGACGTTCCAGACGTTCCAGCCTGCGGGCTGTCTCCACTACCTGAGGTCGTCAACATTTCAGGTGTCTCCGCCATTCTTTAACTCCACTACGCGCCGTAACAAAAAAGGGGCGGAGAACATGAGTTCATTTCGAACGTCAGGGGCGGGCGACGCAGGCGGAGTTTCACACATGCGTAGTGTATAAAGGAGGGCCTTTCGCGCGTGTCGTACGTACGTTCTGTGCGTCAAATTAGGGGGCGGAGAACATGAGTTCATTTCGAACGTCAGGGGCGGGCGACGCAGGCGGAGTTTCACACATGCGTAGTGTATAAAGGAGGGCCTTTCGCGCGTGTCGTACGTACGTTCTGTGCGTCAAATTAGGGGGCGGAGAACATGAGTTCATTTCGAACGTCAGGGGCGGGCAACGCAGGCGGAGTTTCACACATGCGTAGTGTATAAAGGAGGGCCTTTCGCGCGTGTCGTACGTACGTTCTGTGCGTAGGTGATAGTGGACCAGGACGTTCCAAAACGAAGGTAATTTGAGATATATATTTTTTTGGGGGGGGGTTTATGGTCATGACTTTGTAGCAAGCGGCCTATATGGCTTGATAGATTGATGAGGCCTACATAGGGAGAAGATGATGAGGGGTTAGCAGAAACATATAATAAGTTTTTTTGGTCTTGTGACTTTCTCTTTTCCAGATATAATGAATCCCCTATTGAAGGATCCAGAGTTCCTTACTTCTTTTATTTCAAAGTATCGAGAGATGAGGAATTTGTGGGAGGTGAAACACCCTCAGTATTATAACAAGCATGTGAGGAAGTCAACGCTGGAGAGACTTCTGTCCTTTGTCCAGGAGACCATCCCTGGAGCAACAATGGAGACAGTGTACAAGAAAATTGGGGTCTTGAGGAACATGTATAAAAGGGAGCATAGGAAGATCCAGGAATCAAGGAGATCAGGAGCATCAGCAGATGATGTTTATGTACCCAGGCTGTGGTACTACAAACAACTCCGTTTTCTTGATGACCAGAATGAAGCCAGGGCATCACTTTCAACCCTTCCCTCCACCCTTCCCTCCACCCTTCCCTCCACCCCAGCAGAGGCTGATGAGGAGCAAGCTGGGTCTTCCATCCTGGATGAACCGGATATGACCATCTGGAGTCAGGTAAATTATTTTAACAAAGATTTACTGTACTAATATTAATGATGTTAACTGGATGTTATAATTGTCTCAAATAATTTAGCACTCCAAATTGTGTATACATATCAAATGATAGTAGTGACTAAATATGTTTGGCACCTGCTTGAAATAATTAGGGTGTCTGATTAGACTCTTTTATTAAAGAGATGTATTCACATTGAATTTGCTAGTCATGAGAAGCAAACTGTGTGTCATTGATGAACCCAAAAAAAGAAACTAAAACTATTGTCCTTTTTTTATACACAGGATGAGTCCATCCAGGAGGAATGTGGGGAAAGTGGCAGGCAGGAGGAGACCGGGCCCATGGACAGCCTGGAGGAGGCCGGATTCACCATCATCCTGGAGGAGGCTGGGCCCAGTGTCAGGCAGGAGGTGGCTGCTCCCAGTGAGGTGGCTGGGCCAAGTGAGGTGGCTGGGCCAAGTGAGGTGGCTGGGCCAAGTGAGGTGGCTGGGCCCAGTAGGAGCCTCACCCAATCCCAAGTGCCTCCCCTCCACCTTCCCAAAAAAAGGGCCAGGAAGGGGATGGTCACACAGGACGCGTCCCTGCGCCTCATGCAACAGGCCACCCGTTTTTTAACAAGCCCCCCCGAAGCGGAAGAAGCCTATGGCTGCTACTTAGCCAGCAGGCTTCTTCAGATGGATTGGGAGCAGCGCCTCATTTGTGAGCGCCTATTTGGGGAAACAATCCATAAGGGGCTGCAGGGCACGCTAACCAAAAACACCCAACTACATGAGGCAGCCCCCCCCCCTCCTCCTCCTCCTCCTCCTCCTCCTCCTCCTCCTCCTCCTGCCACAACTGAAACACCAGAGCCACAGCCTCAAAAGAAGGCTACAGGGAAGGCTACAGGGAAGGCTGCAGGGAAGGCTGCAGGGCAGCGTGGAGGAAAGGCTGCAGGGAAGAGAAGAAAGTGATGACCTGGGTTCAGTCTGGTCTGACAGAAGACGCAGGCTGTTGTAGTACCACAGTCTGGGGACATCTAGATCATCTGCTGGTGCTGTTGATCTCTGGGATTCTTGGACCAGATTGTGCTCCCTCTTATATGGACTCCTCAAGATCCCAATTTTCTTGTACACCGACTTTTTCCAGCGTTGACTTCCTCTTTATTTTATTTTGACCATGAATAAATGGATCTTTTTTGAGTTTAGCAAAAGACTTTTATGTGTTTTCTTTTAAATCATTGATTTTACACACAATGTTAAAAATTAACAAGGGACAACAATCTCATTGAGTTTTAAAAAAACACACCAAAAATACATTACTAATGTTAAGAATGTTCAAGTGGTAAGTCTTGAAAAAAAAATATATACATAAACAAAAACGGTGCTTTGGGTTAACTTTATCTAAAAATTAAAAAATAATCACTAGAAAAAAAAAAAAAAAGAATTATGGGTTCTTTGTGGTAACTTTACAAACCTAAAAAAAAAAAAAAATAAAAGGGAAAAAGTATTATTAGTATGGAAACATTGTTTATAAAAAGCATACTATATCATTCATGAGATCAAAGAGAAAAAGAATTCAGAAATCAGTTTGGGAGAACTCTGATTATGAACAGCAAAACACCTTCGTTCTTTAGAGCATTCGTAAAGAAGAAATAAAATGCGCTGCATTCAACGATCACAGATTTTGCAGCGTGATGAATGTGCTACCTACAATACGAACACTAGTTTTACTAGACCGAGTGCTTCCGTTTAGTTTTTGCTTATGAGCATGCGTCGTTTTTTTGTCCGTAGGACTAGCATACAGACGAGCGGACTTCGGGGTCCGTCGTAGTTACGACGTAAAGATTTGAAGCATGTTTCAAATCTAAAGTACGTCGGATTTGAGGCTAAAAAAGTACGTTGAAAGTCCGGAGAAGCCCACACACGATCGGATTACCAGCCAGCTTTAGTCCGTCAGCGTCCGTTGGACTTTTGTAGACGAAAAGTCCGACCGTGTGTACGCGGCATAAGAGATGGTTTTTCGTCCCCAGAACTACTCCTTTGGGAGTAGTACGTGGCTGGGAGGAGGCAGTTCCAGATACTGTAATCCTCAGTGACCCCAAGGACTCTGCTTCTCACGCCTCCGCAAACATGCGGTGCATGGGCTCCCCCATTGCTTTCATCAAGAGTACCTCTATAGGGTTACGATGTGAAGGCTCCAAAAACACCCAAAGCCCAATTTTTCCGCACCTGTTACTTCTATCCAAAGTCTGCGACACCAGAATTTATCCAAGAAATCTCTAATTTTGTTCCAAGTGCATTCAATTGTGGCCTCAATATACAGACTGGCTAACCAAGCCGCAGTTTAGAAAATAAAGAAAGCTTACAGGGAAAATGTCATTTTTTGGCTTTATAAATCCTACATATACAGAAGTGGTATTCTGGCTGGAGGCCTTCCACTGTATAGCGGTATACCTATAGAAGTCCAAGAGTCTGCCAATTATCATTGCATCTACTTAAGGGTGTCCTAGCCCTAACCCTCTCTTCCACAGTTCTTGTTCAAGAGACAATACATTACTTCAGCTTGTATTACACACACCATGTCTTGTAGCCCACTCTACAAAGAAGGATGTCAGCTCTCCCTAACATGGAGGTCACCATTAGGCCTCTAGAGGTACGAAACCTTGCTACATTTTGCACCCAACGTGGGGCAAAGGCGTTGATCGTGCAGCAGTCGCCCATAGCAACCGGCTACAGCTACCTCGGGATTTCATCTGGGTCCGTGGGAAGGCCCGAGTTCCCTGATGAAACAGGAGAGCCCGGGAAGGCAGCGGAAGGTGGCAGTAGGGGGGACCCCTTCTTGTCTCTTGTAAAAGCAATCCAGTGACTAGGAAAGTGCTCCGCTGGCTCTAAAAAACAAAACAAACAGCTGCAGGCATTATCCCGGAATAACCACTAAAAGTCGGGTGACGTACAGGTGCGTCGCCCTGCGGCAAGAGTTAACATACAAGAGGAAGCATAATTGTGAATTCATAAGGTGCACAGGGATATGATTTATCATAAGTGTTATATAACAGACCTATAAGGACATATAAAAAAAAAAGCATGGGTTTCATAAACAAATTGTGGGTTTTCTTCCTCCAAAAATTTCAGATGTCTCTCTTTTGTGGATGTTGCACAATATATTTTCAGCCTAAATTTATATGAACTCCATATGATTGAGCGGTTAACTAAAATATAATATCACAATGGCATTCACTACAAGCAAATGTAGCAAGGTCCCATACCTCTAGAGGCCTAATGGTGACCTCCAGAGTCAGGGAGAGCTGACATCCTTCTTTGTAGAGTGGGTTACAAGGCATGGTGGGTGTAATACAAGCTGAAGTGATGGTTAAATAAAAATAAAAAATAAAAAAAAAAGTGATGGTTAAATAAAATAAAATATAATATCGCAAAGGCATTCACCACAAGCAAATTTAGCAAGGTCCCATACCTCTAGAGGCCTAATGGTGACCTTCACAGTCAGGGAGAGCTGACATCCTTCTTTGTAGAGTGGGTTACAAGGCATGGTGGGTGTAATACAAGCTGAAGTGATGGGCGCCAGATACTTTTTGAATAAAAAGAGATTTATTTTCTCTTGAACAAGAACTGTGGGAGAGAGGGTTAGGGCCAGGACCAAAAGGAGCGGTATACACTCAGCTCCTTCACCGCTCCGAAGATGCTGCTGGCAGGACTTTTTTACCGTCCTGCCAGCGCATCGCTCCAGTGTGAAAGCCCTCGGGGCTTTCACACTGGAATTAAAGCAGCGGCTGTTTCGGGTTGGTTTGCAGGCGCTATTATTAGCGCAATAGCGCCTGCAAACCGCCCCAGTGTGAAAGGGCCCTAATAGAGTCCATGTAACCCCTGAAGCACTGACGTAAAATGTCAAAAGACCAGGCTGACACTCTCCCATGAGCAATGAGGCATGTTGGTTCTTCCCCACATTGTTGGAATGCACAATAACACATTCTATGCAAAACAAAGATGTTACTTGCCACCTTCCCACAGACCCAGACGAAATCCCGAGGTAGCTGTAGCCGGTTGCTATGGGCAACTGCTGCAGGATCAGCGCTTTTGCCCCACGTTGGGTGCAAAATGTAGCAAGGTCTCGTACCTCTAGAGGCCTAATGGTGACCTCCAGAGTCAGGGAGAGCTGACATCCTTCTTTGTAGAGTGGGTTACAAGGCATGGTGGGTGTAATACAAGCTGAAGTGATTTATTGTCTCTTGATCAAGAACTGTGGAAGAGAAGGTTAGGGCTAGGACACCCTTTAGTAGATGCAATGATAATTGGCAGACTCCAAGACTTCTATAGTTAGACCGCTATACAGTGGAAGGCCTCCAGCCGGAACACCACTTTTGTATAGGGAGGACTGCAGTCTCCTATGGCAACCAATCTTGTAACAGTCGCTAATGGTAATAGAAAAAAATCCTGCGAGCCACAGTGAACTTATTGCCTAGAAAATAACACTAATCAGCTGCATGCGTAGAACACGTCTCATATAGCGTGCAACAATAGATGAAAAAGAAAAATACACTGCGCTAAAGTCTACTATATTACACTATATTAAAAAAGTGTATGTGTCTACAAACGTATGAAACTAAAACACATAGATATAATTAAATGTGTGCCCCCACTAAATCAAGCACAAAATAATGGTGAATAACTGGTTAAAATGAATAAATAATTAATGAACAATCATGAAATATTGCTGAGTATAAATATACACAACTATAAGTGTAAACACACTAAAGTGCAATATGCGAAGTCAAATCAAATAAACATGCTGAAGTGCATCATAAATAAAATGAATAATGCAAAAAGTGCCAAAGTGTCACACAATACATGTGAAAAAAAAGTCCTTAATGCAATACAATGAAGGTGGAAGTGAAATCCTGTAAATAAATAGCAGCAAAAGTGAATATACTAAGTGTCCACTGTAATTATTTTCCAGCATGCTCATAAATTCCTCTGAGGCCGCAAAACCATGCTTTAGGTGTAATCCGGTGGCCCCCCAGGTAATGTGCTCACCTTAGAGCGTATGATACAGCTGCTACACTGAGTCAAAACACGCTTTTGAACCACAGCAGGGCTCAATACAGAACACTGGATTTCAGGCTCCAATGCGGTTTCCAAAGAGATATATGAGAAAGAGAGCTTGATAGTGTGATATTGTTTAAAATGTATTAAATACTATAAAAAAAACACACTCCCCAAATGGGGTACTCACACTCTTTCGGTGCATCAGTGCAACGCTTTATAGAAGATGTATCAACAGTAAAACAGTCTAGAAGTATGGTAGGTGTCTCATCCCTGGTAGAAACGCTGCCACTCGCTCCATCCTGGACACATATAGTTCTACTCACATTCTACAGTCTCTCACTGTAAGTCTTCATTCTCCGAGCTCCCAGTCTCTCACTAGACTCTCAGACCCAATCGCCGCTGGATCCCCTGAGCTCTTCCACTTCCATAACTCGATATCTTCCTCAAGCGTCACCCCCGCTTCCCTGCAGGGTCCTTGGCTTGGCACTCACCGATACTCCTCAAGTATCACCCCTGCTGACCTACTAGGACCCTGGCTTGGCACTCATGTATGCTCCTCAAGCATCACCTCTACTGTCCCACTGGATCCCAGGCTTTGCACTTGCTGAAGTTTTCCCACTTCTTCACCATCCCCGGCTGGCCAGAAGACTGCTCTGGTACTGGCTCCAGCTTATTCACAATGGTCTCCATTAACAAGGGGAATGGTCCCTTAGTGGTGACAACTTCCCCTCTACCACCGACCATAACTGGTTCCCCATCCGGCTGAACCGTTAATCTCGGTTGGACTCCAATCCTGCAGTCCCAACACTGCGCTGCTTTTCCTGCTTCTGGATAGGCCCTCAGACAGCCTAGCAGCCAGATGTCCCCGGGATAGGCCTCAGGCTTCCGGCCTAGCAGCCCGAGGCAGCATAACACACATCCACCCAGACAGCCATCCAGGTGTCACAGAACCCTGATCACCTGACTCCACCCAAATCAATAGGCTCTCCCAACAGGCCAAGAGACTAAAGAAACCCCTGCCAATTGGCTGGGACACCCCATCCATTCATAACCTGACCTTGCTAAGCCCTAAGTCTATCTAATATCACCAGCATAACGCCACCTAATATCTATAAAGGAAATTTCTGCGCTATGTGAAAAAAGTGCAGCTGCTTGTGTAAGCCTAAATACAAAAAGGCTCAAAAATGTATATCTCCGAAAAACAAGCATGCAACCATTAATTAATCAGTGAAGATGATTAAACACAACCATACAAACTCATATAAACATATATATAGTATTGTGCAAAAGTGATACAATAAAGTAAAAAAATGCTACCAAAAAACGCCCATGCCTCCGTTCCCAGTTGATGCCTTCTATGGAGAAACGCGTTGGGTGGAGCAGATGATTCTGACATTATCACATTTTATCCAGCTATTTGGTTTGATCCTGAGTTGTTGCTTCATTTGTTTTTCAACCGTTCCTGTTTTTGTTTTTATGATTGCTAGCTTGCTGTGAACATTTGCTGTGAAGTTTTACCAAAGTTTTTTAAATTGCTGTGAGCTGCTGTGAAGTTTTTTTGGAATAAAAACCCCTTTTCGAAGTTTATTTGCACTATGGAGCTTTTTTCTTATCTCCATTGAGTGTTAACCACTGAGATCATCCATGAGAAGAGATCTGAATCAAGGGTGATTATAACTATTCCTGTGTGTGGATTTCAAAGGAGAGAGGAGTTAGCTTCGGTCGTTGAGGGTGATTGTAATCACGATCCCTGGATTGAAAGACAGGTGGAGGATTTCGATGCCGGCAGGCTAATGCAACAGGTTCCCATGATCTCTATAATTTGAGGTCCAACTGATCTGGGAAGCGGCAGTAATATCACAAGTTTTTGGGCTGCAAGAACATCTCATTCCCATCTCTCCTGATTACTGAGTTTCTCCATACTCACATTGTCATTTTTATGGACTTTGCTTATATATTTTTGACCACTTAGATACACTCACCTTAATGTATTTTGTATATATCAGAGTACTTTTGCTTTAGGTCCTCGTAACAGGTTGATGGTGCACACCACTGTTCACAAGGGTGTTTTTTGGTAGCATTTTTTTACTTTATTGTATCACTTTTGCACAATACGTATATGTTTATATGAGTTTGTATGGTTGTGTTTAATCATCTTCACTGATTAATTAATGGTTGCGTGCTTGTTTTTCGGAGATATATAACGCCACCTAGTGACAGAAGAGAGAAGGGGCAGCAGGTCCAGAACTAGAGAAGAATCAGTGGATCTACTAACAATTAACCAGGGCGACCACTGCCTGGAAAACTAAATTTTACAAGCAACCCTGCCTAAACACCAGGGTGCTACATAAATATATTCTATTCCCTAACATGTGCCTTGCCGGTCCAAAGCCTAGAAAAAAAAAAAAGAACTTATAATATTGGAGCGAATCCTATCAAAACAAATTTCTGGTTTTATTTTGATGTGAGAAGGGAAGTGTCTGGGAAAGTCTTGTGTAAATAAAGTCGTGTTAGTGGACATCGAGCTCTTTGGTGAATATTTTCTGTAGGTGTGACCTGAGTACAACTTGTTAAAAAGAGAAGCTTGTCTGCTTAAATTTGATTCATGTAATAATGGGGATTTTAGAATACTTGCTGAAAGTCAACATTATACAGTCCAGAATGTATACGTGCCTCCCGTTTATCTTTGGAATATCTGAAGGATGCAAATATAAAATAAATCTTTGTGTTGGCCAGTTGCCAGTGGCTATGGATCTCCCGTAAAACACTCAATTATTTAGCTTGTCTGAATTCCCAGAATTTTACTCATGGGCAAGATGGAGTTTCCCAAACGAGACGAGGGACGGGTGCAAAACTATAGTGAATTTGATTTTAATGCGAAATTAGTGGTTTCTTGTAGACTAAAATTCCACTGAACTTGCCCACTTGTTTTGGGTAGTACAAAATAAAAAATAAGAAATAAAAACAAGATTTATATATACGTTGCGGGTTTGAAGTGGTTTACTGGGATTATGGCTGAAGCTATCAGCTATAACGACAGTATTTTTTTTTTAGCCGCCAACTGGCCTTCTCATTAAAGCAGTCCAAGCGGCTCATGAGCCACTGGAACGCATACAGAAGTGGCGGGAGGGGAATGACCCCCCCGACGCTCACTCTGGTGTTTCTCAAGCTTACTGTATTTACTGAGAAATTATATGACAGTGGGGCCAGCTGATCATAGAGGCAATCAAATACCAGATCGTATTTGATCACCTCCATGGCCTTGGAGGACTGGAGCGACGTCATGACGTCACTTCCTGTCCAGGGTGGAAGTAAACATTTTTTTAAAAAACAAAAGATCACATTTTTTATTTTTGATCTTTTGCTTTTAAAGATAAATAAGAGATATGGGGTCTTTTTGACCCAAAAATCTCTTCCTAGAGAGCACCTGTTGTCCTTTTTTTCTATTACAATGGATGTTTACATAAAAAATTAAAGGGACAGTGTAAAAATAAAAAATAAAATAAATAAGAAAAAAAGATGAAATCCCTCTGTGCTCATGTGTAAGTCACGTACGCATATGTAAACGGTGTTCGCACCACACATGTGAGGTATTGCCGCAAATGTTATAGCGAGAGCAATAATTCTAGAGCTAGACCTCATCTGTAACTCTAAGCAGGTAATCAAAAAGGTAAATACAAAAAAAAACTTGGAGATTATCAAAGGAATCTGCGCTTAGGATATGTGTGTCTGCTGCCTCCCTATAAAAAAAGTCCCACCTAGGTGAAACCCAATCAAAGTGTATAAAAACGTAAAAAGGGAAATGGCGCTGTACTATTGAAAAAAACATATGTGTATATTACTAATAATGTTGTGTTGACCACCAAATGAATGTATATATGTGTAACCATATACATAAAATGTGCAAACTGTGTATAAACAGCAAGAAACAAGTGCTACCTAGCACATAAAAAAGTGACATGTGCTAAAAATATGTGCAAAGGGTAAAGGATAAAAAAGTGTAATAAATGTAAATAAAATATATATGTGAAGGTGTATGTGAAGAGATGCAGTCAATAAATAAACAGACCAGTAGAAAAAGACCAGTCTGGACACAGGGCAACACATATATACGTTCATTTGGTGGCCAACACAACATTATTAGTTATATACACATATGTTTTTTCAATAGTACAGCACCATTTCCCTTTTTAGGTTTTTTTACACACACAAAAAAAAAATATATATATATATATATATATATATATATATATATATAGTCAGAGTCTTCACTTGGAAATGCGATACCCTAACTACCAGGACCTGAGGTGTGCCCTGGTCATGCTGGGCAGTACACCTAAAAGAGGGCATACCCTGAATGTATATGAAATTAATGAGATGTGAAATGAAATTATGAAAGTATAGGGGCAACGGGAGGGTGGGAACCAGGAGTATGAACCGACGAGGGACCTGACAGAGAGAGAAGGATTTATACCCCTCCAGACTCCTCCGACAATCCCAGGCCAGCCTTCTAACTTGTAGTCAGAGTCTTTACTTGGAAATGCGATACCCTAACTACCAAGACCTGAGGTTTGCCCTGGTCAAGCTGGACAGTATGCCTAAAAGAGGGCAAAAGACACGGAAATAGGTGTAAAGAAATGCTTTAATGAAACACAGGTAACAATCAATCAGTCCAATAAAACGGCGAATGCCTGGCTGACTTCAGTATGGGGTTCCGGAATATATCTACTATAAGAAGAGGACCTCCAGCGCCCCATGTACTTAATGATATAAGAAGGGACCCCCTGTTTGGAAGCTGCAGATGCTGCCCTGATCCTGAATGAATGCCCAGAGTTGTGTATTGGGTTTAAGCCTAATTTTGCAAGTAGAATCCTGACGTAATAAACAAACTGTTTTAAAGTGGGAAGATCCGTGGTAGAGGAGAGCAAAGGGGCTGTTCAGGGGAGACGCTGGAAAAAGATTGCAGAGAGAATCAAACACTTGCACTGGGCACCAATTACTGTTAGTTCTGTAGTATTTTACCACAAACCCCTGGCCTGTCTGTCTATTGTTGTTATTGGGAAGTTGTAACTCAAAATGATCAGGGAACCTGGCCAGACAGCTTTTGAGAAAAACAGGTACATGACAGCTAGCCCGGAACACTTCCCCAGGCCTAAGGAATCCAAAGAAACACAGATAAATAGCTGCCTTGAGCACAAGACTGGGGCCTGCGCCAAAAGGGGAAGGAGATAATAGGTCTGAAATACCACAGAAAATCTGGCTGGTGATTGGTTGATAAGACAGATGTGAACTACTCTGGGTTCTTTGAATGCCCCTTGACATGGCTTTGAGAGGGTGAGCTGCAAAAATGGACACACTTTGCATCTTTGGACTTTTCCTAAATGTGTGGATAAAAAACTGGGAATAGTCACGCATATATATCACTATAGTGAAGCATCCATGTTATTGTTCACGCATATATATCACTATAGCGAAGCATTCATGTTATTGTTCATTTTTATTTTTTTATTTTACCACATATGAAAGTTGTTGGTGCTTTAATAGTAGTATCAATTTTTGTTGTATTTTTGCATTTATATCCAGCGCTGTGCTTTTTGTTATATCTAAAAATGGACACACTGTCAGGAGACTGCAGGGACCTGAAATGCTGGATACCTGACAAATACAATTTAATGGTATTGGTGGATAATGCCAACATGCTGTGACATTATGCAATGAAAGCCATTACATAATTGATGTCCTCAGGGCAACTGCAAGGATACAAATACATGAACCTGTGAAAAGTCTGCCAACCCATGGTATAAGCTCTCAGAGTATTTCTGGACAACGAACTGTTAGCCAGATCGATCCCCTGTGACCAGGATGTGCTTATTCCATGACCAGTAGCGAGAAAGGGGGAACTGGCTGGTTATAATTGCATCCCGTGTGTAGTTATAATTGTTGCACATCTGAGCTTTACTCAAGTAGTGGATAGGTCTACCCATTTTGTCCACCTGACCTGAAAGTCCTGAAGAAGGACAACCAGCCGCCTGCTTGGAGGTCCCTGTGTGAATAGAGGACTCGAAACTAGGACACCAAGCTGTGGTGTGGGCTGATGATTGACAATTGGCACACACAGGAGATTTCTGGTTGTCAAAATGCCTGCAAAACAGCTCCATGTCAATATTGCTCCAAAATGTCACCACCTGGAACTGAGCCCAAGTGACTGCCACCTTCGCGGCAAAGGACTGATGATAGTGGTAGAATATGAAACCACTGTACTTGTGCGCCAAGTCCACCACCTTGTGTAGGTAAAGGTCAAATTCTTCCCTCCTACCAGGACTGACAGAACAGACAATGTCTCTGAAAATCCAGAATGCTAGTACGAATTCCGCCACGCTGAGTTTGCGGCTAAGTCTGGGATCCTTTGTTTTGAGCACCACAGACACCTCCACACAAGCAAACGACTTATTTTCGATAATATCCTGGGATGCTATTAGCAGCGAGGTCAAGTTGACATCTTTACCTTCCAGAATGCCCTTCTTGAAGTTGGCAGGGATGAAATGGGCCAGGGACACTGAAGGCATCACCTCTAATGGGGAAGGAGTTACCGAAGGTAAAGTAATTACATTACCCGCAGCAGGGCTTGGAAAAGCAGGGGATGGGGGTGGAGCTGACACCCCAACACTAGCTGAGCAGGCTTCAATCACCTCCATCCTGTCTTGTAACTGCAGCATTGAGGTAGAGAGTGTATTTAGCACCGCGTGAATCTGAGTTACCGATTTGTGTATTGAAGCATGTTCCGCACTGGTAGATAGGAGTGGCTAAGACGGAGATGGAAACAACAATCTAAAGAGTTCAGCTTTCCTTGCAGTAGCTGGGAAAGGAATACCCTTGCAAGAAAGCTCCGCAACAAGCCTAGGTATCGTCCAACTTCTTAAGGATGGTGAGTGAGCTGAACACCCCCCGATTCGCAGCACTACATGCGAACAGGCAAAAAATTTGTGCGAACATGCGAACACCATTCCCCAGAGCAACAATTTTGAACAAAAAAAAACAATATTTTTTACTTTTTGCTATAATAAATATCCCCAATTTAGAAAAAAAAAATCAGTTTAGGCTGATATATATTCTTCTACATATTTCTGGTGAAAAAAATCGTAACAAGCTTATATTGATTGGTTTGCGCAAAAGTTATTGCGTCTAAAAACTATGGGAAAAATGTTTGGCATTTTTATGGCATTTTTATAACTTACTTTTTTTTACTAGTAATGGTGGTGATCTACGATTTTTAGCTATACTGGGACTTTGCGGTGGACAGATCAGACACTTTTGACATATTTTTGGGACCAGTGACATTTATACATAAAAATGCTATAAAAATGCACTGATTACTGTATAAATGTCACTGGCATGGAAGGGGTTAACACTAGGGGGCGAGTAAGGGGTTAAATGTGTGTTCCCTCAGCGTGTTCTAACTGTATGGGGATGTGTCTTACTAGGGGAGGACTTCATATTCCCATCGCACACTTTCCTGGATAAGCTCATGAAATATGGGTGCTGCAGCAACAACCAGTTGGATACTGGTTCAAGTCAAAATGGAAATATTTTCCAGTACACCATGGAACAGCGTAGATAGCATCCTGACGAAGGGGTCCTGCGTGACTCCGAAACTTTGCACTCTCTGTGTGTTGTGATCATGCAATAAACTACACGTTTAGACACTATCTACACTGTTCCATGGTGTGCTGGAAAATATTTCCATTTTTACTAGGGGAGGAGACATATCGTTGCTCCTACTTAGTAGGAATAACGATATGTCTCCTCTGCCCTGACAGCACAGGGATTTGTGTGTTTACACACACAAATCCCCATGCTGGCGCTCATGCACGCGGTCACGCATGGTTTCCCCGCCATGCAGTGGCGGTGAGCATGCCCTCTGGCGGCCACAATTTGATGTTTGTAAACAAATGTCCATTCATGTACTGAGTGTGGATGACAGCTTGCTTATCATGATGTCCTAATTTCAAATTGTCAGACTGTATTCAATCACTTGTGTTTACAGTACAGCTCATTGACAATGAAGCCCATTGAAAAAAAAAAATTATCATTGGACTTTTTTTTTATCAATCAGCTCTACTGTAACACAGCTCATATATTCTTTGACAAGGTAAAACAAGAATATAATAGTTAATTAACACCTTCCCAACCGGCCTATAGAGGATTGGGGACGTCATATGCATAGCTCCCAACTGTCCCTGATTTCGAGGGACTGTCCCTGATTTAGAGTAATGTCCCTCTGTCCCTCTTTCCCCCTCATTTGTCCCTCATTTTGGTCTGATCCATATAGTTGTATATAAAATGCACTTTTTATCTATCAAAAAGTGTTTCCCAGTGCTAAACCTTTCATCCAATTTCTAAATTGCTGCATTTGTACATTTTAGAAGCCAATATAAAGGAATAGTAATTGTAAATAAAAAGTCCTTGTGGATTTAATAACCCTTTTTTTTTGTTAATTCTGGGGGTGTGGCAGGGGGCGTGTCCTGTGCCTACATATGTTTGTTAGTAGGTGTACCTCATTCCCATCTCAAAATGTTGGGAGGTGTGCATATGACATCCTTCAGAACGCCCGTGTGCGACCTCCCAGGAAGACACGCATCAGACACAGCACATCACCAGTCACAGTAAAGGGCCTATGATGTAGGCACTTTATCATGTGATCAGCTGTTAAATCACATCTGATCACAGTGTTGGTAGGAAATGACGGGTATCGGTATTCCTCTTTTCACGCTGACAGCACGTGAGGAAAGGAGAGCCGTTAAGCGGCTTTCCTCAGTGGGGACATCTGCACTGATAATCAGTGCCCTGATTATCAGTGCAGCCCCATCAGTGCTGTTCTTCAGTGCCCATCAGTAATGCTGTCAGTGCCCACTAGGGGTGCCCTTCAGAGCCCATCAGTGATGCCTGTCAGTGCCCATCAGTGCTGCCTGTCAGCGCTTGTCAGTGCTGCCAGTCAGTGCCCATCAGTGAGGCCTGTCAGTGCCCATCAGTGATGCCTGTCAGTGCCCATCAGTGCTGCCTGTCAGCACTCATCAATGAGGCCTGTCAGTGACCATCAGTGATGCCTGTCAGCGCTCATCAGTGCTGCCAGTTAGTGCCCATCAGTGAGGCCTGTCAGTGCCCATCAGTGAGGCCTGTCAGTGCCCATCAGTGAGGCCTGTCAGTGCCCACCAGTGCCTCCTCATCAGTGTCGCCTATCAGTGCCCGGTCCTGCCTATCAGTGCCTATCATTGCCACCTATCAGTGTCACTTATCAGTGCCCATGAGTGCTGCCTACCAGTGCCCATCAGTGCCACCTCATCAGTGCCCCCTCATAAGTGCACATCAGTGAAGGATAAAAATTACTTATTACCGAAATTTTATAACAGAAACTAAGACTTTTTTTTCTAAATTTTCGGTCTTTTTTTGTTCGTTTAACAAAAATAAAAGAAGCAGTGATTAAATACCACCAAAAGAAAGTTCTGTCTCAAAAAAATGTATAAAAATTTTGTTTGGGTACAGTGATGCATGACGGCGTAACTGTCATTCAAAGTGCGACAGCGATGAAAGGTGAAAACTGGTCTGGGCAGGAAGGGGGTGAAAGTGTCCCTTATTGAAGTGGTGATGATTCTCACTCTCGGCTGCAATATATGGGCATTAAATCGCTTTAAATCTCTCACAGAGGGATGGATCGCTTTCTTTATGCAGGATACCACTTCCACAGAACGTTGTCCAAGGTTATACTTCTTTTAAAAAAATAATATTGCACATACAATTGCTACACAAGCCATTTTGTAATTTCCGTTCTTTTTCTCATCTCAGCTCTGTAATTTGCTGTAAAATTCAGTGCAATACGGCAACCTGGAGGCACTCTGTACAAAGTTCTTAACTGTGGCCTGTGGGTAGGCACTGCTGTGTCACACATCTCACACAGCCTGCCTTCTGAACTACAGAGGAGCTAAATGGAGGAGTTTCAGGAGGCGGAGCCAGTACAGGAATCACCGCTTGCAGGCAGCAAGGTACCATGGGATATGTAGTCCTTAGAAATTGAGGAGAAGCTGCAAAGCATGCAGGGAATTCAGGAAGTTGTGGAAAGTGACGGCCAGCACTCACAACATGAAAGGAGATTTTTCAAGTAAGATTGGATTGGATTGTTAAGAATAGCTGTTTTTTATTGCTATTACAATGCTGATGTTATAAAATGAAAGTGTAACGAAGGAGCATACATCTCCTTTAAAAAAAAGCTATTGAATTCATCTTCTCACAAGACTAAACTTATAACTGAAATGTTACATTTTTCATTTTTTTTTTTTTTTTTTGGCCTTGAATTCTCATTTAATACCTTTTTGCTGACTGGCCGGATAAGCAATTTCAACCTGTGGCTCTATCTGTCAGTGTATGTCAGTGAAATGTCCGGACGGAATAGGGAGTGTATTGGAATCTCGTCAAATACAGAAAATTAATTCTGATTCCACTCTACTGTAGCACGTAACGCATTTTCCTAAAGTGAACTGACACAGAATGACACACTCCATGTTATCTGATTTAGTGGTGCTCCTGTGTGACTCTATTTTTTACATAGACTACCCCTATGGTCTTCTCCTTTCTCCCAGAGATTGGGTTACAATGGATCTTTGCCTGCAGCAAGGATAACAGCATAGGGGCTCAATGATTGACAGGTGTGGACAACCAAGTAGACAGCGAAAATAGGGAAAATAAGTAGTGAAATGCATATTTTCAGCATAATATTAATCATTAAAGCAGTATTAAACCTACAAACAAAAATGTAACATACAGTGCATCCAGAAAGTATTCACAGAGCTTCCCTTTTTCCACATTTTGTTATGTTACAGCCTTATTCCAAAATGGATTAAATTAATTATTTTCCTCAAAATTCTACAAACAATACCCCATAATGACAACGTGAAAGAAGTTGGTTTGATATCTTTGAAAAAAATGAAAAAAATCATCCCATGTACATAAGTATTCACAGCCTTTGCTCAATACTTTGTTGAAGTTTGTTTGGCACCAATTACAGTCTCCAGTCTTTTTGAGTATGATGCTACAAGCTTGGCACACCTATTTTTTAGACAGTTTTTCCCATTCTTCTTGTAGGGCCTCTCAAACTCCATCAGGTTGGATGGGGAGCGTCAGTGCACAGCCATTTAAGGATCTCTCCAGAGATGTTCAATTGGGTTCAAGTCTGGGCTCTGGCTGGGCCACAGAGTTGTACGTAGCTACTCCTTTGTTATCTTGGCTCTGTGCTTAGGGTCGTTGTCCTGCTGGAAGATGAACCTTCACCCCAGTCTGAAGTCTAGAGCGCTCTGGAGCAGGTTTTCATCAAGGATGTCTCTGTACATTGCTGCATTCATCTTTCCCTTGATCTTGACTAGTCTCCCAGTTCCTGCTGCTAAAAAAATCCCACAGCATGATGCTGCCACCACCATGCTTCACTGTAGGGTTGGTATTGGCCAGGTGATGAGCAGTGCCTGGTTTCCTCCAGACATGACGCTTGCCATTCAGGCCAAGGAATTCAATCTTTTTTTCATTAGACCAGAGAATTTTGTTTCTCGTGATCTGAGAGTCCCTCAGGTGCCTTTTGGCAAACTCCAGGCGGGCCATCATGTGCCTTTTACTAAGGAGTGGCTTCTTTCTGGCCACTCTACCATACAGGTCTGATTGGTGGAGTGCTGCAAAGATCATTGTTCTTTTTGAAGGTTCTCCTCTCTCCACAGGGAAACACTGGAGCTTTGTCAGAGTGACCATTGGGTTCTTGGTCGCCTCCCTGACTAAGGCCTTTCTCCCCCAATCGCTCAGTTTGCCCAGGCGGCCCGCTCTAGGAAGAATCCTGGTGGTTCCAAACTTCTGTGCTCATTGGGACCTTCATTGCTGCACAAATTTTTCTGCACCCTTCCCCAGATCTGTGCCTCGATACAATCCTGTCTCGGGGGTCTACAGACCATTCCTTGGATTTCATGGCTTGGTTTGTGCTCTGACGTGCACTGCTATCTGTGGGACCTTATATACACAGGTGTGTGCCTTTCCAAATCATGTCCAATCAACTGAATTACCACAGGTGGACTCCAATCAAGTTGTAGAAACATCTCAGGCTGGGTTCACACTGGTGCGACACGACAGCCGTCCTACTTTGGATCCGACTTTGCCCTGCGACATGAAGCCGGCATGTGTCCGACTTTCAATGAACGGGGATCCGACTTGGATCCCCGCCAATGCCCGGCACTGTGTTTGGTATGAATCTTTAGGGGGAACTCCGTGCCAAATTTTAAGTAAAAATCTGGCATGGGTTCCCCCTCCAAGAGCATACCAGGCCCTTGGGTCTGGTATGGACCTTGAGGGGAACCCCCTATGCCGAAAAAACGGCGTGGGGGGTCCCCCCCAATCCATACCAGACCCTTATCCGAGCACGCAGCCCGGCCGGACAGGAATGGGGGTGGGGACGAGCGAGCGCCCCCCCCCCCTCCTGAACCGTACCAGGCCGCATGCCCTCAACATGGGGGGTTGTTGCCTTGGGGGAGGGGGGCGCGCTGCGGCCCCCCCACCCCAAAGCACCTTGTCCCCATGTTGATGAGGACAAGGGCCTCTTCCCGACAACCCTGGCCGTTGGTTGTCGGGGTCTGCGGGCGGGGGGCTTATCAGAATCCGGGAGCCCCCTTTAATAAGGGGGGGCCCCCAGATCCCGGCCCCCCACCCTATGTGAATTGAGTATGGGGTACATAGTACCCCTACCCATTCACCTAGGGAAAAAGTGTCAATTTAAAAAAAAAAACACTACACAGATTTTTAAAGTATTTTATTAGACAGCTCCGGGGGTCTTCTTCCGACTTCGGGGGTCTCTCCGGTTCTTTTCCCTAGGTGAATGGGTAAGGGTACTATGTACCCCATACTCAATTCACATAGGGTGGGGGGCCGGGATCTGGGGGCCCCCCTTATTAAAGGGGGCTCCCGGATTCCGATAAGCCCCCCGCCCGCAGACCCCGACAACCAACGGCCAGGGTTGTCGGGAAGAGGCCCTTGTCCTCATCAACATGGGGACAAGGTGCTTTGGGGTGGGGGGGCCGCAGCGCGCCCCCTCCCCCAAGGCAACAACCCCCCATGTTGAGGGCATGCGGCCTGGTACGGTTCAGGAGGGGGGGGCGCTCGCTCGTCCCCACCCCCATTCCTGTCCGGCCGGGCTGCGTGCTCGGATAAGGGTCTGGTATGGATTGGGGGGGACCCCCCACGCCGTTTTTTCGGCGTAGGGGGTTCCCCTCAAGGTCCATACCAGACCCAAGGGCCTGGTATGCTCTTGGAGGGGAAACCCATGCCGGATTTTTATTTAAAATTTGGCGCGGAGTTCCCCCTCAAGATCATTTGTGCACAAGTCGCGTGCCGAAGTCGGATCATGCAAGACGGCGATCCGACTTTGATCCGACTTCAATGATAGTCAATAGGCTGAAGTAGGATCAGAGTCGGACCAAAGTAGTACAGGGAGCATTTCTAAAGTCGGAACGACTTGTGTCGGACCAGTTAGGACGGCTCCCATAGGGAAACATTAAATTTCACACGTCATGCGACATGAGCTCCCAATGTCGGAGCGTTTGTCGGACCAGTGTGAACCCAGCCTCAAGGATGATCAGTGGAAACAGGATGCCCCTGAGCTAATTTTTGAGTGTCATGGCAAAGGCTGTGAATACTTATGTACATGGGATTTTTTTTAATTCTTATTTTTTTAAATTTGCAGAGATTTCAAACAAACTTCTTTCACGTTGTCATTATGGGGTGTTGTTTATAGAATTTTGAGGAAAATAATGAATTTATTCAATTTTGTAAAATGGTTGTAATAAAACAAAATGTGGTAAAAGTGTGGTGAAGCGATATGAATACTTCCCAGATGCACTGTATTATAACTCTCCAATGTACTACATCAGTTTTTTTGCCATTTTTCCCTTTATTTTCCCATGGTAGTCACGCAAATAACACACTTCCTGCCTTAGGGTGTCTCCGTTCTGAATGGAGTAGCAATAGGGACACCCTTGGACAGCAGCATTGTCAGCCTGGGGAGAAGGTAATATTAGATTCACTAGCAGATTTAGATAGACTTGACTAGCAAATTAAAGATGAACTCCAGCTTTTTAACCACTTGCGGTCCGCCCCATAGCAGATTTACTGCTACAGGCACTCCTGCGCAAGATCACGCATATATACATGATTGTGGACTTCCGCCTGCAGGGGGCGCGCCCGTGCCATCGGCAGGCTGCTTCTTGTGTGATTTATCCCAGCAGAAGCCAATCTGCGGGTGCCAGGCACTGCATGCCCTCCAGCACCCGCCAATCGTCGACTAAACACACAGAACTGAGATCTGCCTATGTAAACAAGGCAGATCTCTGTTCTGACGGGAGGGGGGGTGATTTTGTGTTTCTGCAAAGCAGAAACAAAAAATATCACTTCACCTAGTATAATCACCTAACACAACACAGAAAAACACTGGTTAGGCACACAGTTAACCCTTTCGTCGCCACTAGATGTTTAACCCCTTCCCAGCCAGTGTCATTAGTACCGTGACAGTGCATATTTCTAGCACTGATCACTGTATAAGTGTCACAGGTTCCCACAAAGTGTCAAAAGTGTTTGTGTCCGATTGTCCGCCGCAATATTGCAGTCCCGATATAAGTCACTGATCGATGCCATTACTAGTATTAAAAAAAAAAGAATAACATTAAAATATCTCATAGTTTGTAGACACTGTAATGTTCATGTAAACCAATCAGTATACGCTTATTAGGATTTTTTTTTTTACCAAAAAAAAGCAGAATACATATTGGCCTAAATTGATGAAAAAATTAGATTTTTTAATTTTTTGCTGGATATGTGTTAAAACAGAAAGTAACGAATATTGTTTTTCTTTTTCCAAAATTGTCGATCTATTTTGTTTGTTATAGCCAGGGCTGGGGCAAGGATTTTTGACACCCTAGGCGAAAACTAATTTTACCGCCCCCCTCATGGTTCTGCCTCTGACCCCACCATCTTTGCTCTGCCCATGTGTACACATACCTCACAACTTTTGAACTTGAGAATAAATAAGGGACACTTCAGGGAGACAGTTCTGCAGTATGAACCAACCAAGAGAGAGATGGAATGATCACTATGGTATATGGGAGAAAAGAAGGGGGTCTCTATGGTACATGGAAGGCAGGAAGGATCAATATGGCACATGGAAGGTAGGAAGACTATGGCACATGGAAGGCAGGAAGACTATGGTACATGGAAGGCAGGAAGACTATGGTACATGGAAGGCAGGAAGACCGTGGCACATGGAAGGCAGGAAGACTAGTACATGGAAGGCAGGAAGACTGGCACATGGAAGGCAGGAAGACTGTGGCACATGGAATACAGGAAGACTATGGTACATGGAAGGCAGGAAGACTATGGCACATGGAAGGCAGGAAGACTATGGCACATGGAAGGCAGGAAGACTATGGCACATGGAAGGCAGGAAGACTGGCACATGGAAGGCAGGAAGACTGGCACATGGAAGGCAGGAAGACTATGGCACATGGAAGGCAGGAAGACTATGGCACATGGATCTAGCCTCCCTTCTTCTCCCTCCTCTTACAGGATATATACAGAATACAGCAGGCAGGGATGTGTTCAGGGGGCAGGAATGCACAGTGGGCGGGGATGTACAGGGGGCTGGGAATGTGTGCAGTGAGCAGGGATGTACAGCGGGCGGGGATGTACAGGGGGCGGGGATTTACAGCTGGCGGAGATGTACAGCGGGCGGGGATGTACAGCGGGCGGGGATGTACAGCGAGCACGGATGTGTTCAGCGCCTATTGGTAGCGCCGGCCCTGGTTATAGTGCAAAAAATAAAAAACACAAACACAAAGCTGATCAAATACCACCAAAAAAAAGCTCTATTAGTGGGGAAAAAAAGAACATACATTTTATTTGTGTACAGCGTTCCATTACCGCGCAATTGTCAGTTAAAAGCAGGGCCTGTATCACAAAAAAAAAATGGCCTTGTCATGGGGGGAGATCTTCCAGAAGTCAAGTGGTTAAGCAGTTTTTTTTTTCCTTTTAGGATAAAGGTTTTACATAAATTAATAAAAGTTGACCATTGTAAGCAGTTGTAAATGGTTTTTCCCAACACTCTCGTCTGGACAGCTTGGTCTGTTATTATTAAAAATAAACAGACTTACTTGAAAGAAATGCCAGGTGAAATTAAAGTAAAAAAGCTGAAAAAAGAAAATGAATGCAGCCACCACATCTTAAAATTGGTAAGTTGCAATCTAATACATTTTTGGTTTGGGGTTTATGGCCTTAACCTCAATCTTGTTATTGGATTTTGCTTACACAGTCCCTTGATCACATGCCTGAGGAAGGGTCCCTGAGGGTCCTGATCATAGAAGAATAAAAGACTTCGAAACAAGCTTTTCACTGTAAATATGCAAATAATAACTCCTGCGCTACCAAAGAAAAATTAAACGTATGCCTTAATATCTGTGCTCAAACTTCCAGAAACAATTTGCTTCAAACACTTTAAATGTGTTCCCACACCAGACTAATAAAGACACCTTATGATATTGGTGTTGCGCTGCTTCAAAATGTGCTTAAAAATTAAAACACACGGTGATGGTATTAGTGTTGCACTATTTAGCACCACAAACAGTGCTACTATTACAAATGAAACAGTAGTAAATTATAAAATGATGATAAGTTTCTATGTTATTGAAAGTCTTTACAATCACAAGAAAATTTTAGCCAGGTTTGTGATCCCACAATGCCAACACTGCAATCAGACAGCACGTATGTTCCACCTCTGTATTGACTTTGCCTTCACCTTAAGGATAGAGGATCTCCTACAGCCTACAGGGATTGTACACCTAAGCCTGAGGGTCACCAGTAAGCTTGAACAGATGAAATCATGCCACTTCAACAAAAGAAGTATATTCCCTTTTTAAGAAGTTTACACTCCAACTTTGCAACTACAAATGGGCTTAAAAACATATGAAGAACCACCATATTGCAGTAATTAAAATCACCAATTTTTTCTGTTTCAACGGTTTTTATTGGAGGTTTTTCAAGACATTTTTAACATTTAAGTCTTAAATGCATACCATATCTCAGTATAAGTATTATACAGTGGTCCTTTTCTAGAAAAGTAAATTATTGTCTTCTGGTCTGCACATCTGTTACAGCTTATTGCTCCAATTCAAGAGAAAACAAAAAGGGTACAATGAAAACACAACTAGATAACATTTCCATAGTCTGAAAGGTAACTATGAATAACTCTTGATTTCCCCGTCCCTTCACCCCTCCCAGTGAAGGAAGGGAGCAAGGGGGAGGGCCAAGACCGTACATTATTCTAAGAGAAGAAAAGGAGAAGAATGAAAGTAAGTAGAGAAGAATATCAGTGAGGGGAGGAAGTGCACTCCCTCAAATTAACTCGGTCAATCCCTGACATCTCACAAGGGTTCAGACAAGTATTTGACCCAGGGTCCCCAGATCTTGTCAAATAGGGCTCGTTTGTCCTGTAAAATCGCTGAAAGGCGTTCATTTACCATGCTCCATGACAACTTGTTTTTTACCAAGTCGAAAGGGATCATGGGCGTCTTCCATGATCTGGCGATTGCTATTCTGGTTGCCGTAAAGATAAAGGTTGCCAGTTTCCCTGCCTGTTTAGATGTGCCACCGGTGATTTAGTTAAGTTCACCTGTGTTAGTGAGAAGATGAAATTATAGAGGCGAATCCAAAAACATTTTACCTCAGGACCACCATATATGGGTCACCATGCCTTCCATACCGCATCCTCGAAAGCAGGAGGGGGAAGCCCCTGGGACAAACGACGCTATTCTCGTCGGTACCTTGTACCATCTGAGCAATACCTTGTAATCTGCTTTGATCAATGAAGTATTTATATATGATTTTGACGCACACAGTGACGTTTTGGATCATTCCTCTAGAGCGAATTTCTCCCCTATGTCTTGTTCCCACTTCTTCATATAGAACAATTTTCCTGGAGTGAAGGTCAATATACCATAGATTTTGTAGATAAGGCCAGTGTGCTTGCCATTCCATTGAGGTGGACGTGGTTATATCAGCTGCCCGTTGTAAGGTTTGCAGAAAATGCACATAATGAAAGATCTCTGGGTTTGGAAGAAGATATTTCTCTTGAAGGGTTCCTTGGGATAGGATCCCTCTATGGTCACAGAGGTCAGCAGTTGGAATTAAACCCTTGTTTGTCCACCAAACAAGAGTGTAGGGATTGAGGCCTGGGGTGATGTCTGGATTGCCGGCTAGGGGGGTCATGGGAGCAAGTGGAGATTTAAAATTGTGGGGTTTCGTTAATCTATCCCACAGGTTTAATGAAAATGATAGAGTGGGACAAATCATGACCGGTCTATCTTTAGGTCTCAGCCACATCAGGTGACTAATTGGTTTTGTGGGATGTAGGGATGATTCAATTTTCATCCAGATGGATGGAGGTGTTGCAGAGTGATAGCGAATTATCTGTGCCATTTGCGCTGCATGAAAATATTTGGCCAAGTCCGGGACTCCCAAGCCTCCCCTAATCTTAGATGTGTATAGGGTGCGCTTGTTCACCCGAGGCTTCTTATTCCCCTATATAAATTTCAAAACCTTATTTTGGAATTTGTGTAAGTCTGACATGCAGATTGAAATAGGCATGCTCTGAATAAATATAATAACCTGGGCAAGAGATTCATTTTGATCACGTGCAGTTTAACGAACCACAACAGAGAATAATTGACCCATCATTGGAGATCAGCAGCCCCATCTTGCTATATAATGGGGGGTAGTTTGCCTGATATAATTTGTCTAAAGTAGGGGTTAGCAGAATTCCTAAATATGGAAGGGCATTTGTCTGCCATTTAAAATGAAATTAGTTTTGTAGTTGCGCTACTATATCCGCGTCCAGTGATAGGTTGAGGGCAACCGATTTCGTATGATTGATTGAAAGACCCGAAATCATGGAGAAGTGGCGTAGTGTTTGGTATAGGTTCGGGAGTGATGTGACCGAGGACAAAAGAAGCAAGAGGATGTCATCAGCAAACATAGCACACTTGTGCTCGGACTCTCCACAATGTATGCCTTTTATGTCGGGATGGTTCCTGATTTTAATTGCCAAGGGTTCCAGGGCCCATAAAAATAGAATAGGAGATCGAGGGCATCCTTGTCGAGTTCCTCTATGGATATCTGTGTGGGGCGAAACGTATCCCTTTCCCTGAATTCTTGCCATAGGTTCGCTACAAAGAGTCTGCAACACCCCCAAAAATTTTGGGCCGAACCCATAGCCTTTCAATGCATAATATAGATAGTCCAATGACAAGGAATCAAAGGCCTTGCATAGGTCTAATGACAACAGCATGCCCTTCCTTGGTCTGCGATTATCCCAATTGGACTGGTCCGCTGATATGATATCTATTAATTGTCGCATCTGATCCGGAGGCTGACGATTGGGCACAAACCCCACCTGGTCCGGGTGGATGTAATTGGATAGGAAAGTATTAATTCGATTTTCCAAAACTTTGGTCATCAGTTTGAGAACTACATTAATTAGCGAAATCGGGCGATAGTTGGCACAGTCCCCACGATCCTTCCCAGTTTTAGGAATGACATGGATAAAGGCCGCATTTTCGTGCGTTGCAAATGCTGAACCTTTCTTCAGGTCATTGAAAATGGGGCATAGGTGGGTACCAACAACTCTAAATACTTCTTGTAGTAGTCACCCGAGAATCCATCAAGGCCAGGTGCCTTTGAAGGGTGCAGACTCTTGATGGCCTCTTTGATTTCGCCCTCTGTAAAATCTCCCTCCATCAGTTCGATATGATTGTTTGCCACCTTAGGTAAGGGTATGTCCATAAAGTACTTATCGGCCAAAGCTGCAGTGAATGCGTTCGGTGAAGTGTCTATTTTGAGTAAAAGGAACAGAATTCCTGTATCAACAAATTTGGATTTTTGGGTCGATTTGCCATCACGCAACTACCTGCTGACACCACCAATTGTGGAAGAGAGTTCCACATCCTCGTCGCTCTGACAGTGAAAAAACGTCTGCGCAGCTTAAAATGAAACCTCTTCTCCGACAATCTCAATGTGTGGCCCCGTGTCCGCCTACACTCTCTGGAACTGAATCATTTTTTTCCTACGCTGGGATAACCATTGAGGTATTTGTAAATCGCTATCATGTCCCCTCTCAAGCGTCATGTTTCCAGTGAGAATAAATGTATTGCTTGTAGTCGTTCCTCATAATTAAGGTCCTCCAGTCCCCTTATTCATTTTGTTGCCCTTCTGTGGACTCTCTCCAGCTCCAGCACATCCCTTCTGAGGATTGGTGACCAAAACTGGACAGAATACTCCAGATCAGGGGTGTAACTACCACCATAGCGACCCATGCGGGCGCTATGGGGCCCACAGCCAAGTGGGGCCCAGTGAGGATGAGAGCACCGCCGGCACAGTCTCCCAGCCAGGGGAAGAGAGAGGAGAGGAAGAGGCAAGCTGTGACCTTTGCCCAATGCAGTATGACCTGTGCCCAATGCAGCATGACCTGTGCCCAATACAGCCTGGTCTGCCTGTGCCCCATACAGCCTCACCTGTGCAGAGGAAGAGGCAAGCCACCCGGATCAGCAGAGAGCTGAATTGCCCAATGTAATAGCTTTCATTAGAACTTCCAGTGTTCCCGGGGCTCACGTCACATAGCTCCACCTCTTGGCCCGGCGCCTTTGATAGACAGAACGCCAATCAAATGCAGGACGTGTGACGCCATCAAAGGCTTCAGGCCAAGAGGTGGGGCTATGTGACGATGAGCCCCGGGAAGACGGGAAATTCAAATGAAAGCTATTACCCGGTCTTACAAGCCGTAGACTGAGACAATTAATTACTCATGAGAAACAGTCTCTGGGTGAGGTTTGGCCCCAGGGGGAGCTGCCACCTTCTTCCACCATCTCTAGACTTACAGAACCTCCGTTAGACAGCCTCAGTACCATCCAGCTTAGACACTTTCTGCAGACCCTTCAGAAGGATCCCTATGTCCCACGGGGTCACACTCCTCTGGAATCTCTGTGTAAATCGGGGGAACCGATAAGACACGCACTCTCATTTTTATATAGCCTCCTCACTACTCAGGGAGAGGACAAGACGCCAGAGTTTCTATTGAAGTGGGAAAGAGACCTAGAGACTCAGTTTACCACACAACAAAGGGAGAAGATCTTGGCTTTGGCTCACAAGTCCTCGATTGCGAGTCATTATCAAGAATCGGGATACAAAATCCTGACCAGGTGGTATAGAGTCCCATATATGTTACACAAAATGAACCCTACGCTCTCGGATGGGTGTTGGAGGTGTGGCACAGAAGTAGGAAATATGCTACATGTCTTTTGGTCGTGTCCGGTCCTGAGACCCTTTTGGGAGGAGGTGACTTCGACCATTCAAAGTTTGACCTCGGTCGAACTTAAAGACAACCCAGCTGCATGCCTTCTACACCTAACCACCAGACCTACTAGTAAATACAAGAAAACTTTGACTATGCAACTCCTGAACGCTGCGAGAGCCTGTATTCCCATGGTATGGCGGGATCCCCTCCCACCTACTAGGGTCCTGTGGTACTTGAAAGTAAACTGTATTCTACGTATGGAGGAATTGACTGCAACTCTACAAAACAAGGAGGAACAATTTATGGATAAGTGGAGACCCTGGAGGTATTTTGTTGGTACTAACGCATATCTTCAGGAGTTGGCACAAGCACAAACTCAACCTACTTGAGAGGACATCCCCGTAGGTAATACTAAAACAGGCACCTGTACTTGCCCCTTTGGGGTCTGGCGAGTCGGTCTGATGGGGGGGCGATGTCGCAGCCATACCCTTCCAACCCCCTCCTTTGATCTCTTCTTCCCCTCCTCCCTAAGCCCTTCCTGTTCTTCCTTCCCCCGCTTTCCCTCTGATTCTTCACTATACCCCCTTTTCTCTGTTCTTTTGTGCTGATAAGCTCACCAGGTAGCCGTGGTGACGGCGTTAACGAATTTATGAGAATATGTTAATCACGGTGAGCAGGAAACACATGCCCGTATAGCATTAGACACATCTGTCTTAAAAAATTTTAAGCATTACATTATGCATTAATACTGTTTAAGATCTGTTCAAGGTTTATACAAGGAGGCCCATTTGTAGGCTACCTTGCTTTATTATGTTTAGGAATGATGTATAGTTGGCTGGAACACACATGTATTACCCCACTTGTTTGGTGGACAACCTGATCTGGGTCTACGATCTCAATCTACTGTATCCTAAACATGTCAATGTATGAAAATGTATGACCTGTTTTATACTGGACTATGTATCCATGCCTTCTTTATTATAAAATAAAGGAATTAAAAAAAAAAATGAAAGCTATTACATTGGGCAATTCCGCTCTCTGCTGATCCGGGTGGCTTGCCTCTTCCTCTGCACAGGTGAGGCTGTATGGGGCACAGGCAGACCAGGCTGTATTGGGCACAGGCAATGCTGTATTGGGCCCAGGTCACGCTGCATTGGGCACAGGTCACGCTGCATGGGGCACAGGTCACGCTGTATGGGGCACAGGTCACGCTGCATGGGGCACAGGTCACGCTGTATGGGGCACAGGTCACGCTGCATTGGGCACAGGTCAGGTTGTATGGGGCACAGCGTCACGCTGCATTGGGCACAGGTCACGCTGTATGGGGCACAGGTCATGCTGCATTGGGCACAGGTCATGCTGCATTGGGCACAGGTCACGCTGTATGGGGCACAGGTCACACTGTATGGGGCACAGGTCACGCTGTATGGGGCACAGGTCATGCTGTATGGGGCACAGGTCATGCTGTATGGGGCACAGGTCACGCTGTATGGGGCACGGGTCACATTGTATGGGGCACAGGTCACGCTGCATTGGGCACAGGTCACGCTGTATGGGGCACAAGTCACGCTGCATTGGGCACAGGTCATGCTGTATGGGGCACAGGTCATGCTGCATTGTGCACAGGTCACGCTGCATTGTGCACAGGTCACGCTATATGTGGCACAGGTCACGCTGCATTGACATTAGGGCAGCTGTGGGGGGGGCTGTTTGCAGGGGGGCCCCATACAACATTTTGCTATGGGACCCTGCTATTTCTAGTTACGCCCCTGCTCCAGATGTGGCCTGACTAGAGTTTTATAAAGTGGCAGGATTATAGTTTTATCCCTGGAGTATATCCTCTTATTTATGCATGCTAAAATTCTGACATTGCATGCTATTGCAGCTTGACATTGCATGCTATTGCTCAGTCTCTCATCTACTAGGACCCCCAGATCTTTCTCCATCCTTGATTCCCCCAGAGGTTCTCCCCCCAGTGAGTAGTTTCTTACGTGTGTGTTTTTTGCAGTTGACTGATGATTCCCCAATCTGTGGTGGGCTGAACACGAAGAGGCATTACGCACCTAATTATACTTGGGATCACCTTGTATTGAGCGTTTTTGTGAACCTAGCTGCATTTCTGCTTACCTGACACCGCTCCCAGTACTGGCTTCCTGGCACCTGCTCCCTTCCATTGCCCTAGTAGTCCTGGCCTCAATTTCCAGTGGGAAGTGTGCAAGATGTCATCCTCATCATCTTGGGCTCCTCATACAGTTCCGTGACAGAGAGATAGTCTAGTAGTAATAGACCTTATCCCTGCACTCCAAGACTAAACGAGCATTTGACCATTGCTTTGGCCCATTAAAAAGGGTGGATTTTGTTTGCTTTAACAAATGTATTACTGTGTTACAAGAGAAAGGGGGGGTTACCACAGGATAATGACCGGAGTTCAGCTTTAAATCATTTCCCAGTAAAATGATTTACTGTCAAAAGGAGGTTGTGGAAATATGTATATCGCTGGCAGCCAGGACATTTAAAATCCACGGTAATATTCCCTCTGTTCATTCTGCCTCTCAGTTTCTTGGTTGTATGTAACAACAGATGTTCTATAACCATCATCATTCCCACTACGCACCAATGCTCTTGGTCGGCTTGATGTAAACTCTTACGAGTGCTCATAAACTGAAGTACAGATGAGCGCTTTAAATACGTTTATTGTATTTAGCTATACAATACTAACATCTGCTTCGCAAGCACATGTAGATGACTGTGTCTTCATTGCATAGTCTGGGATTTAACTAATAGAATCACTGGAGATAGATAAAATATTTATTAAAAGGCTACAGCTGGAAGAGAAAAAACAATATTCACATGAAAATCAGAAAGAGATTAGTTTATGAAGAAAGTCGTAAATCTAGAATTATTACCTTGGCTTAAAGGGAAAGTCAATTTAACATAAAAAAATATATTAAAAAATTACAGTAAATATATAAATGCCTATATATATAGGAAAGACAAGACACCAGCTGAAATCAATCAGTAATTAGAAAGCAATGCCCCTTGCCCCTTGCCAGTGCAAATTAATATCAGCTGGTTCAGTCTCACTTGATGGCCTATAAAAAGGTGTCTCGCAAGAAACATCTCATAATGGGTTAAAGCAAAGCGCTCTCTCAAGACCTTCGTGACCTTATTGTTACAAAACATACTGATGGCATTGGTTACAGAAGGTTTTCTAAACTTCTGAATGTCCCAGTGAGCACTGTTGAGGCCATAATCTGGAAGTGGAAGAGGAGCGAAAAGATTTATCAGAAGAGTTGTCCAAGAGCCAAGCACCACTTGTGGAGAGCTTCAGATCCTGGGATAAGCAGATACAATTGTTGCAAAGAAAACAAAGTAATGCACTCAACCGCCATGACCTGTATGCATGCTCACCACACAAGACTCCAATACCTGTGAAATACTGGGAGTATGGTCTGGTCAGATGAGACCAAAAATTGAACGCTTTGGTTGCCATAATACACACCGTATTTGGAGGTAAAATGCCACTGCACATCACCCCAAAAACACCCCCATATCTACAATAAAGTTTGAAGCTGGGAACATCACGGTGTGGGACTGTTTCTCAGCATATGGTACTGGCAAACTTCATATCATTGAAGGAAGGATGAGTGGAAAAATGTACCAAGGCATTCTTGATAAAAATCTGCTGCCATCTACCAGGATAATGAAGATAAAACGAGGGTGGACATTTCAGCAAGACAATGACCCCTTAACACAAAGCCAAGAAAACTCTCAATTGGTTTCAAAGAAAGAAAATAAAGCTGCTAGAATAGCCTAGCCAATCACCTGACTTGAATTCAATAGAAAATCTATGGAAAGAACTAAAGATCAGAGTTCATAGAAGAGGTCCAAGTAACCTTCAAGATTGGACTGTTTTTGTGGAAAAATGAGCCAAAAATCACACCTGAGCAATGCATGAAGGCATCTTGAAGCTGTCATTACCAACAAAGGATTTTGTACAAAGTACTAAGTACATTTTATAAAAAATAAAAAAATAAAATAGTATAGAACATACACGTCCAAAGGGTGACACGTACCTTGGAGGTGAGCCTGATGTGCAGAGGGAGACCTCTTGTACAGCCCTGGCTCTGGAGTCACTGAAGTTGAGGCAGTGACCGTAGGATCACAGTGAGGTATGAGTGCCTGCAGAGTTCTCTTGGCTGGAGATGATGGTAGCTGAACAGGAACCGGCTTAGGTGCTGTGGATACAGGATGCAGGTGCGCTGCGGTTGCAGGTCAGCGGATGCAGGAGCGCTGAGTGGCAGCAGATGCAGGTGCAATAAAGATGCAAGACAGCAGGCAGGAGAAAGGTCAGACAAGCCAGGTCATTCACAGCGGATCAGAGAGCGGAGACGGCAGGCAAGGGATGGTCAGAGTTCAAGCCAGGTTGATAACGGAGGATCAGGCAGACAAGTAAACAAAGCAAGGTTAAGGAAGCCAAGGGTCAGGACTGGAGACAGTAGCGAGGTCAGAAAGCTGGGTCAGTATTAGATCAGATGCAACCTCAGGATCAGGTCACAGGTAAAGCTGCAGACCAAACAGCAAAGAACTAGCTAAAGCCCTTTTAAAGGCCACTGGGTGCCAAGGCATAGTTACTGTGTGCGAATGTGCGATCTCCGCGATATGCGCATGCACATTGGCACACGTCTGTTCACCGCTGGAAGCCTATTAGCCAGGTGGCGCCTCTGTGATCCTGTGTACCTTAGACTAGCTACAGAACTATGAGCAGTGCGTTCATGACGAAGGGGTTACCTCTAAAAAACATACAGTATCTCACAAAAGTGAGTACACCCCTCACATTTTTGTAATTTTTTTTTTATATCTTTTCACGTGACAACACTGAAGAAATTACACTTTGCTACAATGTAAAGTAGTGAGTGTACAGCTTGTATAACACTGTAAATTTACTGTCACCTCAATATAACTCAACACACAGCTATTAATGTCTAAACCGCTGGCAACAGAAGTGAGTACACCCCTAAGTGAAAATGTCCAAATTGAGCCTAATTAGCCATTTTCCCTCCCCGGTGTCATGTGACTTGTTAGTGTTACAAGGTCTCAGGTGTGAATGGGGGAGCAGGTGTGTTAAATTTGGTGTTATCTCTCTCACTCTCTCATACTGGTCACTGGAAGTTCAACATGGCACCTCATGGCAAAGAACTCTCTGAGGATTTGAAAAAAAGAATTGCTGCTCTACATAAAGATGGCCTAGGCCAGTGATGACAAACCTTGGCACCCCAGATGTTTTGGAACTACATTTCCCATGATGCTCAACTACACTGCAGAGTGCATGAGCATCATGGGAAATGTAGTTCCAAAACATCTGGGGTGCCAAGGTTCACCATCACTGGCCTAGGCTATAATAAGATTTCCAAGACATTGAAACTGAGCTGCAGCACAGTGGCCAAGACCATACAGCAGTATAACAGGACAGGTTCCACTCAGAACAGGCCTCATCATGGTCGACCAAAGGAGTTGAGCGCATGTGCTCAGCGTCATATCCAGAAGTTGTCTTCGGGAAATAGACGTATGAGCGCTGCCAACATTCCTGAAGAGGCTAAAACCAAAGTGAGTACACCCCTAAGTAAAAATGTCCAAATTGGGCCCAAAGTGTCAATATTTTGTGTGGCCACCATTACTTTCCAGCACTGCCTTAACCTTCTTGGGCATGGAGTTCGCCAGAGCTTCACAGGTTGCCACTGCAGTCCTCTTCCACTCCTCCATGACGACATCACGGAGCTGGTGGATGTTAGAGACCTTGCGCTCCTCCACCTTAATTTTGAGGATGACCCACAGGTGCTCAATAGGGTTTAGGTCTGCAGACATGCTTGGCCAGTCCATCACCTTTACCCTCAGCTTCTTTAGCAAGGCAGTGGTCATCTTGGAGGTGTGTTTGGGGTCATTATCATGTTGGAATACTGTCCTGCGGCCCAGTCCCTGAAAGGAGGGGATCAAGTTCTGCTTCAGTATGTCACAGTACATTTTGGCATTCATGGTTCCCTCTATGAACTGTGGCTCCCCAGTGCCAGCAGCACTTATGAAGCCCCAGACCATGACACTCCCACCACCATGCTTGACTGTAGGCAAGACACACTTGTCTTTGTACTCCTCACCTGGTTGCCGCCACACACACTTGACACCATCTGAACCAAATAAGTTTATCTTGGTCTCATCAGACCACAGGACATGGTTCCACTAATCCATGTCCTTAGTCTGCTTGTCTTCAGCAAACTGTTTGCGGGCTTCTTTGTGTATCATCTTTAGAAGAGGCTTCCTTCTGGGACGACAGCCATGCAGACCAATTTGATGCAGTGTGCAGCGTATGGTCTGAGCACTGACAGGCTGACCCCCCACCCCTTCAACCTCTGCAGCAATGCTGGAAGCACTCCCATGTCTATTATTCAAAGACAACCTCTGGATATGACGCTGACTACGTGCACTCAACTTCTTCTTTGGTCGACCATGGCAAGGCCTATTCTGAGTGGAACCTGTCCTGTTAAACCGCTGTATGGTCTTGGCCACCATGCTGCAGCTCAGTTTCAGTGTCTTGGCAATCTTCTTATAGCCTAGGCCATCTTTACATAGAGCAACAATTAATTTTTTCAGATCCTCAGAGAGTTCTTTGCCATGAGGTGTCATGTTGAACTTCCAATGATAAGTATGAGAGAGTGAAAGCGATAACACCAAATTAGCACACATGCTCCCCATTCACACCTGAAACCTTGTAACACTAACGAGTCACATGACACTGGTGAGGGAAAATGGCTAATTGGGCCCAATTTGGACATTTTTACTTAGGGGTGTACTCACTTTTGTTGCCAGCGGTTTAGACATTGATGGCTGTGTGTTGGGGTATTTTGAGGGGACAGCAAATTTACACTGTTATACAAGCTGTACACTCACTACTTTACATTGTAGCAAAGTGTAATTTCTTCAGTGTTGTCACATGAAAAGATAGAAGAAAATATTTACAAAAATGTGAGGGGTGTACTCACTTTTGTGAGATACTGTATTTATTACGCATATAGTACAAAAAAGTCAGCATTACATACCTAAAAGCTCCCCACACCCAACTCAATCCAACCCTGCCTAGAAACCTCCCCTATATGGTCCCTCCCCAAACTAATCCCAGGACACTACCAAAAGGGAAAGCAGTCCTCCAATGGAAGCTGGGATACCACCCGCCCCTTGACTAACCCTATGACCCACTTATATAACCATCCATATACTGCCTTATCAGGGCCCTGGTAAGTTCAGTACCCCTCTTTAGAACCACAATGGGTGAATGGGGCACTAAACAAAGCACAGCCACTTAGGACAAATGTGGAAAAATGCTTTTAAAATGTCTTCATTTGATTGAATAGCCACAGTGAACAAGAGCAGATTAAGTCAGTTGACGCATTTCAGCCTATAAAGCCTTAGTCATGGGTTATGACTAAGGCCTTATAGGTTGAAATGCGTCAACTGACTTAACCTGCTATTGTTCACTGTGGCTTTTCAATAAAATTAAGAAATTTTAAAAGCAACAACCGGAGTGCGGATTATTTTTTCTACATTACTGTACTCAGCCAGCGACTGTGGCTCGAGCACCTGGGAGCTCTGCTATCTATGTGGTGTATGGATAGTAGCACTGACTTTTCTGTTTATACTTAGGACAAACATCACCCAGCACTAAACAAAAAAGGCCCGTCATAAACTCAGCACTATAATCCTTATAGAAATATTTGGTGAGATCCTCTATATGCTGTGACCCAATCAGGGTCTATAACTTGGAATGGAGAAAAGTTCATAAAGTTGGCTGATGAATGAGGCAAACAGTAATTAAGGATGAAATAATGGTGTAAAGAGCCATAATTCTAGTTCTTAGGGCAGGTGTATTGTGATGGTTCAAAACCTCAATCGGGTTTAAATTATATATCTGCTGCTGGTCCTAATTATAAGTTGGAGATATGCGTGCACGTTGGGAGTAACCACTCTGACACCTTTTTCAGCTCGATTACGTCCACATCTCTGTTTATTGTAGGGCGGTGCTCAAGGTTTTATACACAAAGTACAATAGATTATACGTCACTATTATTATGTAAATGTGGTCAGCAGTCTAAAAGAGGGATCTTATTGGCTAAAATACAGGAAGAATGCAGAAACTTGATGCTGAGGCTTGGTTTTTGCTGGCTCTCTCTTCACTTCCTCATACCTACAATGCGGAGGGAGTGGGAGGTAGTCACCATCTTCAGTTCCAAAGCAGAGCTAAGCTGTATACTATATAATAAGTAAGGAGTTGCATAGAAACATGTATACACATAAGAAAACAGGCTTTTCTGATTTTCATTATCTACATTACATTCCTTCACAGTATCAGTTAATATAATTGATCAGAGCTGGAGGAAATAACAGCTTCACCCGAGCAGGTATAGACCAGCCTTCTGGTATGAAAAGAGGAGCACATAGGACATACTCATGACACTGTTCATAGAGTCCGGGGTGAGTACCAGTTCATAGGACTCCCAAATGGTTGTTCAGGTCCAGCCTGCTGGAGCGGGGGGGGGGGGGGAGGGGATTCCCGTCCAATCCTGTATATATATATATCAGTAACAATATAATATCAAAAATATAAAAGCATGTCAGTAATTGAAAATAAAGTCAAACCAAATAAACTTAATTTGATATACCGTAGTGTCAGCATGTGGATGGTACATACTGTATGGTGAAAGGCTCACTGTTAGATTAGAGTGCATTGTATGCATTGTCAAGGTGTGTTTCCACTGTAAACAGGCAGATAGTTTGATTTTTTTTTTCCTTTAGAAGTCCACCTCCTGACTTTTCTTCAGACTACTTTTTTTTCTATGCTCACCTTCAATTTTGAGCTGCCCATTGCAGTACCTCTTACCCTTCTAAAGATGTCCTCAGTCTGTTCCGGTTCAATACATGTTATTGAAAGTTTGCAATTTTACAAGAATTGTATACAAAAACATTTAAAAAATTCACAAAGCAAGAGGGGTTGTAATGCCCCCATACTGGTACCAAATATACACAGAAACAAGAAAAAGAAGAAGAAAAAAAAAAGAAACAGGCTTCGGCAGTTCATAAGTCCATAGGCAGAGGAGTCTGGGAGCAATCCAGAGTCAGCACAAGGAGGGCCCCGAAAAGCACATACCTTTGGGGAAAAATCAAAGCTTGACTCATCTTAACGAGAGGAGCGCAAAAGAACAGGTAAAGGTCAAAAATTGACCAGCCCAAAATAAAATGACAAAAACAGAACACGAGAAAAAAAAAGGGGGGGGGTAACAGAAAGAAAAAGGAGGGGGGAAAGGGAAGGTTCGACGGAAGAGAAAAAAGAGGGGGGGGGCCTAATGACTCAATCCTACAAGGAGGAGAGAGAAAAGAAGAGGAGGGTCACAGCTGTAATGACCTCTGATCTGATTGATAGTTGGCTATCCATGGAGACCAAACTTCAGGAATTTATCATATTTATCTTCCAATATGTCTGTTAATTTCTCATTGACCATGAAGCCATTTAGGCGGGTCTTGACCTCCTGGAAACTATAAAATAAAATAGTTTGCTTTGTGGCAATAAAGAGAAAAGTGATTTGTTTTGCTTGTTTTTTGCACACTGCTTGTATAGGTTTATTTAGTAAGGCCTCAACTGGGTCCTTCTTTAGATTACAATGGAGGAACGTGTCAATCAAGGTTTACACCCAAATCCATAGCCTACGAGCCCTCAGACAGGTCCACCATATTGGGTCATCATGCCCTCCTGTCCACAGAGTCCAAAACTGGGGGGAGTGTCCAGTAACACATCTAGAAATATGAAACGGTGTGAGGTTCTTAGGCTTTTAAGCTGAATGATGCCTAGCATCAAACTACCTGTAAGAATGAGCAATGGACCTGTCCCCTAAGGAGGTATCACTATGCATTAAAGCAGGCCTTCCATAAAAAATTGAAGGTCCACATTCCCGGCACCCAAATAAAATTTGTTTAAAAAAATTAAAGATGTAGCAAAATAAGACCTCAGTCCTGGCTACCGATGCTTTTGGAGATGCAGGTGATGTCACCCAGGCTTATTGCTGCCTCCTGGCATAGCTGGAAACTTGAACTCCCAAAAGAATGCACCCTAGCTTATCGCAGGAGTACATTCCAATGGGAGTTCAAATGCCCAGTAGGAAGCAGTGAGGCTGGGTGACGTCACCTGTGCTTCCCCAAAATACCAGAAGCTAGGACTGAGGTGAGTTTTATCTCTTTTTTTTTTCTTTTTTAATAATTCCATTTTTTGGAACTAATTTTGTTTTGGCGGGATGGATCTGCAAGGAAACTAAACCTTCAATTTTCATGGAAGGTCCATTTTAAATATGTATTGTTGCAGAAAATGTCACTGGCAGCATCCTGTCAGTGCTGCTCCCGGCATCATTAACAAGTCTTCTACCTTAGGAGTTGTGCATAAACCCAGAAAAAAAACTTCACCAAAGTACACAGGGCATACGTAGCACACCCTGCTCCCCCCTTGTGCAGCTGCTTTCTCGACCCTGCTGGTTTTACGGACAACTGCTGTGCCCTTCTGATCAGCATTTCTAAACACTGTTCAGTAGGGTGATTCTGAGATACAAAGTAACATTATAGTTACTTTGTATTTACTCTGTTTCATTCATCTGAAGACCAGATTTGCTTTTTGATTTATGAAATGCTAAAGTAATGTTTGTCAAAGTGATTTCTCAACAAAATAAAGGTTGTTGAACCAGCGGCTACACCCGTGCCATTAACCTTTCCTGCAAGAGGTACCTCATACCCCACTTCCTCATTCCAAGTGTCACAAATAATTGGTTTATCCTCTACGTTTCCCATATCGTACGGCAGAAAGGACTGCTCCTGGTCCTACAAATTTGTTGTGTGTGGTGTCCCCCTGTACCTGGTCTTCAGGTTCATCAGCACCAACCCAGTATTGTCCTGAGGAAGCTATTAAAACTGTGAAATGTGTTGACAAGAAGGCATGGAGAAGTCTATGGATTCTACCCATTGAGATTTCTATATAGTAATTTGTGTCCATTATGGATTTTTCCAACATATTTCAGATCCATACTTCCATGTCTATCCTATTGGGTATCTGTTGACCATGTCAGTTAGTAGGGTGTCTTTGTCTGTTAAATGTTATTTTATTCAATTTTGTAATAAAGACTTTATATTTTATATAATATTGCCTCATGTTATACCCACAAAGTCCGCCTTGTTTTGATAGAGTTGTTATAACTCATTTAATCCTTTTCTATAATTATTGGATGTTGGCATAGTGGGGGGGGGTCTTTCCTTTCTCAACAAAATAAAGCATGAGGACATGGATGGATGAGCGAGTTTACTTTGAATAACAAAAATGTGTTTCAATTTGCGTTACTCATATACAATTTATTACTGCTTTAATTAACGCCTTCCCCCTTCTCTTCTTAGCTGTGATAATTGTGATTTTTTTCTTTAACTATACCTATTTTAATTGGTTTTGTTCGTTAATTTTCTTTGGTGTCACATTAAAAACGGTACAAAATTGTAAAAAAAAACTTTTATATTTGTGAATATTTTTGCAATTCTTTGTAAAAAAAAATAGTGTGAACGAGGCAAACAATGAAATAAAATGTATACTTTTTATTTACAGAAATTCATTTTTTTTTAATTAATAGTGGTCAAAGTAGAAAAAAATATGTGCTTTTAAAATTTTTTTATACAGGTTGCATACATTTTTTTTTAATTTTTGCATAAAAATATCACCAGAAGAAAGCCTTGTTAGTCCTGAAAAACATCAACAGATAGTTTAGCTGAGAATCACTACTGCTGTAAAACAGGTTCAGAACACAAACAGCTATTTGTGATTCTCCTCATAAACATCATTCCTCTTAGAAAGGTTCAGGGTAGCCCTGGTAACACATGTGAAGTACTGAAGTGATCCAAGGATAAAGGTCCACCTCACTAGAACTGGAGTACTTTAGTAACAATCAGGGAGGCTCCCCACAGTAGCTGGGTCTTCCAGGGAAGCTCTGTCTTACTAGGCCCTAGCCCAGCTGCCTGAACACTGGTTCTGACAGTGGAAGGCCTCTCGCCTGGCTGCAGATCACTTGCCAGGCTACTTCTGCCTCATCAGGTGTGGTCTTTCTGTGTTGCTAAGAAGAAAAGTAAAAACCTGTTTTTTTTCTGGGCATGTCCAGGAACCCAGGGAGTTGTGTGAAATTGAGGTAAATTGGGTATACACTTGCATCCAACCATGGTGAGATAATGGGCACTACTACTACACTTGTGGGGTTGGGTGCAGCATGGTACACAGCAATAACACACACTCAGTCCTGATTCAATTGAACAAACTTGTGTTGAAGTCAGGGTAAAGCAGTTCACAACAAGCCCGGCGGTAGGAAGCCCAACTGGGAACATTCACGGATGACAGCAGCATGTAGCAGAGCAGCATCTCAGCCGAGCTGAGAGCATCTGTCTTGAGGGGTGGAATGGGATTGGCTGGTCCGAGCCCAAATGAAGAGGTTTTCTGAAAGAGTGGGGGGTCCCTATGCTTTCCCTATTTGCCTACAACCTTTCCCCACCACTAATACTGTTCTTGACAGACGAGTGACCCATCCCTACATTATCCACACGCTAAATGCGTGCCACACCCAGGACCCAGGGTCTTAAATACACTCTGCCTGACCCAAGATGGCCACCAGAGTCAAACAGGTTGTCAGCATCCGTTTTGCTTTGCGTCTATTAAAGGTTCTTGCAGTAAACCTAAGAAAGCTTAGACCGTTGTAGTGTAAAAATATTTGCTTTGCCAAACAGAAAAGCTGCACATACAACTACAGGAAACACAGTCCATAGCATGCAAATTATTACAAAACATGCATACAATATACACATGCCCAAACTATCTATGCTTCTCAACAAATAAGCATGGACCATGTATGTGATGGATAAACATACTAATCAGCTACCTAACTTGGGTTTCCTAGTAATGGAATCTTCTCATGGCTCCTTGCTCACAAAATATCTGTTTCCACCGAAGTTTCAAAACAACTCTGTCCTCCTCTGTCTCCAGAACAAGCGTTGCTCCTTTGTCCTTCAAGCACATGGCTTGTTCAAAGTCCTATTCCCCTCCCCCCTATTTCCTGCTACCTCATTTCCTGCAAGGAGCTACATCAAGTAGCCCAACAGGTTTGTTAGCATATCAATAAGAGAGGCCTAGCTTCTCAAACAACACATGGTCTTAAAATCTAGTCACATATCTAATCTATGAAAATAACCAAGAAAAGCCAATCAACACAGCATCCAACCGAATCGCTGTCCCAGTGACCCAGGAAACCATAGAGGAACCATGTTCCTCCTGACTTGTCCTCCCTCTGCACTGCCGCTGCACCTCCAGTGGAGAAAATAGACTGCACCTGCCTACACTTGTACCTTGGGCTTGCACTCAAAATAGCAATACATTGTGAAATCTCATCTGTTAGCTACGGCACAGAAAGATGGAAAGGACCCCCAGTACGTGACCATTTCGGTAATGACCAGCCAGAAACAGCTCTATGTAGTTGAGTTTTAAGCTGTATCTCTACAGAAAACCATTGGTTCTGGATGTGCAGATTGACCATAAGGACATAAAGGAATGCTTTGCATGGCTCCACCCACTATACTAAAATAAAAAAAATCTTATTTTTTCTCGTGGGATTAAGACCTTCAAATGCCTCCTGTTTTAAGAAGGTACTTCTATGTATAATCATTAAAATTGAACTATATTTAAAAAGTGAAGATTTGCTGTCTGACGGGGACTATTTAGTAAAGTTAGTTGTGGTCAAGCAGCACCTTTACATTTTCCATTAAATTCCTCCTAAGAAATGGCAGTGTACTGGTAACTGGCATTACCTAGGCATTCCTGTGTCTGCAGTGTGAGATTTCCTAAGGTAGATACAATCTACTTCTGCCTCTGATGACTGCTCTGATCTTTCTAAGCACTGTACTTATAGTCGGGGACATCAGTACTATGCTGCTCATTGTTCCTCTGAGGGCCAGATGGGGATGAAGCTAGACCTGAGGACTTTCAGTGAAAGAGTTATCTACTCTAATTTATTCTGTGGATCTCTGCTTCCTTCAAATTTTCTACAGTGTGATGTTTCTCCTTTCTGTGCTTCTTCTGACTGGAGAATCATGCCACCTCCACCTTTTCCACTGACCATTTCCCCACCAGTGATGTTCCCACCATTCATCAGTTCTGTAGATCACCAGTCAACCGTGTGGAGGATCTGACATGCAAAAAATTAGTTCTGCTTCTCTACTAAGGTGAACACCACCACAGAGTATCACAGAGCGTTTCAAGACAAGGTAAACAGGTTTGAGGACAAAGATCAGCCAAAAAGATCAGCCAAAGGCAGTCTACCAGTAATACTGGTGTCTAGATTTTGACCCTCTGCTAGACATTTTTGGGCATGGATTCCACGGTTTAGGTCCTCATTAAACCCTTCCTTTTCAGAAGCATCAAGACTTATTGGTATTACCCTTGCAGCAAAATATCTTTGTGGCTCACAGTGTATCCAAGGTAATTGTCAGCTGCACTATAGTATACCCAAAAGAATATAGGAAGAAATAAGAAATACCCGATTATACTATCATCAGTGTAGAAAAGAGTGTACAAAATAAGGTATGTGCATTTGTAGAAGAAAGCTTGAGTAGACTTTTTTGCTATAATGAGTGAAGTTGGTCTGTTCAAAGGGGAGATGGGGGAGCTCTTGCGTGACTTCAAATGTGGTGGGAATTGACAGATAAATCCGACTGTTAACAATTGTCTTTGTAGCCACAACGATGGGGAGATGTGCTAATTTAGTTAGGGATTGGATAGATGTATTAGATTCATGGTCCACTGACCAGTAATTGAAAAGTAAGAACTTTTTATCCACTGCAATTTTACAAATGCTTCCAAAGAGGCCAAAAATAGAAACCCAAAGTTTGAAAAATGCTACAGCCAGTAGGAGAGGTCTGCCTTGGGAGCTTGACATTTGGGCACATAAGTGTATAGTGGGCAGGTTGAGATATACAGTATCTCATAAAAGTGAGTACACCCCTCACATTTTTGTAAATATTTTCTTCTATCTTTTCATGTGATAACACTGAAGAAATGACATTTTGCTACAATGTAAAGTAGTGAGTGTACAGCTTGTATAACAGTGTAAATTTGCTGTCCCCTCAAAATAACTCAACACACAGCCATTAATGTCTAAACCACTGGCAACAAAAGTGAGTACACCCCTAAGTGAAAATGTCCAAATTGGGCCCAATTAGCCATTTCCCTCCCGGTGTCATGTGACTCGTTAGTGTTACAAGGTCTCAGGTGTGAATGGGGAGCAGATGTGTTAAATTTGGTGTTATCGTTCTCACTCTCTCATACTGGTCACTGGAGGTTCAACATGGCACCTTATGGCAAAGAATTCTTTGAGAATCTGAAAAAAAGAATTGTTAAATCTGTTGTCGGAAATTCCGATCGTGTGTACAGAAATCCGACGCACAAAGTGCCATGCATAATCAGAAAAAATTAAGAGACGAAAGCTATTGGCTACTGCCCCGTTTATAGTCCCGACGTACGTGTTTTACGTTACTGCGTTCAGAACTATAGGATTTTCCGACAACTTTGTGCGACCGTGTGTATGCAAGAAAAGTTTGAGCCAACATCCGTCGGAAAAAATCCATGGATTTTTTTGTCAGAATGTCCGATCAATGTCCGACCGTGTGTACAGGGCATTATACAAGCTGTACCCATACTACTTTACATTGTAGCAAAGTGTCATTTCTTCAGTGTTGTCTCATGAAAAGATATAATAAAATATTTACAAAAATGTGAGGGGTGTACTCACTTTTGTGAGATACTATATATATTTATTGATGAAGGTATATTTGATGTATAAATAGAAAAAAAGCTTTTGGGTTGTGTGACCTGAAAGTTTTTTTTATAATTATGATTATTTTATACAGGATTTATATAGCGCCAACAGTTTGTGCAGCGCTTTTACAAAATGAAGGAAGAAATTACATTTACATTACAATTTGGTACAGGAGCAATCACAAAGCCCTGCTCGTTAGAGTTTATAATCTAAGAGGGAGTGTCAAGTGATACAAAAAGGAAAAAAATTGTGGGGATGAGCTGGTGGAGAAAGTTAAAAAAACTGTGTATTGGTTAGAAGCAGGATAGGCTTCTTTAACCACCACAATACCGGGCATTTTCACCCCCTTCCTGCCCAGACCAATTTTTAGTTTTCAGCGCTGTTGCACTTTGAATGACAATTGCGCGGTCGTGCGAGGTTGTATTCAAACAAAATTGATGTCCTTTTTTTCCCACAAATAGAGCTTTCTTTTGGTGGTATTTGATCACCTGTGCGGTTTTTATTTTTTGCGCTATAAACAAAAGAAAAGCGTCACTTTTGAAAAAAAAAACGCAAAATTTGTTCTTTTTGCTATAATAAATATCCCAATTAAAAAAAAAAAACAAATTTTTTCCTCAGTTTAGGCTAATATGTATTCTTCAACATATTTTTGGTAAAAAAAAAAAAAAAAATCGCAAAAAGCGTATATTGATTGGTTTGCACAAACATTATAGCGTCTACAAAATACAGGATAGATTTATGGCATTTTTTTTTTTAATTTTTTTTACTAGTAATGGTGGCGATCTGTGATTTTTTTCGTGACTGTGACATTACGGTGGACACAGCGGACACTTTTGACACATTTTTGGGACCATTCACATTTATACAGCGATCAGTGCTTTAAAATTGCATTGATTACTGTATAAATGTGACTGGCAGGGAAGGGGTTAACACTAGGGGCGATTGAGGGGTTAATTATTTTTCCTAGGGAGTGTTTCTAACTTTAGGGGGAGGGGATTCACAAGGGGAGGAGACCGATCGGTTTTCCTCTGTACTGGGAACACACCATCGGTCTCCTTTCCTCTGACAGGATGTGGATCTGTGTGTTTACACACACAGATCCACGGTCCTGCTCGGTTAACGGTCAATCGCGGATGCCGGGCGGACATCGTGGCCGCTGGGCACGCGCACCGGGTCCCGAGCAACGCAGCGGGTGCCCCCTAGGCGGCCAGGAAGCCCAGGACCTCATATGACGCCCGCCCAGAATGGGAGATCCCATCTGCAGACGTCATATTACTATGGGCGGGTAGGGAAGTGGTTAAAGAGAAGGGTTTTCAGGGATTGTCTAAATATAGATAGATTAGGAGATAGTCGGACAGATTGGAGTAGGGAGTTCCAACGGATGGGAGAAGCTCAGGAGAAATACTAGAGGTGAGCATAGAAGGAGGTGACAAGGGAGCTAGAGAGCAGGAGGTCTTGGAGGACCAAAGAGGCACTTGATTATTATTTTGAGACCAGTCTAGTGATGTAGCTGGGAGCAGAGTTGTGGATGGCTTTGTATTTTGTTGTTAGTACTTTGAATTTTTTTCATTGGGTGAGCGGAAGCAAGTGGAGGGATTGGCAGAGAGGGGTGAAGGACAATGAACGGTTGGTAAGGTAGATGAGTCTTGCAGCAGCATTCATGATGTGCTGAAGGAGGCATAGGCTATGTAGATGCAATCCAACTAGGAGGGTATAGCAGTAGTCGAGGCAAGAGATAACCAGAGAGTAGGGATGGTCCCGACATTCAAATCAAACGTAAGTTTGACTCGAACATCGGGTGTTCAAAACGAACCGAACATATGGGGCATTCACAGCAAATTCGAGCACTGCGGAGTGCCCCATAATGCACTGTGAGATCACAGTGCATTGACAGCTGCTGACTGGATAAAGCATGCACCTGACCTGCATGCTTTGGCCAATAACAGCATGATCTGCTGGGAGAGCCATGATTGGCCAAAGGCAGGGTGCCTTTGGCCAATCCTGGCTCAGTGGGGCTAAGTCCAAGCCTAACACTATATAAGGCTGCTTACACGGCGGCCATATGTAGAACTTGAGCTACATTAGGCAGGTTAGTTAGTGGAGTACAGGCAGATATATATATATATATATATATATATATATATATATATATATATATATATATATATTATATAATATATATATATAGTGCACATTCATTGTATACTATATATACAGTGCATTCAGTGTAGACTATATATGTGCAGGCAGTCTAGTATATATATATATATATATATATATATATATATATATATATATATATATACACAGTACAGTGCAGTCAGTGCAGAGTATATAATACAGTGCATTGAAGTGGTTAAGGGGAACCCTATCACAGAATTAAGAGAAAAAAATGGCATGAGGTCCCCCCAAAATTCATACCAGGCCCTTCGGGTCTGGTATGGATTTAAAGGGAAACTCCACACCAAAATGAAAAAAAAAATAGTTGTAGGCCCCCTCCAAATCCTACTAGACACTTATCCAAGCAAGCAGCCTGGCAGGCCAGGAAAGGGGGGGGAACTAGCGAGCGCCCCCCCAACCATACCAGGTCGCTTGCCCTTAACATGGGGATCTGGGGGCCCTCTTGTTAGAGGGGGCTTCCAGATTCTGATAAGCCCCCAACCCGCAGACCCCGACAACCAATGGCCAGGGTTGTCGGGAAGAGGCCCTTGTCCCCATCAAATATGGGGACAAGGTGCTTTGGACTCCGGGGGGGACCCATGCAAATTTTTCCTTGACTTTTACCTACATTGCCGGGAGCCGGCAAAACATTACAGCCGCGAGCAAGTTTAAATGACATTTTTTTCCTTTAGGAATGTAATTTTGCTGCGGCACTCTTCAGGGCAAGCGGCCTGGTATGGTTTAGCAGCAGCCTGGTAGGCCAGGAGGGGGGGCGAACGAGCTCCCCCCCTCCTGGCCTACCAGGCTGATTTCTCGGATAAGGGTCTAGTATGAATTTTGGGGGGGACCCCACGCCAATTTGTCTTTCAATTTTGGCGCAAAGTTCCCCTTAAAATCCATTCCACACCTGAAGGGCCTAGTATGGACTCCGGGGGGGGGGGGGGTACCCATGCAAATTTTTTCCTTGATTTTTACCTATATTCCCGGGCACCAGCAAAACATTACAGCCGTAAGCAAGTTTAAATGACATTTTTTCCTTTAGGGAAGTCATTTTGCTGCGGCACTGTTCTGCACATTGAATAGATGTGCCACTTTACAGGCAGACTAAGTGGAACCCCCAGGCACAATATTTAAAGGAATAGTTCATTTTTATTGTTTCACTTTAAGCATTATTAAAATCACTGCTCCTGAAAAAAACAGTTGTTTTAAAAAGTTTTTTTTTTGCAATGATACATGTCCTCTATGGCAGTACCCAGGTCCCCATACACTTTTTATGGCAATAACTTGCATATAAGCCTTTAAAGTGAGCATTTTTGATTTTTCATGTTCGTGTCCCATAGACTTTAATAGGGTTTGCATGTTCGCTCAAACTTTTTGCCTGTTCACATGTTCTGGTGCAAACCGAACCGGGAGGTGTTCGGCCCATTCCTACCATGGAGTGAATTAGAAGCTTAGTGGTGTCAATGGTTAAAAAGGGGCATATTCTGGAAATGTTATGGAGGTTGAGGTGGCAAGATTTGGACAGGGATTGGATGTGGGCCTGAAAAGACAGTTCAAAGTCCAGGGTTACCCCTAGCACCCTGGCATGTGGGGACAGACTGATAGTTGTGCCATTGATCTTGACACAGAAGTCAGGGGAAGGGGCCTGTGGGGGAGGAAATATTATGAGCTCAGTTTTGGATAGATTGAGTTTGAGGAAGTGGTATGACATCCAATTAGATATGTGTGTTAGTAAATTGAAAACTGATGGGGTGAGCTGGGGGGGTAGAGAGATAGATTTTGGTGTCATCAACATAGAAATGGTATTGAAAGCCATGGGAGGCTATCAGCTGACCCAGGGAGGAGGTGTAGATCAAGAATAGGAGAGGTCCAAAGACAAAACCTTGGGGGACCCCAACGGTATGAGGGGTAGGAGAGGAGAAAGTAGAGTTGCAAGTGACACTGAAGGAGGAGGAGGGGGTGGTCAACTGTATCAAAGGCAGCAGAGAGTTCCACGTGTAAGAGTACGGAATAGTGACTATTCTAGCTGTAGGTAAGTCATTTGTGAGTTTTAGGAGAGCAGTCTCTGTGGAGTGTTGTGGGCGAAATCCAGACTGTAGGGGATCAAAACAGTTGTTCCTAATGAGGTGGCAGCTCATCCGGTTGTAGACCGAAAGTTTGGAGGCGAAAGGGAGTAAGGAGATGGGTCTTAGGTTGTTAAAACCATAATAAAGTATTGTTTTTTTTTTAAATAACAAACATGTTATACTTACTTGCTCTGTGCAATGGTTTTGCACAGACCAGACAGGATCCTCTTCTGCTTGGGTCCCCAGGCAGCGCTCATGGCCTTTTCCTCCTGCCAGGTGCCCCCGCAACAAGCAGTTTAGTGTGTAGTGGGCAGTTTAGTGTGTAGTGTAGTGGGCAGTTTAGTGTGTAGTGGGCAGTTTAGTGTGTAGTGTAGTGGGCAGTTTAGTGTGTAGTGGGCAGTTTAGTGTGTAGTGGGCAGTTTAGTGTGTAGTGTAGTGGGCAGTTTAGTGTTTAGTGTGTAGTATGTAGTGTAGTGGGCAGTTTAGTGAGTGTGACTGACTTGTATAGCGCTACCTAAGCGAATTGAATCGCCTCAGGGCGCTTTTTGCCGCTGGTGTCCATCTGTGGTATAGCGCGGTCCTTACCCCGTGGGGTCCCGACACGCTTACAAACACGTACACATACAACATACACATATTTGGCCAATTTTTTCCAAGTTTAGTGTGCAGTGGGCAGTTTAGTGTGTAGTATGTAGTGTAGTGGGCAGTTTAGTGTGTAGTGTAGTGTAGTGGACAATATAGAGTGTAGTATAGTGGTCAGTGTAGGAATCAGGATGGTCAGTACTATTGTAGGAAGGGAAGGGGCTCAGGGAGTGCTAAAAGTCCGCAGGTTAGGGGGCGCAAATTACTTGCCTTGCCCCGGGCGCTGACAACCCACACTACGCCACTGCATAGAGGACAAGGCATTATTGAACACTTGACTAAAGATTCGTGTCAAAACAGAAAGTGTGATGAAATATTGGGCATTCTTTAAAACTAAGGTTTAAAAGTGTTTTTCATTAATAATCAACATGTTATACTTACCTGTTCTATGCAATGGTTTGGCACAGAGCAGCCCTGAACCTCCTCTTCTGGGGTCCCCCGCGGATGATCTTGGCTCCTTCTCTTCTCTGAGTGCCTCTATAGCGAGCTGCTATGGAGTCAGGCTGTATGCGTCTATAGACACACACATTTTGGCTCCGCCCTGTCCCCCACATAGAAGCTACTAGGCACTAAGACACAGAGTAGATAGGCTAACTGTGAGTTTTAGGGTCACACCATGGTTCCTGATGGTGAGCAGCTACATTCCAGGCTAGTTGGACATCACTGCTAATACATTTGATATCTGTCTAGAGTTCAGCATTCAATTTCACAAAAGTGGGAAATTCTTTTCCAGTAATAAGATGGCCCAATCTTTTAATTCTCATTCATTGTTACTGAGAAGTCCCTGGGTATTAGATAGCGAAAGCCCTGTATGTCCACAAAGTAGCATGTATATATTTAGATGATGAGGAAGGACATTTTTTTTTACAGGTTTACCTCTGCAAAATGCAAAATCCAATTTTCATTTTGTCACTCATCCCTCTTGGGGAGATGATTCATGTGCTGAACAAGTATTGCCAAAGCAGGTTGCTGCATCTATGAGCACACAGTCCTACTCTACACATTCTAGAAAGATGTAATTCATTCTCTTCGATTCGCATTTATCCTCTTTGATATTTTCCTTATTACGCTCTTTTATGTTTAGAGATAAACACAGGATGAAATGCCAAAAAAAGACTTTTGGGTGGTCCAGCATCACATTATCAAATATTCTAAAGAGAACTCACAGTTCAAATTCTCAGGAAAAACCACAAGTGGAATTTTCAGACCCATTAATAACATCTCACAGTCATTCAGGCTCTGGCAAAGGACCTTGTTGTTGATTCCCATCCCACTCATTCCCAATCGGTGCTCATCCATCATGAGCTGTCACTGACATGAAAAGATTGCCTTGGATGTACTAAAAAATGATCATCCGCTAAGTGCTATCCACTAAGATGTGGATGTAAGGAATCATTCACAGACAGGGACAGAGGTGGATCAAACTGTCTATTAAAGCAACAACATGGATTGTTATAAGTGACACAGACAAATGGAAGCTGGTTTCTTGATTGTTACTGCCAGAAATATGTTGACAAAAGTAATGGCTTATAATGAAGAACCCTTTCATAGTAAAGAAACATATTTTTATTCCTGTCAACATGTTCAGAATTTATAGGGCCAGGTTAACTACAATATCAAGGTGGTGTCATACCAGTGATGGGGACACTAGAAAGGAAGGTGAGTTGGAAGGATCCAAACAAGGAAGGAAGAGAAAGGAAAGAATGGGGGATGGCCCAATCAGCACATACTGACAGACCTAGGAACATATCTGTGAAAAAAAACACGATCAGTACAAGAGTGACACCACCAGAAACATGTTTTTAGTCATCCTTAGTTTGGCTTTCGTTCGAATTAGTATGCAGACACGAGAGGTTGGTAGGGGTTTAAATTACACAATCACATAAGTAGGGGGGTTGCCATAGCAAACAATGGGGGGTCACATCAATATCAATACCAACCCAAAAATAGAAGCTGTCAAAATACAAAAAGAAAATAGGTGTTCAGGATAAGGAGGAGTGGACAGATTATGGTCCAACTTGGACCCTACGGTTGAGTGGAAGTGGAGTGCTGGCTATGTATACTTTGGCTGGTGTCTATAGACCCCTTGCGTAGATGCCATTAATTGAAGCTCTAGAGTTTTCAGTATATAACCTGGAATAAGTAGTCCTAGATTTGATGGATATTAGCCTGTTGGTGAGCGCCTAACATTGTAATACTTTGGAAAGTTATGAGGACTGCTTCATTTCTCTCCTATCTATTGGTCCTTGCTCATACCTCCCTGTAACCTGAGACAATCTGATTCTTTCTCCCACACAACCCACAAAGGTGTCCTAACCAAGAAACTTTCTACTGGATAACTGTTAAAACTCAATATGATGATCTGAAGAATGAAGAAGCGGCATTTGACAGTAATTCCTTTTTGATGAATTTATCCATGGATTAAAATTTCTACGTGTTTTTCATGCCTTAATTATTTTTGTACAATAAATTATATGATACTTTGTATACAATGTTTTTAGTGTATCTTGTAAGAATAAAAAAAATACCGGTAGGCAACCCTTGAACACCCATTTTATTTTTGTATTTTGACTAGGGGTTTAGATAGACCTCTATGAAGTAGAAACCAGCATAAATGTAAGGACTGGAGTCCTAGGCATTATGACCCTAGACCTCCATTTCTATTGAATAGCGTAGGTAAGTGAGAAAGTAAAGAATGAGGAGCAACTAGCTTTTTTGCCAAAATATCAAGCTTACTATGTTTACATCTCTATCTTTTGAGTCTTCATTGCAAGAATTCAAATTTTTTTCTAGACAGGTGTCACGCTTACCCCTAGAATTGGTGGTCAAACAGTATAGCTGTCATTGTGTTCTTCACTTACAGCAGCTCCTTTTCCCATAAGGCACGTAGACCTACTGGAACTCCAATTCCCCCTAGGGCTTATACACAATGCTATAGTGCCTGGATAATACACCAGGGTGGGCTCGAGCGAAGCACAACAAATAGGTACTTGCTCTTGGCAGACAGGCAGAGTGGTTCAATGGCAGTCCAGGTTTAAGGCAGGCATCATTCAGGAGGTAGTCAGGGTCAAATATGTGGTCAAAAGGCAGGCAGAGTTTAGAGAGTAGTCCAAAGTCCAATCCGAGGTCAATAACAAGGAAATCCAAACTAGCAGGCAGCTAAGACTCCCTGGCCAATCGGGTTTCAAGACCCGCTTCCTGATTGGCCCAGGAGGAGAATCAGGAAGACAATAGTGAATATTAATTCATTATTGTCACACAACTAGATGGGCTTAGGGAGCAGTGCTCTGCGCCCCAAGCCCTCCCATTTTCCCTAGCCCTCCCATTTCTCAAGCCAATTAGAGCCTCAGGCTCTAACCATGTGCTTTAAAAAAAATCCTGTTGAAATCCATGCATCCAACGCCCAGCATGTAGATTAGGGGCCGGGCACATGGATTAGGGGGGTGGCATCCCTGCGTCCCTTATGGACGGGACACCACTGGTGGACAGTCAGACAGGGAGAGTGCAGCTCAGCCAAAACCAGGATGCTGGAATGAGACCAGCAGCTGCCATGGAACAGGAGCTTTACATGCTCCTTACAGCAGGTCAGTAAGATTTCAGTAATGGATTTAGAAGATAACAGGGAATGAGGTGGGTGTTGGGCAGTCCCAAAAAAGCAGGAAGACAAACAAAGGGATGGATGAAGGAATTGCTGAGACTTCGTCCACAATGAAAAGTGTATTTTATTTGCAATTGTAATATGACATCATCAATGTATTTAATTGCCTAGGGCATGCAACTTCTTGAGGATCAGTTTGTCAAAGACAGAAAAAATAAGAGAAAAATGCAAAGAATAATACGAATGATGGATCATAGGGCTGCAAATGTGGTACCTCACGGATTGTAGTAGAAATAAAAGTTTGTTTATGTTGATATTGATTTGTTATATAAAACCCATATAAGCCTTAAATACTGGTTAAAAATGATAAGATATAAGACTGAAGATACAGCCAACAAGAGCAACTTCCAAATTTATAATGGTTTGTGTGAATATAGATGTGGTCGCCACAGTCCATCTTGAGGTTGCTACTTTCAGTCATACAGATGTGAGTAACTGAAAAATTGAAAAAAGGAGAATGTGCTTCCACTGAGGATGATTTTGAGCTGTTGTAGACAGAAGAGGCCAGTTCAGGGCAGGACAGAGGTAAGATTGATAGAGGTGGTCAGTAGCAGAAAAGACTGGAGAGGGGTTAAAGTGGCCAAGGATTCTATAGGTAATCATTTGCTGCTTAAAGAGATAGGTGGTTGAAGACAAGAACACTGTGAAACTCATGAGGTTGTGATCAGAAAATAGAAAGGGGTGTTGGAGAGGTTGCAGGGATGGGAAAACAACAGTTCAAGGGTGTTACCATCAAAGTGAGTAGAGGTGTGTGACCACTGTGTTTTGGTTACAAGATGAGGTGAAATTTAGAAGTTGAGATTAGAGATGAGCCGAGCCACCCCCCCCCCCCCCCCCCGGTTCAGTTCGCAGCAGAACATGCGAACAGTCAAAAATTTTGTGCGAACATCGGTAAAGTCTAGTCTATGGGAGGCTAACGTGAAAAATCAAAAGTGCTCATTTTAAAGGCTTATATGCAAGTTATTACCATAAAAAGTGTTTGGGGACCAGGGGTCCTGCCCCAGGGGACATGTATCAATGCAAAAAAAAGTTTTTAAAATGTCATTTTTTTCAGGAGCAGTGATTTTAATAATGCTTAAAGTGAAACAATAAAAATGAAACATTCCTTTAAATATCGTGCCTGGGTGATGTCCTTAGTATGCCTGTAAGTAGCGCATCTTTCCCATGTTTATAACAGTACCACAGCAAAATGACATTTCTAAAAGAAAAAATGTAATTTAAAACTGCTCGCGACTGTAATGTATTGTCGGATCCCGGCAATATAGATAAGAATCATTGAAAAAACGCCCCCCCCCCCCCCAGTCCATTACCAGGTCTTTTGGGTCCGGTATGGATATTAAGGGGAACCACGTGCCAAAAATACCCAAAAAAAGGGCGTGGATGTCCCCCCCCCCAAATCCATACAAGATCATTCATGTCTGGTATGATATTAAGGGGAACCCCGCACCAAAATTAAAAAAAATGGCGTAGAGGGCCCCCGGGCACTATATACTCTGAACAGCAATATATATACTATACGGCCTGCCATATATACTCTGCAGAAAAATTGGGCCTTAGGTGTTGGTGGTACCAGAACACTGTAACCCCTCACAGTTACTCTTCTTGTGCGCAGGAACAGGCCCTGCTTAAGTATTATTTTCAAAAATAGTAATAGTAATGTGTAGGCGGCATTAGGTGTTGGTGGTACCAGAACACTGTAATCCCTCACAGTTACTCTTGTTGGGCACAGGAACAGGCCCTGCTATGAAATACTATATGAAAAATTGCAATTACATGCCCCTGTTAAACAGGGGCATAAAAATTGGGCCTTGGGTGGTGGTGCCCTAAACGTAAATATTGTTGGAAGCTAGCATCTTCAAGATTGAGGAGGAATAGGATATTCAGCATAGGCAGTCTTCAAAGGATCCCAGATCCATAGCAAATTCAATCAGTTACATCAGCATCAGGTGCTTGATAGCTGCTGATCCAAGACTGATTAATTTTTATGAATGTGAGCCTATCAATGGAGTCTGTGGAGAGGTCTTTGATCCATTACAAAACCTCAAGCAGCACTAAATGTGCGTTCAGAAAGCACGCTGGATGCAGGACAGGCCAGTAGCTGGTCCAGGAAACCAATAGATCACTGCATTTCCTGAAAAATTAGAGAAAAAAACACAAATATAGTGAGGAGAGGGGTAAAGAGGGAGGTGTAGAAATGAATTAAAAGGTGCTCAATGGGGATAAAAGGAATCCAACCCCACCTCCATTTCAAATGATGGAAACAAAATTGCAATTTTTTTTGTTCATTAAATCTAATTAAAAAAAAAATCTTTAAAAACATAGCATTAGGTTGTGGATTAAGAGAATGTGGAATCCAGCAACAGTAAAATTCCACAAGAACAAGTAGATATCAGCAGGCATGATTCACCAAAACGTATTTTAAACAATAACATCATTAAAGCTTCTGACAACATTACTTCTAAATTTGCCGTCTGTTCTGAACTAATTGTTATGAAATGTAAGATCTGATTTTAACTAATCCCTGAGCTTCCCAGCTCTATTTAATTAACGATTGAGAACCAAACTTAGTTCCCCCCACAAAGAAATTAACAGTCAGCAGCTACAAATACTGTAGCTACTGACATTTAATATTAGGACACTTACCTGTCCAGGGTCCCCATGATGACGGCACCTTAGCCGTCTTTTGGATTGGCTCTTGGGTGCTGCCGCTGCCATTCATGGTAAGAAAAACCGGCAGTGAAGCCTTTCAGCTTCACAGCCTGTGCCCTACTGCGCATGCGCGACGTGCACTGTGCTTTCTAACTGGCCAGGTGGCGGAGGAAGGAGGAGGGGGGCCGAACCTCCGACAACATTCACTCACTGTACTGTATCAGGACAACAGAAATGAGAAAAGACTATGGAAACCCATCCCTCCACTACTGTCCATAACAATATGCTGGCAGGAGACAGGCTTTCCTTTTTCAGACTGTGGCTGCTTTCTAAAGAAAACAAACATTTTTGTGATGCACCTGGAATGTATTTGGCTGATATAAACTCATACTTCAATCAGGCTAAAAGTGTATTTAAAACTAAAACTTTTTTTTTTCTAAGTTAGAACCTCTAAGATGTTTTGATTGCTGTTTGTGTCCCAGCTGCTGAGATTTTTTTTTTTTCTTTTTTCTTTTTTTTTTTTTTTTTGCCACCTCAGTGATTGTAGTTGGAGACCTGATCCACTTAGTCAGTGTCATCTGTGTCTCTCCTTTTTTTCACATCATTTGTAGCTTACTGAACAAGTGTACATATCTTATATTCAATTCAGCAAAAACAAAAGGAAAAGGAACCCCAACCCCTATCCCTCCCTCCTACCCCCCCACCCTCCCCCCCCCCCCCCGCACCTCTTGTGTACATTAGATGTTATCTCTATTTTAATCAATTCTTATTCTCAAACCTTCAGTAATACTCCATGATTTTTTAAACTCCTTCCAGTTTTGCCAGTTGTTCCTCCCTTCTGCTGATTCAACTTCTCTTTCAGGTCCTCCTTCCTCCATGTACCGAATCCCTTCTACTACATCGACCCACTCCCATATTGATGGGCCCTCTAACTTCTTCCAGTTCTTTGCTATAACCTTTTTCGCCGCATTCAACAGGTGTGGTACTAGGGTGTTTTTATAGATTTTTACCTCCCCACTTGTCCCATGATGTAGCACTATCCAGGGGTCTAATTTAACCTCAATCTTAGTTATCTGCTTGATGTATCCCAAAATTTTTAGCCAGTACCGTTTAATTACGGGGCAATCCCACCAGATGTGAGCCATGTTTCCTACACCTTTACACCCCCTCCAACACTCCGCAGTTTTATCTTTTTGATATTTACTTGCCTTATCCGGGGTAATGTACCAGCCTGTTAGGATTTTGTAATTCATTTCGGCAACACTGATGTCAGTTGACGAACTGTGGGTCAGCTCCAGAGTTTTCTTTAATCTATTACTATCTAACTGTACTCCTAATTCATTTTCCCATTTAATAATAAATGGTGGTATCTCCCTGCTACTCTTTGCCAAACCCAGTTTGTAGAGTTTTGATATTATACCTTTAGTATTATTTGACGTACATATCTTTTCCAAGTCCGATAGCTCCTCTCCTGATCTTATTGGATGTGGTAGGCGGCTGATAAAATGGCTTAACTGCAGGTATCTCCAGCGATCTAATACCCAAATATCTGTTTTGTGCTTTAATTCCTGAAACGTGACTATCTTCCCCTCTTTAATAATATCTCTCAACTGTAGTGTTCCCTTTTTTATCCAGCTCCCCCCAATGTCCTTTTTACCAGGTGCAAAATAATCATTCTCTGAAAGTGAGATTAACGGAGAATTATAAGTGTTATTTACTTGTTTGTAAACTATATCCCAAACTCTAAAGACCACCTTTGTCAGTGAATGTGTATTTATATCTAATACCCTATAGTGTGGAGGATTCCAAATCAAATGTCCTAAGTGCGCCTTACTCAAACTATTCTCTATATTTACCCATCTTTTCTGTGTGTTCTCTCTAAACCACTCTATCGCTCTTGAAACCAGTATTGCCCTATAATAACCCTGAATATCAGGTATCGCCAAGCCCCCTTTTCTTTTTTCCTGTTTTAAGATATCAAAAGATACTCTAGCCCTTCTATTTTTCCAGACAGCTCTCATAATGATTGATTTCAATTTTTTAAAATAGTACTGAGGGATATTCAGTGGAAGCATCTGTAGTTTATAGGTGATTTTAGGTAGTAATATCATTTTTATGGCGTTAATACGTCTGATCCATGAAAGTGGTTTAGTTGTAATCCTTTTACTCTCTGATCTTATTTCGTCTAGTAGTGGGATAAAATTTACTTTATAGATCTTCCCTAATGAATTGGCCAGTTTTATACCCAAGTAATTTATTTCTTTTTTCCATATAAATTTAAATTCCTTTTTCAACTTTTTTTCCTCCCTCTTTCCCAAGTTGATATTCAGGATTTCCGATTTTGCCAAGTTGATTTTGAAGTTTGATACTTCACCATATTGCCTCATGACTTCGAGGAAATTAGGCATCGAAATTCTGGGGTTGGTCATGAACAGCAGAACATCGTCGGCGAAAGCCGCGATCTTGTGCTCCTCATCCCCAACCCTTATACCCCAAATGTCCGGGTCCGCCCTAATCACTGACAACAGTGGCTCCAGGGAGAGAACGAAAAGCAGGGGGGACAAAGGGCATCCCTGCCTCGTTCCATTTTCCATTTCGAAAGCCTCTGAAAGGGAGCCGTTAATTTTTATCGAAGCAGTAGGGTGATTATACAAAGCGCGTATCCTATTCATCATTTTTGGACCTATACCCATAAATTCCAGAGTTTGGAACATGAACCCCCAGTCTACTCTATCAAACGCTTTCTCCGCGTCTATAGACAAGAGTAGACCTGGGGGTCCCCTGTCCTTGATATGCTGCAGCAAGAGGAGTGCCCTCACGCCATTGTCTCGTCCTTCTCTTTTTGGGATGAAACCCACTTGGTCCGGATGTACCAGACCATTGAGGCTCTCTTTTAGCCGATTTGCTAAAACTCTGGCATATAATTTAACATCGGTGTTGATCAACGATATCGGCCTATAGCCAGAGCATAGCGTCGGGTTTTTTCCCTCTTTTGGGATAACCGTGATCTCTGCTCTAAGAGCTTCTCTACTCAAGTCAAAGTCTCTACCCAACCCGTTCAAGTACTCACATAGTCTGGGAGTCAATATTTCTTTAAATTTTGTATAGTACCTACAAGTAAATCCGTCGGGCCCCGGGCTTTTGCCTGAAGCTGATTCTGACAATGCTCTGTTAATTTCTTCTATCGTTATGGGGTTTTCTAGGATTTCTCTGTCGATCTCATTAATCTTCGGGAGGTTGGCTTTATTCAAGAATTCTACTGTTTTCCTATCCTTTGCACCTCTTAGCCTTGTATTTTTAGCTACTGAATATAATTCACTGTAATATTCCTTAAAGGATTCCCCTATCTCTTTTGTTGTATGGAGCATTTCTCCTTTACTATTTTGGATTTTATCAATGTAGTTTCTAGTTTTTTTCTTTCTTATTGTTTTAGCTAGTAGTCTACTGCTCTTATTTCGACTCTGGTAATTTTCTTTCGCCACCTTATAGAATGCTTTTTTTATTTCTAAATCTGTATGCTCCTTTAGCTCTTCCCTTTTTTTTACCAATTTTTGATAGACCTTCTTTCCTTGGCCCGGGCCCTCCTTATGTTCTTGCTCCAGATCATATATTTCTTCTGTTAGTTTTTTAATTTTTTCCCTTGTTTCCCTTTTCCTCATTGCCCCTAACTTCATTATTACTCCCCTTATGTAGGCCTTATGGGCCTCCCACAAAGATGATCCTGAGATCCCTGCTGTATCATTCGTTGAAAAATATTGTTTTAATTCCTGTTCTATTTTCTCCACATTAGATACTTCTTGTAAAAGATCTTCGTCTAGTCTCCAAGTTATTGGGGTTCTCTGATTTCCCGGTATCGACAATCTCATACTAACTGGGGCATGGTCTGATAAGGTAATAACTTCTATCTTAGCCTCCCGGACTCTTTCCAACAATGAGTGTTCCGTCAATATGTAATCAATCCTAGAGTACGTCCCGTGCGCAGAGGAATAGAACGAAAAATCCATCTTATTTGGGTTCATAATCCTCCATACGTCCACCAGTTGACACGAATGCAGCTTCTGTTTTAGTTTCTTCAACTTCCCATTCATTGTCCCCTGCGCACGAGACGTACTGTCAACCCCTGGGACCATACAGACATTGAAGTCACCCATCATGATCAGGTTGCCTTCTTTAAATTCTATTAGTTTCTCTAATATTGTTACTAGAAAACCACTCGGCTCTTTGTTTGGTGCATAAATATTTGCCAGTGTAACCTTCCATCCCTCCAAAGAACCTCTCAGGAACATATATCTTCCTCCCTGGTCTATTAACCTCTCTTCGACCCTGAAATTTATCCCTCTTGCTATTCCTATTGCCACTCCTCTCGCTCTTGATGTTATTGAGTCTCCATAAAACCAAGTTGGATACATATTTGACTTTATCTTAATCTTTGAGTAATATGTTAAGTGGGTTTCTTGGAGGAACACAACCTCAGCCCCGTATCTCTCTAATTCCCTCAAGATCTTATGTCTCTTAGTGGGCTCGTTAAGACCCTTTACATTATAGGTCATGAATTTCAATTTTCCCATCTCCTCGCCTTTTTTTTTTTTTTTTTTTTTTTGATTTTTGTTGGATTCGTATTACTGAGCTATTCTGATTCCTATCTTTGTTATCTTGTTTCTTTTCTTCTTCCCTCTTACTTCCTTGTACACCGGGTTCCCCTTTCCCCTCTCTTCTCCCCCACCCTCCCTCCCTACCCCTCAGCCACCCCCTGGCTCCCCATTCGCCCAGCGCCATGGATACCATGGAGCCTAACGAATCACATATTTGAGGTGGGAGCCCGAGTTGTGCCCTTTACCCCCCCCTGCCTGGTGTTTTTAAGCAGAGAGGGGCAATCCAGATACACACAGAACAACTCCTCCTCCCTCCCGTCACCCTTCCACTCCACTAATCTAATTAAACCACCAAACCAACCCTCCCTACCCCGCCTCACCCCCCCCGCCCCCCCCCCACACATACATCCGGTCACCCCTCTACCCAGCCCGGCAGCTCCGGTTCTTTCATATCAAGCCTATCACAGAAGTCCCTTAAATCCTCTGGGAACCTCAATCTTGCCGATCTTCCATTTCTAAAGCCTCTCAGACACGCCGGGAAACCCCAGCTATACTTAATGTTTAGTTCTCTCATCTGTTCTAATAAGGGCTTCAACAGCCTTCTCCTAGCGAGGGTTTCGGGGGCAAGGTCCGCATAGATTTGGAACTCTGACCCTTCAAATTTTTCCGGGGGTTTGCCTCTCATTTTGGATAGGATTCGAGCTTTGTCCTCATAGAACCTAAAACGAATTATTATATCTCTCGGCCTCTGGTGGTCCGAGTTGAGTAATTTTCCAACTCGGTGAGTCCTTTCTATTTTTGGGAATTCCTTATCCTCCTCTCCAACCAGAAGCCCCAGTATTTGGGGAATCATTCTTCTCAGATCTTCTCCTTTGTTTTCTGGGATATTACGAAGTCTTATATTTTGTCTCCTATCTCGGTTTTCCTGATCTTCGATCTTATATAGAATTATCTTCTGATTTTGTCTAGAGGTTTTAATTTGTTCTTTGAGGTTCATTATCTCCTTTTCCAATTCCTCCGTTCTTTTTTCCGTTGTTTCTACCCTCTCCAATAAGTTTCCCAGGTCTGCTCTCACCAGACCTATTTCAACTTTTATTGAGAGCTCCAGATTTTTAAGCATGTCTCTCATTTCCTCCTTTGAAAGCATTGGGGCACTTGTACTTCTCCCTTCCACCCGGCTTAAATCTCCTTCACTTTCAACACTTTCCACTACTGAATTTTCTTTTGATTGAATCGTTTTGTCCCCCTTTTTGTCTGGAGTTCCCCCTCTTCCTCCTTGGGCTCCTTGCTCCCCTCCTTTTGGACTCCCTCCTTGGGACATGAACTGTTTTATTGAGCTTCCAGCTGTCCTATCCCTCGGCGTTTTAGGTGCCCCTCCTTTTTTTGTTGTCACTTTATTCATTCCTCCTTTCTTCCTCTGACCCCCTGTTGGTTTCCCCAGGATTAACTGAACTTCTTCCCACCTCTTATAGGTATGGATCCTTCAGGGGTGTCGGCCCTGGTGGTTATTTTCTGAGTCCTGCTCCAGATAGTACCCCACCTTTATACTATTAAAATATTCAGTCCGGGGGAAGGGGGGGGTAAAACGCCTCCCAGAAATGACCCAGGCCCTCTCAGGAACCGGTATCTCAAAGATGCATCACTCTTATCAGTCCCCAGTCTGAGATTTCCACCTAGGAACCCTTTTTCATAGATTTGAGACAGGCTTCATTGCTCCATCGGGGGAAAATACCTTCCCAAAACAAAATTTCAATCAGTTTACTTCTGTCCCCGATATATCCAGCATATGTTAACAGATATTAATAATGACATTAGCGATAACACCCAAGCTGAGGGGATCAATCAGCACACCTGCTCCAGACACCTTATCATTCATTAACCTCTTAGACTGTTATAGTAGGTTGTGAAGAGAATTTTTTCTATATAATCATGTCTGCAGGTTTCCAGTACATCAATAGCTTTAGATTCTATCCTTCTTCAAATAACTTTTGCCATCTACATAACAGATATTATAATAGATCTTACTTACAATCCCAAAGCTAAGGAAAGTTTCAGATAGATACAGCAGTTTCAGCTACCATCTTTAGTCATTAGCTTCTAACGCCGTTGTATCAAGCTGTTGTAGTGAGATGTCACTGAGACATATAAACTGGTACGTATGGACAGGTATTGTATGCAGGTATTGTGTACATTATATACGAAGTTATTTCTACTTTACCACCACCGGACTCAGCCGAACTCCAACGGGGTCACACGTTGCCTAGAGAATCTTGTGGGGTGACCGAGGGGGGGGGAAGCCGGAGGGGGGGGAGGAGGGGGGGACACCGTCAAATCCTCCCTTCCTCTCTGTCTGTATTGAATCCGCAGCCGCCTCTCATGTCCCAGCAGCGGCGTGTGGAGCGGCGTGTGGAGCGGCGTGTGGAGCGGCGTGTGGAGCTTCTGTGTTCTCCCCCTGTTGGAATCAGGGAACCTCAGCAGCAGCGCTCGTAACGGCGATCGGGGATCTTCCTCCCCTCTTTAGCCGCGGGCATGTCCTGTGTGGCGGCTGGATGAACACGCTCCGGGGATCCTAGGAGAGTCTGCTTCTCCTTCTGACACCCTCACCTCCCTCCCTCCGTGATGCGCGCTACGTCATCACGCCCCGATGAGCAGCTGCTGAGATTTGACCTCTTTATTTGTTCCTGTGACTATATTAAAAAAAAAAAAAGACAGATGTTAACATTCCCTAAACTATCCATAACTAACAAAAAGTTTTGGCTTTAAACAGTGCAAGCTGCTTTGCCACAATTTTTAATGGGCCTGAGTAATTGGAAAAGAGAATAATAATAATAAATATATGTAGCGCCCTGGGGTTTAGTCAGGGAGCTCCTCACCAAATTCCTTGTCAGGGGTAGCTACTGTAGGTAGTTGTTAGAGATCCATTGATTCCTCCCTAAGTTTGGCCTTGTCGTACTTTTCTCTTCTGCCACTAGGTGGCCGGGCACTTGATGGCATTAGATGTGAGAAGGACATTTCAAGGTCAAGTTATGGGTATATGAGATATCTCAGCCAATGGGCAGGGGTTTTCTTATATTTGTGTGGAGTCAGGTGCAGATGTGTACCTATGGAAGGGCGGGGGGGAGGGGGGGGGGGGCGGTCCGCACCGGGTGTCACACATTGGGGGGTGTCAGGCCGGCTATCAGAGCCCGGATAAGACAGTGGCGGGTGCAAGAGGTGCTCTCTGCTCTGTAGCTGTGCTGGACTGGCTCTCATTTGTGCGAGTCGGCTGCTCTGTCATTGAGTCCACATCGAGCTCTATACAGCCACCTCTGGCTGCTTCATGTATGCGCACCCCTCATGTGTGCTGTACAGTAATGGATTTTCACAGGGACATCAAGACCTGGGACAAGAAGGAAGACCACCTTACAAGTGGGGGCTGTGAGTACAAGGGAGGAGGCTGTTTGTGTACAAGGGGGGACTGGGTGGGGGGCATAGCTGTGTGTGTGTTTACAGATGTGTGTGTGGGCGGGCAGCTGAGTGTGTACAGGTGTGTGGGGGGGAAGCTGAGTGTGTACAGGTGTGTGTTTGTGGGGGGCAGCTGTATGTGTACAGGTGTGAGGAAGCAGTTGAGTGTGCACAGGTGTGAGGGGGGGCAGCTGAGTGCGTACAGGTATGACGGGCTGAATGCGTACAGGTGTGTGGGTGGGCTGATTGCATACAGGTGTATGGGGGGCTGAGTGCGTACAGGTGTGTGGGGGGGCTGAGTGCATACAGGTATGAGGGGGCTGAGTGCATAAAGGTATGAGGGGGGCTGAGTACATACAGGTATGTGGGTGGGCTGAGTGCATACAGGGGTTTGGGTGGGCTGAGTGCATACAGGTATGAGGGGGGCTGAGTGCGTACAAGTATGAGGGGGCTAAGTGCGTACAGGTATGAGGGGGTTAAGTGCGTACTGGTGTGAGGGTGGGCTGAGTTTGTACAGGTATGAGAGGGCTGAGTGTGTAAGGGTATGAGGGGGCTGAGTGCGTACAGGTGTGTGGGAGGGCTGAGTGCTTACAGGTGTTTGGGTGGGCTGAGTGTGTACAGGTATGAGGGGGGCTGAGTGCGTACAGGTATGAGGGGGCTAAGTGCATACTGGTATGAGGGTGGGCTGAGTTTGTACAGGTATGAGAGGGCTGAGTGTGTAAGGGTATGAGGGGGCTGAGTGCGTACAGGTGTGTGGGTGGGCTGAGTGCTTACAGGGGTTTGGGTGGGCTGAGTGTGTACAGGTATGAGGGGGGCTGAGTGCGTACAGGTATGAGGGGGCTAAGTGCATACTGGTATGAGGGTGGGCTGAGTTTGTACAGGTATGATGGGGCTGAGTGTGTAAGGGTATGAGGGGGCTGAGTGCATACAGGTATGAGGGGGCTGAGTGCGCACAGGTATGAGGGGGGCTGAGTACGTTCAGGTATGAGGGGGCTGAGTGCTTACAGGTGTGTGGGTGGGCTGAGTGCATACAGGTGTGTGGGTGGGCTGAGTGTGTACATGTATGAGAGGGGCTGAGTGCGTACAGGTATGAGGGGGCTGAGTGCGTACAGGTGTGTGGGTGAGCTGAGTGCGTACAGGTGTGAGGGGGGCTGAGTGCATATAGATGTGAGGGGGGCTGAGTGCGTACAGGTATAAGGGGGCTGAGTGCAGACAGGTATGAGAGGGCTGAGTGCGTACAGGTGTGCGGGTGAGCTGAGTGTATACAGGTGTGCGGGTGAGCTGAGTGCATACAGGTGTGAAGGGGGCTGTTTGGGTACAGGTATGAGGGGGGCTCGGGGCAGAGTTGTGAATGGCTTTGTATGTCGTGGTTAGTATTTTGAATTTAATTCGCTGGGTGATTGGGAGCCAGTGTAGGGATTGGAGGAGAGGATTGGCAGACACTGAGCGGTTGGTAAGGTGGATAAGTCTGGCAGCAGCATTCATGATAGACTGAAGAGGGGATAGCCTATGGAGAGGTAGGCCAATGAGAAGGGAGTTACAATAGTCAAGGCGAGAGATAACAAGGGAGTGAATGAGGAGCTTGGTGGTTTCATTTGTTAAAAAGGGGCGCATTTTAGAGATGTTACGGAGGTGAAACTTTTGACAACGATTGGACTTGAAGCTGAAATGACAAGTCAGAGTCTAGAATTACACCTAGTACCCTGGCGTGAGGGGAAGGACTGATGGTTGCATTGTTGATTTTGATGGAAAAGTCATGGAGGGGGGCACGGGCGGGGGGGAATATTAATAGCTCAGTTTTAGAGAAATTTAGTTTAAGGTAGTAGTGCGACATCCATGCTGATATGTCAGTTAGTAAGTTAGTAATGTGAGAGGAGACTGAAGGAGTGAGGTGAGGAGTAGACAATAGATTTGGGTGTCATCTTCATATAAGTGGTATTGGAATCCGTGGGCGGTTATCAACCAGGGAGGAGGTGTAGATAGATAAGGGAAGAGGTCCAATAACAGAGCCTTTGGGGACCCCCACAGAAAGGGGCAATAAAGAGGAGGAGACAGAGTTGTAGGTGACACTGAAGGAGCGCTGTGATAGATAAAGCAGAGAACCAAGATAGAGCAGAATCTTGGAGGCCAAGGGAATGTAGTTTATTGAGAAGGAGCGGGTGGTCAACAGTATCAAAGGCCACAGAGAGGTCAAGTAGTAGGGGTGTGGAGTACTGGCTGTTGGTTTTAGCAGTTAGTAAATCGTTAGTGAGTTTTAGTAAGGCAGTTTCCGTGGAGTGCTGCGAGCGAAAGCCAGACTGTAAGGGGTCAAGAAGGTTATTTTCACTGAGGTAGGAACTAAGACGGTTGTAGACTAAGCATTCTAGAAGTTTAGAGGTGAATGGGAGCAATGAATTGGGTCTTATGTTGTTCAGTTGTTCAGGTTGGTAGGGTCCAGTGAGGGCTTTTTAAGTATGGGATCTGCGCATGTTTTAGAGGGGAGGGGAAGGTGCCACTAAAGAGGGAGAGATTGAAGATGTGAGTGAGGGAGCATAGGATAGAAGAAGAGGGTGACTGTAGTAGTTGTGAGGGAACATGATCCAAAGGAAAGGGGGTGTTGGTGAGGTTGCCAGGATTGCAGAGATGGGTGAATACAAGGTCAAGTGTATTACCATTGGAGTGAGTGGAAGTATGTGTCCATTGGGTTAGGTCAAAATATGAGGTTAAGTTGAGAAGTTGAGCAGTGGTTGGGTTGTTAACATTGACAGGAATGTTGAAGTCACCAAGAATGATAGTGGGTATTTCAGAGGATAGAAAGTAGGGTAGCCAGGCAGCAAAGTCATCAAGAAAGCACGTTACCGGTCCGGGAGGCCGATAAATTGCTGCAATCCTCAGAGAAATGGGAGAAAATAGACGAATACAGTGCATCTCTAAAGAAGAGAGGAATAGAGAGGGAGGGATAGGAAGGACTTGGAAGGTGCTTTGTGGGGATAGAAGGAATCCAACTCCACCTCCTTTCTGTCTGTTGGGTCTGGGGGGAGTGAGTCCAATGGATGCCACCATTTGAGAGGGCAGCAGGAGAAGCTGAGTCAAAATTTTGAAGCCAGGCTTCGGTTATGGCGAGTATGAAGAGGTCATGTACAGATGTTAGCTTGTTACAGATGGAGCGGGCCTTCCAAAGGGCACATGAGATTGGTGGGCTGCTTTGAGGAAGCAGGGGGATAGAAATGAAACTGAGTGGATTGCGGTGGTTGCCACAGGAGGAGGGGTATTGGATATGTGGCTTGCAGTTGGAAAATGGAAAACCAGGATTAGGAGAAATGTCACCTGAGACTAGGAGAAGGAGGGTGAGGAAGGTAAGATTGGAGTGGGATGCGAGCGCCCGTGTCTAATGGCCCTGCTGTTTATGTCAGCATATGAGTGCAGCAAATGCAGGAGATGATGGGTGCAGTAGTAGGGAGAGGGTAGGAGTGAGGGTGATATGTACATGCTGCAGGGTAGGGGTACAGTAAGGATAATTTGAGGATAGAAGACACTGATGTGAGAAGGAAGAGAAGAAGGAGCATGTTAGTGGATAGAGAGTGGGAATCTGACTTCATCTAAAATAAATGTCAAATGCTGGTTTGCTTGTCGTCTTTCAGACTGGAGCAGAGTTCTTGTTGTATCTTCATCCAGCTTTAGTTATCCTACTTTTGTTAAACTGCGGCGGTGAAACTGCGCATCACTCGTGACAGAGCCACTCAGGAAAGAGCCATGGTGTCTGCGCCTTGACCCTGTCTGCGCCACCCCATAGGCTGCTTTTAATTTGTAGGGAAAGTAAGCAGGCATGCATTTCTGAATTGGTCAATATACGGTCTGATCTGAGACACCCGAATGTGGGAGAGGAGATGGCCAATACCAAACCAGACACAGGCTAGGGTCGTAAAGCCAATTACCTCTCTTGATCACTCAAGCCAAATGGGGTGATGGAGAGGAGTCTGTGATGGGGGGGGGGGAGTCTGTGATGAGGGGATTCTGTGAAATACTTATAAGTTTATGTTGTTTAAAATTGTTCTTTATTTTAAATATTGTATTGTTTTTTCCTGTTTTTTGGGCACTACAAATAAGATATGTGCAGTGCGTATAGGAATTCGTTCATATTTTTTCAAACTATAGTCCGGCCCCCCAACAGTCTGAGGGACCACGAACTGGCTCCCTGTTTAACCGCTTGACCACTGGGCACTTAAACCCCTTTGCTAACCAGACCAATTTTCAGCTTTCGGTGCTCTCACATTTTGAATGACAATTACTCAGTCATGCAACACTGTACCTATATGAAATTTTTGTCTTTTTTTCATACAAATAGAGCTTTCTTTAGGTGGTATTTAATCACCGCTGGGTTTTTTATTTTTTGCTCAAAAATCAAAAAAGACTGAAAATTCGGTAAAAAAAAAAAAAAAAAATCTTTGTTTCTGTTAAAATTTATTAATGGAAATATACAAAACAGTGCGCTCACTAGTATAAAACAATCAAAACAGCAGCAGCATACGTTGTGACAAAAACAGTGAATTGGAGAGTGAAAAAATGCAGCGCTATGTGAGTGTTAAACAAACAATAAGAACAATAAATCAAGTCCAAAAGTCTTAAACTTGGTAGTGTATAATGTGGTAAGTAAATCATAAAGTCTTGATCAAAAGGTAAAATAATAAATGTCCACTTGTGTCAACACACTGAAGGGGCAAGAATGGATGGTAGAGGTCCAAAAAGGACTGGCAGAGGTGGTATAAATCCGTGGATGGAACCAACATCAATGGTGCTCAACATCAATAATAAAAGAAGAAAAGATGGGTACTCTCACCAGATAAGGTGGACTCCCCTGTCAGTGACATGGAGTCAATAAGGCAGTGAGCCCCACCGGGCTGGTAGAAGGATATCCGGGATGATGGAGCTGGCAGGATGGGCTTCAACCAAACCTTACAGGGTCATCCAACGAACCTCCAAAGATCATCAGGGTGGGTCATCAAGGTAGGAATTCCAAACACAGAACCTTGAAAGCACGGTATGCCACAGATGGCCCAAGATGGGCGATCGCTCTCATCGAGGTAATATGTAAAAGAAAATTAAAACTTCCGCATGGTGCAGGTAAAAAAGGGGATTTTTATTGCTAAAAAGCCAAACAGATAAAATAGTGATCACTAAAAAAACAAAGGCAGGATGGAGAGGGGGTAACCGCCCAAAAATTTATTGCAGAGTATTGGCGAGTATTGGCAGAGTATTGCCAGAGTATTGGCAGGGTAGGTATTGCAGAGTATTGCAAGGTATTGCAGAGTATTACAGGGTATTGCAGAGTATTGCACATTATTGCAGAGTATTGGCAGAGTATTGCACAGTATGGGCACAGAGCAGTGCTGTGGGCACTACAGATCCAGCCCACAGCACTGCTAAAAATTATCTCTCCCCCTCTCCCCCTATCCCCTCGCACTGTACAGATCGTACAGAGAGGGGAGGGAGAAACCGGTGTCATGACATGACGCCGGTTTGTTTACAAATGATTGCTCCGCCATTTGACGGAGCGATCACGTGGTAAACGGCCGCTACAAGCGGCCATTTACCGCTATCCCTGATGCGCCGGGTCTCCCGAACTCGGCGGTCACGGATGTTTGCGGGAGCGTGCCCCAGGGGGCGCGCAAGAGCAACATTCTGGGAGAACGTCCCACGGACGCCCACCCAGAATAAGCCAACCGCGCTGTAGTCGTCTTTCGGCTATGGCCCGGTCGGCAAGTGGTTAAAAAGTTTGAGGACCCTTGATCTAAACCATTCCATTGTAGCTCTGGCTGTATGTTTAGGGTCGTTGTCCTGCTGGAAGGTGAACCTCCGCCCCAGTCTCATTTCTTTTGCAGGGATTAACAGGTTTTCTTCTAAGATTGCCCTGTATTTGGCTCCATCCATCTTCCCATCAACTCTGACCAGCTCCCCTGTCCCTGCTGAAGAAAAGTATCCCCATAACATGATGCTGCCACCACCATGTTTCACGGTGGGGATGGTGTGTTCAAGGTGATGTGCAGTGTTAGTTTTCCGCCACACATAGGGGGAGATTTACTAATACTGGAGCACTCAGGTTCTGGTGCAGCTGTGCATGGCAGCCAATCAGCTTCTAACTTCAGCTTGTTCAATTAAGCTCTGACAATAAAACCTGGAAGCTATGTTTCTATGCAGAGCTGCACCAGATTTTGCACTCTCCAGTTTTAGTAAATAACCCCCATAGTGTTTTTGCTTCTAGGCCAAAAAGTAAAATGTTGGTGTCATCTGACCAGAGCACACTCACCTGTTTGCTGTGTCCTCCACATGGCTTCTCGCAAATTGCAAACAGGACTTCTTATGGCTTTCTTTCAACAATGTCTTTCTTCTTGCCACTCTTTCATAAAGGCCAGATTTGTGGAGAACACGACTAATAGTTGTCCTGTGGACAGATTCTCCCACCTGAGCTGTGGATCTCTGCAGCTCCTCCAGAGTTACCATGGGCCTCTGCTTCTCTGATGAATGCTCTCCTTGCCCGGCCTGTTAGTATAGGTAGACGGCCATGTCTTGGTAGGTTTGCAGTTGTGCCATACTCTTTCCATTTTCCGATGATGGATTGAACATTGCTCCGTGAGATGTTCAAAGCTTGGGATATTTTTTTGTAACCTAACCCTGCTTTAAACTTCTCCACAACTTTATCCCTGACCTGTCTGGTGTGTTCCTTGGCCTTCATGATGCTGTTTGTTCTCTAACAAATCTCTGAGAGCTACAAAGAAACAGCTGTATATTTATACTTAGATTAAATTACACACAGGTGGACTCTATTTACTAATTAGGTGACTTCTGAAGGCAATGTGTTCCACTATTATTATTATTATTATTATTATTATTATTATACGAGATTTATATAGCGCCAACAGTTTACTCAGCGCTTTACAATGTATAAGGGGGACAACACAATTACAGTACAGTTCAATACAAAAGGTACAGGAGGGCCCTGCTCGTAGAGCTTACATTCTAAAGGGAGGGGGTTGGTGGTACAAAAGGTAATTCCACTAGATTTTAGTTAGGGGTATCAGAGTAAAGGGGGCTGAATACAAATGTACCCCACACTTTTCAGATATTTACTTGCTAAAAAATGTAAAAACCATTTATCATTTTCCTTCCACTTCACAATTATGTGCCACTTTGTGTTGGTCTATCACATAAAATCCCAATAAAATACATTCACGTTTTTGGTTGTAACATGTCAAATTGTGGAAAATTTCAAGGGGTATGAGTACTTTTCCAAGGGACTGTATATTATAAAATATTAATAGTACAATAATATTAATAATAAAAGTATATATAATATATTACTATATGTACACACATTAAATATTATATATATTTAATAATATTATATATATATATATATATATATATATATATATATATATATATATACATAATATAAATAGTATAATAAATACAATAATAATATAACAAAAATAAACCTTCTAATTTCTGACTGAGAAAAAAAAAGAATTGTAAACTTCAATTTGACAACATTAAATTACAACCTTCATGCCTGTGCCAGGAATTTGTTACTCTGCACATGCGCTTCTAATTAAAAAACCTTTTGATGTCAGCTTAGATATTTATTAGCGATGGATTTACTGCATTGCCCGCCTGCGTTTCCTCCCCAAGGCTACTTTTCTTTGGCTTGCAAGGAATTGCAAAAAAAAAAAAACCTTCCAACCTATCAATGCCTGTGTACATTCATTTTTTGTTTTTTTTGTTTTTTTGTTTTTTTTTTAAGCACAAAAAGTCCTTTGTTGAAAATATGGTTCAAGTCCAAAAAGTTGGGACTATAATTTTGTTTATAGGCAAGCCTTTATAACGCCTGTTTAGTGTTTCCATCTGGAATTCTCTCAGAAATTTACTTTTTTTTTTTTAATGACTATTACTTGGATAAGTCCAGGGAAAAGTGAAGGTACATTCCCAGTATTCATAGTCATTCCAGATCAAATTCAATGGATTTTGGCAAGAGTTTAAAAAACACAGATACAGTGTTTTTGGTCTCCTGCTGCGGCACCTCCAGCTGTGCAAGTCTGGTTGAGGCACTTTGTAAAAATCCTGAAAACCCTATTAAATTTGTGATATATGATACACTGCTTTTTCAGGCAAGCTTTCCACCGAACTGTCTACAAAGATAGATTTTAACTGGAAATGTTACATAAACGGAGCTGTGTATTTCTTGTTGCTGAATGGCCCTTTGCTCTTCAATTAGAGGGAATTTTTTTTTTTTTTTCCTGTCTTGGATGGAGGTAAAGTTGTCATTTCCCAGTAACATGTCAAGAGACAGATCAAGACAGGCCTTGTTGCTATGCTTTTCATTTAATTTAATCCAGCTGACTGTGTTACTGACCCAAGAGTAATTAAATCGCAGAAGGGGTTTGATGACTCTGTGAATGAAAGGTAGTTTATCTCCCCTAGGGATTACGCTCTCAGTATGCTTATGCCGAGGAAAGAAAAGTTTAACGAAAAAAAAAAAAAAAAAGACAAAAAACACTTTCCAGTCTAACTTGAATTCTGCAGTTTTACGCACTTAGGTCATTTCCTATCTAGCTATAATTCACATCATTAAACCTGAAGTTTACTTAGAAGGAAACAATGAAGCGAGTCTTTAAGGGTCGATCCAATTTTCGAGATTAAATTTCACACACTTTTACGAGCGAAAATAAAACACAGAAATGTAATGTACGCATGATCACAGGACGGTGGATGAAAAATATAATTGGGCAGCAAGAAAAACATTTTTAAAGTATTGACACCCAATTCATTTTTCCATCTAAGAATAAAACAAAATTTGAAATCCATTGATTTGGATAAAAAAAAAAAAAAAACACTTGTTGGCTAATTGGAATAAAATTTATTTTTACTGTAACTAAGAATAGTTTGACATGTAAAAAAAATATATATTTTTATTTAAAGCAGAACTCCGGTTATCCCTTTTTAGGTGGCTCAGGTGAACTTCATGCCAACTAACATAAATTATGCATTGGTTAGCTGTTGGGAGAACTAGTACTTCTGCCCCTGTTTAACCTCTTCCCACCCGCCAGCCGTCAAATGACGACTGGGTGGCGCGGCTCTCGTTCTGGGTGGGCGTCATATGACGCCCACCCAGAATGACCGCTCTCGCGCACCCTCCGGGGGGTGCACGGCGATTGCTGACGCGTCGTGTCCCAGCAACAGACCCCGATCTGTGTAAAGAGCCGCGCCTGTCCAATCACATGTAAACGCAGAGATGCCGGTAATCAACGCTCCTCGCCTCACACTGACAGAGTGTGACAGCGCTGAAAGCTGAAAAATGGCCTGGTCAGGAAGGGGGTGTAAGTGCCTTGTATTGAGGTGATTAACAGGGACATGTAATTACAATTCTTGATATAATATTTCAAAGCAGGGCCTGTTCCTGTTCCCAACAAAAGTAACTGTTACAGTGTTGTGGCACCACCACCACCACCAAAGGCCCAATTTTCTGCCCCTGTTTAACAGGGGCATGTAATTACAATTTTTCATATAGTATTTCACAGCACCTGTTCCTGTGCCCAACAAGAGTTATGCCCCGTACACACGGTCGGACATTGATCGGACATTCCGACAACAAAATCCATGGATTTTTTCCGACGGAAGTTGGCTCAAACTTGTCTTGCATACACACGGTCACACAAAGTTGTCGGAAAATCCGATCGTTCTGAACGCGGTGACGTAAAACACGTACGTCGGGACTATAAACGGGGCAGTGGCCAATAGCTTTCATCTCTTTATTTATTCTGAGCATGCGTGGCACTTTGTCCGTCGGATTTGTGTACACACGATCGGAATTTCCGACAACGGATTTTGTTGTCGGAAAATTTTATAGCCTGCTCTCAAACTTTGTGTGTCGGAAAATCCGATGGAAAATGTGTGATGGAGCCCACACACGGTCGGAATCTCCGACAACAAGGTCCTATCACACATTTTCCGTCGGAAAATCCGACCGTGTGTACGGGGCATAACTGTGAGGGATTACAGTGTTCTGGTACCACCAACACCTAATGCCGTGTACGCACGGGCGGACTTTTCGACCGTACTGGTCAGATGGACCGAATCCATCGGACCTGCAGCGGACTTTTTCGTACGAAAATCTGACGGACTTTAGATTTGGAACATGTTTTAAATCTTTCCAACGGACTCGAGTCCGGTCGAAAAGTCTGCTCATCTGTATGCTAGACGAAAACCAATGCTAGGGCAGCTATTGGCTACTGGCTATCAACTTCCTTATTTTAGTCCGGTGTACGTCATCACGTACAAATTAGTCAGACTTTGGTGTGATCAAGTGTAGGCAAGTACCTTCGTTAGAAAGTCCGTCAAAAGTCCGTCAAAAGTCTGTCGAAAGTTCGTCGGAAAGTCCGTCTGTGTGTACGTGGCAGAAGGCCCAATTTTCTACAGAGTATATAGGGCAGGCCGTATAGTATATATACTGCTGTTCGTTTTTTTTTTAATTTGGGTGCGGGGTTCCCCTTAATATCCATACCAGTGGACTGGGGGGGGGGGGGGGCCATCCACATTTTTTTTCAATGATTTTCATCTATATTGCCGGGACCTGACAATACGTTACAGCCGTGAGTAGTTTTAAATGACATTTTTTCCTTTTAGAAATGTCCTTTTGCTGTGGTATTGTTCTAAACATGGGGAAAATGCGCTAATTTACAGCCATACTATAGACACCCCCCAGGCACGATATTTAAAGGAATATTTCATTTTTATTGTTTCACTTTAAGCATTATTAAAATCACTGCTCCTGAAAAAACTTCAGTTTTTAAAACTTTTTTTTTGCATTGATCCACGTCCCCTGGGGCAGGACCCAGGTCCCCAAACACTTTTTATGGCAATAATTTACATATAAGCCTTTAAAATTAGCACTTTTGATTTTTCACGTTCGTGTCCCATAGACTTTAACGGTGTTTGCGTGTTCGAACAAATTTTCTGCCTGTTCGGGTGTTTTGCTGCGGGGTGTTCAGCTCATCCCTACCACACATGTGAGGAACATCGGAGTGAGAGCAATAATTCTAACACCAGACCTCCTGGGTAACTCTAAACTGGTAACCTGTAAAGGCTTTTAAACTGTCGCCTATGGAGATTTTTACATACCTTGGTTTGTCGCCCTCCCACAGGTGTATGCAATTTTAAAGTGTGACATGTTAGGTATCTATTATCTCGGTGTAAATTCATCTTTGGGTATTCTATTGTGTTTGTGTTCACTAAAATTCATCCAAGTGTATTTTTTCCTGAATATTTGCATTTGATCACCAAATGCACAAAAATCGTATGACATAACAAATTGCAACACCCATCACTTTTTTTCTCTAGGGACTTTTCTTTCAGAAAATATATAATGCTTGGGGGTTCTAAGTAATTTTGTGGCAGTAAATGCTGATTTTTACACGTATGTGAGAAATGTCAGAATTGGCTTGGATGGGAAGTGGTTGATTAGATATATTCTCTCACAATCACTCCAGTAGCATCATAGCAGTACACTTCAGTCCCAATTACCAATCACTGCAGAAGTACGGTATGCACTTAATTCTTCTACATAATGACCAGACCAGACATTGTTTGATAATGGAATGCATTTGCTGAGGTTTAGGACGTTAATATTGGATAATAAATTTTTTTCAAAGAATTTTGTTGCAACTTACTTCAACAGTACATCAGTACATGGTTTCTGCTTCCATCGACGTTCAACATATTTAGAAAGTTACATTATCTGTTGCGTCGCTATGACAATGCTGGACATACCTGTGGTTCTGGAACATCCCAAAAGAAAGGCTATTAGTATTTCTCTCCTGTCTTTTTTCCCATGCTTAGATCCCAAAAGTTTGGGAACTGCTCACCGCTTATCATGGACTACATCGTTGCGTTTGTGACCTTCCTACTACCACCCATGGAAAAAAGCCCCAAGCAACCACTTTCTCTCCCCGATATATATTCCACTGCAGGAAGCGACCTAACCCAGGCTGACGCACCACCATCCAGAGTTTACCCCACAGTAACCAAACTTTAACCACTTCAGTACAAAAATGGAGCTAGTAGCTGATTAAAAGTTAACATCCCTGAATTATACATATATATATATATATATATATATATATATATATATATATATATATATATATAAATAAATGCATATAGGAAAACCCTAAAGATGGGATTACGGTAAAGTCATTTTTAAGTAATTAGAAAGTGCTTAAGGATAATTTAAAAAGTTAACAAAGTCTTTATTAATTACAAAATATATACAAATTGTTACAATACATGTTAAAATTGGTTAATTGAAGTCTGCAAATACAATGTACTGAAAATGAGATCACCAAAACTGGAAATTAAGATGATCCACACCCAAGATGTTGATCATCTTCAGTTTCAGTTTTGGTGATCTCAATTCGAGTACATTGTATTTTCAGACTTCAATTAACACGTATTATAACAATTTGTATATATTTTGTAATCAATAAAGACTTTGTTAACTTTTTTAATTATACTTAAGCACTTTCTAATTACATAGAAATGACTTATTGCCGTTAAAGTTCCATCATCAGGGTTTTCCTATATGTATAACCAATGCAGTACAACATTGCAGAACCTGCCTACATGCTCACCTCCCCTCACCCCCAAAAAACCTTCCTGGCACTCCAGCCACAATGGAAGTGGTCGGATTTAAATCCATGTATGGCCTCCTTAAAGTGGTGTTCCGGCCGAAATTATACTTTTTAAATAAAAATACCCCTATAATACACAAGCTTAATGTATTCTAGTAAAGTTAGTCTGTAAACTAATGCCGCGTACACACGAGCGGACTTTACGGCAGACTTTGCCCGGCGGACTTTTCGACGGACTTTACGACGGACTTTCTGAATGAACGGACTTGCCTACACACAATCAACCAAAGTCCGTCGAATTCGTACGTGATGACGTATGTCCGGACTAAAATAAGGAAGTTGATAGCCAGTAGCCAATTGCTGCCCTAGCGTGGCTTTTTGTCCGTCGGACTAGCATACAGACAAGCGGACTTTTCGACCGGACTCGAGTCCGTCGGATAGATCTGAAACATGTTTCAAATCTAAGTCCGTCCTACTTTTGAGAAAACAAAGTCGGCTGGAGCCCACACACGATCAAATTGTCCGACGAAATCCCGTCCGCTGGGCAAAGTCTGCCGTAAAGTCCGCTCGTGTGTGCGCGGCATAAGGTCTATTTTGTTAGTTTATAGCAGTAGTTTTGTTATTTTATAAACTTACAGCAGGCCGTGGCCATCTTAAGTGTGGGCATCTGAAGCCGGACTGTATTTCTTCCTGGATCTCATCCTTGCAGATCTCGCACATGCTCAGTGCAGCACAAGCAGTGTAATAGGTTTCAGGTCAGGTTTCTATAACAACGGCAGTTTCAGAGGAAGTTGCCGCCCCTTCCCAGAAGGCATTGCAAACAGGAAATGATGCGATGGGCCACGGCCAGGGAGCAGGAAGTGAAAAATGAATACAGCAGATATACAGTAGGTGCTGAGAAAAAAAATAAAAAATTATATCCAATTTGTTTACAGTGCACAGTTTAGTGAGGGATGCTGAAGAGTTGTAAAAGTGGGTGGAACTCCACTTTAAGTCATATATGGCAATCATAAGTCATCTATGGCCACCTTAAGATTCCCCAAGCTATCCCTTGATGGAATCCTGATGCACGTTCACCTTTCCCATTGACCACAAACACCAGAAACACAATGTAAAGTAGCTTGCCACTACCTGCAGCTTGTCAGCTGACTGATCCGCTAGACAACTATATACAGGCTCTCCTCACTTAATGACCAGGTTCCGTTCCAACGACCAGGTCCTTAAACAAATTGGTCGTTAAGCGAGGAGCCACAAGTAATCAATATTTTAAGCATTCTTAACTACTGTACTGTACTGTATTGTGAAAAAAAAGTCTAAACACAAAACCCCAGCTCAATAATGTTGTTTTAATTTGCATAAGTATGAAAATTCCGTACTGTACTGTTCAATAGAATGATGTACAGAGCGTTGTTCGGGTGGGGAGAGCTGGTTGTAAGTCTGAACAGTCATTAAACGGGTAAGTCGTTAAACGAGGAGTATCTGTACACTGCTTTTCTGGCAAATATGATAGCTTGCATACACTGTTACCAATCTGCATGCAATCAGTAACCGCACAGCGCAATTTCATACATATGAATAGGAGATTAATGGCCAAGCATACAGGCCCTAGTAATATCATTCAACAATCTCCCTAGGAACTTTTAGTATAGTACATAGAAGACCACTTTTGTATATTTAATATACCTAGGTGGACAGTGCTTTGAAATACACTCACCAGCTGCTTTATTAGGTACATTTGTTCCATTTTTTCGGTAACACAAATTGCTAATCAGCCAATCACATGGTAGCAATTCAATGCATTTAGGCATCTAGACATGGCGAAGACGACTTGCTGAAGTTCAACCCGAGCATCAGAATGGAGAAGAAAGGGGGATTTAAGTGACTTTGAACGTGGCATGGTTGTTGGTGCCAGACGGGCTGGTCTGGGTATTTTAAAAAACTGCTAATCTACTGGGATTTTCACACACAACCATCTCTCGGGTTTACAGGGAATGGTCCAAAAAAGAGAAAATATCCAGTGAGCGGCAGTTGTGTGGAGGAAAATGCCTTGCTGATGTCAGAGGAGAATAGGCAGACTGGTTCCAGATGATAGAAAGGCAACAGTAACTCAAATAACCACCCATTACATCCAAGGTATGCAGAATACCATCTCTGAATGCACAACACATCGAACCTTGAAGCAAATGGGGTACAGCAGCAGAAGTGACATTTCTGCCAGCTAAGAACAGGAAACTGAGGCTACAATTCCGAGAGGCTCACCAAGATTGGTGAAGATTGAAAAAACCTTGCCTGGCCTGATGAGTCTTGATTTCAGCTGCGACATTCAGATGGTCGGGTCAGAATTTGGCGTAAACAACATGAAATCATGGATCCATCCTGCCTTGTATCAACGGTTCAGGCTGGTGGTGGGGGTGTAATGGTGTGGGGGATATTTTCTTGGCACACTTTGGGCCCCTTAGTACCAACTGAGCATCATTTAAACACCACGGCCTACCTGAGTATTGTTGCTGACCATGTCCATCCCTTTATGACTACAGTGTCCCCATCTTCTGATGGCTCCTTCCAGCAGGATAATGCACCATGTCACAAAGCTCCAATCATCTCACCACTGGACAATGAGGTCCCTGTACTCCAATGGCCTCCACACTCACCAGATCTCAATCCAATGGAGCACCTTTGGGATCTGGTGGAGCGAGACATGCAATATGGATGTGCAGCCGACAAATCTGCAGCAACTGTGTGATGCTATCATGTCACTATGGACCAAAATCTCTGAGGAATGTTTCCAACACCTTGTTGAATCTATGCCATGAAGAATTAAGGCAGTTCTGAAGGCAAAAGGGGGTCCAACTGGTACTAGCAAGGTGTACCTAATAAAGTTGCCGGTGAGTGTATGTACTAAAGAAAAATTTGACGTAAAAAAGACAAGGAAAACATGATATACAGAAATTTGGCTACATGCTATAAAATAATAAGTAGAAAATAATCAAAAAACTTTACCGCTTGCGCAGTATTGTTTTATCCTGTGGGAGGGAGACTCTCCGGCAGTGGCGGCTGGTGGTATTTTTTTTGGGGGGCAAACAATCCACCCGCCGACGCCCCCCCCGGTCTAGTCGCAGGCACCCATCCCCCCATAACCCCCCCCCCCCGGTTGGTCGGTCACTAGCCCTGCACTTACCCCATCTAGGTCACAGGCAGCTCCTCCTCCTGGTGTTTCACGGTGGCTTCTCCTGCATCTCGTCCCTCTTCCTCCTCCTCGGTGGCCAATAGGATCGGGGTTCACAGGGGTCAATCAGGTGACGGGTTCACAGGGGTGCGGTGGATGATTCTGGAGCACTGTATTATATCACCTCTTCACTTTTCAAGTCACCACCAAATTTTTGTGCACATCTTTGCACTGAACTATTGTGCTTTCACCAATAAGTTTATATTGCTGATCCTATCATGGGACTGTGCATTTAAATTTATATTTTTCACTATACTGGTTTTTCATTGTTGATTTTCATTTAGGATTGGACTTATATATGGATATCTATATATATCTATATATATATATAGATATATATATCTATATATCTATATATAGATATATAGATATATAGATATATATATATATATATAGATATATATATATATATATATAGATAGATATAGATAGATATAGAGATCTATATACATATATATATATATATATATAGATATATATATATATATATCTATGTATATTTATTAAAAAAAATTATTTCACTTCAGCATTTCTTTCACTTTAACAGTTTTTTGGACTTTATTTCAATGTGCTGTCCATTTATAACACAGCATTCACATCTCATCTCTGTTCATTTACTTTTGGCGCTACACACTTTTTCTTAAGATTATTTATACTGTAAGTTTGGTATTACTTATCTGTGTCAGCTGACGCCCCAAAACAACGCAGAGATACACCTTTTTTATTTCTTTCTCAATTCTAGTGCCTGTGCAGTTTTTGGATGTGTGCACAAATGCTTGAACATCAGTCCCTGCTGCAGCCTTATGCCGCGTACACACGGTCGGACTTTTCAGCTACAAAAGTCCGACAGCCTGTCCGACAGACTTTTGACAGACTTTCGATTGACTTTTGGCGGACTTTCAACAGACTTTCTAACGACCGGACTTGCCTACACACGATCACACCAAAGTCCGACGGATTCGTACGTGATGACGTACGGCCGGACTAAAATAAGGAAGTTGATAGTCAGTAGCCAATAGCTGCCCTAGCGTGGGTTTTTGTCCGTCGGACTAGCATACAGACAAGCGGATTTCTGGGTCCGGCGGAGTTACGACGTAAAGATTTGAAGCCTGTTCCAAATCTAAAGTCCGTCAGTTTTGCGACTGGAAAAGTCCGCTGAAAGTCCGGTGAAGCCCACACACGATCGGATTGTCAGCCGGATTTGGTCTGTCGGCGTCCGTCGTACAAGTCCGGTCGAAAAGTCCAACCATGTGTACGCAGCATTACAATGTTGTAGTCTGATTGCTGGGGGGAAAGAAGAGAGTAAGGATATGCTTCCCCCTACCTGAGGCAGACTGATGACATACTCTCAGCTAGGGCAAAGTCTCCGGACTGGAGTTCAAAGATGGCTTTCTTAATGATAAAATGTACAGTTTTTCTAGAAAAAATTTTTTTACCGTTGTAAATTTTGACATGTAATTAGGAATTTATTCATACATGTACTAAAAAGGTCAATTTTAAGGAGATATATGGATGTCTATGACCATCCTAAAGCCAAGTTCAAAAAAGTGGGCCAAAGAGAAATCTTTACCTACTTCAGCCTGGAAGGATTTTCCCCCCTTAATGACCAGGCACTGCGTTGCTTTAACTGACAATTACGCGGTCGTGCAACGCTGTACCCAAACAAAATTGATGTCCTTTTTTCCCACAAATAGAGCTTTCTTTTGGTGGTATTTGATCACCCCTGCGGCTTTTATTTTTTGCGGTATAAACAAAAAAGTGCGACAATTTGAGAAAAAAAAAAATTTTACTTTACTTTGCTTTCTGCTATAAAACATTTCCAAAAAGCAAGTTTATTTATCAGTTTAGGCCAATATAAATTCTGCTACATATTTTTGGTAAAACAAAATCGCAATAAAAGTATATTGACTGGTTTGCACAAAAGTTATCGCTTCTACAAAATAGGGGATAGATTTATGACATTTTTATTTATTTATTTATTTTACTAGTAATGGCGGCGAACAGTGATTTTTACATTTGCGGCGGACAGATCGGACACCTAACTGGCATTTTTTACACTTTTTTGGGAACCAGTGACATTATTACAGTAATCTGTGCTAAAAAATATGCACTGTTACTGCACTAATGACACTGGCAGGGAAGGGGTTGACATCAGGGGCGATCAAGGGGTTAAATGTGTTCCCTGTTTGTGTTTTCTAATGCCCTGTACACACGGTCGGACTTTCCGACGGAATATGTGCGATCGGAGCTTGTTGTCGGAAATTCCGACCGTGTGTGGGCTCCATTGGACTTTTTCCATCGGAATTTCCGACACACAAAGTTTGAGAGCTGGCTTTAAAATTTTCCGACACCAATATCCGATCCTTTAAATTCCGATCGTGTGTACACAAATCCGACGGACAAAGTGCCACGCATGCTCAGAATAAATTAAGAGGCGAAAGCTATTGGCTACTGGCCCGTTTATAGTCCCGACGTACGTGTTTTACGTCACCGCGTTCAGAACGATCGGATTTTCCGACAACTTTGTGTGACCGTGTGTATGCAAGATAAGTTTGAGCCAACATCCGTCGGAAAAAAATCCATGGATTTTGTTGGCGGAATGTCCGATCGATGTCCGACCGTGTGTACGGGGCATAACTGTATGGCGGATTGTGTGACTGGGGAAACACACAGATCCATCTTCCTGCTTAGCAGAAAGACAGGATCTTTGTGATCTCCCCTGTCAGAACGGAGATTTGCCTTGTTTACACAGGCAGATCCCCGCTCGGTCACTGCGGGGAACGCTGATCGGCTCCCCTGCTGGCCAATGGGGGCGGGCACGCAGTTCCTGCGCGAGTTCCCACGCCAGATTACAGGTACGGCGGTTTGCAGAAACGAGCCACCTTGCCACAGTATAATGATGGCAGCTGGTCGGGAAGCAGGTAATATATCTTTGTATTGGGAGGAGAGGGTTGGAGCACTTAGTAGAAAGTCGTTGCCTATCTCCATGGAAAACAACTTCCCCATCCCAAGAACATTTAGTCATGGGATGTCTGTAAAGGTGGCGGCTTTGGGGACACAAGCGTGCACATACATACTACTGTTTACCTATCAAACTGATTGCATGTGGCCATAGCACAGTGCTGCTGTGCCCAGAAGTGACATTTAGTCGCATCTGAACACTGCAAACTATGCATCCTTGGCTGGCCATGTGAATTCAGACTTAAAGTGGATGTGAAGTCACGAATCACAAATCCTGGAATCCCCTCTGTTACTGAAAGATATACTGTGCAGAATCTGTGTTCTTAAAAATGATTACGCAAAATACCTTATCTCAGAGCGCCGCTGTGCTCCCAAATGACCTCCCGGCGCTCAGCTTCCCCGATCTGAGGACTACAGTGGGAGGGGCTGAGATTCCCCTTTGACGTCAGCCGGGAGGGGAGGAGGAGAGTGGTGGGAGGTCACATGAGTGCACAGCGGCGCTCTGAAATAAGATATTTCGCTGGATCATTTTTAAAACACAGATACTGCACAGTATATCTTTCTGTAACAAAGAGGCTTTCAGAATTTGGGATTAGTGATTTTACAGCCCTAGCAGTGGTGGGGGGGGGGGGAGGGGCAGGGAGGAGATAGCTCACACATACAGACTCTCAAGCTGACAAGCAGGGAGGGAAGAGGAGAGAGAGACAGCAAGATGACGGAGGCACGTAACCTGACCATGGTATCATGGATCAGCAGCCATGATTACTATGGTCAGCACACGGGAACAGGTAGGATCAACCAGGTGTTTTAAAGCATAGAGAGGGACAAATGAGACCGCACAAGCAATCTGCTGTATATCCTGCTCTAAAGGAACAGGATTTTTTTTTTTTTTTAGGTTACAACTACTTTAAGGCCAGTTGCACACAGACTTAAGAATTTACTGATGTTTATACTCAGGATTTATACTCAGGATCTTGTTAACATACTCCTCTTGAGTATGGGGTCCGTCACATATGCTATATTAATTTTATAATTAATTAAAATTTTTAATTTTAATTTTATAATTATATGTGTAGCGACCTCCCGGATCTAGAGGCCTAACGGTGACCTCCAGAGTCAGGGAGAGCTGACATCTCTCTTTGTAGAGTGGGTTACTAGGCAGAGTGGGTGTCATGCAAGATGGAAGAATTGGGCGCCAGTCACTTTTTGAATGCAAACAAGAGAGTTATTGTCTCTTAACAAGAACTGTGGGAGAGCGGGTTAGGGCCAGGACACCCTTAGGTAGATGCAATGTTAGTTGGCAGACTCTGAGACACTATAGGTAGACAGCTATACAGGGAAAGGCCTCCAGCCGGATGCCACATCTATATAGGTAGGACCGCTACCTCCTATGGCAACTGAACTTGTAACAGTCACTAAAAGTAGTCCTACATAACTCTTAGTAACAGAGAATAGTTCTTCTCTTATCTCACAGTATCCCACTGTAGGTCTTCATGCACTCAGTCTCTCACTAGACTTCCAGATCCCAGTCGTCACCGGATCTCCTGAGATCTTCCACAGCTAACCCGCTGTATACTCCTCAAGCGTCACCCCCGCCAACCTGCTAGGTCCCTGGCTTGGCACTCGCTGGAGCTTTCCCACTTCTTCCATTCTCCGTCCCCGACTGGTGAGAAGACTGCTCTGGTACTTGCTTAAGCTTACTCACAGTAGTCTCTGGTAATAAGGTAGATGGTCCCTTAGTGGTGACTGCTTCCCCTTTACCCCCGACCACAACTGGTTCCCTGTCCGGCTGAACCTCCGCAACTCGGTTGGACTCCAATTCTGCAGTCCCAACCTTGCGCTGCTTCTCCTGCTCCTGTATAGGCCTCGGGCAGCCTAGCAGCCAGGTGTCCCCAGGATAGGCCTCTGGTTTATGGCCTAGCATCCCAGGGTCCCGATATAACACACATCCACCTAGACAGCCGTCCAGGTGGCACAGAACCCTGATCACCTGACTCCACCCAGCAGGCAAAGGGACTAAAGAAACCCCTGCCAATTGGCTGAGATACCCCATCCATTCATGATCTGACCTTGCTATGCCCTTGTCGATCTAATGTCACCAGCCACAGTGCCACCTAGTGACAGAAGAGAAAAGGTGCAGCAATTCCAAAATTAGAGGGAAATCAGTGGATCTTATAACAATTAGCTAGGACAATTACTACCTGGCAAACTAAATTTGTTAGCAACCCTGCCTAAACACCAGGGTGCTACATCTGTATGCTATATTCATTTTTATAATTATATATATACATGCTAAATTAATTTTTGTGTTTGCAATTTTTATCCCCACGAACGCGGAGTAACCCTTTAATACTCAAAGCTAACCCCATAATAGGAGCTCGGAAACAATTTTCATGTAACATATTATGCATGAGTTGAATATTCCCTGCTAAACTGCCTTATTAGATTGCATTTCGAAACTTTTGTATAATTACACCTATCGGGGATATTTTATTGATGCTGAATAAAAAAATTGAGTTTTTATAATATAATTGTTGTTTCAGAACATAGCTATCATACCATGAAAGTCCCTATAGTCTTGCTTTTAAGACTAGCTCATTATGAAATACTTACCTTTGATCAAAGCTGTTACAGCGGTCCCCGCACACCACTGTGACCAGTGAAATATCTCCTAAAGTTATTTCCGGGTTCGCGGGCTTTGGCGCTGTGATTGGCCAGGAGCAGCGATGATGTCACTGCCGCGCATGTGTGCGAAAGCCGTTTCTTCAGTGCGCATGTGCCGTTGATGTCGGCACATGCGGATACAGTGAATATCTCCTATCGAGGCTGGAGCCCCGAATCTGGAGCCCATAGCCCCAAGTCTTGTGCTGCAGCTGCGGCGGGCAGGCTGCATTAGAGGTGGAGGAGAGAGATAAGCGGGCGGACGAGCAGACATCATCTCTCTCCGCCCGCTCCACCACTCTTCTACCCTCACAGCCGGGCCACTTCAATGTGCGGTGGGGAGCAGAGAGATGACATCATCTCTCACTGCCCACCACACATCAGCGCTCTTCTGCCCTCACATCGCGGGCCTCTTCAATGTCGGGGGTGCGATGGGGAGTAGAGAGATTACATCATCTCTCACTGCCCGCCCCGCATCTCCGCTCTCCTGCCCTCACTAAATGGACCAGTGCTGCTAGCCTGCCACCAATGCAGCCACAATGCACATTTGGTGGCACTGGCTGGCATGGCAAGTGACAATCCACATCAGTTGGCAAGTGACAACCCACAGCTAGTGGCAGGTGATGTGGCAAGTGAAAATTTGCTATTGGTGACAGGTGACGTGGCAAGTGACAATACGAATCAGGTGGCAGGTGATGTGGCAAGTGACAATCTGCAAATGGAGGCAATTGACGTGGCAAGTGACAATCTGCAAATGGTGGCAAGTGACAATCTGCAAATGGTGGCAGGTGACGTGGCAAGTGACAATCTGCAAATGGTAGCAAGTGACGTGGCAGGTGACAATCTGCAAATGGTGGCAGATGACATGGCAATCTGCAAATGGTGACAGGTGATGTGGCAAGTGACAATACACATCTGGTGGCAGGCGACATGGCAAGTGACAATCCACATCTAGTGGCAGGTGATGGTGGCAAGGTAAAAAGCTGCATCTGGTGACAGGCGATGGTGGCAAGTGACATGATGCATCTGGTGGCAGGAGATGTGGCAAGTGACACGCCCAGGGCTCCCACTGATTCTGTATTATGGTGACTTGAACCACTTCATTATATATTAGAATGTACCAATAGAAACATATCACCATGGTGCCATGATGATTGAAATGCCAACACCAGCCTTTGCCCGCGAAAAATTGCTTACCAGCGGCGTGCCCCCCGGGCCTTCAAAAAAGGTTGGTGACCGCTGCTATGGACTCTAGCCCCAGATCTCTTGCAGACCTAGCAATGCCCCTGCCTACAGGTAGGCCTTATTACAGACTTACCTGTAGGTAAAAGTGGTGTAACAGGGTTCCGAATGACGGCTACAGCACGGACCTGAATTCCCAGGAGGCCGTATGACGGCCTCCCCTGTGCGTGCACCCTGTGGAGCGCGCTGTGATCACCGAGTCACTGAGACTCGGGTAATTACCGATCCAAGTAAGGGGCCGGGCCCGGCCCCTTACCATGTCATTAGCTGTCAGCCAATGACAGCTGATCACATGATCAAAACAAAAGCTCTGTGATCATTTTTTTTTTTCTCCTCGCGCAAAAAGCCGATCACTGGCTCATCAGCAAGGGACATCGGTCCCGAAGAGTAGGAGGCAATAATGCCTCATATGTGCCGCCAGTACCCCCTGCCAGTGCCACTTGCCATTGCCACCTGACAGTGCCCACAGTGCCCACCAGTGCCACCTATCAATGCCCATGAGTGCCACCTATCAATGCCTACAAGTGCCACCTATCACTGCCCACAAGTGCCACCTATCAATGCCCATGAGTGCCACCTATCAATGCCTACAAGTGCCACCTATCACTGCCCACAAGTGCCACCTATCAATGCCCACCAGTGGTGCCAATCAGTGACACCTAGCAGTGCTGCCTATCAGTGTACCAGATCAGTGCCCATCATTGCCACCCATCAGTGCCCATCACTGCCACCTATCAGTGACAATCAATGCCGCCTCATCGGCGTACATCAATAAAGGAGAAAAATTACCTTTTTTAAAATTTTATAACAAAATATTACATTTTTTTTTTTTTTTTTTAACTTCGGTCTTTTTAACAAAAAATAAAAACCGCAAAGGTGATCAAATACCACCAAAAGAAAGCTCTATTTGTGGGAACAAAATGATAAAAATTAAATTTGGGTACAGTGTTGTATGACCGCGCAATTGTCATTCAAAGTGCGTCAGCGCTGAAAGCTGAAAATTGGTCTGGATAGGAGGGGGGTTTAAGTGCCCAGTAAGCAAGTGGTTAATATACTATTAAAAACATAAAAATTCTCACAGACAGTACGGCAATTAATGCCGCCGTGTAAAGAAATCCGACAGCTCTCGTTCAGCGAACTCTTCCGTGTGACCCGAGACGCCGCTCACCTGACACCCGCCTGGGAAGTTCCGTGATCCGATCAGTCGCCTTGTCTTCCACTTGCGGCATTTCTTTGGTTTGCATGGAAATGGACGCTTAAAAGCCGGGCTGTAAAAGGCAAATGAGCAGACATAAAGGCAGGCAGCGCAGAAGCTTTATTACGCCTATACGGATTTTGTCACTTACTGGAAGTTATAAAGCATAAAAGGATTATTCAACAAAATGAACATCTACCCATTTCAAGGTCAAGAATCCCAGTGGTTAATCTCCCTTTCCCTTCATCGTTTTATGTCATCTAAAGTAATAAGCTGTAAAGCGGCCATTCAAATCATCAGCTAATGTAGAGGCCGACAATACAGCGCTGCTCAAGAGCCCAAGAAAAAAGCCATCGCGGGGAATAATAAGCCCTCAAGCATGTATTTAAAGTTAAGACGCTCTATTCTCTGCCTCATAAAAGTTACCAGAAAACAGCAAGAAAAGTCTTCCCGCTGAGTTCACTGCTCTCTGCCTCCAAGGATATGTAAATAGTCGTTTTAAAGCAGAGCTCCGGCCAAAAAAGATCAAGACAAAAGTTAATGGCCCATCAAAAGATAAAATAACAAACCAACTTTCGCTGCAATATTCACCTCCAATCCAAAATTATCCCTACAATTATTTATTTATAGCACTAGATGTACTCAGTCTGATGGCTAGCATTATTCAATCCACTTTCTCTGAGCCCAGTTCATCCTGGACCCATCACCGGCCTGTGACTCAATAAAATAACAAACTTAAAAAAATGATAAGGATGAAATAACAAAACCAACTTTTGGAATATCACTTTCAAAGATTTTTCCAGCAGTACTTTTTCATGCCACTAGATGTCCTCGTTTTGATGGCTATCATCAGTCAACTTCCATTGAGTCAAGATCACCCTGGGCCCGCCCCAAGCCTGTGACTCAATAAAATAGCAAAGATTTTAAAAAAATAACAAGGATGAAATAATAAAACCAACTTTTGCAATTTCACATTCAACCCAAAAAAATTTCCGGCAGTAATTTTTCTTGCCATTAGATGTCCTAATTCTGATGGCCAAATAATTTTATTAAAGTTACATAATACTGCACTTAGATTGGCGCTTCTTATTTCAAACAGCCAAATGGCTACTCACAAAATTAAAATGGTTTAAGGCAAGGATAGGTGGTGAGTCCAGGGACGTCCTCCTCAGGTGTGGGCAAAGTGCCTGATGCAGGTTCTCCTGGAAGCGCGTCTCCACATGAAGATGTATAAGTGGTCACCGGGGTCACCGCTGGGCGTTGGACAGCAAACGATGGAGGTGTCCGCAAAAAACAACCAAGAAAGAAATAAACTGAGTTCCTCTAATCTTTCCTCATAGCTGACCTTGAAATGACAGAGCTCAATTCTTTTAGGATCCGTGGGTGGATGCCATCAGGTCCAGGTGCTTTATCCACCTTTATTCTCTCTAAACAAGTCAGGACCAGATCACTTTTGAGCCATTGTGGATCATTTGGGGCTGTGTCACTACCACCCCCATTATGGACATGAGCTCCCCCATGCTCCTTTGTATACACAGAGCTGCAGAAAGTATTTAATACATTTGCCTTCTCTTTGTCCCCAGTCACCCCCTCTAGATTATTTTGTAAAGGGCCTACATGCTCAGACCTGACCTTTTTACTGTTAATATATTTGAAGAATTGGGGGTTTGTCCTACTATCTTTTGCAATTTGTCGTTCATTTTGAATTTATTTATAATGACAGAGCACTGTTGGCCGCATTTTTTTTTGCAGCTCTCTGCACAGCCAGTGATTACCTGCAATGATCGCTGCTGCATGCAAATAATGTGCGTCCGGCAGGTAATCGCTGGCTGTGTAGAGAGCCATGAATAGGTGCTGGTGAACTGTCATTATAGTAACGAGCCTGGCAGCCACACCTACCCGCTGAGACCCGCAGGAGAAACTGCTACTACAATTAACACCGGCTCTAATCACCTGTGTGAATGTAGCCTATGTATGTTCTGTGTGGGGAAGTGGACGGGGACGGGGGGGGTGGTGGGCAATAGAATTGGGGGGGGGGGGTGCAGCCCCCTACCACCCACCTAGATCTGGCCATGCAACATTTACCTACCTGGCGCCCCTGCATTCCCTGCTGCCAGTGGTATTATAAACTTGGCAGCCCTCCAGATCTGCATTTGCCTGGCATGTCAATATAGGCTGCCGTGGCTACTGTGTTTGCATGGCATCCCTGGCGTTCCTACCTACGTGCATGAGCCAGGTTTGTCTGTGTTGGCTGCTGTGCTTGCACAGCATCCCCCGTGTCCCCCCAGAAGAGCCTGGGTGGAGGACAATCTGGGGGGGTTTGGTAGATCATAAGCTCAATAATAGTATGCAATGCCGAGCTGGTCGGGTTCTAAAGTGAGCAAAGTATTTCTTGTACTATGAGAGGTATGGACTCCAGAGAGAGAGATAATGTTGCCCCTGTACAAATCATTAGTAAGACCTCATCTGGAATATGCAGTTCAGTTTTGGGCACCAGTTCTCAAAAAGGATATCAGGGAACTGGAGAAAGTGCCGAGAAGGGCAACCAAACTGATAAGAGGCATGGAGGAGCTCAGCTATGAGGAAAGATTAGAGGAACTGAATTTATTCCCTCTTGAGAAGAGGAGATTAAGGGTGGATATGATCAACATGTACAAATATATAAGTGGTCCAAATCGTGAACTTGGTGTTGAGTTATTCACTTTAAGGTCATCACAGAGGACAAGGGGGCACTCTTTACGTCTAGAGGAAAAAAGATGTCATCTCCAAATACGGAAAGATTTCTTTACAGTAAGAGCTGTGCAAATGTGGGATAGACTCCCTATATTTTGTTGTAAACAAAAACAAAATGTACAGATGATAGGCATATCTTATCAGCAAGTTTCTTGCTGTGTTTTCTATACATTTTGTTTGTGTTTATTTTTGACAGTTTTCCTGTCTAACTATTATGCCCCGTACACACGGTCGGATTTTCTGACGGAAAATGTGTGATAGGACCTCGTTGTTGGAAATTCCGACCGTGTGTGGGCTCCATCACACATTTTCCATCGGATTTTCCGACACACAAAGTTTGAGAGCAGGATATAAAATTTTCCGACAACAAAATCCGTTGTCGGAAATTCCGATCGTGTGTACACAAATCCGACGGACAAAGTGCCACGCATGCTCAGAATAAATAAAGAGATGAAAGCTATTGGCTACTGCCCCATTTATAGTCCCGACGTACGTGTTTTACGTCACCGCGTTCAGAATGATGGGATTTTCCAACAACTTTGTGTGACCGTGTGTATGGAAAACAAGTTTGAGCCAACATCCGTCGGAAAAAAACCTAGGATTTTGTTGTCGGAATGTCCGAACAAAGTCTGACCGTGTGTACGGGGCATTATACTGTGTCCTGGCTCCCACACTCGCCCGAGAATTTGCCCTTAGGGGCCTATAGATGTCCTATTGGATTTGGTTGGTCCAGCCGTGGTAAGCTGCTTATGTCCATTCTACATGGGGATACAGTTATGGGGTGGAATTGTATACACTATATATTATCTCAAATTGTTTGCCGGATTTTGAATTTGCTCACCTCTGTGGCAGATTTGAGGAGTGTCAATGTATGTTCAAATCCATGCAATCATTACTGTATGCACTTGTTTTACTTGTCTGTTTTGAAGCCAGATTATTTATTTATATGTTTGTCCTTTATAGGGATATCTACACATAAGCTCTCTTGAAGCATACTCCTGAAGAAGCAGTTACACCGCGAAACATGTTGGGGATGAACTGGTCTGGGGCGACATTCCAATACCTCTCTCTTGGATGGATGCACGTCTAACTGTTCAGTTCTCCATCAGAGATCCAAATTTATGTGTATTGTATATTCTCCCTTCCTAGGACCATTTTTAATCATGCTTTTGTCTTAATAAATGTATATATTTTTATACAATTGTGTATGTAAGTCCTTACTGTACCATGAGAGTCCATAGTTGCCTTAAACATCTGCCTTTTGTATTTTATATGTGGCCCAAGACAATTCCTTTTCTTTCAATGTGAGCCAGAAAGGTCAAAAAGTTGGATACCCTGACTTAACTAGTTACCAGCAAAGATACCCTTGACTTGGCAGTGAGCTAATACCAGAAAATGAGCATGAGACCGTTTAGTGGTAAAGGAACTCAATGTATTGGCATAAGTTGGAGTAGATGAAGGTTTGAGCATCAGTGAACATACAGGAGGCAGTTTTAGACACAGTCTGCTAGACAGTAGATTCACTATGTCACAGCCACTTAGATTAGAGTTCTGTATCACTAGTGTCACGTACCTGGTGGTGGAGCCCAGAATGCAAGGAGTAGCCTCTCGTGTGCCTCTGGTTCGAGAGCCCCTGATAGAGAAGACAGGGACTCAAGAGCGCAGGGGGCCACAAGTGCTTGGTAAGTGGCAGGTGCAGAGTTGATCCGGACCTCTGGTGCAGCAGCAGGAGAACTATCAGGAACACTGGATCCACTGGCAGGAACTCAGGAACAACAGGCAACTGGGAGGTGTTCTGTAGTACAACTGAAGCACTGGAACAACTGGTAGATGAACCGGAACTCTTGGCAGGAACACTGGAACTGTTGACTGGATAGGGAAGCACTGTAGCTAGTAGACACCCACGAACCAGCAAACAGCAGGGAGGTGTTCTGTAGTACCACTGGAAGCACTTTACAAAGTCAGACAGGCCGGGTCAAAACACAGGTAAGCAGAGCAGGTACAAAACGGAACCAGGAGAGTAGTCAGGGCACGGACCGGGTCGGCAACAGACAGGCAGGTAATAACTGAAGGATGAGGCAGGAGAATCGTCAGACAAGCCGAGGTCGGGGACTGGCAGCAAACAGGAGAAGTCAGGAACAAGCCGGGTAACAGGAATCAGGTAAACAGGTGTACTGGAAGCTTAGGGTCACAGGGAACGCTGTAGACCGGACAGCAAGGAAGCATGCTGACAGGCACCTTTAAATAGGCCTAATGGCGCCAAAAGCTGTCACACCGCACGTCTGCGCGCCGCCGCGTGCACACGTGCACGCCCGAGTGCCGACCGTTCGTCTCATCGTGTACCCGCGTACACCCGCTCGTATTAGCGCGCACCCGCATGCGTCCGTTCGTGTCAACGCGTCTCCGAACGCGTCCTCTGGTTCTACTGACAATAGTTCTGTTAGCCGATCTTCCGCCGACGGCTGAACTAACAGGACGTCTTTCATGACAACTAGACTGGAGTTAACATATAAACCAACAAGATCCGTAGTAGACGGTGAACATGAGCTGTGTTAAGAAAAGGGATTTTGCAACTGCTTTGGGTGCACCCAAAATAATTAATAAATTGTGTGTGTTACTCCTGGGTCCTGGGTGGTACTTCTGTATTTAGCAACTAGCACAGGCCTCTATGAGGCAACTCAAAAGGGTCCGTCTTTAGTCCAGGATCTTTAGCCGGAAATGTAGGGGCCCAATCATACTGTTGGTGCACATAAGAACAGTCACAATAGAGCCTGCAGGCAGTAATGAAATATACAGCAGCTGTACAGTCAATTCCTGAAGGCTTAGTCTCCCTAATGGCAGTAGGTCATGGCCGCAGGGCCCTGTCACCAATCTCAGCGATTCAGCAAAAAAATCCCACTGCTTGATTCCAGGAAGTAAATGCTACATGAGTCGTCTTCCCTTACTCAAGATGGCCATGCCCAGAAATACTAGGGTGGTGTTTTTCAGAGAGATTTCTCAACAAAATAAAGCATGGAGACATAAATGGATGGGCGAGTTTGTTTTGAATATCAAGAAGAATGAAATAGCATTTTTGGTTTGTGGTGTGAGTGGCTGGTGGGCGTGGGATCCCAGCTACAGAAGACTGTGTGTGTGTGGGGCGGGGGGGGGGGTGCTGGATGATCATGCCCCTCTGCGGCCTAGGACGTACATGCATAAATATTATTTGCACACATGCTGTAGTAAAAGGCAATAATTCTAGACCCATAGTTTTTGCTAACTTTAACCCCTTTACGACCGCCCAACACACATGTGCAGTGGCAAACGGGTGGGCTTTAACGCCCACATGCATCGCTGGGCAGCCATTGTGCACAAAGACTGAGCTGTGGCAGAAAACTCTCAGTCCAGGCTACCGATCGGTAGCTGGTGGGACCGGCTTCCAATCATGTGAGTGCTGTGTCAGTGATCACATGGTCACCAATATCTCCCACCCCCTGGGCATTTAGAACTATTTTACCACTTGCTATAGCCGAATGGTGGCTATAATGCGGATGGCTAGTTCTGGGATGCCGTCCCACATCACAGTGCTCAGGAAGTGCGCTCTGTGATCCGGAGCACACTGCTGATCACAGATTTAGGTAAAGAACCAATCCAATCACAGCTGATCATGGATGTAAATAGAAGCAGGTTATCGGCACTCCTTTCCTCATGCTGACCGTGTAAGGAGAGGAAAAGAGAGCAGATAACTGGCTTCTCTCTGATAATCAGGGCACTAATTATCAGTGTCCTGATTATCAGTGCAGTCCAAACAGTGCCCACCAGTGCTGCCAATGTGTACCCACCAGTGCTGCCAATTATTGCCCACCAGTGTCTCCTCATCAGTGTCACCTATCAGTGCCCATCAGTTCTGCCTATCAGTGCTCATCAGTGCCGTATATCAGTGCCGCCCATCAGTGCCCACCAGTGCCCATCAGTGCTGCCTATGAGTGCTCATCAGTGCCGTATATCAGTGCCGCCCATCAGTGCCCACCAGTGCCTAGTCACCAGTGCCCATCAATGCCAATAAGTTCCGCCTCATCAGTGCACATCAGTGAAGGAGAAAAATTACCTGAAGGTCGCTTCTCCTTTCGGCCAATCGGGAAACGGCTCTCGCGACCCACTTCCTGATTGGTTGGTAGGGAGAATCAATGTGAGAATACCTAATATTAATTCGCTATTATCATGCAACTGGGTGGGCTCGGAGCGCAGTGCTCTGTGTTCCGAGCCCACCCTTTTTTGAAGCCTATTAGAGCCTCTGGTTCTTATCACGTGCTTCAAAAAAAAAAAAAAAACACCCCCCATTGGAATCCATGATCCGGCACCCTATATGTAGATCAGGGGGCCAGACGCATGTATAGGGGGGCTGCACCCTACGCCCCTAATGGACGGGCCGCCACTGCAAGCAACAGACAGAATTTCACTGATCTCCCTCCCCTCTACCTGGCAATCCAAAAAAATAGTGTAGCGCTATATGAGTAAACCTAATGAAGGAAAGTAATCAAACAATATGATCTCCAGTGTGCTGGGGTGAATATGTGATAAATCTAAACAACTAATAAACAATTGTGGGGAGTGAAAAATAAGACCACACACATATGTGTGAAATGAATATAAAACACCAAACAATAATACATAAAGTGCCAATGTCCACATGAATGTATAAAGATGAAAAAGTTCTTTCTCTTCAATCTCCAATAAGAGTCACAACATGTGGTTAGGGTACGTGGTTGAATACACTTGTAGACCCTTTAGAAAATATTCAGATGGAAGGGTGGGTACTCTTACCAGATCCGGTGGACGCACATACCATATGGCAGTGCGCCTAACAGGCTCGTAATGCTGGATTCCCTGATGATGTGAGAATTCCAAGCTGGATTGTATAGACAATTCTACGACTCCAGGCCACTGTTGGGTTGGTGTATGGCTCCAGGATGCTCATCAGCCGGACCAATCCAAGGAACAATGATGATGGGAAAGTAATCAGCAATGCTTTTCTTACTATAAATACCATTTGTTCCAACTTGGCATTTACAGCCAAAGCATAGATGGCAAGGCTTTTCGTATAGTGGAGTGGGTGGGAGGAGTTGTGCAAGATTGTAACTTAAAACAACATTCTTCTCTCCAACTCTGTTGTAAAATATTCCAATTTTAATCCATCAACATCACTGGCCTTGTGAATCAGTTTGTTGAGTCTGTTGGGGTTGGACACCCTAAAGCCGCGTACACACGATCGGATTTTCCAACGGGAAATGTGTGATGACAGGCTGTTGGCGGTAAATCCGACTGTGTGTACGCTCCAACAGACAATTGTTGTCGGATTTTCCGCGGACAAATGTTGGATAGCAGGTTTTAAAATTTTCCACGGACAAATGTCTGTTGTCGGATTTTCCGAGCGTGTGTACACAAGTCCGTCGGACAAAAGTCCAAAGTACAAACACGCATGCTCGGAAGCAAGGAGGAGCCAGAAGCGGTCGGTCTTGTAAACGAGCGTTTGTAATGGAGAATTAACATTCGTGACGTGGCAAATTATGAAATCTCGAAATGCAGCGCACAATTCTCTTCTTCTTTAATGGGATAATAATGAAGCTGCTTTGCTGGTGATACTGATGGAGTTATTGCAAACTAATTTTCAAAGGCTTTTTTTTTTCTAGTGATATCAAGAATAATATTATTATGCTTTTTTTTCTTTTTCCTTATTTGGGCAAGTTACCACAACACCATTATCCCGGAGTTTTTAAGATCAAACATACAACTATGTTGGTGTCTCTTGTCAATTTTACATTGTATTTTTTTAAATGTAACTGCCTACTCCCAAACTGTCATTTGAAGTAAAACACATTGCCAAGTATTATTCTATACAATTTTTTTATTGTGCATTAAAAAAAGAAAACAAATAAAATTAGACATGTTATCTGCCAAATAGAACTTAACCAAAAAGTGTATTCTATGCATCCAAAAATATAGAAAATATACCAAATCAAAAAATTATTCAATTGTAAAGCACTGCGTAAACTGTTGGCGCTATATAAATCCTGTATAATAATAATAATAATAATAATAATAATAATAATAATAATAATAATAATGTCAAAGCAATAACTCCAAGGCAAATAATAAATAACACGTTATCTCCTCCGATTCCACAACATGTCTGGTTGATGAACGGCCGTTCAGAAACGAACTGAAATGCGCGAAATGAAAAGCGCAAACTGAAAACGCTAAATGAAAAGCGCGAAAAGAAAAGTGCGAATCACTCACCAAACTTCTACTAACACGAAAGTAGCAGAAGGAGCCCAAAGGGTGGTGCTGAAAAACCATGTACAGGGGGTCCCCGGGTTACAAACAAGTTAGGGACTTTAGGTTTGTTCTTAAGTTGAATCTGTTTGTAAGTCAGAACAGGTCCATTTTTTAAGTGTAGCTCCAGCCAAAAAACTATTTTTAAGCTTTTTGGATAGCATAGGGAAGCCTTAACACCCCTGTAACATTTATTTTGCTGTCTGTGCCCCTGTTCAGAAGATTTCACCTCACTTTCTGTCCCAATGACAATTGGATTTTGAAAATTTTGGGTTGTTGTGGAAACAAGCCTTGGTGATAAAGCATCAGTGGAGATACCTTTTCCCCATAATAACTCTTACAGGAGTGAATTTCCCTTCCTAGGGGTAGATTTCCTCTCACTTCCTGTTGTCTCCCTCCGTTTGTAAGTAGGAGTCGTTTGTAAGTCGGATGTTTGTAACTACGGGACCCCCTGTAGTTTGTCACTACGTTCTTGATTGTTGGCCAACAATTGTGTGGCCGTTTGTATGCAAGACAAGTTTGGGCCAACGCCCTTCGGATAAAAGTCCACGGTTTTGTTGGGCAACAATGTGATCGTGTGTATGAGGCTTAAGCCTACTTTCCCAGCATGCCACTGCGTACAGGAGAGCGCTGGCCACCACAGACTCATAAAACATCTGCAGCATCCTCCGGCAGATGTTAAAGGACCTCAGTCTCCTCAAAAAGTAGAGGCAGCTCAGGCCCTTCCCATAGAGCACCTCAGTGTTCTTGCTCCGGTCCAGCTTATTATCTTATCTTATTATGTGCACCCCCAGATACTTGTAACTCTCTACTACCTCCACATCCACTCATCGGATGGAGATTGGGGTCACTGGTGGCTTCCTCTTTCTGAAGTCTAAAACCAGCTCCTTTGTCTTGGTCACATTTAGATACAGATGGTTAACCTCACACCATGTGACAAAGTTCTCCACCACAGTCCTATACTCTAGTCTAGGGTTGCCACCTCATCCCTTTAAACCCGAACACATATTGTTTACACAGGTTCTGCAGCGGATTAAGGTGGTAATGAAACTCACTTAGTGCATTACCTGTATTAAATTAGCCTCAGAACCTGTGTAATTCATATGTGTTCGGGTTTAAAGGGATGAGGTGGCAACCCTAACTCAGTCTCTTCCCCATCCCTGATACATCCCACTACCGCAGAGTCATCAGAAAACTTTTGAAGAGGGCAAGACTCTGTCTGGTAGCTGAAATCAGTGGTGTAGACAGTAAAAAGAAAGGGAGAGAGAACTGTCCCCTGTGGAACCCCAATATTGCTGATCACCCTATCTGACACACAGTCTTGCAAAAGCACATACTGTGGTCTTCCTGTCAGGTAGTCTACAATCCCTGACACAAGGGAAACATCAACCTGGGTGGATGTCAGGCTGTATTTACATGCAGAGCGCCCTGAGTAATGCCTACATGTGACGATGAGCCTCCATATTTGGAATAACTGAAGTCAATTAAATGAAAGGGGCAGGCTAGGGATATTCAGTCTGAAAAGGAAGGGGCCAGATGATACTGGATTTCCTCCAGTCAGGAAATGGGTCGGGCTTTATCTGTCTTGCTGCGGTTTCCAATGCACATTGTAAAAAGTGCAGAGTGTGCAGTGAAATCAGAATAAGCAGTTTCAGTACAGGTAGGGTTGCCACCTGATCGGGGATTCAACCGGACAGTCCGGGTTTTGAATCATGTGTCCGGGTTTCAGTCCACCTAAAACCCGGACACATTATTCAGACAGGAATGTGGCTTGGAACAGGGCCTGACAGGAGGGTGAGGGGGCACTATGTGTGCTACTTTACTATTCTCTTTGGAGTGCCCAAAGTTGGCCCAGGTCTGTTACATTCCTTTAGTATAGGCTAAAAAAAGAGAAAAAAATACTGTGAGCTTCTAAAGTGTTCAGGTTTGGCTTGAAGAAAAAGTGGCAACCCTAAGTACAGGAGAGAAACCGGTACAACTGTGCAAGACTGAAAGGAAGGGTTTAGTTCAGTCTTAAAGCAAGTAAGACAATGATAACTCCCAGAGTTCAACTAAAGAAGCTGGCAGTGCTTTAAAAGACTTTTTTCAAGCACACAATGATATGGCTCTATAGACTTTTTACTCACCTTTTATAAATTCAATAATTAAAAGACATGCAAATACAGGCATATACTGTATAGCTGAGGAAGTGCATCAGTTTTGTATTGTTATACCCTAAATATGACACCAGGTGGCGCTACAATATCATTAATACTGCAGAATATACAGTAGGCAATATAAAGCTGGCCACAATTATCGTATTGCAATTTATTAAAGGCTTTTTTTTTAGGTCTGGAATGTATCTTTGTATAAGAAATAAAAATGTAATAAAAAATAATTAAAATAAGTAAAGACCTTACAGATTTTTTTTTCTTTTGGTCTATTTGGTCTAGTTACAGAGTGGTCTGGGATGTGTCTTATGTACACTATATTGTCAAAAGTATGGGGACACCTGCCTTTACACGCACATGAACTTTAATGGCACTGATAGGCGGTACTGATGGGTGGCACTGATGGGCATTGATCGATAGCAGTGATGGGCATTGATGAGCAGCACTGATTGCCAGCACTGACTGGCATTGCTAATGGGCACTGAATAGTTGGTTTCTTCTGAGATGCTCTTTTGTTGCTTTGTAATATTTTCTTTGCCGTTCATGCAAAGACTTAGAACAGCGATGGCGAACCTTGGCACCACAAATGTTTTGGAACTACATTTCCCATGAGGCTCATGCACCCTTCAGTGTGGTTGAGCATCATGGGAAATGTAGTTCCAAAACATCTGGGGTGCCAAGGTTCTCCATCACTGGCCTAGAATCATTGCGGATAATAGGAAATCACTCTATGTGATTTCTTCATCAGGGAAGATGGAAGTAGATTTGATAGAGAATAATTGATAAAGAGTCACTCTGAATAACTTCTTCATCTGCAGAACTTTTTAAGGACAGTCTGTTTCTCTACATGTGAACTTGCAGCTTCACCGCTACCTTTTTACCACTACTTCCCATCTGCATGGTACTCCCAAGTTGAGCTAAAGAAAAGTCACTCTGAGTAACTCTTCCCGCTTGACTGATTGGAATCCCGGGGCATTGCTGAACCCAAAGTCACAGGCCGTCACCGCCCATCTCACTGACTTGCGTACCAACATCCCTCAGCCTCTGGCAGTACCCTTCCCTTGGGCTTTCACTCACTTGATCAATAGTCCATGTGCCACTCATAAACGATCGATCGCCCAGTTGTCCTCCGCTTAGTTGCTATTTTTTCCGCAATGATTCCTTCAGCCCTTTCCTCCTTTCTGGCCCGCTCCCTTCCCCGCAGGGGCGGCCAACGACACCAGCGACTACATGCTGTACGGTGTCGTCTCTTCCTCTATGGAGGCCGGTTCCCCACCCTCCTCACAGGGGGGGGCTCCATTGGCTCCCCGGAGGGGGAACCTCTCCCCTCCGGAAACCAGGCTGGGCTTCTCCAAACTCGAACAGAAAACTCCCTGACTGACCATGTGACCCGGCTTTTATATGAGAGTCCCGGGGCATTACCAAACAAATTAATGATTGGCCCGGGACTCACATACAAACCACCTGCCACTCAAATCCCAAATGAACAAACAGGCCTGCTGTAATGGTACAAGCCTGCCTAAATTTACCTGAAACTATAACCTAGCAAAAAGGTCACATACTTAAAAGTAGGTGCCCGCTACACATGTGACTGGCTGTGATTGGACACAGCCGATCACATGGTTAAATAGGCACGGACGCGGCTCTTTACAGAGATCGGGGTCGCGCCATGTCTTAGCAACACGACGCGGCAGCGATCGCCTGCGCGCCCCCGTGGGTGCGCGAGGGGGGGCCGTTCTGGGACGCCGTCATATGACGGCGTCCCAGAACGAGAGCCGCACCGCCCTGCCGTCATTTGACAGTAGGCGGGTGGCAAGCAGTTTAACCTCATTTGCCATGTAGTTGCCCACCCCATTAATTTGTTCAGATCTTCTTGCAAGATTTCCACATCCTGCAGAGAAGTTATTGCCCTGCTTAGCTTAGTATCGTCAGCAAATACAGAGATTGATCTGTTTATCCCATCCTCCAGGTCGTTTATCAACAAATTAAATAGGATTGGTCCCAGCACAGAACCCTGGGGAACCCCACTACCCACCCCTGACCATTCCGAGTACTCCCCATTTATCACCACCCTCTGAACTCGCCCTTGTAGCCAGTTTTCAATCCATGTACTCACCCTATAGTCCATGCCAACAGACCTTACTATGTACAGTAAACATTTATGGGGAACAAATGCTTTTGCAAAATCCAGATACACTGAGGTTTGGAGGACAAGACACAACTGGTATGTCACCAAAGTAAGAATGTAAAATGAGGGATTAGGTTTTGGAAGAGGGGGACAAAAAAAAAAGAAGAGTGAGGAGCCTGCTTTGGTCTATGCCATACACACAGGATAAGGACTAGTATTGCATTCTGTACCCAATCAGCTTTATATCACTCTCAAATATTAGGGTGAAACGAAACTCATTTTAAGCATGCCATTTCATTATTAGACACCAGAGAGCGCTATGAAGTACGCAAGGTTGCTATACTTCAATTTCATGAAGCAAGGTCATTGATGTCTAGATCCCTTGGCCAAAGTTAGCAGTGACATTGTGTACCAGTTAACTTAGCAATAACTCTGACTAATTTGCATAACTAAACACATTTTATAGATTTTTTAAGGCTCATATAAGGCCTTTATTTGGTACAATGTTTAGCCACTTCAATATCGGGCACTTTCACCCCTTCCTGCCCAGGCCATTTTTCAGCTTTCAGAGCTGTCACACTTTAATTGCGCGGTCATGCAACATTGTACCCATATGAAATTGTTATCATTATCCTTATCACCACTGGGTTTTTTTTTTTTCTGCTAAACAAATGAAAAAAGACAGAACATTTTGAAAAAAAAAAAAGTTTTGCTTTGTTTCTGTTATAAAATTTTGTAAATAAGAAAATGTTCTCCTTCACTGATGGGCACTGATTAGGCGGCACTGATGGGCACAGATAGGCGGCACTGATGGGCACTGATAGGCAGCAATGATGGGCACTGATAGATGGCACTAATATGTAGTACTGATGAGGAGGCACTGACAGGCATTACTGATAGGCACTGATTATGATCGCAGATCCCCCCTGTCAGGAGAGACTCCTCTACTCACACCCTGTCAGTGCGGATAGAGGAATGCCGATAACCAGCACTTCCTAGTAACACTGTGATCAGCTGTGATTGGACACAGTTGATCTCATGGTAAAGAGCCTAAGTCATAGGCTCTTTACCGTGATGGGAGATGCGGTGTGTCAGAGCGACACACCGCATCACCGGTCGCCTCGCTGCGCGTCTTGTTCTGCTGGATGTCATATGACAGTCAGGATAATGGAACCCCCTCCCGGCTGTCATTCTGCTATAGGCCAAATGGGTTTGTGGTTAAAATGCACTCACCAGCCACTGTATTAGGTACACCTGTTCATTTGCTTGGTAACACAAATTGCTAATCAGCCAATCACATGGCAGCAACTCAATGCATTTAGGCATCTAGACGTGGCGAAGACAACTTGCTGAAGTTCAAACTGAGCATCAGAATGGGGAAGAAAGGGGATTTAAGTTACTTTGAACGTGGCATGGTTGTTGGTGCCAGACGGGCTGGTCTGACTATTTCCAAAAAACTGCTGATCCACTGGGATTTACACATACAACCATCTTTAGTGTTTACAGAGAATGGTCCGAAAAAGAGAAAATATCCAGTGAGCGGACAGTGTCTGGACGAAAATGCCTTTTTGATTTTAGAGGTCAGAGGAACACTGACTGCACTATATTATATATATATATATATATATATATATATATACACACACTAGACTGCCTGCACTGTATGTATAGTATACACTGAATGCACTGTTTTGTAAATATTTTATTCTATCTTTTCATGTGACATCACTGAAGAAATGACACTTTGCTACAATGTAAAGTAGTGAGTGTACAGCTTGTATAACAGTGCAAATTTGCTGTCCCCTCAAAATAACTCAACACATAGCCATTAATTTCCCCCTTCTCTGTTCTTCTCCTCCCTTCCCCCCTTTCTTCCTGCCCTTTTTTTCCCTCCTTATTCCCATCCTTTTCCTCCCCCCCCCCTTCCCTCCTTCCCTTCTCCCCCTTTTTTATTCCCCCCCTTTCCTTCCCTCTGGGTTGCCCCTTTCTCTCTCTCCCCTTCTCAGTTCCCCTTTCCATTCCCCTCAATTACACATCGCTTTTTCACCCCCAGAATGTCCTCGATTGCCGTGCCCGCCTATCACCCCTTCCCAGTCCACGGGACCCTCCACCTCAGCTCCCGGTCGGAGTTATTTCCGAACTGCTTGTGTGGCCCTATCACCATATTGGCAATACATCGAACCTCAGCAAGTAAGCCTTGGTTATTGAGGATGACATCCCACCCCAACCTTGTCTTTCTCTTTATTTGCCATCTTCCCCTTACCTCTACATCAATTTTTGCAGATACTACACGTTGCTTGCTCCTGACGAGTGGCAACAAGCCACGAAACGCGTAGAGCTACCGTTTGCCGTGTCCTTACCAATTCTATCAAGACCCTTCAAGTTATTATGTTTCTTACCCCCTCAGGTCCAGTGAGACCATAGGTCCCGCAAGCATTATTATATGAATTACTGTATATACCCTTTTTTTTTTTGATGAATCAAGGAACTTAATGTGTCTTACTATGAGTGATTATTATCATTTTTAATATGTTGTCCAGTATATACCATTGTCATCACAATATATGTTTACATGGACTAAAAGAGGTTCAATCAGTATTTTTATGTTATTTTGTACCATTGTTACCAGAATCATGTATTTTATTCTAGCTCTTCAATAAAATTCCTTTTTTTCATCTAAGTATCTAATTGCTGCCCGGTGCTTCATTCAAAGTCCCACCCTTCTTGTCCCTATACCTTTTCCTCCTAACACAGCCATTAATGTCTAAACCACTGGCAACAAAAAGTAGTTCACCCCTAAGTGAAAATGTCCAAATTGGACCCAATTAGCCATTTTCCCTCCCCGGTGTCATGTGACTCGTTAGTGTTACATGGTCTCAGGTGTGAATGGGGAGCAGGTATGTTAAATTTGGTGTTATCGCTCTCACTCTCTCATACTGGTCACTGGAAGTTCAACATGGCACCCCATGGGAAAGAACTCCCTGAGGATCTGAAAAAAAGAATTGTTGCTCTACATAAAGATGGCCTAGGCTATAAGAAGATTGCCAAGACCCTGAAACTGAGCTGCAGCACGGTGGCCAAGACCATACAGCAGTTTAACAGGACAGGTTCCACTCAGAACAGGCCTCGCCATGGTCAACCAAAGAAGTTGAGTGCACGTGCTCAGCATCATATCCAGAGGTTATCTTTGGGAAATAGATGTGTGAATGCTTCCAGCATTGCTGCAGAGGTTGAAGGGGGGGGGGGTCAGCCTGTCAGTGCTCAGACCATACACCACACACTGCATCAAATTGGTCTGCATGGCTGTCGTCCTAGAAGGAAGCCTCTTCTAAAGAGGACGCACAAGAAAGTCTGCAAACAGTTTGCTGAAGACAAGCAGACTAAGGACATGGATTACTGGAACCATGTCCTGTGGTCTGATGAGACCAAGATAAACTTATTTGGTTCAGATGGTGTCAAGTGTGTGTGGCGGCAACCAGGTGAGGAGTACAAAGACAAGTGTGTCATACCTACAGTCAAGCATGGTGGTGGGAGTGTCATGGTCTGGGGCTACATGAGTGCTGCCGGCACTGGGGAGCTACAGATCATTGAGGGAACCATGAATGCCAACATGTACTGTGACATACTGAAGCAGAGCATGATCCCCTCCCTTCAGAGACTGGGCCGCAGGGCAGTATTCCAACATGATAACGACCCCAAACACACCTTCAAGATGAGGTGTTTACCCCTTTCATTAGGGATGGTCCCGATGTTCGACTCGAACATCGGGACCATCCCTAATGAAGGGGGTAAAACATTCCGGAGCTCAAGTGGTTAACAATAGATCAATACCATGTAGATACTAGAAATACGATTTTTGACACAAAGATTTCAAATATTTACCTAGTAAAGAATGTTTTCTTTTTCTAAAATAACGAGGAAGCTTAAAGGGGTTGTAAAGGTAAAAATTTTTTCACCTTAATGCATTCTATGCATTAAGGTGAAAAAACTTCTGACAGAACCGCCGCCCCCAGCCCCCCCGTTTTACTTACCTGACGCCTCGAAAGTCAGCTTCGCGTTCCCGACATCTGTTCCTCCGCTCACCCTGGCCGCTGATTGGCTGCAGTGGATGGATTGAAAGCAGCGCAGCCATTGGCTCGCGCTGCTGTCAATCACATCCGATGATGCGGCGCGCCAGGGGGCGGGGCCGAGTGATACAGCGAGCGGCTATAGCCGCCGGCTGTATCACGGGAGCGCGCCCGCAAGCACTCACCACCGTGCGAGAGAGCTCGCATGAAGGTGGTAAATGCTTGCGGGGAGGAGCTGAGACAGCCGCCGAGGGACCCCAGAAGACCAGGTTCGGGGCCACTCTGTGCAGAACGAGCTGCACAGTGAAGGTAAGTATGACATGTTTGTTATTTAAAAAAAAAAAAAAAAAACACCTTTACAACCCCTTTAAAGTTCAGTCCTTCCATGGTCTACAAAAATGTTGATGATGCAATATTTTGTTCTTTTCCATATTCTCCTCCATGAGCCTTCTCTTACCAAAGACAAAACATTGATGCAGCCGGGTCATAGAGTTTTCATTTTAAGAATTGCCATAAGGCATTTAATCAGGTCTGAGATAAACTTTGTAATCATATTCTTATTGTTTAACAATTGTTGCTAATAAATATCTAGCTGCGTATTTTCTCATTCTTTATTGATGGGTTTTATGTACTGTAAACATTCTGTATTACTTGTAATTTTTTTTTTTCTTGGATGGCAAAATAAGCAACAGATAATTTTTCTTAATAAACATGTAGTGCTACCCCCACAAGGGTTCATTGGGTTCTTCTGCCTCAACTCCAAAGCCACGTACACACAATCAGACTTTCCGATGGGAAATGTTCGATGACAGGCTGTTGGCGGTAAATCCGACCTTGTGTACGCTCCATCGGACAATTGTTGTCGGATTTTCCGCGGACAAATGTTGGTTGGAAGGTTTTAAAATTTTCCATGAACAAATGTCTGTTGTCAGATTTTCCAATCGTGTGTACACAAGTCCGTCGGGCAAAAGTTCTAAGTACAAACACGCATGCTCGGAAGCAAGGGCGAGCCAGAAGTGTTCGGTCTTGTAAACTAGATTTCGTAATGGAGAATCAACATTCGTGACGCTGCAAATTATGAAATATCGAAATGCAGCGCGCAATTCTCTTCTTCTTTAATGGGATAATAATGAAGCTGCTTTGCTGGTGATACTGATGGAGTTATTGCAAACAAATTTTCAAAGGCTTTTTTTTTCTAGTGATATCAAGAATTTATTATGAATAAATATTATGTAATTATGTATATGTAATATATATTATATAATGAATATTAAGAATATTATTATGTTGTTTTTTTGTTTTTTGTTTTTTTTTGGGCAAGTTACCGCAACACCATTATCCTGTAGTTTTTAAGTTTAAAGATACAACTATGTTGGTGTCCCTTGTCAATTTTACTTTTTTTAACTGTAACTGCCTACTCCCAAACTGTCATTTGAAGTAAAACACATAGCCAAGTATTATTCTACACAATTTTTTTATTGTGCATTAAAAAAAGTAAACAAATCAAAAATAAAATTAGACATGATATCTGCCAATAGAACTTAACCAAAGAGTGCATTCTATGCATCCAAAAATATAGAAAATATACCAAATCAAATCATTATTATTCAACCCAAAAAAGAATGTCAAAGCAATAACTCCAAGGCCAATAATAAATAACACGTTATCTCCTCTGATTCCGCAACATGGCTGGTTGGCCATTCAGAAACGAAATGAAAAGCGCAAAATGAAAAGCGTGAAATGAAAAGTGTGAAATGAAAAGCGCGAATCAACACTCACCAAACTTCTAACACGAAATTAGCAGAAGGAGCCCAAAGGGTGGCACTAAAGAGTTGAAAAACCACGTAGTACACCACGAAGTTCGTATTTGTTGGCCAATTCCTTGCCGCTTGTATGCAAGACAAGTTTGGGCCAACGCCCTTCAAGCAAAAGTCCACGGTTTTGTTGGCCAACAATCCGATCGCGTATATGAGGCTTAAGGTTGGGATCACACCATTGCAAATTGGATGCGGTTTCCCCGCATCCAATTGGCAATAGCAGGAGGTTTTGACCGGCTCTCTATGGAGCCAGTTCACATATCTCCGCTGAGGCTCTGATGCGAATTTGCATTCAGACAAAAATTTAATTCGGACCTGAAACGGTGAATGGGGACGCACAGGACCCCTGCTGGGAGCAGCATCGGTATTGGGTGTGAACCCAGCCTGAGACCAACCTCAGCCCCACTGACACACCAGGTTAAGCAAATGCTTGTCAGCTCCCCCTGGTGGATGGAGGTGAGGTAATGTTAACCCATTCAGCTGACACCCATTGGCAGCACAGGGAGCTCCGCAGCACAGTGTCTCAAATCGCTCTCTATCTCTAGATAAGCACCTGGCTACAAACAATATAAACATCTTGTCTCAATATCTTCTAAAAGGACATGCAGTCCTTGTTTAAAGAGAATACCAATCTGTATAAGGCATGAAAGTAGCCAACGTTGTGCAAAAATTCAACATGTTCTTTTTTTCAGCAGCTCACAGTCTTATGGCCTCAGTTCACAGTTGGTGTGAATTGAAGTCATAGGAAATATAGAAAGCATAGTTTATAGGTTTTCAGGTCTGTGATAATCTGGCAGCTCAGATATGGAACCCTGTATCCAAATGAATTTCATTTCTTTTATGAGACAGATAGATATTTCTTTTGCTGGTATTTAATAACCACTGAAATGTTGGTGTTTTACTATATAATAGAAAAATGGAAAAACATTGAGTTTGCTTACATTTACTGTTCAATTCATTACCGTTAAAAAAAAAATCCTGCAATTATTGGTGGTCAGTGGCACTTTAAACCCCACAACCACCTTTAGCATTATTATTACTATACAGGATTTATAATGAGACAACAGTTTGAGCAGTACAATCTAAAGGGAGACAGTATAGTTACAATATAATAAGATACAGTTCCTTGAAAAAGTCATCATACGCCTTTAACCACTCGCTTACAGGGCACTTAAACCCCCCTCCTATCCAGACCAATTTTCAGCTTTCAGCGCTGACGCACTTTGAATGACAATTGCGCGGTCATACAACACTGTACCCAAATGAAATTTTTATTCGTTTTTTTCCCACAAATAGAGCTTTCTTTTGGTGGTATTTGAACACCTTTGCGGTTTTTATTTTTGTTAAAAAAATGTAAAAAGACCGAATTTAAAAAAAAAATGTTTTTATATATATATTTTGTTATAAAATTTTAAAAAAGGTAATTTTTCTCCTTCATTGATGTACGCTGATGAGGCGGCACTGATGGGCACTGATAGGTGGCAGTGATGAGCACTGATGGGTGGCAGTGATGGGCACTGATGGTTGGCAAATATGGGCACTGATCGGTTACACTGACAGGCAGCACTGCTAGGTGGCACTGATTGGCACCACTGGTGCGCATTGATAGCTGGCACTTGTGGGCATTGATAGGTGGCACTTGTGGGCACTGTGGGCACTGTCAGGTGGCAATGGCAGGTGGCACTGGCAGGGGGTACTGGTGGCACATATGAGGCAGAATTGCCTCTTCCTCTTCGGGACCGATGTCCCTTGCTGATAAGCCGGTGATCGGCTTTTTTTTCTCCCCGCGCTGTCAGATCTTTTGTTTTGAACATGTGATCAGCTGTCATTGGCTGACAGCTGATCACATGGTAAGGGGCCAGGACCGGCCCCTTACTCGGATCGGTGATCACCCGAGTCTCAGTGACTCAGTGATCACAGGGTGCGCGCAGGGCACGTGCACAGGGGAGGCCGTCATATGACGGCCTCCCGGGAATTCAGGTCCGCGCTGTAGCCGTCATTCGCCTATAGCGCGGATGTCAAGTGGTTAAATTTTCCACATTTTTTCATGTTACAACGAAAAATGTAAATGTATCTTATGTGATAGACCAACCAGTCCAGAATGTAAAGACACAGATTCAGTCGCAGAAATTTGACGTTTAACGAGCAAAAAAAGTCTCTGAACTTTGAGGTTTCATCTTCTCTAATTTTTTGAGCGTAAATCTACCCTGTGGACAGCCTCGCCATTTTGATATACTCAGGCTGTTTTTCACATTACCAGTATCTACGCATTGGGCAGTTTGAATATTTTTTTGCTTGTTAGCAAACTATAAACGTCAAATTTCTGCGACTGATTCTGTGACTTTACATTCTGGACTGGTTGGTTGGTTGTTTACCTTCCTGAAAACCGGTGACAAGTTTGCCTGTATATAACATTCTTATCACCTATGTGCTCCTGAAGAAGCGTACCCTTCCGCGCAACATGTAGAGCGAACATTTTCTCAAATTGGATTCACACTCTGACTCTGACCACTCCACGTGTACATCCTGAATCGGTTATCATCACTGAGACTCTACTACTGTGTCATTGGGTGTATTAGTAAAATCTGTTTGTGTTGGAAGTGTTGTCAGAATCCATGTGTGGGTCATAGAATAACAAAATTCTTTTTAACATATGTTATGTATTATTAGTAATCTCTTTTTAACCAATTTTTCTACAAATAAAATACTCTAATTAATTTTAGATGGTGTACCTGTGTGCCTATAAAGTCTACTTTTCTAGTCTTTGGTCTTTATATATAAAAAATTATCCCAGGCTTTGAACATCTCACAGAGCTCTGTTCAATCCATCATCCGAAAATGGAAAGAGTATGGGACAACTACAAACCTACCAAGACATGGCAGTCCACCTACACTGACAGGCCAGGCAAGAAGAGCATTCATCAGAGAAGCAACCAAGAGGTTCATGGTAATTCTGGAGGAGCTGCAGAGATCCACAGCTCAGGTGGGAGAATCTGTCCACAGGACAACTATTAGTCGTGTTCTCCACAAATCTGACCTTTATGGAAGAGTGGCAAGAAGAAAGACATTGTTGAAAGAAAGATATAAGAAGTCCTGTTTGTAGTTTGTGAGAAGTCATGTGGGGGACACAAACATGTGGACGAAGGTACTCTGGTCAGATGAGACCAAAATCTAACTTTTTTGCCTAAAAGAAAAACACTATGTGTGGCGGAAAACTAACACTGCACATCACCCTGAACACACCATCCCCACTGTGAAACATGGTGGTGGCAGCATCATGTTGTGGGGATGCTTTTCTTCAGTAGGGACAGGGAAGCTGGTCAGAGTTGATGGGAAGATGGATGGAGCCAAATACAGGGCCATCTTAGAAAAAAAAACCTGTTAGAGTCTGCAAAAGACTTGAGACTGGGGCAGAGGTTCACCTCTCAGCAAGACAACGACCCTAAACATACAGCCAGAGCTACAATGAAATGGTTTAGATCAAAGCATATTTATGTGTTAGAATGACCCAGCCAAAGTCCAGACCTAAATCCAATTGAGAATCTGTGGCAAGACTTTTGCTGTTCACAGACGCTCTCCATCCAATCTGACAGAGCTTGAGATATTGTGCAAAGAAGAATGGGCAAACATTTCACTCTCTAGATGTGCAAAGCTGGTAGAGACATCCCCAAAAAGACTTGCAGCTGTAATTGCAGTGAAAGGAGGTTCTACAAAGTATTGACTCCGGGGGGCTGAATACAAATGCATGCCACACCTTTCACATATTTATTTGTAAAAAATGTTGAAAACCATTTATCATTTTCCTTCCACTTCACAATTATGTGCCACTTTGTGTTGGTCAAAATCCCAATAAAATACATTTACAATTTTGGTTGTAACATGACAAAATGTGGAAAATGTCAAGGGGTATGAAATCACTTTTTCAAGGCACTGTACGGGGGGGTTAGGAGTGCCCTGCTCGTAAGAGCTTGCACTCTAATAGGGTGAGGCAAGTGGTACAAAAGCGTATAACTGCGGGGGGGTGAACTGATGGAAGAGCTAAAGGTTCAGTTGAGGCGTGATAGATTTCACTTAAAAGATGCGATTTCAGGGATCGTCCCAGAGTAGGAGATACTGCAGCCAGACAGATTGAGGTAGAGAGTTCCAGAGGATGGGATAGGCTCTGGAGAAGTCCTTGAAATGAACATGGGAGGAGGAGATTAGAGAGCAGGAGGACTTGGGAGGAGCGGAGAGGATGATTTGGGTGATATTTGGAGACCAGATTAGTGATGTAGCTTGGGGCAGAGTTATGGATGGCTTTGTATGTTGCTGTTACTATTTTGAATGTAATTCGCTGGGCAGTCAGAAGTCAGTGGAGGGACTCGCAGAGAGGGGAGGCAGACACTGACACTTTAAAGACAATCTCACAGACATTTGGTCAGTAGCACTTTAAGACCCCCACCTTCACTTTGGTTCTGCCATATTTCTTTTTCCTGCTGTGTTTTTAGCCCTTTCACAATGAAGGAAGAGTAGCTTTCCCTATTGTCATTGTTTTTAAACACTACTAGTGTTTACATTTGTGATGGCTTGTGATTGGTTCACAGCCATCAAAAGGTATAGAGCCACTCTGGTTGTCTCTGTACATTGTCATTGTGGTCTGAGCTGCCCAGTGACAGCATAGATCACAGCAATTAATGGGTACACTAATCTAAGGCTTGCCTTAATCTTGCCCTTGGGACACCAGTCCTCCCACTGATACCAATGATGGGGCACTAGTCCTCCCACTGACACCTACTTTGGGGCACTATTCCTCCCACGGATACCAAAGATGAGGCACTATTCCTCCTACTGACACCAATGATGGGGCGCTATTCCTCCCACGGATACCAAAGATGAGGCACTATTCCGCCTACTGATACCAATGATGGGGTATTATTCCTCCCACTGACACCAATGATGGGGCACTATTCCTCCCACTGACACCAATGATGGGGCACTATTCTGCCCACTGACACCAATGATGGGGCACTATTCCTCCCACTGACACCAATGATGGGGTACTAATCCTCCCACTGACACCAATGATGGGGCACTATTCTGCCAACTGATACCAATGATGGGGCACTACTCCCCCACTGATACCAATGATGGGGCAATATTCCTCCCACTGACACTAATGATGGGGCACTATTCCTCCCACTGACACCAATGATAGTGTACTATTCCTCCCACTGATACCAATGATGGGGCACTTTTCCTCCCACTGATACCAATGATGGGGCACTATTCCTCCCACTGATACCAATGATGGGGCACTATTCCTCCCACTGATACCAATGATGGGGCACTATTCCTCCCACTGATACCAATGATGGGGCACTATTCCTCCCAGTGTCACCAATGATGGGGCACTATTCTGCCCACTAATACTACTCCTCCTTCTACTGACCACCAACCCTGTGGCCATGTTTATTCTCACTGATGCTGGGCGTAGGCCATTTTCTACCCCCACTGGCAACAATCCGGCTCCCTTAAAGTCTGAAGGACAGTAAACTGGCCCTTTGTTTGAAAAAATTGAAGACCCCTGTTCTAGACAATCTACCAAGAACTTTTAGAATCAGTTTGGGTGGACAGACCCTTTAAATCCTGTCCTAGCCCACTGAGGTGTACGCCATTGGATACAGTACCCCCCCAGCTTCCTCCTGCCCAATAAAGTTTGTGTTCATTTCACGCAATCCCCAATCATTTCCATATTTTCATACATTGCACAATCTATAATCTATCTGCAGCAGACACATTATCAGTCAGAACAGTCTACTTGTTTTGGTTTTATATATATATATATACACATCATATATAACACGTGCTCTGCGATCCTTATCTCCGGTGTCACATAAGGAAATACACGACAATGGACTCAATGAGATGAAAGCACACAATAGGAAAATAGAGAGTTTTCTGCTCGGGAAATACTGTAATCTAAGAATTGATCAAATCCCGCTCACGCCAAGGATGTTTTTCCAACATTAAGAAGCTGGTGATTGTGTGCTGTAATTAGCCATGTGAAACCCTTTCCAATTAATTATATTAATTACATACACTTATGGCATGTGTTGGAGGAACTCCATGCAAACAGCTAAATACAAGGTTGAAAAACATAAACATTTACTAACTAACCTGCCAAGGGACTTATAATTTTGTCTAACCTTTCTTGTAATGCAGTACTCTTCTAGTTTGGTCGATGACTATATTGTTTGTTGGTTTTGCTCTTGCTCACTGGACAAGGATAATAATGCTGATATAATGTCTAAATAGGAGGCTGAAGAAGCAAAGCTGAAGCTGATTTGGTGAACTAGGAAGATGAATTGCTTAAAGTAGTTGTACCCTTTTCCTCTAGGTATTAGTGTAGTTATATTCCCTTTGTTGTTTTTTGCCTTACCTTGTAATGATGGGCTTACATGTTGTGGCTGCAGTTTGTAGTCATGGCTGATCAATTCCCCTATGTCCCTGTATATTCCACCTAACTTGTCCCAGAGACGGGCAACGTCCTGTTTTGGGTCACACAATGTCCAATCAATGCCTTGTCATCTCTCTGTGTTTCATCACAAATGTGAGAGTGCTAATGTGATGAAAACATATTTTCCAACATAGTAAATTCTGGTAACTGCTCGGCCTGTTTGTGTCTGTTTCAGATCTAATTACTGTGTAGCTCCCACCTGCTCCAGTTCCATTTATTAGCACTGCGCATACTAAGGATGGCCACCAAAGGCCACACAGTGTCCAATCTCAACACTAGACATGTGCACAGCCAAAAAATTTGTTCATTTTCGTTTCATTAGTTTAATATTTTTTTCGTTTTTCGGGTCATTCGTTATGATCGCGATTTGTAAATTTGTTCATTCGTAAATGCGTTCGTTCGTACATTAGTTCATTCGTACATTCATTCATTCGTACATTTTTACATTTGTACATTCGTAAATTCGTACATTCGTAAATTCGTAAAATCGTACATTTGTAAATTAGAAAATTCGGAAATTTGTAAATTCGAAGTTTGAAAATCCAAAAACCTGAAAATTCAAAAATCTGAAATAGTAACTATTAAATTATAGGTATTGTAATTTCCTTTCAAATTTGACTGTCAGTGAACGTAACAAATACGAATTTATCCAAAGTTACGAATTATCCAAAACGAAAGCTGCATCTAAACAAATGGAACGGAACAAATTAATAATAAATAATAATAATAAAACGTTGTTATTATTATTATTACTTATTATTATTAATTCATTACGTTCCATTCCGTTTTTTCCGGATCATTCATAACTTTGGATAAATTTGTATGTGTTACGTTCACTAACAGCCAAATTTGAAAGCAAATTACAATACCTATAATTTAAAAGTTACTAGTAATTACTAATAGTTAAGTTATTATTAGTTAACTATTATTTCAGATTTCCGAATTTTTGAATTTACAAATTTACGAATTCACTAATTTACTAATGTGCGAATGTACGAATGAACGAATGTACATTCGTAAATTGCGAATGTACGAATGCCCGAATTTACGAATGTCCAATTTTATCGAATTTACGAATATTCAGAAAAAATTATTTAAACAGGTTTTCGTTAATTCGTATATTCCCGAATTAACGAATTTGTCAAAATTCGTTAAAAAACGAATTCGGAACGAAACGAATTGCACATACCTACTCAACACAACTCCCCTGATGATAATTACAGAGTCTGCAGAGGAACACTGTTCCTCTCAGCCTCCACTTCCCGCTGCACAGAGTCATTACAGGTTATGGGCACTCCAAGGGCAGCTGAATTTCACATTTTTTTGAGCATTGGTATTGCTGCATGTAGTCTAAATGAAGCTCTTAGAAAGTTAAGAGTATTGAAAAAACTATGTCATCATCTCAGTAGACCAAATTCATTAGAGCACAGCAGTCTGTTAATATTTGTGATCCAAAATTGTCAATAAGTGACTATTACTTTTTCAGGTGTGATAAATTAATTTTTTAGCCGTGATAACAGTATAATAACATTTTCATACCAAAAAATGTGTGGGCCAAAAATCACAAGTTTTCTGACTCCCAATGCCCATAAAATTACCAACATAACAACTTCATGTCCACTATGGCACCAGTTAATGTCTGGGCACTTGAATTGAATGGTTTGCCATGTCCATGTTTAAAGCTTGTTTGACCTTGACTTTGGTGTAAAGGAGAAAAGTCACGTGGAGTGAATTGTATGATACAAACAAAAACTTAATCAGATAAACATGTCTGCTCATCTCTTAAATAACTTTATTCAACATTATGACTTACATTCCACTGGAAGTTTTCCACTGGAATTTTACCCCAAGCTTTAAGTGTGTTTTTAAAACAAATATCTAGTAAACCAGGGGTAGGCAACCTTTTGAGCACAGTGTGCCGAAAAATATTTTCAAAGAAATTGAGGAGTGCCGATTTTATAACAAAAAAATGTCAACTTCACACTCTCAATCACGAAAAGTAAATGCTGTAAACTACTTAAGTAGTAGCGAGAAATTAACATTCTGCACTCACGCCTCAGATCAGCCCCAATTCATGCACCTTCATACCTCAGATCACTGTAACCCCCTGTACATCTGTCCCACCACTGTAACCCCCTGCACATCTGCCCCACCTCTGTACCCCCCTGCTCATCTGTCCCACCACTGTAACCCCCTGCACATCTGCTCCACCACTGTAAACCCCCTGCACATCTGCTCCACCACTGTAAACCCCCTGTACATCTGACCCACCACTGTAACCCCTTGTACATCTGCCCCACCACTGTAACCCCCTGTACATCTGTCCCACCACTGTAACCCCCTGTACATCTGTCCCACCACTGTAACCCCCTGTACATCTGTCCCACCACTGTAACCCCCTGTACATCTGTCCCACCACTGTAACCCCCTGTACATCTGCCCCACCACTGTACCCTCCTGCTCTTCTATCCCACCTCTGATCCCTTTCTGCTCATTTTCCCCACCTCTGTACCCTCCTGCTCATCTGCATTGTTTTCAATGAGTCACCTGGCTCATAGAGCTACTGTACATTGTAAGGCAGGCCATAGACAGTGCAAATTTCTTTCCTGCAACTAAAGGGAAATCCACACAATTCTCCTGTTAACAGAGACAGTGCTGACAGGGGAATCCCTCTTCCCGAGACATTGGGGTTGATTTACTAAAACTGGAGAATGCAAAATGTGGTGCAGATCTGCATAGAAGCCAGTGGCTGCCCATCCATTAGGGCCAACCCCCTAATCCATGCGTCCGGCCCCTAATCTACATGCAGGGCACCGGATGCATGGATTCCAAAAGGTTTTTTGGGGTTTTTTTTTAGAAGCACATGATTAGAGCCTGAGGCTCAAATTGGCTTAAAAAAGGGTGGACTCGGGGAGCAGAGCACTGCGCCCTGAGCCCACTCAGTTGTGTGGGAATAGTGAATTAATATTCGCTATTGTCTTCCTGCTTCTCCTCCCGGCCAATCAGGAAGCGGGTCTTAAGACCCAATTGGCCGAGAGGAGAAGCGATCATATTGGCCCCGTGAGGGAAGGAGGAGGGAAGCCGCTGAGGACGAAGCCACCGCATAGCCGGAGACGAAGGGTATAGCCACCGCCATGGAGGAGCTGGAGACGCAGGAAGGAGCCAAAGCTGCTAGATAGGGTAAGTGCGGGGCTGGTGGGGGGATGGATGAGCGGCCGACCTACTGGGGGGGTGATGATGGGTGTCTTGTTTGGCGCCCCCCCCCCAAATATACAGCACCAGTCGCCACTGCAATCAGCTTCCATGTTTTTTTTGTCGAAGCTTTAATGAACAGTCTGAAGTTAGAAGCTGATTGGCTACCATGCCCAGCTGCACCAGATTTTGCACTCTCCAGTTTCAGTAAATCGTCCCCATTGTCATTCTCCCACTAGACATAGTCGCAAGCGAATCCGACAGTCTGGTTGTACCCAAGTCGGTCAATACTCCAACTTGGCACCCTGCGCCTGCCCACACTAGGTTGAATCAGGAGCAATTCCTGGTGAACCGGCTGAGATTCGAACCGTCTTTGGCTGGCCTAAGAAGCAACAGTAAAGCAAAGCTGGAAAGAAAAGTAGGGTGCAGAGTATGTAAAGTGAAAATGTACATATGAATTTACATGTAGATACTAAATGCTGTATAATTTTCCTGCACATAAACAAGGTTTTTAAGCTGTATACTTAAAGTGGTTATAAAGGCACAAGGTTTTTTACCTTCATGTATTCTATGCATGAAGGTAAAAAAACTCTCTGTGTGTAACAGCCCCCCTAATACTTACCTGAGCCCTCTCGATCCAGTGATGTCTGCGAGAGCCTTGCCTCTCCGGAGACTCGTACTCTTGATTGGCTTTTGACAGCAGCAAACAACAAACAAGTTATACTTACCTGCACTGTGTAGTGGTTTTGCACAGAGCAGCCCCGATCCTCCTCTTCTGGGGTCCCACGTCGGTGCTCCTGGCTCCTCCCTCCCGCCGGGTGCCCCCACCACAAGCAGCTTGCACCCAAGCAGGCACACTCCCGAGCTGCGACAGCCCCCTAATGCTTACCTGAGCCCTCTCGAAAGCATCAGCAAGTGCCAAGTCAGGGACCAAGCAGGACAGCAGAGGTAACGCTTGTGGAGTTCCAAGCCAAGGACCTAACGAGTCAGCAGGGGTGAAGCTTGAAGAATATCTGTGAGTGCCAAGCTAGGGACCCAGCAGTGAAGCGGGGGTGACGCTTGAGGAAGATACTGAGTGCTACAGTGAAAGAACTCAGGGGATCCAGTGGCTATTGAATCTGAAGTGAGAGAGACTGGGAGCTTGTTGAGTGAAGACCCACAGTGAGCGAGTGTGGGGTAAAGAGAACTGTTCGTGTTGCAGAAAGTTGAATACCTTTATCATTAGTATAGTAACAGCTACAAGACTGTTGCCATAGGAGACAGCGATCCTACCTATACAGAAGTGGTGTCCAGCTGGAGGCCTTCACCTGTATAGCTGGCTACCTATAGAAGTCTTGGAGTCTCGGAGTATGCCAATTTAACACTGCATCTACCTAAGGGTGTCCAGGCCATAACCCTCTCTCCCACAGTTCTGTTTAGGAGACAATGAATCTCTTTGCATTCAAAAGTGTCTGGCGCCCACCTGTTCATCTTGCATTACACCCACCATGCCTTGTAACCCACTCTACACTGAAGGATGTCAGCAGTCCTTAGCTGTGGAGGCTTCAGGGGCCCCAGGACTTTGCTACACAAGTATTCTTCTCTGACAATTTGTCCCCTTCCCTGCTTCAAAAAGATGCTGGCTGCTAGTGCCCACCCTGTCAGGCAAGTTAGTGGAAGTGCCTGAACCTTTTTTCGGCACTGGGCTCCAGGACTGGGGGACGGCTTATACCACGAATCACAACGTAACGTGCTGCGCATTCCTGTGCGATTCACATGCCTTCCAGGTGCTGTACAATTACAGCCCTGAAATTGTGTTGGTCTTCACCAAGAGCCGTGCATGCGCTACTTTACAAAACAGGATACACAGGATTTCATTTGTACTGCAGGAAGGTCCCACCAAAACCAGGACAATTGGAGGTATGGATTTTTGTAGGGGAGAGGATTTGTGTTTTGGGGGGTTTGTACTGCAAAGGGGGATTTGGGTAGTAGAATTTGTGACAGAACTAGAGAGAATACTTATGCTGGCATGGGGGAAAGAGGATTCATGCTAGGGAGGATGGATGGGTGGGGGGAGATTTGACTCAGGATGGGGGGAGGGGGTTGTCCTGGAAGGGAGGGCCTGGGGGAGAGGATCTGTGCTAGAAGTGGGGAGAGGATTTTTGCTGAGAGGGGGATTGGGTGGTGGTGGATTTGCCCTGGGTGGATTTTAAGAGACATTCTTCACGTTGCACCCCATCACAATTACAGGCGCAATGTGAAGGAGGTCCCAGTGCAGCTGTAGACACAGTGGGGGTGGGGGGATTGCACTGTGGAGGGGAGAGGGGTGGCAGGTGGACGGTGGGGTGGAAGGGTATCAAAAATTAAAATGCACCTTCGTCTATGTAGACAAAATATTCTTACACCAGCCCTGCTGGTACTGATAATCGCCACCTGACATAGCCCCCCCCCCCCGCACCAATGCTAGCCCAATACTGCCAGCTTGACCTTCCATCCTCCATCTGTGTCCCCAGTGTGAGCCACTTGCTGTCAGAGCTCTCCTCCTGCACCACTGCGGCTCATGTATGCTGGGTCTTCTGTCATAGGTAATCTGCTCAGGGTCCGCTCACTGAGCCTGTCAGTATCATCCTGTTTAAAAGCCTTTTTTGATGCTGGGAGTGCAGGTCTTACATGGTGGTAAAATCTATAACATCTATAACATTTATGGCAGTACCTAAATACAGGTGGAGCACAGTGGCGGAACTACCAGGGTCAAAAAGGTTGCACTTGCAACTGGACCCTGGTGTTCTGCCACTGTGGGGGGGGGGGGCCAAGGTGGCAGGGAGGCGGCTGCTGTGGGACCATAATAAAGGGACCCACAACGAAAGTAAAGGGCCCCAGGCCCAGAGGGAAGGGCCTCGAGACTTGTAGCAAATTTGCATGGCAAGTCTCTAGCAAGAGCAAAATTGCAGTGCTGAGTCTACAGCAAGAGCTCTGCAGGTCTACATCATGAAAATTCAGCCACAGTGACCCCCTGTGGTGGGATTCATTTTTCCTATTGCACACATTCCTGGAAAACAATTCTCATCAATGGTGGGTGCTGGTGTAGCGATTACCAGCTGGTTCCTGAAGATATCAAAAAAGCGTACATATTCGCCAGCATACCAAGGATCTTCAGTCACCGTCCAAAGGTTTTTATTGCAGAGAGATCACATCACAAAGACAAGTGCCCCCTTAGTGGCCCCGTGGCTTCGCTAAGGCGCATGGCTTCACTTCCTGATTCCCTTAACGAAGATGGCAGCGGCAGCACCCAACAGCCGAGGGATTGATCGGCTTCAGGTGCCGACATCGCGGGCGCCCTGGACAGGAAAGTGTCCATATTTTAAAAATCAGCAGCTGCAGTATTTGTAGCTGCTGACTTTAAAATAAAAAAAAACAAAATTGGCGGACCTCCGCTTTAATGTTGATGCTTGTTGCACTTAGCTCTGTTGCCATTCATTTTTCATTATATTTTGGTGGGATTTGACGTCAGAGGATGGGGGTGGCACTATTTTTCTTGTGTTCTGATTGGTGGCTGATGTACATATAACATTGTGATGTGATCTCTCTGCAACAAAAACTTTTGGACGGTGATTGAAGATCCTTGGTGTGTTGGTGAATATGTACACTTTCGCTGTGGTGGGAGGACTATTGCACAACATAACTGAACCAGAACTTGCTGCAGACTTGCAGAATGTTTGCAAAGAAAGTTGATCTGGAGTCCTTCAATGTGGACTTGCTGTAATTGTGCAACCAACTTGTGAGGCCCGGCAAGTCTAGCGATAGCTTAGCAAGACATTTTCAAACTTGCGGTACAATTGCTTGCTATCTGGGATCTTCCTGGCATTACCTTTGATAATCCTAGGGGCTAATCAGGGACAGAGAATAGAGCAGAGAGATGACATTAGTCAGCTGCCCCATCACTATCCAATCACACACTGGGGGCTGGGGAGGTGACCAAGCTATATTTCATAAATGCAGTATAATAAAGTCAAGTCACTAGACTGGCTGTGCTATCTGTGTAAATCTTAGGAATAGATACATAAAAATACAAAACGCTTCCGCAAGTATACTGATTCTCATATGTCATTTAGCTTTCTGTTTGGAGTTTAGATTTAAAGTGGATCTACCAGTGGCAGCCGCTCATAAGGGGCCCCCCTAATCAATGCGCCCGGCCCCCTAATCTCCATGCAGGATGCCGGACACAAGGATTCCATGTTTTTTTTTTCTTTTTAAAGCACATGTTTAGAGCCTGCGTCTCTAATTGGCTACAAAAAGGGTGTAGAACATTGCCTCCCGAGCCCACCCACTTGTGTGACATTAGCGAATTAATATTCACTGTCTTCTTCCTTCTCCCGGCCAATCAGGAGGCGGCTCCTGAGACCCAATTAGCTGGGAGTCCTAAGACCTGATTGGCCAGGAGTCCTAAGATCCGATTGGCCGGGAGGGGAAGCGACCACCGGGACTCGGGAGGAGATGCAGGGGGGAAGCTGCCAAAGCTGCGACCTGAATGGGGTAAGTGTGGGGCTGGCAGGCGGCCTGGTGGGCGGCAAGCGAGCGAATCGGCGATTGAGCGAGCGACGGGAGGGGGCAGGTTTGTTTGCTGCCCCCCCAAAAAATTGATCCCCAGCTGCCACTGGGATCTACCCTTACAATCTACCCTTCACGATAATGAATTGAGCGTGCGTCAGCATAACCAAATCATATTATGTTGAGTTAGAAAGTACCTATTGCCTGCCACAAATAAAAACCTGCTACCCCCTCCTCAGGTGACCTTCATCCCTGTAGGTTGCCGCTTAAAATAATTCAGAGAGACATTTTTTTTCTTTTTGGTAGATCTGCAATGGGATAATTAAGCAGCAAGGTTGGTGGATAGGAAAACAATGTTCTCCCCCTATATTGCATACATCCTACTTAAACTCCTCCACTCTCCTCCATATACAACTCGTAGAAGAAAAAGGAGATCTCCTTGGTGCATTGATTCAATAAAATAAGATTTATTTGAAAGCAGCAACTTACATTTAAAATCAGAATTTTCAGCATAGATAAACACAGGAACTTCCGATCTCAGCCACAACCAGGAGTAAAACGTCGCCCGACTCCTCCCGATGCGTTGCGCCACAGATCACGTGACTTTCTCAGCCCTTGAGAAAGTCACATGATCTGTGACGCAACGCGTCGAAAGGAGCCGGGTGATGTTTTACTTCCGATCAGAAGTTCCTGTGTTTATCTATGCTGAATATTCTGATTTTAAATGTAAGTTGCTGTTTTCAAATCAGTCTTATTTTGAGCGAATTACTGCACCATGGAGATCTCATTTTTCTTCTATGAGTTGTATATGTTGGAGAGTGGAGGAGTTTAAGTAGGACATATGCAATATAGAGGGAAAACATTGTTTTCCTATCCACCAACCTTGCTGCTTAATCTTGCCATCCCTGATACTCCAAGGAGAAGACTGCGTGATTGGAGAGGATCCTCGTGTTATTTACCAGAAGCGTCATTAGACCAATTGGGGTCTTTACCTGAGGTGAAAGGCTGTTGTACAACTATGGTGGAAGATAGTGGGATTACACATTAAGAATTGGATGATTTTTCTACTTTTATATGTCCAGATGATATCGAAGATTGCGAATCTATATTCACACTTTGCACAATCAGCAGTCTGACAGACGCGAGTAGAGGAGAGTCAATCGACGGCTCTCCTGACAGGGGGGGTGTCTGCGCTGATTGTTTATCGGCACAGCCCCCCCTCGGATGCCCACACTGGACCACCAGGGAAACCACCAGGACCACCAGGGAAGGGGGCAACATGTGGATGGCCAGGTATGTACCCCATGGCCATCCACATGTGCAAATTATGCCCGATCTGTGCCAATCAGTGCCCACAAATGGGCACTGACTGGCACCATTATATATCAGTGATGCCCAGCAATGCCACCCATCAGTGTCATCAGTGCCACCAATCGGTGTCATCAGTGCCACCCATCAGTGTCCATCGTGCCACCTGTCAGTGCCCATCTGTGCCCACCTATCAGTGCACATCTGTGCCACCTACCAGTGCCACTCATAAGTACCCATCAGTGCCACCCATATGTACCCATCAATGCCACCTACGAGTGCCCATCAGTGCCACCTATGAGTGCCCATCAGTGCCACATACCAGTGCCACCGATCAGTGCTCATCAGTGCCATCTATCAGTGCCCATCAGTGCCACCTCATTGGTGTCACCTCATCATCAGTGCCGCCTTATCAGTGCCCATCAGTGCAGCCATATCAGTTTCCATCATTGAAGAGGAAAACATACTTATTTACAAAAAATGTTAACAGAAACAAAGAAAAACTTGTTTTTTTTCCAAAATTTTCAGTCTTTTTTTATTTGTTGCGCAAAACATAAAAACCACAGAGGTGATCAAATACCACCAAAAGAAAGCTCTATTTGTGGAAGCAAAATGATAAAAAAAATTGTTTGGGTACAGTGTTGTATGACCGCGCAATTGTCATTCAAATTCCAACAGCACTGAAAGCTGAAAATTGGCCTGGGCAGGAAGGTGTCTAAGTGCCTGGTATTGAAGTGGTTAAGCATTATAAAATCACTGCTCCCGAAAAAACGGTCATTTTTAAAACTTATTTTTGCATTGATACATGTCCCCTGGGGCAGGACCCGGGTCTCCAAACACTTTTTATGACAATAACTTGCATATAAGCCTTTAAAATTAGCACTTTTGATTTTTCACGTTCGTGTCCCATAGACTTTAATGGTGTTCGCGTGTTCGAACAAATTTTTTGCCTGGTCGCATGTTCTGCTGCGAACTGAACCGGCTCATCCCTAATGGTAACATGACAAAATGTGGAAAATTTGAAGGGTTATGAATACTTTTTCAAGGCACTGGAAATCTACTAATCATAAAGCAATAAAGATAATGCTTTCACGCTATCACAGTGGTCACATGTTCGGGAACTCTGTCCTTTTCCAGGGTGTAAAGATCCATTGAAAGGCACACCAGGGCTTGGCAGGAAGGGGTTACAGTTGTACTGATCAGTCAACATATACAGTTCATGAAGAATACATGCGGAGCATGCTGTTTTTGTGCTGTGTTAACACGCATTAAGCCGATCTTTCCATCTTTCACACCTGCGGAGGCATTTACGAGCAATTAACCTCGGTTTTACCCGTATTTTCTCCTATCAGCACATACTATCTTTATACTATAAATCTCCCCTTGGCATGATAAAGGAGGTCCTGCCTATTTAAAGTCAATAGCTGTGAAATTTATAGCATTCTCTACCTAATAAATTATCAGCTTTGCAAATTACAGATGTGTTTTCTGATACCCCACCTGAAACTTTGCTACGAATGAGGTGGACAGATTAGTGGCTCTCATAACTTTAGAGGGAGAAACACTGACAAGTTAATGAAGAATGTGTAAAAAAAAAAAAAAAAGTCTGTGCTAAAACCTTTGAGAAATAAATACAATTACTAGTAGCTGTTTAAAAATCACAAGGGATATAAAAATGCAAACCAATATAAAACAACCCCCAGCGCAAAAAATAAATAAAATTTAAAAAAAGGATACAAAAATTTTACAAAATTGTATGTGCAAAAATTCAGTGCAAATATACAGTACTGTACAAAAGTTTTAGGCAGGTGTGAAGAAATGCTCTAAAGTAAGAATGCTTCCAGAAAAAATATTTTTTAATTGTTTATTTTTATCAATTTACAAAATGCAAAGTTAGCGAACATAAGAAATCAAAGCAATATTTGGTGTGACTACTTGTTGGCTTCAATCCAGCATAAATTTTTACACTTGCACACTTTGTACACTTGCACAAAGTCAGGGATTTTGCAGGATTAGGTGTATGGTTAACCAATTATACAAGACAGGTGCTAATGTTCATCAATTGCAGATGTAGGTTGAAACACAGTTCAACAGAAACAGGAGTGTAGGAGGCTTAAAACTGGGTGAGAAAAACAGCCAAACTCTGCTACTAAGGTGAGACTGAGGAAAACAGTTTCATGGCACGGGTCATACACCATGGCAAGACTGAGGACAGCAACAGGACAAAGGGTAGTTATACTGCATCAACAAGGTCTCTCCCAGGCAAGATTTCAAAGCTGACTGTGGTTTTAGGATGCGCTGTTTAAGCTCTTTTGAAGAAGCACAAAAAAACGGCAACGTAAAAGAAGTGGTTGGCCAAGGAATCTTAATGCAACAGATGAAAGATATATCCCTTCAACATCTGAAGATGTCCAGCATTGCCATCAGTACAGAACTGGAGGAAACCAATGGGACTTAGGTACATCCATCTACATGTCTGGAGAAGTTTGGCCAGAAGTGGCCTTCATGGAAGAATTGTGGCTAAAAAGCCTTACCTCCGATGTGAAAACAAGGCTAAGCCACTCAACTATGCATGAGCATATAGGAACTGGGGTGCAGAAAAATGGCGGCAGGTTCTCTGGACTGATGAGTCAAAATGTGAAATGTTTGGCTGTAACAAGAATGTTACTGCAGGTAACAGTGAAGCATGGTGGAGGTTCCTTACAAATATGAAGCTGCATTTCTGCAAATGGAGTTGGAGGTTTGGTCAGGATCAATGGTGTCCTCAGTGCTGAGAAATACAGGCAGATACTTATCCATCAAACCATACCATCAGGGAGGCATGTGATTGTCCCCAAATTTATCATGCAGCAGGACAATGACCCAAAACATATAGCCAATGTCATTAAGAACCATCTTCAGTGTTATGAAGAACAAGGAGTCCTGGAATTGAAGGTTTGGCCCCCACAGAGCCCTGATCTAAACATCATGGAGTCTGTCTGGGATTACATGAAGAGACAGAAGGATTTGAGGCAACCTACATCCACAGAAGATCCGTGCTTAGTTCTCCAAGATGTTTGGAACAACCTACCTGCCAAGCTCCTTCAAAAACTGTGTACCTAGAAGAATTGATGCTGTATTGAAGGCAAAGGGTGGTCACACCAAATATTGATTTGCTTTGGATTTCTCTTCCATTCAATTACTTTCCATTTTTTTTTTAATTTAATACTTCTATTTCTGAAAGCATTCCTAATTTACAGCATTTTTTTCACACCTACCTAAACCTTTTGCATAGTAGTGTATATAACGTGCAAATACCATCGTTATACTGTGCTAATCCTTCTGCAGTGCAGCCCAATCTCCAAAATTTTCACTCCTGGGTGTACAACAATAAGACCTCATTTACACGGGGGGCGATGAGGCCATAGAGATAAATGAGCCAGGTGCTGCATGCAGGCAGTGCACGTAAGTGCATGGGGATGCAGCAGCTGCATGGACACGGTCGCTCATCCCAATCTGAAAGACATTTGGGTGAGCCGCCCCAAACGTGCACTGTCTAAATTTGGGGCTATGTTCGCCTATCAACTTGGAACTAGCGCCTGTGTCCATGCAGCCACTGCATCCCCATACACTTACGTGCACTGCCTGCATGCAGCTTCTGGCGGCTCAAGTTGCATAAGTACACTGCCCATTCACAGTCTACTTGACTCAATGCCCATGTTAATGAGTCCTAAAAATAAAATGCCCAAACACAGATCCTTGGATGCTTGACACAACCTGCAGCCAAGTCAATTCTTTTCTTCAAGCAGATAGTAAGGCCCGGAGTGAGAGAAATAAAATGAAAGATAGTGCAGAGCCGGCATGACAGGTTGAGAAGGGGAAGCAGCTATGGGGTTATGGATTGTAGGTGGAGAATAAGGGAGAGGTAGGATTGGTTGGAGCAACAGGATGAGGAGGAGTTTATTTAAGGGATAGGTGGGGTCTCCTAGGCAGCAACGGAGGGACAGATGACAAGCAGGTAGTTTATTCCATGCTGCTGCTTGTCACGAAATATCGGAGCATGGCCGAGTGGCCGAGGTGGACAGGACCCTGGCACGGCTGTGGGCTGCGGCAGCTTCCAAGCCTGAGTGGCTTCAAAGCCAGGTATCTGCCCTGCTAGAGGACCAAGCGTCCGTGTCAGTAGTGGGGGGCAGGACATCCCCCGAGCTTTGCGCCAGTGTAGGAGCCCAGGACCCCTCAGGACCACCGGTGAAGTGATCACCAGGTTCCGCGGGTGGTGGGCCTATGCTGAATCCTCTGCGCAGGCGGAGCTTGGCAGGCGGGGCGTCAGGAAGCGCAGGCACACCTCCTCCGCCCGCCCGGCGTCACTGTCCGGAGCCAGCGGACTCCTCCCCCTGATGCTTTGGAAAGGGGCGAGTCTCAGAGTGGGAGGAGCAATGTCGTGGCTGCCGGGCAGTTACCAGCCACGGCCGACAGCTCCAATGTGTCGGCGGCGACCCCTGCCAGGAGAGAGAGGGGTGGAAAAGGCAAGGAAAAGTCGGAGATGGCGGCCCGGGGTACTGTACGTGCTGGAGGTCTGCGCAGCATATCGATGGGCGGATCCGGTGCGGGGAAACGGAGCCAGGTACGGCACGGTTCCATGGCATCCGGCCCTTTTCTCGCCTTGGAGGCTTCAACGTGAGGAACCACAGATCCCAGAAGTGCGATCAGAGGGTGAACTGTCCTGATCTGAAGAAGATGAATCGCAGGGACATCTGGCATCGGAGGATTCTGGAGCGGCGGATGTTGGGGGTCCCCCTGGTCAGCCTGGTAATTCCAATAATTTACTTTACAGCTCTGTTGGCAATGTATTGGGCAGCTTGCTGGGGGTAGCTGATGGGAGCGTGGTAGCCCCTCACAGTGCTACGTCGTGAGTGGGGTCCGGTCCCCAGATGGCAGGTGTTGCACCTGCCACATACAGGATGGATGCACAGTTGCGGGATTTATTAGGGGGGCTGCGAGATTTGGTGCACAGGTTTGCAGGGGGACGCGGGGGCAACTCCCCGCAGGTGGCACCGTGGATTTAGCCATGTGGTGGAGTAGTCATGGACGGGATAGAAATCGGACCCAGTGTGGTAACCCCTCCCTCTGGTTAAGGCGTTAGCGCCCGCTACCACGGGGCCCATATTATCTCCCCCAAATCAGGTGGCTGCTGTTGCAGGGTCAGGGGAGAAGGCCGGAACGTCGCAGGAGGTCCCGGGAAAGGTGGACACTGTGCGGATTCAGTAAATTTTTTCCCTGCTACCTCTTCAGAAGTTTAACCTGGATAGGGTTAAGCCCGATGACTCGAAGGAGGAGGATGAGGAAAGGCAGCGATACAGACTGATACCGAGGACTTTTGTCAATTGGCTACAGGCGTTTGCCATTATGGCGAGTGTCATCGGGGAGAAAAACCCAGAGCAATGTTCAGCACTCTTTTGTTATATGGATGCTGTCGGGGAGGCCCATAGAGTATACGGGGGATCTGCTTGGCTGAGGTATGATGAACAGTTCTGGCAGTGGAGGGCCGTCCGTCCTTTCCTTCGGTGGGACCACAAGGACATCAGCCCCTGGATGCGGCTCATGTCCTCAGAGCAGGCTCCAAAACAGTTTTTCCAGGAGGGGCCGTTGGTGCAGCTTCCCCTGGGCAACCGGCCACTAAGAAGTCGGGTTTCTGTTGGCAGTATAATGAGGGCTCTTGCAAGTTTGTGAGCTCCTGACATTTTAAACATGAGTGCTCCGGGTGTGGAGGTTCACATCGCGGGTCCCAATGTTTTAAGAAAGGCAGAGGACGTGCCGGTGAGTCTGCAAACAAGAAGGAAGATGCTGGTGAGGGGGGAAAGTATGCAACCTTTCCTAAATAGGTATCCGGACCGTGAGGCTGCGCGGTTGCTGCGGGAAGGGTTCTTAGAGGGTTTTAGGATCCCTTGTTCCTTGAGTGCGGTTCCGCCTATTTGCGTTCCGCTTTACAACATCCTGGGGTGGTCTCTGAAAAACTGGGTAAGGAAGTACTAGAGGATAAATTGTTGGCCCTCAATGTGGAGATCCGTGGGACATTGGGACTGCGCAAGATCCAGCTTAGGAACCTACAATCCCCGTTGGATAAATTTAATTTCGCATGTTGCATTATCTCCATGGGCAGGGTTTTTTGCAGATGACTATCGGCTCCTACGGCCCTACACACTTTATCCTTCCTCATCGGGAACATCAGGAGGACTTAAGGGTGTGGCACACGTTTTTGGAAGAGTATAATGGGAGATCGGTTTGGATGTCAGGGCCGGTGAGCAACTTCGACTTGGAGCTTTTTACGGATGCTGCAGGGTCATCAGGTTATGGGGCCTTCTACCAGGGTCATTGGACTGCGGCACCTTGGCCACGTTCCTGGTTAGACGTGGGTTTTCTCTGTAACATGGTGCTCTTGGAGCTTTTTCGAGTCGTTTCGAAACTTGAAAATTTGGTTGCAGTGCGACAACGTGGGAGTGGTTCAAGTCATTAACCACATCTCAGCATTGTCTCAACCTGTTCTATGGCTGTTTCGCCACATGTGCTTCGCTGCCTACAATTGAACATGTTTCTGTATGCTGTTCACCTCCCTGGGGTAGACAATACTTTAGCCGACTCCTTGTCTCGGTTTCAGTGGGACAGGTTCCGAGAGCTGGCTACTTGTCTGGGGTGGCAATGAGAGATTGACTTGGAGCCATCGCTGGATAGATCAGGAGGTCAGTGAGTGTGGCTACGTGGACAGCCTACACCAAGGTATGTGCCCCTCTGGTGTATTCCAGTCAACTAAGGTTAGCTGGAATACAGAAATGGTTGCACTGCGGGTGTGGGTTGTCTCCGAGCTGGTGTGTCATGGATGGAGGCCTAGTATGTTAAAAGGTCCTGCAGTGTTGCAAGTGGAACAAGTTGGAATTCTGGGTGCTGTCAAAGACCAACAAGTGAGGACTGTTAGTTGTGTTTCAGATGTTGATGGAAAAATTATATGAATTTTAATAAGTTGTTTTTGTTAATAAAAAGGCTGCTATGGCCATTTGTACTCCAGTTCATGTGTGGTCTCATTAATTTAGGTAATAGCAAAGGGTATGGTGAGTACTCATGGTCGGGCAGAAACCAAAGAAGGTGGGGCATTTGATCTACACTGGTCAAGAAATCTGTTCCACCATCACAGATACAGTATGAGAGCATTGGAAACAGACTCACCTAAAGGAGATCGCCAGTTAAATGAATAACGAAAAAATGAGAGCACAAGACTCTCTTTCTATCAGGAGTCAGGACTTCTCACTTGAGATGTAACAGCACCATTATAAGTTTATCTCTATTGGGCATACTCAGAGACCTCAGTATTGCCTATGCCATGGTTTATCCTGCTGAAGAGCTAAAAGCAGAAGAAGGTGGCAAGGCACAATTTTTTCTCAATCCTGATGTTGCAGATTGTTGGGTGGAAGCCATTGCCAGGTCTGCACACAACAGAGCACCTTAAATACATACCTAGTTGCAGTCTTTGTTAATATTTGTTGACTGGCTTATCTCCCTAACTTTCATCCTGGGGCCTAGATTGGGTAAGATCCATCCATGTTTGCTCATACGGGACCCCAATCTCTTAGTAATTGGTGTACCGACTCCAATACTATGACCCTTTGCTCATGTTCTCTTTTCATGCATCCCTTGCAGTTTCTGTTGAGCGAGTGTGTGTCCTTGAGCCACTGCTATTTCCTGAGGCATTTTTTATGCCCCTCATGGCATACAATTTCTTCGTCACCTCCTCCCTTGCTGCCAGATGTCTCATGCCCTTCATCATGGTCAAGACATGTGGATACCTTATTGTCCTCATTGTCAGGTGTTGCTATGAGGGTGGAGGGGATATGGACCCGGGTAACACACGCCAGAAGCGTGACACCAGGGGCGGACTGACCATTCAGGCACTCAAGGGCCTGCGGCTAGTAGGGGCCCCATGAGAGACTCATTGCAGGATCTAGGGTGGTGCTGCAGACCTCAGTTGTGCCCCCCAAAAGCCATCCACCCCCCCTTCCACTTTCACCTTGGCTGTTGTGCCCAGCCGTCATACTCCTTCTGCCAGGGTCGAAACACAGCATAATGTGGAGGGGATGGAGCTCCAGTAGCATTTCTAGCATCCAGGTACTGTCCCGCTGCAGTCCCCAGCATCCACTTCATCTCTTCCTGTCTGTCACACAGGTTAAATAGAGCCGGGGAAGTGTCCCCTAGGTTCCTCCCTATAATGACCAGTGAAGAAAAAGGCAGTAGGCAGAAGTGAAGTAAAGTGAATCTGAAAGGAGAATGGCAAGGATATATGTAAAAGGAGAATGTTCATTGTGGACAGTGTGCATTTATAGAGAATGATCACAGATTGTGAGAAAAGCCTCTCTTTTTCTGCACCCCCCCTCTCTCTCACCTCTCTCTCACCCCCATCTTTCTCATATCCCTTCTTTTTCTCTAACCCCTCTGTTTCTTTTTCTCTCACCCACCCTCACTCTTACCCCCTCTCTCACACCCCACCACCTTTCTCTCCCCCCCTCTCTCCCTCACCCCTCTCTCCCTCACCCCCTCACCCCCTCTCTCCCTCGCCCCTCTCTCCCTCACCCCCTCTCTCTCTCTCACCTCCTCTCTATCTCTCACCCCCTCTCTCCAACATTAACTCCCTCTCACCCTCCTCTCTCTCTCTCCCCCTCTCTCTCCCCCTTATTGGGGGGGTGACACCTATCCTAGGTACGCCACTGACTCATTGTTATCCTTTATTTATGGCACTATGAAGTGGACCCCCTCCCTCATGCTACAATAATTTGCTTTGTGTCCCTTGCACTTGAATAATTTGAAATTGCAGCCTTTTGTTTACTCTATTTACCATTAAATGGATGGCTTCTGTACTCCTCACCACTTTACCCTGTGAGTGAGTTTCTCCCATAGGTGTGCACAGCCTATTGCAGTAGGGTATGCACCCCAAAGCTCATGTGTGTATGTGGGTGTGTGTGTATATATATATATATATATATATATATATATATATATATATATATATATACATACATATATATATATATATATATATATATAC